>OU862907.1:53885863-55085863 GCA_917880885.1 Limnephilus marmoratus | reverse complement strand
ACATATCTATCAAATTATAAAAATAAAATCAGAATAAAATCATTTTGTTTAAGACTAAAAATTTTAACTCAAGTACAGTGGTCGAAAAACAATAGCACCAAAAAATCACGATTTACCAAAAAAATAACAAATTCATGAATATTTCTTTTTAATAATTCAACAAATGAAATACTAAAGTAGTAGAATTCAAAAGAAATAGAGAAAAAATCTAAATAGGTACATGCGTTTATATTTCACTGTAAAGTCGGAGATCACTAAAAACAACAATTCGCTGGCAATTGTCAAACTCATAACCAAACCGTACAAGGCCATCTATTATCGCTATTGGAAGCTAAATAGTAAATAATCCATGCCTAACATGGCAGTAAATAAACTTTTCGATAGATGGCGGTTTTAACATAATTATTTATTTGGGTGAAATGCAGATCCGGGCACCACTTGGAAATTTAATAAAAATGCACTTTCTAGATGAGAAAAGTGTGGAAAAGTTGAATAAAAAAGAAATTAAGGCGCGCTCGGCAAAATTGAGGGAGATACAGCCGTTTAAAGAATGTATGAAATGACACTTCATGAACAGATATTGTCCGCCTGTGTCCGCCATTTGATACTAATTTGTTGGTAAGGATACCAGATACAAGAGCCTAGATACGATTGTAGGGAATAAATAATAAGGCGCGTAGGTACTGGAATGGAGACAAACCATTCAAATCCTGGGATGTTTTTTAAAATAAAGATAACATACACAATCCCGTTAGACAAACCATTTAAAAACGTAGATTGTTTTTTAAAGTAAAGATAATAGGTATTATACACAATCCTGCTAGACAAACCAGTGCCTGAGTGGCGCGGGATTCGATCGTTCTGAAGTGTGCGTGTAAACGGCGCTTTAGTATACATACGAAGGGGGCACTTTCTTTTCTATCACAAACCATGTTACACAAACCTAGCGTAGCCGCTAAACTACTTGAAAACTGGGATGTTTTTTTGCCGTGACGCGAGTAGGCGCTACGAAGGGGGCACTTTCTTTTCTATCACAAACCATGTTACACAAACCTAGCGTAGCCGCTAAACTACTTGAAAACTGGGATGTTTTTCTTGCCTTGACGCGAGTAGGCGTTATAAAGGGGCACTTTCTTTTGAATCACAAACCATGTTACACAAACCTAGCGTAGTCGCTAGTAATTAAAAATTTTAAAATTATTATTTTTAAATTTTTCAAGTAATTTGTCGGTTTCTAGGGGTTTTTGAGTTTAGTTTAGGGATAAATATTTTTGAGAGTTGGCAACACTGATTTTCTTTTAGGTTAGTGACAAAATGGCAGGTGGACTAACAGTATTGGTTGGCGAAGTGAAATTTTTCTTAACGTAATTGAAAATTAATTACTTATTCAATTTTTTTTTTTAATTGCTTTCCGCACTTTTTTTCACCTTCCAGGTTAAAGTTCTCAACTTAAAACGCGGTGAAAACATGGTTTTCTGCCAAAAAAAAGTGGTGCCCGGATCTGCATTCCTCCCATTTATTTTCATGGTGATCGATAATTGAAACCAGAGAACTTCAAAGAGTTAAAACGCATAATAATGTTATTTATTTCCAACCCAAAGAAGTTAACATTATGCTAAAGTTTGGTAGTTTCCGCAAAAACTTATACATTTTAAGATAAAGTACGGCAACAGAGGACATAATGACCAAATATATTAAGTCCTGCCTGAGCAACAATTCAAAAAGGACAATGTTCCTGAAAATGTAATAATGCAACTTACTGTCTTTTTGAGTATTCTCCGCATACTGTAGACATTCCTTCTTTACATCTGGGAGGTCAAAATCCATATCCGCATACGACATTTCACCTTCACCTTCTTCCTGGGGCCCTGGTTCCGTCTTGATGGAAACACTCTCTGGGCTTAGTAGATCCATGGCAAGACCGTGGAAGGTTTATGGACTGTTCGGTTGGACTATTTTTTAAAAACAATTATGATAGAATAAGACATTACAGGGGTTTTAGAAGATGTTAATTTTTCTTTATACAGTTTGTTTATTAAGGATCCGATATGTAAGAAGGAATGTGTTTTATTTTTTAAAGTATTGGTTTATCTATGGTTTAAGATTTCGGACATTATTGTTTGATATAAATGTGTCATCCCTCATTGTTTAACGCAACTCTGTTATTTGGAAAAGTTGAATGTTTAATTAATTTTGTATTTAATATATTAATTAAATACTAAAATGTGAATTAATTACTTATTGTTAACAAGGATTACTTACTCTAAGGATTTAAAAAAAAATTGCGAGTATGTTTGATGTTTTGACATCCTGTTTTGAGGAAATAATGTACGAGAACTTTACAGACGCACTGTTAACTCATAAAGTAAAGAATATCTGTGTTAACTTTATATGTTAAAATATTTTTATTAATTTGGATAGAGAAAGGGTTGTATCAGCTAACCTTTGGATCAGGCATAGGGTACAAAAGCTTGCTCAAATTGCAAAAAGTTAAACAAATAAATCGATTAAATAACCGCCGATCGTCTGAATCTTGCAATTGACAGTGACAGATGCTTTCATGATTGTGATCTATGGTTATGTTTAAGGTGTTGCCATTTTTGGAACATTTAATATCCTATTAATGCTACTATTTAGTTTCCAAAAAAATTATTTCTTCTCTAATGACAACTATCTGTTTTGAAATGAAAATAAAGCAAGGATCATACTGAGCAGACGCAACGCCACGCAACGTTCCTGTACCGTTCACACTGGCCAGACGTACGTACGCGTCGCTGTGACCACGTGACAAGGGGTCTCTGGTTGTGCGCAGGCGCGTTTGATTTGACACATTTGACATTTATTTTTTAGGTTATGTTTATGTGATTCTCTTAGCAGATGACAGCTTTGCCATATCTTGAAAGTGAATTTGAAGATGATTTGCTACGATTATTATTGTTAAATCAATATTCTCGTAAAAAGAAAAAAAGTGAGAAGTATTTGGGTCCACAACATTAACAAACAAACACAAATGTTTGGAGAGTTCCATACATTAACAAACTAAAGGAAAGGAACTAGAATCTGATGACGGACGATTCTTCATGTACTTCCGTATGAGTAAAGTGGTATTTGAAGAGCTTCACAGCATAATTGAATTATTGAATATGACATAAAAAAAGAAAACACACATCTTCGAAAGTCAATTGGGACCAGAGAAAGATCTAAAGTTTGATTGACATTCATTATAGGGGTATAATATTGAAAATCATGCCATAAATGGCTGAAATTTCTTCCTAAGTTGCACTGCGTATGCAGAATCTCTATAATCCTGTAATTTGATTTTATAAATAACTTCGTGCCGTCTAAAAGCTTCAATAAACTGTTCGTCATCCATTTTTGAATAATATCTGTCAAAAAAACAACCATAGATATAGCGAAACAACGTTAGATGCTCAGATAACACCAAAAAGATGTAAAATCATCTCGTAGTAGGCGTGACCATACCCCCTCCACCTTCCACATGGCCCACGCCGATCTGGCTGCGGCAGGTCCGCGTAGCGTAGGGGGCGTCGGTTTGCATTGCGTGGGGCTAGTATGTTTCTAAAGCACCCGTTTCCATAGAAAATGTGTGGATGGTAAGCAGTCCAGATATGGAAATGGTGACGTCTACCCACGTGGCGTGGCGTTGCGTGGGCTCAGTGTGGCCTTACCTTAACGATCGTGTAAATAGGTCTGGCCGACCCAAAATGTACCACGGGCTCCATTGACAGTTTAGATACTTCTAGATTCTAGAAAAAATTATACGAAACCGCCTATACCAAACCCTGTCTCCAGCGGACGACTGTCAATTTGGCTTCGTCCCGGGTAAATCCACGGAGCACGCCATCAAGTTTGCGCTTGAATGGGTGAGGGCTTGTCCAAAGAGGTACGTGATTGGAGTCTTCTTAGACATCACTGGTGCCTTCGATCATGCGTGGTGGCCGATGATACTGTCGAAATTAAAAAACCGTAACTGCCCTCGTAAGTTGTTTAAGATAGTCTCTGACTATCTCAACAACAGAAGTATCTCCTTAACATATGGTGATATCACCATCAACCGGGAAGTGAATATGGGTTGCCCACAAGGCTCGGTCCTTGGCCCAGAATTTTGGAATATACTCTTCGACGATTCCTCCAGGCTGCCCTTGCCTGAAGGATGTATCTCGGTCGACTACGCTGATGACAAATTATTACTGGTCTCGGGGAACAGCAGGAGAGAAGTAGAAAGCGAAGCTGAAGAAGGTTTGAGAGTAATACTTGAGTGGGGTAAAAGAAACAGGCTAAATTTCGCTCCCCAAAAGACCATGGGTCTCCTTATGAAGGGCTTCCTCGATAGAGGAAGAAATCCTACTATAAAAATGGGAGACTCCAACATCCGATTTGTGGAAAATGCAAGATACCTAGGCGTTATCTTGGATCGCTCTTCATCTTTCCTGGCGCATGTCAAGAGTGTATCCAGCAGGGCCCAGGCCCTGTTCATGAAACTGAGAAGAATCTCAACTGCGGAGTGGGGATTACGCTCTCCGGCACTTCGCCTACTGTATAGGGGAGCGTACGTGGCACAAGTCACGTACGCAGCTTCTGTATGGGAGCATCGCCTAGACAACGTACTGATCCACTCAGCACTTAAGCGGGGCCAGCGAACTCCCCTGCTGGCGCTCTCGGGCGCTTACAGGACTGTAGCTTCGGACGCATTGCCGGTTCTGGCCGGTATTTTGCCCATTGATCTAGAAATAAGGGAAGTGTTAACTAAGAAAAAACTAATTAGAGGAAGGTCAGCCGTCCATCTTGGAGTTGAACTAACACCAGGTGGGGCAGTACCTCTCCCTCGACTGCTGAAAGAGATGCGTGAACTCACTCTTAATGAATGGCAAAAACGTTGGGATAGATCGAATACGGGCAGATGGACTTTCTCCTTCTTCCCGTCAGTTAAAGCCAGAATGGAAGGGGCGTTCATCAAACTGGATCATCACTTAACACAAATTCTTTCAGGTCATGGAGAATTCAGGGGAAGACTGCACAGCCTGACCCTGTCTCCCCATCCAAACTGTGCGTGTGGTGACACAAACCAAACAGCCGAGCACATTCTGTGGCACTGTGAGATTTTGACGGACGCAAGAGATGAAATGTTGGAAGGTCTGAAAGTAACTACGAGACCAGCATGGAATGCAGATCTCGTGTCGAATAAGGAGAATCTCGAATGCCTGAGGAAATTTACAAGGATCTGGGTTGAGCGATGGCCTGAACTTAGAGTCGATGATTAAATTTAACTTCATTGTGTGTTTAGGATCCAGGTGTAATTGCTCCTGGAATCCATGGTCACCCTTTTATTATACTTCTACTACTACTATTGCCCGGATTTTTATTATTTCGCACTGAAACTGTTTATTCATGTATTTATGTATCATGCTTTCTTAGGTACTACCTTCAACAGCCTCTTTAACATCTAAAATTTGTCTCTATTTCTTGCTTTTTAATCATTGTTTTCTCTCTCTTAACTTGATATTATTAATAACCTTACCCGTATATACTACACTTGCTACTTTCATTTTATTCTTTTTTTCTAAATCTAAGCTATATTTCAATCAAGTTTTGCGTGTCTGGACTTGCATAAGTAAGGAGCCGGATCGTAAGGAGCCGGAATGGAACTATCACTTAATCATTTTGTATTGTTTTACACCCCATCAAGGGGGTGGACTAGACCTATGACCGTGCATCAACTGAGGAGATGACTCCCAAGGCAGCGGTTGCATAACCCGCCCGCGCCTCCCCCGTCGCCATGAGCGGGCCTGAAGACCAACCGTTGCGGACCGGTGCCCTTCCGCCCTGCCTCCGGTGACCCGATGCTCACTTTTATCCCTAGGGTCTTCAGGTCTTTCACTCTTTAATTCCAACACTTTCTTCGAGGGCGTACCGGGAAGCCGGCTTAGGGGCGCGGACATCGAGTCCCGCTTGCGACTGGACTGATGGCTCCGCTTATCCTCGGCGGGACTGCCGGACGACTGCAACTCAGCTGCTTTGGTTAGGTCGTACAATCTCATCATAATAATGTTTTTTTTTCTAGTAACCTTTCCTCTTTTCTATTAATAAACTTTGTTTTCAGCTATATCCAGTGGCGGAGATGAGACGTGATACTGTGAAATAAATAACTAACACCATGTACGCACTCGCATACTGCCTGCTAACAATGTATGACCGGACATTGGAGGTCTAGAGTCATTTTAATAAAAAAAATAGCTTCTTTATAAATAAAAAATTAGAGTCCTGACGTGTACGGTGAAGGAGGAAACCATCTGTTTCCTTAGAACGCCGTGGGAAAGTGGTGGGGAACCTCCAGTTTAGATACTTACTAACTTTTTGTTCATATCTTTAGTCGCAACTTGTAACAACATAACAATATTACTCCACTCAACTAGGTACATAATGCTCAAAACGACTCGAAAAAACATGGCAAGTCAGAAATGAAATTTCAGATAAAAACCAAAAGGTTAACAAAATTCATCAAGATGCTGAGAGCAGTGGCGTAGCGTGGGTATCGGCCGCCCGGGGCGGAGGAAAATTTTGCCCCCCCCCCTAACTTCTACAGGTACTTTTTCCGCAGATTTTCAAGCGCCGACCGGCGTGGGGAGAGGAAGGGGGGGGGTAGATATCCCATTTTTTATGCCAATTTTTATAATCCTATGAGCCGAGTACTCTTCCGATAAAATCGTGCTAATAAATTCTACTACAAATTTATATAAAACTGCTCTCAGAAATCGAGAATGGGTACGCCTGTAATAGAATTTCGCATCTTCATCATGCATACGTATTGAATGCAACTCAAATGCAAAGCTTCACTCGGGTCACGATGAATTTGCAACTTATTGATATATTGATAACACAAAACTGGTTTAAATTAAAATAAATATGCGGTTTATCAAAACCATACTCAGAACATAAAAATGGTTTTTCTTTGATTCTAGCCGCACTTATATTCTGAATACAAAACTGGTTTTAATTACAACTGTACAGTGGCGGACTAAGCCCGTCAGAGGCCCGGGGCGGAAAAGCTGATTGAGGCCCCCCCCCCCCCCCCCCCCCCAAAAGTAGATGCAATTTTACAAGATTTTTATTCAGTTTACACGGGCCTCTGGTCCTGGGGGCCTCCAAGCGCCTCCGTGTTCTCTTGATAAAATCTTAAACAAGGTTTTAAGGCACCAGGGCATTTAAATTTTTGGAATTTTTTTTGTATTTCATTTTCTAAAATACGCATTTTTTATAATGCTATCACCTAATGTTTTAAGGAAATTCTAAGAAAATTTTATGAAAGTTTTAAACGTTTTGTATGTTGAATTTCCTTCAGCAAAACTTTGAACGCATTTTTCTCGAAACTACGTTTTTCAACCTGATTGACGACATATTAGAAAAACTTTACATCCGATTTGCATGCACCAAGTCTTAAACTGTTAGAAAATTCAGACACTATGGCACTACACAGGGTTTTATTAATAAAGAGCCCCCTTCTATTTTTTTAAGAACGCTGAAAATTTTCCATAAAAAAATCGAATAAAAATTCGCTGGTTCACCATTTTTCTTTTTTTTAGATTTGAAAATTCCCCTACGTGGTACCATAGACCCTGGATTTTCGAAGTCTTGGTTCATGCAAATATAAATGCAATTGCAATAAAATACATACAGGTGGATATAAAGTTCTTTTAATATGTTGTCAACCAAGTTAAAAAACGAGTTAAAAAAAGTTCGGAGAAAACCGCATTCAAAGTTTTGCTGAAGAATAATTCAACCTACACACTGTTTCAAACGGTTTCACATAAAATGGTATAAAAACATTTGGTAAGAGCATTGTTAACTTCAGACAATGAAATAAATAAACAAATTACAAACATTTTTTTACAGTTTCCTGGTGCCTTAAAGCCTTGTTTAGGATTTGATTAAGGAAACATGGAGGCGTTTGGAAGCTCCGGGGACCAGAGGCCGCCTCCCCCCCCATTAGTCCGCCACTGAATCATTTTAATTACTTGCCTATTTTATTACTATCAATATTATCTTTGATGATAAGGTAACCTTTAGCAAAGGGCCTAAGATACTAAAAATAATACGAAGTGCAATACGTAAGTGAAACTGGAACTAAAACTGTATAGACATTAGAAAGATTAGTAGTAGGATTTTTATTTTAAAAATTGTAAATTACCGGTTCAGGCTATATTTATTTATTCCTATTTTATCTGTATGGGATGATGTTTGTATGGGATCTCTCAACTCCAAATCACCTCTTAAATAGGTACTAAGCATACTAAAGGCACCAGGACACTAAATAAAAAAGTACCTTTTTCATTTCATTTTCTAAAATATTCGTTTGTTAATAATGCTTTCACCAAATGTAAGGAAATTCGTAAATTGACGGAGATACAGCATTTTATATGAAACCGTTTTAAATAGTTTGTGCGTTGAATTATACTTCAGTAAAACTTTGAACGCGTTTATCTTAAAACTACGTTTTTCAACCTGGTTGACAACATATTAGAAAAACTAAACATCTGATTTGCATGCACCATGCATCAAGTCTTAAACAGTTCGAACATCCAGTCACTATAGCCAGGGCCAAATTATCCATAAGACATATAGGCAACTGCCTAGGGGCCCCGCATCGGGTAGATTCCCCTAGGGTAAAGGGGCTCCGATCCGTGCATTGCCTAGGGGCCCCGACATGTTTGAACCGGCCCTGGCAGGGCCCTATTGTCCGTAAGACAGTAGGCCACTGCCTAGGGGCCCCGCATCGGGTAGGGACCCCTAGGTTAAAGGGGCCCCTAGAAGTGAAATACCTAAGGCCCGGACATGTTTAAGCCAGCCCTGGCAGGGCAATATTATTCATAAGGCAGTGCAGGCCACTGCCTAGGGTCCCCGCATCGGGTAGGGGCCCCTAGGGTAAAGGGGCCTCAAGGCGTGCATTGCCTAGGGGCCCGGACATGTTTAAGCCGGCCCTGGCCTCTTGTCCACAAGGCAGTGTAGGCCACTGCCTAGGGGCCCCTATGGTATAGGGGCTTTGCCTAGGGGCCCCAACATGTTTAATCCGGCCCTTATTATGACACTACGTAGGGATTGTTTTATAAAGGTCCCACTTCTTTTTTTTATGAACGATGAAAATTTACCATAAACAATCGAAAATAAAATTAATTAAAAAATAAAACGCATTCAATGTTTTGCTAAAGAATAATTCAACATACAAACTATTTCAAACGGTTTCACATAAAATGTTGTATCTCAGTCAGTTTTTCGAATTTCTTTAAAAAAATCGGTGAGAGCATTTTTAACAGGAGCATCTATCAAAAAATGAAATAAAAATTTACAATTTTTTTTTTTACAGTGGTACCCTAAAGCCTTGTTTAGAATTTGATCAAGGGAACATAGAGGCGTTTGGGGGCCCCCCAGGACAGGGGGCCCGGGGCAGGCCGCCCCCCCCCCGCCCCCCCCCTTAGTCCGCCACTGCAACTGTATGTAGTGAATTACAGCTACACTCAGAACATCGGAACATGGAAAAAAGTTTGAAGAATTAAAACAAGATGTTTTTAAGAAAATAGAAAATGAAATGAGTGAACTTAAAAAGAATGCAGATTTTATTAGTTCGCAATACGATGAACTTTTAAAAACGTTAAAAAACGTGCTAGGTCTAAAAAAGGAAATAGACCAGCTAAAGGAGGAAAACTCTATAAAAGATAAAAAAATTATTTTTTTTTTTTTTTTTTATTTATTATTTTTTAGCATATAAAATATAATGTACATTTAGATGATGTATTAATTTGCTTACATGTTCATATTCAAATATGTTAATACCACTCTTCCATGGAAGCGTTAGCTTGTGTCTGGAATACATTGAAATGAGACTGGCTGAAAGAGAACAGGAAGCGATACGTGATTTTATTGAAATTACTGGTGCCTACGAACGACCCGGTGAACAACCAGCTGATGCGGCAATTCGAGTGGTGGGCACCCTCAGATTAAAACTTACCCCAACTGACTTTCAACATGCATTACGCTCTTACGATCCCAGACCAGGCGCGCCAAAAATTTCAATTGAAGTACAGGATTCGACTAAGCGTCAAGCTCTATTAGCTCTGAGAACTAAGGCTAAGATTTATAATGTCGAAAACAAAAATAAAAATTTTATTGGCGAACAAATGACCCCATACCTCAAAGAACTCATGTGGAAAGCAAAGGTGAAAGCAAAAAGTTTCAACTATTCTTACGTATGGTTTAAAAACGGTAAGATCCTGATCAAAAAGAATGATGAAACAAGAGTCTTCAACATCAAGCATGAGGATGACCTTTTTAAGCTCTCAAGCCAAGAAAATGTAATTGAGATCGACTAAAAATTGAGAAATAGTAACACTTTATATATATATATTATGTGTATATTATTAAAAATAGAAATGGATGATTACATTATTCAACAACTAGAAAAAAAATTTAACGTTCAAAATTTAATTTGTGACAACACAAATGACTGAAACACAATACTTGAAATGACTCCAAACTACTTTACCGTAATACATTTAAACATACGATCCATAAAGAAAAATTTTGACCATTTTCTAGTAAACCTAAATTTATTAAAAATAAAACCAGACATAATCATACTGACTGAGGCCCATTTAAACACCAACTCGATCATTCCAACTCTCCCCAATTACATCAACTTTCAAAGTTCACATTATATTAATAAGAATAGTGGTATTGTAATATACACTAAAGCAATATATAAGGACGTATGTTTTGCTGAAATAAATATGACCAATGCAAACTGTATTATTATAAAATTGAATATTAATAATAAACTGCATATACAAATAATGACAGTCTACAGGATACACTCAGCTGTTAAAAATACACTGCTTCAAATACACAAAGACTATTCTAAGAAGTCGCACCACGCCATGGTCCGCGTTGAGAGCAATAGGCAAAACACAGTGGGTCGCTTGTGTACGCCATTAATGCATACCAGTTTTGCACAACACTACTACACGTACAATGGAGTGGTGTGGTTTAATCACCTAGCAATAGAGCTGAGATTAGAACCTGACTACAATAAATTCAAAAATAAATTAAACAATAATATCTTAAATAATTTAGCCACTTAGAACCGCATTAACCTTAAATTAACAATACTTTTTCAAAAATTTATTTTATATAATTATTTTTTTATTTTTTATATTATTTTTTTTTTTACACATTTGATTTATGTGAGTACGTAAATATAATGTATTTTTAATTTTAATTAATTTAATTTTTTTAATTAAAAAAAAATATATATATTTATATATATTTTCTCTTCCCTTTACACACGAGTGGTTACACTCTTGTAAAGGTTATATATTATATACATATATATGTTTATACTGTTTCTAATCAATGTTGCATGTTAGTATTTAATGATTTGAGTTTAATCCGATTGTAACCTGAAAATGCAATTACTCATGATTATATTACATGTATATGTATATAAAAACTAATAAAAAAAAAAAAATTAAAATGTTTTTTTTTTTAATTCTGCCGGCAATTAAATTCTGAACATCAAACTGGTTTAAATTAAATCTGTACGCGGTGAATTAAAACTACACTCAAAACATGAAAAGGGTTTTTCTTTGATTCTGCCGGCATTTACATTCTGAACACAAAACTGGTTTTAATTAAATCTGTTTGTGGTGAATTAAACCTATTTAAATTCTACTCCAAAGTTGATTGATTGATACTACGTTAGAGTCCCCAAACAATAGTTACACACGCAACAATCAATTTTTCAGAATTTTACAGCATTATGTAATTCAAATGTAAAGCTTCACTCAATGCAGGATGAATCTGCAACTCGTTATTTAATTTATCGTTGTATTCTGAACACAAAACTAGTTTGAATGCGGTGAATTAAAACTACACTCAGAATATGAAAATGTTTTTTTTTATTCTGGCAGCACATAGGTACATAGTCTGCAAATAGAGTATTATAACTGAACTTCGAATAAGAGGATGTTTTCCTTCGAAATGTGTCAACACATGAATCCACAACTGGAAATTTACATTCTCAACACAAAGTTGGTTTGAATTAAGTCTATATGCGGTGAATTAAAAGTACACTCAGAACACGAATATGGTTTTTCTTTAATTCTGGCAGCACATACAGAGTCTGCAACTAGAATTTAATATCTGAACTTCGAATAAGATAATGTTTTCCTTTGAATTGTGTCTGCAGATGAATTTTCAAATGGAAGTTTACATCATGAAAACTGGTTTAACCCTTCGAATAATAAGAAAAAAATATCTATATACTTTTGCCTGTCAATGTTTCCGCACAAAATTTCCGGTTCTTCCCATGCAATGTTCCTTTTTTATGAAAACGAAACTGTTCTAAAATCTAGATAAAGTAATTTTTTCGACGTGCTTATTAGAACATTATTGTTTCTAAACATTAAAATGTTCATATTGGAAATGTGAATTGGCTCAAAAATACACGCGTGCGAATATTCGAATTAACGTACCTAAAATAGAATAAACTTAAAATTTTAAATACAGATTCCCTTTCTTAAAAAAAATGTTATAAAACTGTATCTTAACTTTTTATGCAATAACAATTTTATTTAAAATTAATGTGTGGGACACAATTTCACAAATTTATTTTCAAATTAAATGTGTGGGATAATTTGCGTCTCCTGTGATTAGACGGGTCAAATTAAATTTGTATTTGCCGAATTAAAACTACACCCAGAAAATGAAAATGGTTTCTCTTTGATTCTGGCAGCACATAATCTACAACTAGAATTTTATAACTGCACTTCGGATAAAATAATGGTCTCTTTCGAAATGTATCAGCAGATGAATACACAACTGAAATGCAGTCGTTAATACATTCTGCCGAGCGATTCCGTAATTATTGTGGTATCTCGAGATAACGTACGGTATGTGCTGTCAGATTAGTGTCAGATTTTGGTGATTTTCTATGGCTGTTATTTGCTTTTTCTATGGGCCAATGCCAGATATGAGCTGTCATAACAGTCGAATATTTTAGTTTACGTCGATGTAAACACGAATTCCCGCAAGAATGTATTATATTTATTAAATTGAATGTGCGTTATTAATTGTATACTGTGGTAATTTGCACGACAAAGTTATTAAATAAAGAGCAACGGGTGGAGATGTCGAATATTCGAATTGTACTCCGCCTGTGGTTAGATTTTTTCCAAATAAAGTGTTTTTCCGGCATTATCTGCCACTAACAATTATACATTCAGCAACTAAAGAGAATAAACACACTTGATTCTCTCAAACAAATGCTAGTGAAATAATGGGTATATCACATCAGTGGAAAGCTGTGCTTGATTTCATTTCTAAATTATGTCACTTTCCGGCTTTATCTGAATCTAAAATAACATTTTTCAATAACAAAAAAGTATCCCAAACAATATGTTCATTTATAAGGGATGCCAGCTGAAAGCCAGTAATAATGAACTAATGACATGATGTCAATTTTCGCTGGTACAATCTGGCTGCGAATAGTCAAGGTAATCAATCAGGGTGTTGCGCCGTCTGGTTTATTTCACACTTACCCTTCTACACAAGTGAATATAGAAGAGGAAGAATCGACTGAGTTCCAAGTTGGCGATATCGTTGCGGTCAAGTCAGTGATGGAAGATGCACATCACGCTGGAGGCTTGGAAGGGTGACACGACTTAGTCAACATCGAAGTAGATGGCCAACCGAGACTTGTGCGTGAAGATGCCTGACTGAAAACGTGCTGGGTTTGAAGAGAGATGAAGGATTTGCCGCACATCCACCGTCAATCTTAGAAAACCGATACATATAGGTACCGTCAGGAAGAGATGACCTTGAAGGGGAGGCTAACGACCCACCAACAGACCTCAATTTATGGATTCGAATAATAAGGAAAAGCACTTTATAAATATTTCAACATTCTTTATTAATATTTATTGCTTCTTCACAATTTAAATACATTTTTAGCATGTAATTATTAACCCCACTAGGGTTCACCTGTTTGGGGGTTAATAATTTCATAATTTATTAAAAGTAACACACATATATTATAAAGAGTACTTAAGTTAGCTTGTACAGCATAATATAGTTTTCATTCCATTGAAGTGTCATTTAGGTGTCATTATTTAAATTAAAAATTTTAACCTCACTTAGACATGGTTGACAATTTTATAAAGTGCAAAATAATATAAGTATGCAAATATGATTTGAATTTTGTTTGTAATACCAAAATGTGTCTCTTTATTTCAGACATGGAGAGATCAACGACACTGCGTTAAAAAAAGGCAGGCTTGCAGTCGGAGATGTTGAGAACTGGAGATGGCCCTAGCCAGGTACAACCTCTGACTCTGTCGGAGGAAAGGGTCCTCGCCTTTTTTTTTTTTACATTAACTCCACACAGGAGGCCCTGAGGAAAATAACTTCCCTCAGGGCCTATGTCATCTTTGAAGATGCTGTGTGGAGGGTCTTTTTGAGGAAAGGAACGAGTGAACACGGGTCTTGAAGAGACCCATGTTGTAGGAGGGAGGAAACACAGAGGCCGACAAATCGTTCCACAGCCGAGCCGTTGAACTCAAGAACGAGTCATAGAAACGACCCGTTCTCATGTGACTAATGTCAACCGTGTACAAATGCCTATAACTATGTAAGACTTTAATATTGATTATAATAATATATGTTAATGTAACAATACACAGAAAAATAAAATAATATTTTCTATTTTTCTGTGTCTTGTTCTATTTTACGTTTTCTTTAAGATTAATAGTATATCTTCTTCTTCGATGATATCGACCCATAATTGGCAGAACAGCGTAAGCGCTAAACAGTAAATTGTTCAGAAGGTTTTTTTTATTAACTTTCTTCATTGATTTCAAAAAGGATTTTGGTTAGTTAGGATTACTAATCTTTGGTTGCTGCCTATATAAAGCTGATAATACATAAAGCTGAATGCCTTCAGTTGTTGAGGTAGTGGCGGTAACGCTGTTTTGCCTATGACCCTGACAGATGTTTTCCCTAGGAAATGTCGCATACGCTGTATGGAGTACATAATTTTGTATGTTTACCACGCAATCATGATATGTAAACAAATAACTAAATAAAATGGTTCCATTACAGTTGATCCGGTGACAATTGGACCCCCGATAGTTGGTCCGCCGACAGTTGACCCCCACTTCTTACGGGTACAGGACCCTTACTTTTTAATTATACTTTTAATTAATGTGTATAATTAATGTTATTATTACAAGTGTAAAATATCTGTTGATTTTCCCCAATAAATAAAATAAAATTAAAAACAAAATCGGATATATTTATCAGAGACGCTATCTAGGTTACAAACCAGTTCTTAGAACGATTGTTTCCAATGAAAAAAGTAGTTGCCTATAATATGGAAAAAATTATCAAAATGAATATTGTTAATTCTAAAATTTCAAATATGAGATCGACAATTATGAAGGTTTGATGGAACGTGGCAATGGCCGAATTGGTAATACGCCTGTCCTGGTTAGACGAGAGGTTTTGTATTTGTGTCCCGGTTGCGACCGTTATCTTTTTCTATTTATCTGCTTCTTGTTCTCTGTCATTTTTTCGTTTAGATTATTAGTGTTATCTTCTTCTTCAATGATAAACATGTTGTTTACCTTAAAATGTGTGTTTGTTTCAGGTTACATGATGACGCCAATATTAAATGCAGTTCCCCGTTGGCAAGAATCCATATAGGTACACAGATAAGCATTGCAAGGCCCAATCACAAGTGCATCCCACGGTTGAATTTGGCAGCCACCTCTGGTCTGGAGCTCCAGAATTCCTGAAAAATACCCTCAACTCTGTGCAGAAACGGGCGGTCCGTTTGATAGATTCTCCCATCTTAACAGATGGATCTGCAATCTTTAGAGCACAGGCGTCAGGTGGGAATGCTATCCTTGTTCTACCGGTATTACAATGGAAGATGCTCCGAGGAACTAGCATCATTGATCCCTTCGGCACCGGTGCATAGTCAGGAAACACGCCATACATGTGCCCAACATATGTACACTGTTAACATTTGTGCATGAGAACGGGTCGCTTCTTCAACTCGTTCTTGTGTTCAACAGCTCGGCTGTGGAATGATTTGCCGGCCTCTGTGTTTCCTCCTTCCTACAACATGGGTCTCTTCAAGACCAATATTCATTACTTCCTCTCCTCAAAAAGACTCTCCACACAGCGCCGGATCTGCCATACGTTCAAAAACGTGCAAAAAACCTGGCGCCAACTCCGAAGGGGCGCCGTGAGAAAATAAATATTGTATTAAAAATTTGTTATAATATTCCCTGAATCGTTTAAAAATTACCCATAGTACGAAATAATTATTACGCTCTAGCAACACTTTCCAAAGATACAGACTGCGCACGCATCTGGTTTGTATTCAACGGTTTAAGAATTTATAGTCAGTTACAGAATTTTTTTACAAATTCCATATATTTAGTTTAAACGTAAGATCTATTTTTCCATATATCTTTCACCGTCTTTTACGACGAATGGGTGCGATCCAAATTCAATAACCAATCACAGTGCCGTACTTTTATTCAAGAGAACAAACAAACCGACTGCGCCTATCAAAAAGCTTTTGTACGATTTAAGTCTCTAGGAGAAGGTAGTTAAAGGCCATTTTCTTATGAAATCTTCAGTAAATTCCATTAACATAAACATCGCACAGTTTGCAACAGTTAACAGTAACAGTTTCATCATTGATTTGACAGTTGAAGTTCGTAAAATATACCTATAATTAATTTCTATTAGATTTGTTATTTTACAGTCAGTAATAATCAGTGTAAGCGTCTTTCGTAAGCCGTTGATACCATAGATACGTCAGTGTTTAGTCTTTTGTATGATGTTTGTTCGCTCAACACAGAACACAGGGGAAATGGAAATGCAAGGTACAAATTTGAGGTTATATTATTAGATTTATTAATAGATTTTTTAATTTAAAACTAAATTTCTATTGGTTGTTAGAGGTTGTGGATTGTGGATTACAATGAATAGAACAATAATTAAAAAAAAAATTCAGGCTCGCAGAATCTAAAACGTAGAATTAAAGAGCATAATGACATAAAAAAACTCGTTTCCAGTGTGAATTTTTTTATTCCAATTTCTCCAGCACCGATAAAAAATGATGTCCCATGCAATGACGTTACAATGGTCCCGAGCACATCTAAACAGATATCTATCGCACAAATTCCTCCGGTCGAATTATTAGAAGATAAAAATAACGTTACTGATAGCAGTTTAAATTTAATTCTGTTTTCAGAGCTTGAATTGAAAGATCCCGGATGCTGGCCAAAGTTATCTCAAAATTCCATTAGTTTATTAGTTCAGGAAGGTCCTGTACAATTGAAAGGTTTTGATTTTCCTATTACGAACAAGCGTAAATTTAATGCTAAGTATTATTACAAGAAACTGCCTAATGGAGAAGAATTACATAGATTGTGGCTTATTTATTCGAAAACTTTAGATAGGGTTACACCCTTTATATGTTTTGATTTTATTTGATAAATTAGTGTAAAAAAAAAATTAAATAAAAAAAAAATGTAGGGGGGAGGGGGGGGGGGCGCCATCGGTACCTACTGCACAGGGCGCTAGATTTCGTAGATCCGGCCCTCACAACGTACGAATTGATAATAATATTACTTTATGTTTACGTGCTTGTTTACAAGCTGAAGGTGGACATTTTGAAAATTCGTTAAACTTGTAAAAAGCGATGACATTAGTTAAGTGTTCAATTAGTTTATAACAATTTAATCGTTAAAAGAGTGCCTTCAATTGTTATTTAAGTAAGGCGGCCAACCGTCCCGCATTGACGGTTGTTGTCCCGCATTGAAATATTTAATGAAATAGTCCCGCAATTCGTTTAAAGCGTCCCGCATGTCCCGCATTCCTATACTTTTGTAATATTGTCTATGGTAGACAAATACACTTCTCTATGCTTAGTTTATTTTAACCATTTCCGTTCATCTGTGGTTAAGTTGTTGACAATATTTGTCCGTAGAAAAGGCCCTAAGATATCAATCTAGGGATTGGTTTATTTAGGTAAGCCAAAGAGCGCCAGTGTAGTACTGAAAAACCCGTGTTTGTCATTTAAATCAAATCATTTAATTTGTTGACCATGCCGCCGACCGTGAAAAAACGAAGTTATAATTCACTGAAATTCAAAAAAGAATTTCCTTTCTTGCAAAAGTGTTTATCTTCATGTCCTGATTATAGTTTTGATGCGCCGCATACAGATATTCTTAATTATAAATAACCAGTTTTGTGTTCAGAATGTTCCAGTTGGATTCATCTGATGACAAATTTCGACGGAAAACATTCTTTTATTCGAAGTGCAGTTATAAAATTCTAGTTGCAGTTGTATGTGCTGCCAGAATCAAAGAGTAACCATTTTCATGTTCTGAGTGTAGTTATAATGCGCCGCATACAGATTTAATTTAAACCAGTTTTGTGTTCACAATGTAAAATTTTAACTGGATTCATCTAATGACATATTTCGAAGGAAAACATTCTCTTATTCGAAGTGCAGGTATAAAATTCTAGTTGCACGATATACAGTAGCGTAGCGAGGGGGGTGGACCGCCCAGGGTGCCCCACCCCCCCGACACCGCACGCTACTGTGTCCCTCATTGATATTTTACAAAGTTGGCCGCCTTATATTTAAGTGCAGTTATCTCTTTACATTTGGTTTAAAACATACGATTTTGTATAAACGTCAAATTATCGATCTTGTCATTGTTTACAAACAGTTTCCATAGATACAGGCCAAATCACAACCAAGCAACGTTGCAATAATTGCGCCCGGGTTGCAATGTCGGGTAAGTTCTACCTTACACTAAGGATTTTTAGTAGGTATGTCTTTTTGTATGGGAAAAAAAAGTTGGAATTTCAAAAAAAGTTATTAATCTTTTTTACTCCTACTATAATGTACAATCACCTCCCGAAGTTAATGCACTTTACCCCCGGACACCCTGTATATTAAATCGCCAACAACGCACAAAAATAGGATCAGGCTTAAGCACTTGTGATTTGGTAAAACATGGTATTCCTCAAGGAACAGTCTTAGGGCCACTACTCTTTCTAAATGACCTATGCAATATTGTATACCAGTTGAAATTCTCTCTTTTGCCGATGACACTGCAATAACAGTACATGGTAAAACGTGGAAAGATGCAACCGTACAACCAACAGATGCACTGCAAAAGTCAAAGATTGGCTAGGTAGAAATCTTCTCAGTCTAAATCATGATAAATTCATTTTTATTCCCTTCTATAATTCCCATAAGTCATCTCCTAAAAACAATCTTAACTTGAAGTTCCATAACGTTAAGTGTAACTTTACGATACGCTTAAACTGCGAAAATGTGAAATTAGTAAATTATATCAAGTACTTAGATGTAACTATAGACTGCCGACTCGAATGGGCTTACAATATAGAAAAAAATGTTAATAAACTGAGATACTTAATACCCAAATTACACATTCAAACGCATGAGCAATATTGTCAATATAAGAACCATGAAACTTGTCTATAACACATTGGTGCTTTCATCCATTTCCTATGGAATAATCGTGTGGGGAGGAACATACATTAACCATGTAAACCCATTAGAAATTACACAGAAGTCCATCATTAAGGTAATGTACCAGAAGGCCAAGACGTATCCCACCAATCAGTTATTTCAGGAAACTGAAATTATGGAACTAAGGCAGATCTACTGTATCCAGTGTCTTAAATTAATATCTCGTCCTAACAATTCCACTAATAAAAACACAAATTGCTCTAGCCAGAGGCATACCACGTGCGTGTACACACTGCCTCATTGCAAAACCAGTCTGGCCAAAGGCTCATTAACTGTATTGCCCCAAAACTGTACAATTCCCTACCCAATTCAATCAATACGTATCAAAATCTGAACGTATATAAAAAAAAATTAAAAGCTGGGTAAAAAATAATTTGGATGTGAGAATTTTTTTTGTATAAATTGTATAATCTGTTTCTAAATTCTTAAAATATTCCATGTTTCTGTATTTTAGATTAAAGAAAGGAAATATGTGTATTATATTTACACATACACATGAACGTGTGTAGGTACGTATTGGGTGTAAACATACGTTAATATATGTATATTTATCTTTAATCTTAAAAATTTTCTCAGCAACTCCTGTAAAATCGATCATGTTGATCTCTGTAGACACTATAAAGGAAGAAAAAGTTTTATTACGATTTATTTATAAAAAAGGAATCTGTATTTTAAATTTTAAGTGTTTTATGGTGGGTTTCTTCATTTACCGAGAATGCTAAATGCAATGCTAGTTGTAAAAGTAAACGGTCAAACGCATAGAAATTTTTAAATTTCGATCGTTTACTTTTACAATTAGCATTGCATTTAGCATTCTCGGTAAATGAAGAAACCCACCCTTAGTGATCAAAAAAATCCATCTCATCAAAAAAGCACACCGTCTTACCCTAACTCACCTTATGCTTTTTTGACAGAAAAAGATATTCTTTTATAAACTTTCCAATGAAAAGTAGCATGAAGAGTAAATTATTGAAAAACTGGTTGTCAACAACCCCGCTACGTGAGTCCGGGGTCACCAACGATGTACTTAAGTCAAAATGCACGTCATCAGTGACGGGTTAATTATAAGCCATTCATATTTTACGAAACTTTTTTATTAACATCATGTCAAAAATTATACCAGTTCAGTTTCATTATAAAAATAATAACAGATGTATATATGAAAACAACAAAATTGAATACACATCAAAGAAGCGATAATTTTTTAAAAAAGAACCAAAACCCTTATTCTCATTTATTTAACGATACTAATTTTGAAAACTGGAGACCTCCTGGTGTAATGTCAGATCTTGAACAAATATCTGTAGAGTTTTGTTTATTGCTTGGTAATGTTATCTGGGATAACTGAAACTATTTATTTTTAATTGTAATTACCTATTTTAATTCCTAAATCGATAATTTTATGTCATGGTTACAAGTATATATATATGTATGTCACTAATTTTAAGTCAGTAGTAAAAAGTTTTAGTTGTAAAGTCAAAAGCTTCATTTACGTTTTTGATGTAAATCCCTAGTTATAATTTTAAATCTAAGTTGTAATCGTATCGTAATAATTTTATTTTATTAAATGCTTATATGTACAGCGCTCCTTAAGGTGATTTTTCGCGAAAACGGCGCTCTATAAATCAGTCAAATATTAATATTTCTTCAAATTTTACAAATTCACTTTGTGGCACGATTTTATTAATGAAATAATTATCAAAACATTATTTTATTACGATAATAAATAAATAAATAAATAATCTTTATTTAAAAAATCAACATGTTTCGAAAACGTCGTTCTTTTCATCAGGACATTATATGTACTAAAAACTAAATTATCAAGTATAGAAAAACAAGCGTGTACCACCATATCTTAAACATATTTTCACAAAATTTATTTAATTATTAATAACATTTAAATTTCTATTGACATTTTTCCTAATTTCTAATATATCTAAGAGATCTATGTGAAAACCACTGACGTAAGTGTGTAAAATTTTAAAACTAGTATTTAAATCAAATGAATGGTTAAATTCAATTAGATGGTTAGCAAATTCCGAATAATTAATGCTATTTGGACTTCTTAAATGTTCCTTAATCCTCGTTTAAAAATTTCTGCAAGTTTTGCCTTTGTAAAAATGGTTGCAATCATTACAATTCAATTGGTGATCTCCGGATTTTTCATTTTTTGGTCTTTGTCTTTGTTATGTAAAATATGATTTTTCAGTTTATTATTTGTATAAAAAGCTGGCTGTATCGTAATAGGATTTTTTTTCATGATTAAATTGGAGGCTTGATGATTTACAAACAATATTTTTCTCCATTGTTTTTTTAATATTATCACTAAGCGATGGGTAAATGTAGGACAAATGACATTTTTTCTTATTTTTTTATAAATTTTTTCTTATATTTTTTGTTTAATATGTCGCCTATTAATTTGGAGTTTTAACCATTATTAGATGCAATTCTTTTAATGGTGTTAAGTTCAGTTTTGAAAATATTTGGGGATAACGGGTTATTAATTAATCTATTGACCAAATTATGGAAAGCTAAGAGTTTTTGTGAAAATGAAAATACTGTTTCGCAAGGTAATAATAGTGATCCTATGTGTTTAAATTTACGCGTAGATAATATTATTTTACAGGTTATGGTCGATACGGGAGCCAGCATAAATGCGATCCTATACGAAATGTTTAATAGATATTTTAGTGAAAAGAAATTAATGGTGTGCGATATTAAGTTATTCGGGTATGATAATAAATCATTAAAAGTTTTGAGTAAAATTATATGTAACGTGGAATTTAAAAATAAATGCGTGCCGACCGAATTTATAATAATCAATAATGGTAGTTCATGTATTGTTGGTAGAAAGTTTCTAAAGTGTTTCGATATTACTTTACACGGAATTAATCTGGTAAATTCTTATTTAATATGTTGCAGATATTTATATTCGCGAGATGTTAAAATTAAAATACCCTAACGTGTTTTCGGATAAACCGGGTAGATTGAAAAATTACGAAGCTAATATTGAGGTTATGTCGGATTTTAAACCAAGGTTCGTTAACCCGAGACCCATTCCGTATTGTTTGCGGGAGCTAGTGGAAAAGGAATTGCTAAAAATGGTGGACGACGACATTATTGAGAAAGTTGAAATTAGTGAAATGGCAAGTCCAATTGTTATTGTTAAAAAAAAGATGGCACGATTAGGATATGTACAGATTTCAAAAACACTTTGAATCCAATGTTGGCACCTTTAAAGTTTCCGTTGCCTAGAGTAGAAGATTTAATTTCTTCGTTAAATGGCGCGAAACATTTCGCAAAAATTGATTTAAAAAATGCTTTTTCCCAGATTGCTTTGAATGAAAGTTCAAAAAAACTATGTGTTATTTCAACCCACATAGGTCTATATGCGTATAAAGTTTTGCCGTTTGGGCTTACGACGAGTCCGGCGATTTTTATGCAAGTCATAGCAACTATCGTCGGTGGTTAAAAAATATGCGTGTATTTTTAGACGATATATTATTATTTGGTAATTCGAAAGAAGAATTAAATTCGGTATGTGACGCGGTAATTAAGAAATTAAATGATCATGGTCTGACCGTAAACGACCAAAAATGTTATTTTTGTGTACCGGAAATTGAATACTTAAAATCTCTCAGGAAGGTATAATGCCGCTAGAAAGTAAAGTAGAAGCGATTAAGAATTTGGCAGTTCCAAGGAATGTGTCAGAATTAAGAAGTTTGTTGGGAGTAATCTCATATTATAGAATGTTTTTACGGAATACATCGGACACTCTGTCGCCACTCTATAATTTATTGAAAAAGGGAACCGTATTTTTGTGGTCGGAAGAATGTAGTGATGCTTTTAATTTTGTAAAAAAACAATTGATGTCAGAAAAAATTCTAGTTCACTTCAATCCCAGTATCCCTTTGAAACTCATTACGGACGCCAGTAATATCGGGATTTTAGCAATGCTTTGTCACAAGTATGATAACGGGATAGAACGCCCAATTGCATTTGCAAGTAGGACTTTATCGGAAACCGAACGGAAATATTCAATTTTGGATAAAGAAGCGTGCGCAATAATATTCGCTTTAAAAAGATTCTTTCAATACTTGTATGGAAATAAGTTTATTCTGTCTTGCGACAATAAACCGCTTGTACATATTCTAGATACAAATAAGCAGGTACCAATTCTAGCAGCGAACAGATTACAACGTTATGCTCTAATTTTGCAGTCGTTTAATTACACTATAGAGTACATCAAATCGGACGACAATAAAGCAGACTTTTTGTCAAGATTACCGATGCAACGGAGTAATAATAATATTGAGGAATACGAAGATAACCATTATTTCTTAGATATAATTAACGATGCCGATATCGATAGTTTGGAAATAGAACGGTTAAATAATATTTCTGTTGAAACGGAAATAAATCCGGAAATATTTAAACGGAGTTCGGAAAATGATTTAGTTTTATCAGAGATTGTCAATTATGTGAATACAAGGTGGCCTGAAAAAAAACTTAAATTCTGATTTATTAAAATTTTGGCATATTAGAGATAAGTTATCAACTCATGATGCATGTTTGTTTTATGATAGTAAACTGGTAGTACCAGTGGAATTAAAAGAATTAGTTTAGAAATTTATTCACCGTTCGCACCTGGGTATAGTGAAATGAAAAAAATAAAAAATCGAAATCTAGAAATTATTTTTTCTAGTTAGGTATAAATGCTGATATTGAGAAGGAGGTAAAACAGTGTACTAGGTGTGCAGTATGTTTACCTACTCCTTCCAAAGTGCAATTGGCGAGTTGGCCAGTGAATAATTTAGTTTGGAACCGTATTCATATAGACCATCTAGGTCCTTTCGGTAATTTAAATTTTTTTGTGGTGATAGACGCTACCACAAAGTGGGTGGATTGTCAAATAGTACCAATGGTAGATTCAGTTAGTGCAATCAAAATATTAAAGAAAATGTTTTCTAACTTTGGTATACCGGAAAAAATTGTTAGTGATAATGGAACAGCATTCACGTCAGCTTTATTTCAGGAATTTTGTCGTGAATTTAATATTGAACATATGACGTCAGCAGTCCAGCACCCGGCTTCAAATGGCTTGGCAGAAAATGCTGTCAAAACAGTTAAAAAATTAAAAAAAAACATATTAGTGAATAACAGATTTCCAAGGGATCTGGACGATAAATTACTGTAATTTTTAATTGATATTAGGAATACACCTTCGTTATGTACTGGAATTGAACCTAGTGTATTGATGTTATGTAGAAAAATTCGTTCAATTTTTAACACGGTTGTTCCGAAAATGAATAATGACAAGTATAGTGATTTTAAAAAAATTGATGATAAAGTAAAAAATAAAATGGTAGCTAGTCAAAACAGTCAAAAAAAATATATCCGGGGAAGAAAATTAAAAAAATTCTTTGATTTGGGATCAAAAGTTTTGACCAAATTTTAGAAATAAAAAGAATAATTGGATTTTGGGTACAATTATCAAAAGATTAGGGAGTAGAACCTATATGGTTAAGATACATTCAACAGGCCAGGTTTGGAAAAGACACCACGATCAGCTTTCTGATAGAAAGGTTAGGCGGGGGGAGAGTGACTATTCTGATAATGTGCTGGACTTTGGTCCACTCTCAGACGTGGACAGGACCAATACTAATTCCCCTGTTCATTGCAGATCGCAGCCACCATGGGAAGGGAGACTGCGTTCCAGACCTCAACCACGCCCACGCTATCCAAAGTGAAATAAGAAAAAAAAGTTTAAATAAAATAAGTTTGTATAATTACATGTTAGAGAAAATGTATATATAGAATAAAATATAATGAAATATGTAGAAATTTAAGATTGTATAAGTTAGGTCAAAATATATATATATATATATATCATGTAATTATTGTTTAAGTGTGGGGGTGTAATGTCTGTGTGTATTGTATGAGTGCAAGCGAGATAGCATGCTTGCGTGAGTCTATATAAGGCGATGTATGCGAGATTCGTCCTCTTTTGCTTTGGCAGCTCCCCTAATAAATATCTGTATAGTAAACTGTTACTCTCTTCATTTGAGTACTACCCACCATAATTCGTCTACACACACATGTAAGTCCGCATCTGATTTGGCTCGACACAACGGCTCAGACGGACATCACAAAAACTTTGTGTTATTACCGCTTCACAATTAAAGCTCTATAAATGAAACGTTTCAGAACGTAGCCGAATATTAAAAACTGTTTTTAAAAGGCTACAAAATAAGCTTTCAAATAATTATGTTACAAATAAATATAAACATTTGTAAATATTAAAATTTAGAATGCAAACATTAAAAAATGTAATAATGACTCACGTGATGTTTTTATGTGAAAACGGTTCTAAAATCACAGTTTATGTAAACCACAATACTTATTCTATTGTATAAATGTATAATAAACACTTTTGTCACATCACTTTTTTATCATTTCATAAAAAAATATTTAATAAAAATAAAAATGTCGATCGCGGTCCAGCCGCCCGTTGGAAATTTGGCGGGTAAAATTATAAGTCAGACTGCGCGAATGACGGAATATTCTTGTTATGTATTTCTATTGTCAACTTGATAGGGATGTACAGCTTGATCCTTTATCCTTTTCTAACCTATTTTTCGCATTTTGTTTTTCCTGTTAAGCACTTGCATACTGCTTACTAACAACGTATGCAAGGACACTGGAGGTCTAGATTCGTTCAAAATAAATAAATGTAGCTTCGTTTAATTAAAAAAATTAAAATCTTGAGAGAGCCTTGAAGGAGTAACCATCAGTTACTTATACCAGGGCGGGTAAGAGGCGGATTACTGATCTTTTATCGACCTTTTACTTTTTATTTTAGAGATGTCACTAAAACAATAACGGAGTTAGAACGATTTCTATAGAGACACACGCGTTGACGTATAAACACGTTTATTGTACTTGACTGCTATTGTATTTTTAACGCATATATCTGCTTAAGTTGCTGACCGGTTGTAAGTAATAAAGCAGAACTATTAATGATTTGATTTTCTACTTGGTTTAAAAATATATCAGCTACTAAGGGACTTGAACTTACCCCATTGCCAAACCGTCTTTATGTTTGAAAATTTTTTCTACCATATTGAAAAAAAAAAATATATTTAAGAAAAAATTTCATTCGTCCTGCATTTACCCAATGCTAAGTGATAGTATTAAAAAACCATGGAGAAAAATATTGTAAATCATCAAGCGTCCAATTTAATCATGAAAAAAATTCCTAATACAATACAGCCAGCTTTTATACAAATAATAAATTGAAAAATCATAATTTAAATAACACGGATAAAGACCAAAAAATGAAAAAATCCGGTGTTTAAAAATTGAATTGTAATAATTGCAACCATTTTTACATAGGTAAAACTTGCAGAAATTTTGAACCGACGCTTAAGGAACATTTGAGATGTCTAAATAGCAATAATTATTTGAAATTTGATAACCATCTAATTGAATTTAACCATTCATTTGATATAAATACTGGTTTTAAAATTTTACACACTAACATTTGTGGTTTTCACTTAGATCTTTTAGAAATATTAGAAATTAGGAAAAATGTTAATAGAAATTGAAAATTATTAATAATCAAATTAATTTTGTGAGTAACCCTATCTTAAGCATATTTCCAATGTATTTTTTGTCTTTGCTCTTCTAAGCACCTCCCCTTTCCATCTCTTCCCCCCCACTACTTCTATTTCAACCCACGCCTGTCTTTCTATACTTGATAATTTAGTTATTAGTACATATAATGTCCCGATGAAGAGAACGCCGCTCTCGAAACATGTTGATTTTTTAAATATAGATTATCGTGGAAAAAACAGTGTGTTTTAATTATTTCTTTAAATATAATAATTTTAATTATTATCGCTAGTTTCGAGCAAGCATGTTCTTAAAATGGATCCGAATGTGTCTTATAAATGTAGGCTTATGTGCAGTTAAACATTCACAGAAATAGGTTTATATCTACTGTGAATCAACATGTGCATCGCTAAATTACTTTTCTGAGAACATACATAATTGCAGTCGGAACAAGAAAAAGGGTTTTTTCCACAGCGATTGAGCATATGTCTCGTCAAACCACTTTTATGAGAACATGAATAACTGCAATTGGAACATGTAAATGACTTTCTTCCACTATGGGTAAGCATGTGTCTCCTTAAACTATTAGTCTGAGAGCATGAAAAACTGCAATCGGAACACGAAAAAGGTTTTTCTCCACTGTGAGTAAGCATATGACTCGTCAAACGACTCTTATGAGAACATGAATAACTGCAATTGGAACAGGAAAAAGGCTTTTCTCCACTGTGCTTTCTCATGTGTTTCTTCAAATTTCCCCTAAACTAATCTAAAAGAAACTAACTAACTAACCATCACGCCGTTTCCCGCAGGGGTAGGCAGAGAGGACGGACCGCCAAACAACTCGGTCTTGGCACACACTCTTTGCCTCACTCACATTCATACATCGTCTCAAACATTCTCTTCTATTATTCTGACTTTTGACATGACCCGACTCAAGTATCTGATTCACTTGATCGTGCCATGTCTTCCTCGGGCGTCCCCGACTTCTTCTAAGAGTATTATAATTGCTCTTGAAAAGAGAAACTTCTTCGCGGCCTATTTCATACAAAATTTAGTTCTGGATTTACGGTTAAGATACCAAATTATTTCATTACAGAACTTCCTCTTCTTCCTTTCCCTAAAAAAAACCCTCCACACAGCATCCCCAAAGATGACAAAGACACTGAGGGATTTTTTATCAGGTGTGGTGCTAATGCGAGAAAAAATACAATTTAACCAATTAATATTATTTGGCGGTCCGTCTCTATTTGTAAATTGTAAAATATGATAGCAACTAAGTATAATAATAATAATTTAATAATGAGCAAAATTAAGAAAGGGACCCTCAGATGGTTTGGGCACGTAGAGCGAATGAGCGAAGAAAGTAGTGTAAAAAGAATATATGATGCAAATGTGAATGGTAGAAGAAGTTGGGGACGCCCGAGGAAGACATGGCACGATCAAGTGAATCAGATACTTGAGTCGGGCCGTGTCAAAAGTCAGAATAATAGAAGAGAATGTATGATACGATGTATGAATGTGAGTGAGGCAAAGAGTGTGTGCCAAGACCGAGTTGTTTGGCGGTCCGTCCTCTCTGCCTACCCCTGCGGGAAACGGCGTGATGGTTAGTTAGTTAGTTTCTTTTAGATCGATTTTATCCATATAGATCGGAGGTGACAACTTAAAGAAACGTACGAATCAATGAATAAAGTAAATTATGTAATATATTTCTAATAAGTTTATTCATAATTTTTCGAAAACACTAGTAAAACTAAGATAAAATAATTATGTAGCACATAAAAGAAACTACACCAATATGTATTTAAATACCTAATTTTATTTATGATAATAATAAAATAAACCTTAACACAAAAAAAAAACAACCCTAAACACCAAATAAATAACAATATTAATTAGCAAATCATACTACAATTTAAAAAAAACGCGCCAATAATCAAAAACGGCCGCTAGAAATGATAAATATGTGTGAATAATCAACAAGCAACATCCAAACTGTTCTGTCAACCTACCTACATATGTGACTATATTGGTAACATTAAACTTGGCAACGTAGCTTGATGCGGTAAGTGTGTTCTTAAAATAGATCAAGGAATGCACGTTATTTTAAGATATTTTTTTTTAATAAATAAACATAATTTTTGATTACATATTATAGCTGACCATATTTTAAACAAAATTTAAAAGACAGCATGTTGGTACTTCATCTACGTAAGTATATATTACATGCGAAAGAATGAGCAACTTAAGTGGCTTCTTCTAAGATGAGCCACAAAATGTGGTATGACATAAATATATATATATATATATATATATATATATCTAGCCAATATCTTCTCAGTCTAAATCATGATAAAACAATTTTTATTCCCTTCTATAATTCCCGTAAGTCATCTCCTAAAATCAATCTTAACTTGAAGTTCTATAACGATAATTGTAACTTTACGACACGCTTAAACTGCGAAAATGTGAAATTAGGAAATTATATTAAGTACTTAGATGTAACTATAGACTGCCGACTCAAATGGGCTTACCACATAGAAAAAATGTTAATACACTGAGATACTTACCTAAATTAGACATTCAAACACATGCGCAACATTGCCAATATAAGGACAATGAAACTTGTCTATAACGCATTGGTGCTTTCATCCATTTCCTTTGGAATAATCGTGTGGGGAGGAACGTACATACAATAACCATGTAAAACCATTAGAAATTGCACAGAAGTCCGTCATTAAGGTAATGTACCAGAAGGCCAAGACGTATCCCACCAATCACTTATTTCAGGATACTGAAATTATGGAACTAAGGCAGATCTACTGTATCCAGTGTCTTAAATTTACATTTTCTCGTCCTAACAATTTCACTAAAAACACAAATCGCTCTAGCCAGAGGCATACCACATGCGTGTACACACCGCTTCACTGCAAAACCAGGCTAGCCCAAAGGCACATTAACTGTATTGCCCCAAAACTGTTCAATTCCCTACCCAATTCAATCAATACGTGTCAAAATCTGAACGTATATAAAAAAAAGCTGGGTAAAAAATAATTTGGAAGTGTGAAATTTTTTTCTATAAATTGTATTATCTGTTTCTAAATTCCTAAAATATTCCGTGTATTTCTGTATTTTAGAATAAAAAAAGGAAATATGTGTATTATATTTACACATATATATGAACGTGAGTTTGTACGTATTGGGTGTAAACATACGTTAATATATGTACATATCTCTTTAATTTAAAAAAATTTCTCAGTAACTCCTGTAAAATCGATCATGTTGATCACTATAGACATAGACAGAATATATATATATATATATATATTTATGTCATACCACATTTTGTGGCTCATCTTAGAAGAAGCCACTTAAGTTGCTCATTCTTTCGCATGTAATATATACTTACGTAGATGAAGTACCAACATGCTGTCTTTTAAATTTTGTTTAAAATATGGTCAGCTATAATATGTAATCAAAAATTATGTTTATTTATTAAAAAAATATATCTTAAAATAACGTGCATTCCTTGATCTATTTTAAGAACACACTTACCGCATCAAGCTACGTTGCCAAGTTTAATGTTACCAATATAGTCACATATGTAGGTAGGTTGACAGAACAGTTTGGATGTTGCTTGTTGATTATTCACAAATATTTATCATTTCTAGCGGCCGTTTTTGATTATTGGCGCGTTTTTTTTAAATTGTAGTATGATTTGCTAATTAATATTGTTATTTATTTGGTGTTTACGGTTGTTTTTTTTTTGTGTTAAGGTTTATTTTATTATTATCATAAATAAAATTAGGTATTTAAATACATATTGGTGTAGTTTCTTTTATGTGCTACATAATTATTTTATCTTAGTTTTACTAGTGTTTTCGAAAAATTATGAATAAACTTATTAGAAATATATTACATAATTTACTTTATTCATTGATTCGTACGTTTCTTTAAGTTGTCACCTCCGATCTATATGGATAAAATCGATCTAAAAGAAACTAACTAACTAACCATCACGCCGTTTCCCGCAGGGGTAGGCAGAGAGGACGGACCGCCAAACAACTCGGTCTTGGCACACACTCTTTGCCTCACTCACATTCATACATCGTATCATACATTCTCTTCTATTATTCTGACTTTTGACACGGCCCGACTCAAGTATCTGATTCACTTGATCGTGCCATGTCTTCCTCGGGCGTCCCCGACTTCTTCTACCATTCACATTTGCATCATATATTCTTTTTACACTACTTTCTTCGCTCATTCGCTCTACGTGCCCAAACCATCTGAGGGTCCCTTTCTTAATTTTGCTCATTATTAAATTATTATTATTATACTTAGTTGCTATCATATTTTACAATTTACAAATAGAGACGGACCGCCAAATAATATTAATTGGTTAAATTGTATTTTTTCTCGCATTAGCACCACACCTGATAAAAAATCCCTCAGTGTCTTTGTCATCTTTGGGGATGCTGTGTGGAGGGTTTTTTTTAGGGAAAGGAAGAAGAGGAAGTTCTGTAATGAAATAATTTGGTATCTTAACCGTAAATCCAGAACTAAATTTTGTATGAAATAGGCCGCGAAGAAGTTTCTCTTTTCAAGAGCAATTATAATACTCTTAGAAGAAGTCGGGGACGCCCGAGGAAGACATGGCACGATCAAGTGAATCAGATACTTGAGTCGGGTCATGTCAAAAGTCAGAATAATAGAAGAGAATGTTTGAGACGATGTATGAATGTGAGTGAGGCAAAGAGTGTGTGCCAAGACCGAGTTGTTTGGCGGTCCGTCCTCTCTGCCTACCCCTGCGGGGAAACGGCGTGATGGTCGTCTCATACATACTCTTCTATTATTCTGACTTTTGACATGGCCCGTCTCAAGTATCTGATTCACTTGATCGTGCCATGTCTTCCTCGGGCGTCCCCGACTTCTTCTACCATTCACATTTGCATCATATATTCTTTTTACACTACTTTCTTCGCTCATTCGCTCTACGTGCCCAAACCATCTGAGGGTCCCTTTCTTAATTTTGCTCATTATTAAATTATTATTATACTTAGTTGCTATCATATTTTACAATTTACAAATAGAGACGGACCGCCAAACAACTCGATCTTGGCACACACTCCTTGCCTCGTTCACATGCATACTTCGTCTCATACATGCTCTTTTATTATTCTGACTCTTGAAATGGCTCGACTCAAGTATCTGATTCACTTGGTCGTGCCATGTCTTCCTCGGGCGTCCCCGACTTCTTCTAGCATTCACATTTGCGTCATCATATATTCTCCTTACACTATTTTTCTCGTTCATTTGCTTTACATGCCCAACCAATCTAAGCGTCTCTTTCTTAATCTTACTCGTTACGCTTACATCAGGCTTACATTATGTGCGGATCATTATTATTCATTTCGGTCTACTTTCATCATTTCTCTACCAGTTCCGAGCCTCACAGCGAAGCATTAGGGTAGGTACCAGCACTCCATTATGGACGGCTAGCTTCGCTTCTTTCGATAGTTTTTTAGACCGGGGTAATATAATTACACTAAGAACAGTTTTACTCTGTATCTCAGTTGTCTTTTACACCATATACTCAATAATTTTGGTAATCATAGAAAAACTATTTGCTTATCGATCTGTTTTTAAAACTGTATATTGCATTGCTAGTTTTTTTAATATAAAATAATTTCTATCAAATTCCGGCAAAGTATCTGTAGCCCTCCCCCTCTCCGCCACGCATCGCATAGCGTTACCCCGTGCCTACAAACTGAAGATTCCACGGACTGGTAGCGGATCGGTAATAGTTGCATTTTAATAAAAAGGGAAGTGTCATAATAATTGAATCACGCTAGCTTCCTTAATATCGCTTTTACTTTTTTACTTTACTTAAGTTGAAAATGGGCGTTGGCGTAACTTGACAATTCAAGCAATAATAAGCAATTTCTAAGTTATTAATGGAAAGGACTACATCCCGTTCGCTTACACTTTGCATTTCATATGATCTTTTTACAATGCTTAAATATTTGCGTGCCGGTACTAGATGATTCCGTCTGGGACATTTCCGGTAAAATATTGAATTTACCATTTTTAGAAACATCACTCCAATTATACCCGTCTCTGTTTGTCGTGTGAAATAAAAATATATCAGAAAGAGACAATCATTATTGTTTAATTGGTTGAAGGAATTTGTAAAAATGAACTCCAACATTGTACAGGTGGTTTAAGTCTACATTGTATAAATAGTCTTAAATTGGGTTTTCGGTTTTAATTGCCAACTTGTTTAGATTAGGTGGTAATATTCATCTGGGAGGCGGATATGTGTACCGCCGCCCCGAGAACCATTATTGGATAACCAACACCTTTGCCATAGAGGCAGGGCTGGGCAAAATACATGCATTACTGTAATTAAAATACAAATTACAAAATACTTTTTCGCATGTATTTAAAATACGAAATACAAAATACTTTCAAGTCGTGTATTTGAAATACAAAATACAGTATTTTAACCATTTTTAAATTTCAAATACAAAATACAAAATACAAATTACAAAATACATTTGGTTTAGGTAGAACCTTTGGTTGCAATAAATTGTCGTAAGTGCCCATATCTAAGAGTGCGTTTCCATTGAAGCAAAGCAGAGCATAGTGAAACAGAGACGTGCTAAAATTGACTAATCATATTGCTCAGGACACACATCTCGTCTCCGCTCCACTTGTAAAGATTCGTGGTATAGGACTTAGGTGTTAGATTATAATAATTATTATTATAATAACACTAGCTGGTTCCCGGTATGCGTTGCACTGCAATATTCAAAGAAATAAATTGTTTCTCCCTGCATGTCCTTTCCCGTGCGTCCCCGTTCCCCTACCGCTTCCCTTTACCCTCTTGCATTCCCCGTACACCTTCCCTGCCTACCCTCTCCCCTCTTCCGCTCCCCCATCCCGCCAACCCCTCCCGCGTTCCATATATTTAGTCCCAGAACATTTTTCTATATTATAAAAACAATCAATAAAATCTGGTACCTAACATAGGTACCTATTTAAAATATCTATAATTTTAAAAATCCAATGAAAATTCTTTGGTTACAAAAAAACAGCTGCCTGCTAAATTTATTTTCATCTAACGCGCGAACTGTCAAACGTGCGTAGTTAAAATAGTCGTTAAGTTTTCTGAAATTATCCCATTTTCTGCGTAATTTTCTTAATTTTTCTTTCCGTAAGAACCTTCTAAAAGTATAAGAAAACTTTAAAAAAATGAATGAAATAGGTAAAGTCATTTTGAAGTTATGGCGTGACCAAGGGAAACAAGGATTCATTTTTATATATAAATGGATGACATTTGTGCAGCGAAGTTTTGTGTTATTTCACTTCAAGTGCGCTCTACAGTAGTTAACTTAAAAACATTCTAGTATTCAGTCCAATATTTTATTTCTAGTATTCAGTCCATTATTTAATTATTCCAATAGTGCTCGATCAAAAACTGGGCGTACTGTACAAGGCCCGCAGATACTTTAATAGTACACAACTGCTAACCCTGTACAAATCACAAGTGCGCCCCACGGTTGAATTTGGCAGCCACCTCTGGTCTGGAGCTCCAAAATACCTGAAAAATACCCTCGACTCTATGCAGAAACGGGCGGTCCGTTTAATAGATTCTCCCATCTTAAAAGACGGATTGCAATCTTTAGAGCACAGGCGTCGAGTTGGAATGCTATCCTGGTTCTACCGGTATTACAATGGAAGATGCTCCGAGGAACTAGCATCATTGATCCTTTCGGCACCGGTGCATAGTCGGGAAACACATTGTACACGGTTGACATTTGTCACATGAGAACGGGTCATTTCTTCGACTCGTTCTTGTGTTCAACAGCTCGGCTGTGGAATGATTGCCGGCCTCTGTGTTTCCTCCTTCCTACAACATGGGTCTCTTCAAGACCAATGTTCATTCCTTTCTCTCCTCAAAAAGACCCTCCACACAGCATCCCAGATGACATAGGCCCTGAGGGAAATTATTTTCCTCAGGGCCTCCTGTGTGGAGTTAATGAAAAAAAAATCTAATACTATGATACAAGAGTGTACCATACAAAGCAATGACAAGTATGATACAAAATGTACAATAACAGTGCTATTATAGCACAGGACAATAATAATAACTAGCATGAAGTAAAAAAAAATATAGTACAGTACATTATAAAGCAATTATAAGGGGGCATACATTAATTAGGTGAGCAGTTTTTCTTCCAAACTAGACTCCCCCCGCCCCTTGGTGAGATAATTTGGACCACTTCGTTTATTCTTTTCAAGTACCGTGAGATTTTGCTGGACCCCCCCCCCCTCCTTTTTTGAGCTCACATAATTAATGTATGCCCCCTAAGAGAACTACAAATAATCATTAATAAAGAGTCCTATAGCAAAGGACAATAGTAGGTACAGGATTCTAGCGTTTTTAGTCTATGTATTATCTATGTGTGGTTATTTTTAATTATCATTATTAAAATCACTAAATGTATTTGAAAATGTATTTTGAAGCCTTAAGTATTTGAAATACAAATTACAAAATACCTCAGCAGCAGGTAATTGAAATACCAATTACCAAATACATTGTATTTGTATATTATTGTATTTCAAATACGTATTTCAATTACAAGTTTTTCAAATACTGCCCAGCCCTGGCCATAGGTCACTCCAAGTGGTAAGCTATGTTTGGTGACTTAGCAGGGGTGTCCGGGTTCATGGGATGAGGTTTGTCCGGGTCTTGTTGGCGGATGCGTCTACCCACCAGCTGCATGGCAGGACGGATCGGGATAGACTGTTTTTTTTACATTAGGTCAACACAGGAGGCCCTGAGGAAAATAATTTCCCACAGGGCCTATGTCATCTTTGGGGATGCTGTGTGAAGGGTCTTTTTAGGAAAGGAAGGAGAGCAAGTTCTGAAAAGGAAAAGGGATGAAGGGTAGGTAGGAATCTGGGAGTCAGTGTGTCCAGGAATCTATCCCTCCCACTGCGGTGAAAGGCTATGTTCCGAGAGAGTACGGCTGGAGAAATCAAAGGGACTCCCTCAACACTCTCTCCCAATCCATCCTGCCATGCAGCTGGTGGGCAGAGATGCATCCGCCGCCAAGACCCGGATAATCCTCACCCCATGAACCCGGGCACCCCTGCTAAGTCACCAAACGTAGCGAACGACTTGGGGTGACCTATCGCAGAGGTGATTTTAGATTTTCACGGCCATAAGTATTTTTGTTATTAGTTTTTGGGGTATTATGCCGTGTATACCTCCTTCTTTAGCCAAAGTTTCGGACAGCGTTGCAGTGTCCATCATCAGGGCAGATGTGTAATCTCTTTCAACCCATCGCCTTGCAATGCAGTGGGAGAGATGGATTCATATATCTCTCACCCGCGACCTCCGGATTCGTAGTCGAAGTTCGCAATCTCATTTTTTTTACAGTAGCTCCACATAGGAGGCCCTGAGAAAAATAATTTCCCTCAGGGCCTATGTCATCTAAGGGGATGCTGTGTGGAGGGTCTTTTTAAGGAAGGGAAGGATAGGAAGTTCTGGGAAGGAAAAAGGTATGTGGGGTGGATAGGAATCTGGGGTCAATGTGTCTAGGAGTGACGAACCTAAAATTCCATCCCTCCAAATGCGGTGCAAGGCGATGGGTCGAGAGAGTCCGGCTGGAAAGGACAAAAGGCCTCCCTCAACCAAACTCTCTTATCCGGCCCGCCACGCAGCAGGGCAGACCTATCCGCCGCCACGTCCTGGACAAACCTGATACCATGAACCCGGGCACCCCTGCTTAGTCACCAAACGTAGCAAACTGCTTGCAGAGGTGTTGGTTATACAGTAATGGTTCCCGGGGCGGCGGTACCCATACCCGCTTCCCAAATTGGAATACCTCGTTTACAATTAGTCCTTATTCAAGTCATCTTAGGTATGATTAGTCTATTGTATATTTATCGGCGTAGTCCAGCGGTAAGGCTCTTGACTCGCACTCCGAAGGTCGCGGGATTATAATTTGTGTTATTTGACAATTTATTTAGTAAAAATAATACATATATTTTATATTTGCAGCACTTTCCAGAGTGGAAGATACTCTCAGTATCGCCCTGGTGTAAGACCACCATTCAGAATTGAAATGTTGCGTGATATGGCTTTAGCCGTGTTTGGTGACCAGATCTGAATAGTCAGGAACTTCCCAACCTTCCTCTTCCCTATCTCCTTCCCCTATCCACTACGTTGTGCGATATTCATGTAAAAAAAAAATAATCAAGATTTTTGAACCCTACCCTAAATCCAAAATCAAATCTAAAATCAAATTCAAAATCAAATTCAAAATCATGAGAACTGGTCGCTTCTTCGATTCGTTTTTGTGCTCAACAGCTCGGCTATGGAACGATTTGCCGGCCTCTGGGTTTTCCCCTTTCTACAACATGGGTCTCTTCAAGACCAATGTTGACTCCCTCTTCTCCTCAAAAAGACCCTCCACACAGCATATTAGATGACATAGGCCTTGAGGGAAATCGTTTTCTTAAGGGCCTCCTGTGTGGAGTTTTTTTTACAGTGAATACCGCACAAGAATCTCAACTGCTCCCGTCTGGAGCCAGTGACACCATGGAATCCCCAATTGGGGTATGTTGTGAGGCTGAAGGTAGTGGGGAGGGGAAGGAGGTGGGGAAGAGGAAGGTTGGGAAGTACCTGGCGATTCAGATCTGGACACCAAACACGGCCAAAGCCATTTTCAAGCAACGTTTCAATTTTGAATGGTGGTCTTACTTACACCAGGGCGATATTGATAGTATCTTCCACTCTGGAACGTGCCGCAAATATACTATTTATTATTTTAAATGAATTAATTGTGAAATAACACAAATTAATCAAATAAAATTTGAGACCTGCGGTTTGCGAGTCAAGGGTCTCACTCCTGGACTATGTAGGCCGTATATTGTAATTTATTTTTAAATTATTGTTTATTTTTGTTCATAACTTTTTTTTATAAAATACACCAAAACAACAATAAAACATATTTTAATTACTTCAATACAACTAGAGACAATGCTTTTGAAAAATTGTCACGCGTAAAGTAATTACCTAGGTACAGAACATTTTTTAAAATGAAAAACTTGTTAGATTTCTTAAATATGATAATATAATCCATTATAAAAATTACGTTCTACTAAAAAAACATTTAAAAAAAATAATATAACTGTATGAAAAAACATATTACATGAGTACCTAATATATTTCTGAAATTTTTAGAAAACCCTGTATAGATATCATTACATTACAACTGACTATGCTTTCAGAACGCAAAAGACAAATACAGAATGACGTAGCAAATATTTTATTTATTAAAGAAAAAACTACATAAATGTGTATTAAAATACGTAATAATATCAACCTTGTAATAAACACAAAAACAATTAACACAAAATTAATAACGATATTATAAAAGCAATTCGTAAATCAATCTTCAATTTTAAAAAAGCGCGCGAATAGCCGCTAAATATTACTCGTATAATATAATGTCTGTTCTTCTAAAACAACTAACAGTCCACAGCGAGCGCTTGACAGTAGCTACCTATGTAGATAGAATACAACATAACATACCGGCAAACATATAACATATCGCAAAAGATTCAATCTGACATAGCAATGTCATGCGATAATAGATTTTGAGGAATTTAACCATTGAGTTCAATATCGCAAAGCATTGATAAACGACTTGGAGTTTGAATGATATTGTATGACGAGAACATCCGGCAACGTCGCATGCCGTGATGTTATAGATGCGATAAAAAGTGTACCCAATTGATGTTCTAAGTATGGATGAATATTTACTGATAAAAAACGCATTCCGGAGCATTAACGGTCCACGTAAAAATGTCATTTATTCACTCAAAAATTTTTTTTACACCGTTCGACTCGTCTCATCGAGTTTGATATGATGGACTTAAAAAAAAAAAACGATGAGCCACTAAGTGCCCAAATGAGCCAGTAAGTCGAAATGATCAAGAAGTTCCGGTAATTAAAGGACGCTTTGAGCCACTAAATGCCGTAACATAAACTTATATATATATATATATATATATATATATATATATATATATATATATATATATATACTATTTTAACCACCACTGTTATTAAACAGTAATCCACATAATACAATACATTCGCACAGGCTTCGCCTTTGTGGGATCTTTTTTGTTACTCTCTTATTCTTATATATTTTTTTACATGAGGTCCACACAGGAGGCCATAAGAAAAATAATTTCCCTCAGGGCCTATGTCATCTTTGGGAATGCTGTGTGGAGGGTTTTTTTAAGGAAAGGATGGAGAGGAGAGTTCTGGGAAGGAAAAGGGTTTAGGGGTGGGTAGGAATCTGGGGGTCAGTATGTCCTGGTCATCCGCCCCCAAGACCTAGACAAACCTCACCCCATGAACCCGGGCACCCCTGCTTAATTACCAAACGTAGCGAACCACTTGGGGTGACCTATGGCAGAGGTGTTGGTTATCCAATATAGATTCCCGGGGCGGCGGTACCCATTCCCGCCTCCCAAATTAAATAGGTATTATGTTTGAACCTATTCCCATATATCAAAAAATTTTGCTATAAATACTAAAAAAAAAATCTTACAAAATCCCAAGCACAAATATTATTTATTTATATAACAAAAAATGAATATGGAGTGGCATTCTTTATTAATCTTTTTTTAACCTTGGATCATTAATCATTCATCTCACCAGCACCTGTCGCGTTCGATGTTTGGGTATGTTCCCGACACTTTGTCGCCCCGCCCCTCTCAGTACCTTCCTGATTGGCTAATTAGTGACTCGAGCGGAGGCGAGGCGGACGCACGCTTACTAGTTCTGGTGTAATAGCAAAATAGTCATCTCACAGACGAATGTGTAGTGACCACGTATCTACATATACAAAAAAAGAAATTTTCAAAATCAATGATTTTTTAAATAGTGCTAGTATGTTAGTAACGATGTGTTCTGGTGATTAAGAAAAGTGCTTTGTTGATGAATGTATCCATCTACGCATCAATGTTAGCTCGAGAGGGACGACTGCCCCGAACAACATACCTACAGGTTACAGGTTCTAAGAAATAAAGAACTCGAAACAATTTATTTAAAGGATAAGTTTTAAGATTTTCACGGCCAAAAGCATTTTCGTTATATGTTTTTGGGGTGTTGTGCCGTGTTGCGCTACCTCCTTCTTTAGCCAACGTTTCGGACATCGTTGCAGTGTCCATCATCAGGGCAGATCCGGCAGATCCGGTAGATGTGTGCAGATCTGTTGTGCCGTTTTGCTCTACCTCCTTCTTTAGCCAACGTTTCGGACATCGTTGCAGTGTCCATCATCAGGGCAGATCCGGCAGATCCGGTAGATGTGTGCAGATCTGCCGGATCTGCCCTGATGATGGACACTGCAACGATGTCCGAAACGTTGGCTAAAGAAGGAGGTAGCGCAACACGGCACAACACCCCAAAAACATATAACGAAAATTTATTTAAACATTGACACACTAAGCCTTAAAATTAATGTGCGTATAGACGGCAGTTAGCAATTGCAGTGGTAAGCGGAATTTTTCCTGTGAAAAAAAAAGAAGAGTGAAAAATTATCTTTGCCCGACCATGACAGATAAGAGAATTCGTCAGCAATACACATTGAAACTGTAAATTAAACACGAGTTTTGAGGAGACAGAACGAACTGGTGCTTTTATTTGAATAACCTTTTAAACCATAGACAAGATAATCATAGACAACAGATAATTTTGATATAAGAAATCAACACCCCCACTTATCAAAATAATGTAGGTACACAATACACATATTACAAAAGGAATATGAACATTCTTTACATCCTGTATACCCAATAACTGCATAAAATAATAATGCTTAGTACTAGCTAAACCCTTTGTAAATATGTCTGCTGGCATTTCAGCTGTTTCCAAATATTTCAATGCTATAATTTTATCATTAACACATTCTTTACAAAAATGGTATCGTACATCAATATGCTTAGTTCTTTTGTTAAAGCTATTATTTGAAGACAGCTTAATCGCACCCTGATTATCATTAAACAAAGATATGGTGTATGACTCATCGGTTATTTCTTTTGATAAATTACTTAAATAAATAGCTTCCCTACAAGCTTCAGCCACACCCATATATTCGGCTTCAGTGCTCGAAAGAGCGACGGTTTTTTGCTTTTTAGCTTCTCAAGAAATAACACATCCAGCTAAACTATAACATAAACCTGTATAAGACCTCCGATCTATGATATTGTTTCCCCAATCTGCATCAACAAATCCTTCTAATTTTGAATTACCATATCTAGTATATTTCAATCCAAAATGTTTAGTTTTCTTAAGATATCTTAAAATTCGTTTAGCGTATAACCAAGTTTCCTGGTTATAGCAATTATTAAATTGACTCAGAAAACTTACTGCAAAAGCTATATCAGGTCTTGTTAATACCGCCAAATACATAAGTCCGCCAATAAGCTGCTGATAAGGTATTTGACTTTCACAATTTTTAGTTTCTTTGTTAATATTCAATTTAGCCTCTAAAGGTGTATCTGCTACTTTACAATCTGCCATGTTAAATCTATTTAACAACAGATTAACATAATTCTCCTGGCTTAAGGTAACTGTACCATTAACTTTATCAATATTAACACTCATCCCTAAACAATTTTTGACTTGACCTAAATCTTTTATTTTAAATTTTGGAGCCAATACCTTTTTCAAATATTTACATTCAACATTATCATTTGAAAACACAAAAAAATCATCTACATACAAAGTAACTATTGTCTTTTTATAATCCTTAATTTTTGTGTATAAACATGGTTCTAACATGGAGCGTTTATAGCCTATACCAACAAGACATTCATCGACCTTCTTGTACCAGGCCCTTGAGGATTGCTTAAGACCGTAAATAGCTCGATTCAATTTAAGTACTTTATTATTATCATTTTGAGAATCTAATAAACATTCTGGTAATTGCATGTAAATTGTTTCCTCAAGATCCCCGTTCAAGAACGCTGTAGTAACATCTAGATGTGTAACATCTAACCCAAGTTTGACAGATAATGCGAACAACAATCTCAAAGTTGAATGTCTAACAACAGGCGAGAAAGTGTCTGAATAATCCACATTTTGCTTCTGCATGTAGCCCTTGGCTACTAAACGTGCACGGTATCGAACATTATTACTATTGTCAATCTTTTTCCGTAACACCCACTTGCACTTTACTACAGTTTTACCATCCTTTGGCACATCCACCAGCTCCCATGCATTATTTTCTTTAAAAGAATTAAGTTCTTCTTTCACTGCACTTAACCACTGTTCTTTTTCATTTCCCTGTAATGCTTCTTCCAAAGATATTCCACTAGCATCATCAAACACACCCTCAGGAATACACGTATTTAGCATCCCATACCGCTCTGGCTTCCTAATGATTCTGCTGGATCTAATACGCTGCTCAGGTGAATCAGAAGCATCTTCATAATCACTAGGAGTGTAAGTATCGTCTGATGTATCTTCGACTAGTATATCCTCTTCTAAAGTTGTATCTTCTGAACTTGATGTATCTTTGCAACTAATGTCCCCCACTGGACATGATTTTTCCCCACTCTCGGTAATTGATATATTGACCTCTGGGTTCTTTTCATCTTCCATGATAATGACATCTCTACTTGTAAGAATACATCTTTTAGTGGGATCGTAAATTCGGTATCCTTTAATATTGTCGGCATAACCTACCAACAAATTTTTTTTAGCCTTAGTATCCCACTTAAGTCTTTTTTCTTTTGGTATGTGAACCATCACCTCACTGCCGAAAATACGCACATGACTTAAATCTGGTTTTTTGTTTGTCCAAAGTTCATACGGTGTTTTGTCATTCAAGCCTGATGCGATAGATCTGTTTCTAAGATAGACAGCAGTATGTGTTGCTTCTGCCCAAAACTTCTTAGGAAGTCCTGCATCGAATAACAAACAACGAGCTCTTTCTACAATGGTACGGTTAATTCGTTCACTCATCCCATTTTGTTCAGGAGTGTACGTATTGGTTTTTTGATGTAAAATACCAGCCTCCTTTAGGTATTTTTCAAACTCATTGCTACAAAACTCTAAGCAATTATCTGTCCGGAACGTTTTAATCTTTTTACTATGCTGATTTTCAACTAAAGCCTTAAATTCTTTAAAGAATTTGAACGACTCACTCTTTGCTTTCAGAAAGTAAACAAAGGCCATGCGGCTATAGTCATCAATAAAAATTAGGAAATACCTCGATCCTCCAATAGAGTTCTCTTCCATGGGTCCACATACATTACGTCTGCATGAATAGTGTCTAATATGCTGGTGTTCCTTGTTCCTGTATGAGTAAATGGAAGGCGTGATTGTTTACCTTCACAACATACAATGCATGTACTTTTGCCAAAAACTGCTTTATCATTATATGACACACCAGTCACTGCACCTTTGTTCATCTTATCCATGTCTTTGCAATTTAAGTGACCCAATCTCCTGTGCCACACTTCACTAGAACTAACACCAGTTGATGATGTAAACAAACATTTCTTATTTTCTGTTCTCAATTTATATACACCATCTGTTAAATCTGCTATAGCAACTAATTCATTATTTTTATTATAAATATAGCAGCATTTTTCTTTGAAGTTCACTTTATTGCCATTTTTAATTAACTGACTCACTGACAATAGGTTAGTTGTCAATCCTGGAACACAAAGTACATTCTTGACAAGAACTTCAAATTCACTTTTGTGGTTTTTTGTTACAATAATTACATCACCTGAACACGACACTTTCAGTTTTTCATTATTGGCAATAACAATTTTTTCATCCATTTTGTGATCCGCAACATTCTCAATCCATTGTTTACTTGTTGTCAGGTGCATGCTTGCGCCTGAGTCAACATACCAATCATTTTTGTTAAATTGTCCGGTACTTTTATTTGAATAACCTTTTAAACCATAGACAAGATAATCATAGACAAAAGATCATTTTGATATAAGAAATCAACAGAAACAAACTTATTGCTATCTTGGTGACAACTTTGCAAGAAAAAAATGAAGACGCAGAAATTTTTAATTTTTTACAATTGTCCATTGAATGTGATTGGTAGATATCAATTTTTAAATAAATAATAATTGACAACTTTAATTTTTTAATTATCAATTGCAATACTTCGAAGCAATACCGTGTTGCCAGTTCCACTCCACTGCGAGCTGGCATTACAGTACTTGAAGATGGAAGATGGAGAAGTAGAGACAGCACTACATTAAGAAGATGGAAGACCTCTTGTGCGATGCCGGCACTTACAAGAAAATTAAAATAACCCCACCAACAAGATTGAGCTGAAGACAAGAGAGCTAGTTAAAGCTTTCAGTATTAGGAAAGAGAAAAAGTTACTTTTCGTGAAAGCCTCCAGAACTCTTGCCCTAAACGGCCTTCCAAAAATACACAAAAAGGATATACCAATGAGACCAATTGTCAGTGCTATTGGCGCACCTACTTACAAACTGTCCCAATACCTCTCTTGACTACTGCAGCTGCAAACTGGAAAAACTGAATCTTGGATTAAGGATTCCACAGATCTGATCAGTAAACTTAAGAAGGTTAAGACTGATGAAAGGGATATTCTTGTCAGTTTTGACGTAGTTTCTCTTTTTACGAATGTGCCTCTAGAAGACTCCATGACAATGCTCAGGGAGATATATGAGGAAGACATTTGCAAACTTTTTGAACACTGTCTCAAAACAGGATATTTCAGGGTGAACTTTTTGAGCAAGTGGAAGAGTTGCGATGGGAAGTCCGTTGTCGCCAGTTCTAGCTAACTTCTTTATGGAGAAGTTTGAAAAAGTGGCACTCGACACAGCTTCGGCTGTTTCAAAGGTATGGTGGCGTTATGTCGATGATGTCTTCGCCATTTGGCCTCACGGAACAGAGAAACTGAACGAATTAATTCACTTCACAGTAAAATTAAGTTCACAATGGAGCTGGAAAATAACCACAAAATCCTGCCTTTTCTAGATGTGGAAGTGATGCGAAAAGAAGATGGTAGCCTAGGACACACAGCGTATAGGAAACCAACTCATACAAATCGGTATCTAAATGCTCATTCGCATCACCACCCAGTGCAGAAGAGAGGACTTTTTCACCCGGCAAGTCAGACAAGGCAAATAATAAGAGGCAAATCTACACCAAACGCAGTGGCGGACTAAGCCCGTCAGAGGCCCGGGGCGGCAAAGCTGAATGAGGCCCCCCCCCTACTTTAAAAAGTTGATGTAATTATAAGATTTTTATTCAGTTCACACGGGCCTCTGGTCCTGGGGATCTCCAAGCGCCTCCGTGTTCGCTTGATCAAATCCTATACAAGGCTTTAAGGCACCAGGGCTTCTGTAAAAAAAAATATCATATTTTTTTTCGTTTTCTGAAATTTTCATCAAAGATGCATTTGTTAATAATGCTATCACCTAAAGTTTCAAGGAAATTCTAAGAAAATTTTAAGAAAGTTTTAAACAGTTTGTATGATGAATTATCGTTCAGCAAAACCTTCATCGCGTTTTTCTCGAAACTACGTTTTTCAACCTGGTTGACAATATATTAGAAAAACTATACCTACATCTGGTTTGCATGCACCAAGTCTTAAGCTGTTAGAAAATCCAGTCACTATGGCACCACGTAGGGATTTTTTTATAAAGGACCCCCTTCTATATTTTTTAAGAACGCTGAAAATTTTCTATAAAAAATCAAAAATAAAATTCGCTGGTCCGCCATTTTTCCTTTTTTTAAGATATCAAAATACCTCTACGTGGTGCCATAGACACTGGATTTTCGAACAGTTTAAGACTTACCGCCGCCCCAACACCCCTGCCACAGGTCACCCCAAGTGGTTCGCTACGTTTGGTGACTTAGCAGGGGTACCCGGGTTCAAGGGATGAGATTTGTCTAGGTCTTGGTGGCGGATACGTTTGCCCAACCACTGCTTGGCGGGCTGGATCGGAGGAGACTGATTGAGGGAGGCCTTTCGACCTCTCCAGCCGGATTCTCCCACTGTTCCCCTAGCACCGCAGTGTGAGGAATCGATTTATACGTCCGTCACTCCTCCCGGCCACACTGACCCCCCCAGATTCCTACCCACTCCTTTACCTATACCTTTTTCCTTCCAATATCTTCTTCTCCTTTCTTTCCCTTAAAAAACCCTCCACACAGTATCCTCAAAGATGATATAGGCCCCTAGGGAAATTGTTTTCCTCGGTGCCTCCTGTGTGGAGCTGATGTAAAAAAAACTTGGTAGATGCAAAAGTAAATGCAAATGGAATAAAATGCATACAGGCGGACGTATAGTTTTTTCAATATGTTGTCAACCAGGTTGAAAAACGAGTCAAAAAAGTTTCGGGAAAAACGCATTCAAAGTTTTGCTGAAGGATAATTCAACATACACACTATTTCAAACAGTTTCACATAAAATTTTATAAAAACATTTCGTGAGAGCATTGTTAACTTTAGAAAATGAAATAAAAAAAAAATTACAAACATTTTTTTACAGTGTCCTGGTGCTTTAAATCATTATTTAGGATTTGATCAAGGAAACATGGAGGCGTTTGGTGGCCCTCAGGGACCAGAGGCCGCCCCTTCAGCCCCCCTCCCCCCGTTAGTCCACAACTGAATCTTTTTAATTACTTACCTATTTTTTTACTATCTTTATTATCTGTAATGATAAGATCGCCTTCAGCAAAGGGCCTAAGATAGTAAAAAAAATATGAAGTGCAATACATAAGTGAAACTGGACTAACAAACATTCGAAAGATTAGTAGTAATAATTTTACTTTAAAAATTGTAAAATACCGGTTCAGGCTGTATTTATTTATTCTTATTTTATATGTATAGAATGATGTTTTTGTATGGGTCCTCCCAACTCCACACCACCTTTTAGAAAGCATACTTTAAAGGCACCAGGACATATGAAACCGTTTTAAACAACTACGTTTTTCAACCTGGTAGATAACATATTAGAAAAACTATACATCTTATTTGCATGCACCACGCACCAAGTCTTAAACTGTTCGATAATCCAGTCACTATAGCCATTGGGGTCGTCCATTAATCACGTGAGGCTTGAAAGGGGGAGGGGGGTTCGGAAAAAATCACAAGGGGGGGGGGGGGTATAATGAGATATCACGTGTATTTATTTTTCGTGATAATATTCTGAAAATTTCAAAATACTTTGTACTAAAAAAACCCACGTGATTTGGGGGGGGGGGGGGGGGGGGGGGGTAGTAGGTAAAGGGCCCCGAGACGTGTATGACCTAGGGGCCCCGCATTGGGTATGGGATTCTAGGGTAAAGGGCCCCGAGACGTGTATGGCCTAGGGGCCCCGCATTGGGTATGGGATTCTAGGGTAAAGGGCCCCGAGACGTGTATGGCCTAGGGGCCCCGCATTGGGTATGGGGTTCTAGGGTAAAGGGCCCCGTGACGTACATTACTGGGGCCCCCGACATGTTTAAGCAAGCCCTAACAGGGCCGTATTGTCCACAAGGCAGTGTAGGCCACTGCCCAGGGGCCACACATCGGCTTGGGCCCCCTATGGTAAAGGGGCCCCGAGATGTGCATTGAGTTGGGGCCCCGACATGTTTAATCCGGTCCTGACTATGATACCAGACGAGGAAAATTTACCGTAAAAATAGACAATTAAATTCATTTAAAATAGAACGCATTCAAAATTTGCTGAAGGATAATTCAATGTACAAACTGTTCCAAACGGTTTCACATAAAATGCTATATCTCCGTCAATTTTTCGAATTTCCTTAAAAAAAACTGCTGAGAGCATTCTTAACAAGTGCATCTATCAAAAAATGAAATAAAATTTAAAAAAATTACAGTGGTGTCTTAAAGCCTTGTTTAGGGTTTGATCAAGGTAACATGGAGGCGTTTGGGGGCCCCCCAAGACTGGGGGCCCGGGGCGGACCGCCCCCCCCGCCCCCCCCTTAGTCCGCCACTGACCAAACGAAGACAGAATTGAACAAGAGTCTAAAGGCTGTGCTTTCCTACCTTATGTTTACAATGTGACAGACAGAATTGCCAGACTGTTGAGGACAGAAAGCATGAAAGCATCAAGACTGTCTTCGGAACCACGACTAAAATATAAGACCTACTGAGGTCTGCAAAGACCAAGTTTCCCCTAGAAACAGATAAACTCAGCTGTTTCGGATGTGATAAGGAGAGTGGTGGGGGGGTGGAAAAAGACAAAAAATTACAATGGAAATATTTTTAAGATAAACCCTATCTTAAACATATTTCCACAAAATTAATTTGATTATTAATAATATTTAAATTTCTATTGACATATTTCCTAATTTCTAATATTTCTAAAAGATCTAAGTGAAAACCACTAACGTTAGTGTGTAAAATTCTAAAACCAGTATTTATGTCAAATGAATGGTTAAATTCAATTAGACTGTTAGCAAATTCCGATTAATTATTGCTATTTAGACATCACAAATATTTCTCAAGCCTCGTTTCAAAATTTATGCATGTTTTACCTACGTAAAAATGGGTGCGACCATTTCAATTCAATTGGTGAACTCCGGATTTTTCATATTTTGATCTTTGTCCTTATTTTCGTAACTTATTAGTTTTGGGTGTTATGCCGTGTTACGCTACATCCTTCTTTAGCCAACGTTTCGGACATCGTTGCAGTGTCCATCATCAGGGCAGATCCGGCAGATCCGGTAGATGTGATATGATGTGATGAGATCACATCTACCGGATCTGCCCTGATGATGGACACTGCAACGATGTCCGAAACGTTGGCTAAAGAAGGAGGTAGCGTAACACGGCATAACACCCCAAAAACTAATAACGAAAATGCTTTTGGCCGTGAAAATCTTAAAACTTAACCGTTGTCCTGATTATTTAAAATATAATTTTTCAGTTTTTTTTTTGTATAAAAAGCTGGCTGTATTGAATTAGAAATTTTTTTCATAATTAAATTGGAGGTTTGATTATTTACAAACAATATTTTTCTCCATTGTTTTTTAATATTATCACTAAGCAATGAGTAAATGTAGGACAAATACATTTTTTTCTTATATTTTTTTTTAATATGTCGCCTATTAATTTGGAATTATAACCATTATTAGAAGCAATTATTTTAATGGTGTTAAGTTCAGCTTTGAAATTATTTGGAGATAACGGGATATTAATTAATCTATTGATCAAATAATGGAAAGCTAAGAGTTTTTGTGAAAATGGATGGTTAGATGAGGGAGGCGTCTACTAATATCTACAGGAATTCCAAAAACTGAAAAAATCGAACTAATATCTATGAGAACCAAAGTGTTGACGAATATCTACAGCTCAAACTGTTGACTAATATCTATGAGAACCAAAGTGTTGACGAATATCTACAGCACTGTCAGAGGTTGGATTTGCAATTATGTATAGCATATTGGGATAACGTAATATTGCGTATGCAGTTTAAAAAAATTAATTTACGTAAGTATGTATGTAAAAATCCTTAATATCGGACTATTGGACACATTTAGCTGATTAGTCCAACCTACGCTCTGTAGATATTCGTTCAACCTAAGCTCTGTAGATATTAGTCAACACTCTGAAGTTCGTAGATATTAGTTCAACACATGAGTTGTAGATATTCGTCAGACATACAGGCTGTAGATATTAGTATCTGGAGTCTAGATGAGTTGTGTATAAGTCAGCGTATGTTTCTTTTCGAAAAATATTAAATTCAATCTTATTTTTAATTATAGTTAGGTTTAAATCTAAGAAATTTATTCTTCAAGTAATTCCTATTTCTAATGAAAATATAATGTTTTTATGAATTTTGTTCACAAAATTAAGGAACATTTGAAGTTGTCTTTTGGTACCGGTCCATATAAAAAAATGATCTACGTACGTTTATAAAAATACACATATTTACGTAATAAAGCAGAACTATTAAAGATTTTATTTTCTACATAGTTTAAAAATATATCAGCTACTAAAGGATTGGTACTTTACCCCATTGCCAAACCGTCTTTTTGTTTGAAATTTTTTATTATCAGATTGAAAAAAATATATATATACACATAAGAAAAAATTTCATTTGTCCTGCATTTACCCATTGCAAAGTGATAATATTAAAAAAAAACACGGAGAAAAATATTGTTTTAAATCATCAAACCTCCTATTTAATCACGAAAAAAAATCTTAATACAATACAGCCAGCTTTTTATACGAATAATAAATTGAAAATGGTATTTTAAATAACAAGGACAAAGACCAAAATGGTAAAACTTGCAGAAATTTTGAAACGAGCCTTAGGGAACACTTGAGATGTCTAAATAGCAAAAATTATTCGGAATTTGCTAACCATCTAATTGAATTTATCCATTAATATGATATAAATACTGGTTTAAAAATTTTACACACTAACGTTAGTGGTTTTCACTTAGATCTTTTAGAAATATTAGAAATTAGAAAAATATCAATAGAAATTGAAAATTATTAATATTCAAATTAATTTTGTAAATAACCCTATCTTAAACATATTTCCATTGTAATTTTTTGTCTTTGATCTTATAAGCACCTCCCCTTTCCACCTCTCACCCCCCACTACTTCCATTTCTCCCCACGCCTGTCTTTCTATACTTGATAATTTAGTTTTTAGTAAATATAATGTCCTGATGAAGAGAACATCGTTCTCGAAACATGTTGATTTTTTAAATAAGATTAGTGTTGCAATTCGGTGAAGTCAATCAAATACATCTGCAAATTTGTCACAAAAGTCAGCGATATGGCGGTTTTGGGCCTTGCTGCCACGTGAATTACATTTCTTTATTCATTTTGAGTAATCATTTTAACTTAAAGAATTCAGCTAATAAGTTAACGCAACAGTTATTGATTCTGAGACGGTATGAAGTTCGCCGGGTCGGCTAGTATAGATATATAAGTGTACAGTGGAGTTATATAAATTACAGATCGGTACAGAAATTATTTAAAATTGCAATCTCACCAAAGAAGAAGCTAGTTCTTGTGCTTGATGAGCGAGTTACACTAAATATAACTGAAATAAAATAACATTATGCAATAGATAAGTATATAATAGGATCAATTGAGACTTCTTGATCATCTATGTATATGTGTAGGTGTACATACATAGGATACGGTTACATACTAAAATATTGTGCACTTAGGAGAAATTCGAAAAATCTAAATAAAATAGAGATGAATTTAGATTAATAATAAGTAGAAAGAAAGAGAAAAACAGGTAATTATTTAGTTAATTATTCCTGATGAAGTGTAGCTTCAGTTTGAGTTTCAGTTTATTGATGTCTTTGGTTTTTTTTTATTTCAATAGGAAGGTTGTTGAAAAACTTTATTCCTAAATAGATATAATTGTTTTGCATTAGTTTGGTATTAAATTTTGGTATTTTGTGTCTTGATATCTTTTTGATTTATTTTAATTATTTTTGTCTTATAACGTAAAAGCTTTCAATTTTCAAAAAAAAATATACTATTAAAACTGAAAAAAATTGCATTAACTACGTGTACACATATGTCGAAAATACTAATTTAAAATACAAATCAAATAATGTGACACATCGTACTTGAACGTCAAACCCATATCCGAAATAAATTTATAGAGAGCGGTGTATAAAATACGAAAATTTGTAAGGATAAGTGTTTATAAATTCGTTTTCAGTATACCTATATGTAATATAGTCATTTCAAGCAACGTTTTAATTCTGAATGGTGGTCTTGCACTAGGGCGATACTGGTAGTATCTTCCACGCTGTAGTCTGTACAGTGGTATTTCACGGTTCTACGCTAGTATAGTACGATGACAAGTAGGTCGCAAATTACTAATTATTGGTACCAACTGGCCGCCAAATTTTATTTTAACTACTGGCACCAGAAAAGGTGGCGCTCTGTAGCCGATAATGGTGTTTTTTTGGGTTTCCTCATTCCTGACCGGGAGACGACAGTTACGGGCGGCGTTGACATCTTACTGCCGACTAATTATGTTGTTTTAAGATCGTTGTGGTAGCGAGACTTTCAGAAGATTAAATAACTATCTTTTCGAGCGATAAAACTCATTCAGCTTTACTAAAAAAAAAACCACAGCACGCCCGACTACCCGCGTTGCTGCAGCAACATTAATAAAACAAAAATACACTAAAACACGATAACATTACTAATAAGGTTTGTTCTTAAAATGTATTTTATAAGTTTGGCAACAATGTAATTTTTCATACTGTACACAATTTAATTGTTTGTTTTCCTACAGAACCGCTAGATGGCAGCGCCTTTGCATTCGTCATTCGCGTTAAAACCACAAAAAAACTCACTTCGCGGGTGTGTGTGAAATATTACACAAATCTGATCGTAATATCTATTAATTTGACTAATTCACTATTACATTCGCATAATTGATATATTTACCGTGTTTTTTTGTGGTTTTTAATAAGTTTTAGTCAAGTTATAATAACTATAATGTTCTTTTATTGTGGCCTTACTAGCCCACAAATAATAATAGAGATGTACACGTAAGTTCTTTCGTCTTTTATTGCAATGTACAATGGATTCAATAGTACTGTATTATTGTCTACGTAGCGAGTGATTCTAAAGGCTGCTAGAATGGTTCTGGCGACCTCCCACGGACGAGACCGCTTTCTGACCCATGAGACGTTCGTCAAAGTTCGGCGGAACCCGAGCGTTTCCGAATGATCCACTACATGGATGATTACATATACCACAATAACCATAATCATACTTTGAAAATTGAAATGTCAATAAGTATTTTATGTGAAACATGAAAATTCAAATTTACCTCTAAAGTATTTTATTTTATGTGAATTTCATAAAAGTGGTGTTTTTTTAAATATTAATATCTAATACATGTGTAACTAAACGTATCAATCAAATTAACGTTTTAAAGTTGCAATAAATCTGTTATAAAAGTCGGTATTATTTTTTTAGGTTAGTTTTTTGGCAATAAAAAAAATTTTGAATTATTTTTATTATTTTTTTATTGTATGCACGAGGAAAAAGTGAGGTGGCAGTTTCGTTCCAAATTCATTATATAAAAGTTCAGTATTTTTTTAATTTTGTTTTTTTTATAAATTTCTGTACACTTTCATCAAAAATGTTTTGGTAAAAAAAAAATCAATTTTTTTCGCGTTTGAATCTTAATATATGGCAGTTTTTAAAAACTAAAGTGTATTTCAATTACACAAATCTAAAAGGTAATTTTATCTAGTTTTCATAAATGGTATTTGTTTTTACGACACCTTCAAAAATAAGAAATATATAGAACATTCAAAATACTTTGCAAAAATTTCAAATTTCGTTCAAAGATCATTGATAAAACAGAGATAAACTACCCCCTCAGGCCGTGTAAACCAAGTGTATTTTTTTCCATGAACAATTTTTTAATTAGTTATGTTTTCACATCCGCGGCCGTTTGTCAATTGAATAAAATTTTCACTGGGTTTTTTAGTAAGGCTGTAAGTGTTTTTATTTATTTCATTAAATATTATTATTTTTATTATTAGAATTCATTATCGCTAGTTTCGAGCAAGCATGTTCTAAAAATAGATTCGAATGTGTCTTATTAATGTAGGCTTATGTGCTGTTAAATATTTGCAGAAATAGGTTTATCTCTACTGTGAATAAACATGTGTCTCGCTTAACTACTTTTCTGAGAACATACATAATTGCAGTCGGAATAAGAAAACGGGGTTTTTCCACAGTGAGTGAGCATATGTCACGTCAAAGCACTCTTATTTATTTATTTATTTATACTGGGTTTTACAGATGTTTACACTTACGTATGAACTATCCAGTTATAAGAACTCAGTTATTTCACAATTATAAAAATATACAATTACATACAATTAAATACAGATACATACAATTACAAAAACAAAAACAATACAAATACAGAATTATATACAAGGTCACTCGAGTAACACATTACAATGAGTGGTAAGAGACATATGAAATACGCGAGGCATGCATAAAGAGACAATTCACACAATATAATTAGTTAGTTATTTTTTTTTCAAATTGGGGACATTTATTACAATACTGCTAAGACATAATGTAGTATCAAGATGGCCGTGAATAATTTTATGTAAACATATTATATCAGTCAATTGCCTTCTAGTTTTAAGTGAATCAATCTTGAAGTAATCACGACGTACGTCGTATGATCTGAGATGGTCATGTATTCAACATTTGTAGGATAACATTCTAAGTAAAAAATTTTTAACTGATTCTACAATGTTTTCATATTTGCAGTAATGTGGATTCCAGATAGTGCTTCCATATATTCAAGTTTACTTCTAATGAAGGCATTGTAAAGAGTTAGAATTGATTGAGGATCTTTGAAAGGTTTACATATTCTGTGAATAAATCCCATCATTTTTAATGATTTGCACTTAATGTCGTTAATATGTTCATCAAATATGAATTTAGAATCAAGAGTGATTCCTAATCTTGTTCATGAATTCTACCACAAATTTATATCTGCTATCTCGGAAATCGAGAAAGATGTCCATGTAATAGGATGAATATACAACATATTATTTAATTGGTTGTTATATTCTGAACCCAGAACTAGTTTAAATTAAATCGGTATGCGGCGATTTAAAACTACACTCAGAACATGAAAATGGTTTCTCTTTAATTCTGGCAATACATACGTAGTATTTAACTAGAATTTTATACTTGCACTTAGAATAGGTCTAGCTTCCTGCATTTGAATGTAGAGTCGTTCTATAAAAAAATAGAGTCATTGAGAGAGCCCTGAAGAGTTACTATATGTTACTTATATTAAGCGGGTATGTGGTGGATGACCTCCAATGCATTGTTTTCCTTCGAAATGCGTCAGCAGATGAATCCACAGCAGAAATTTTACATTCTGAATACAAAAGTGGTTTAAATTAAATCTGTGTGCGGTGAATTAAAACTACACTCAGAACATTAAAATGGTTTCTCTTTGATTCTGGCAGCACTTACATAGTCTAAAACTAGAATTTTATGACTGCACTTCGAATAAAAGAACAATTTCCTTCGAAATACGTCAGTAGACGAATCCAACTGGAATTTTACATTCTGAACACATAACTGGTTAACATTAAATATGTATGTAGCGAATTAAAACTGCACTAAGTACATGAAAATGGTTTCTCTTTGATTCTGGAAGCACATACATAGTCTGCACCTAGAATTTTATTAATGCACTTTGAATAAGACAATATTTTTCTTCGAAATATGTCAGCAGACGAAATTTGAACTTGCAACTAAAATGTAAAACTTCAGTCGGTACAGGATGAATCTGCAACTTGTAATTTAATGTATCTTTATATTCTGAACACAAGGGTGTTTTAAATTAAAGCTGTATGTGGCGAATTAAAACTACACTCAGAACATCAAAATGGTTTCTCTTTGATCCTGGCGGCACTTACATAGTCTGCAACTAGAATTTTATAAATGCACTTCGAAAAAGAGAATATTTTCTTTACTGTAAAAGTGGTGGGGTCCCCTCTAATACGCTTCGAATAAGAGAATATTTTCCTTCGAAATATATCAGCAGACGAATCCAACTGGAATTTTACATTCTGAATACAAAACTGGTTTAAATTAAATCTGTATGCGGCGAATTAAAACTACAGTCAGAAATGAATGTTAACACTTTTTCCAAAAAGGAAATTCTCTTTGCAATTTTTCACTGAACTTACAACACCGCTTTTTCGCGGTCGGCATGGTCAAGAAATTATTTGATTTGATTTGAGTGATAAATATGGGTTATAAATATTACGTGTCACGGCGTGCACTAATTCTTAAACAAAACAACTCAATAAATACTACTACACTGGCGCTCTTGGACTCTTGCTTGTAACGTAAAAATCTTCGGGCCTTTTCCAGGGACAAATTTTGTCTTTAACTAAACCAAATAGACTAAAGATAGAGGAAGTTTATTTGACTACCATAGACAGTATTTAAAAAAAATAAAGAAATGCGGGACATGCGGGACGCTTTAGACGATTTGCGGGACTATTTTTGTAAATATTGCAATGCGGGACAACAACTGCCAATGCGGGACGGTCCCGCAGAATGCGGGACGGTTGGCCGCCTTATCCTAGATCCCTTATTGAAGACACTTTTTTGAGAATTATATTATTAATAACATAAGAAAACTCCTTTATAATTCTATTTCTAGTGAAATTTAAAATGTAACATTTATCAACATTTAAGTGCATATCATTGACAGTACACCAGTTATTGAGTGTGTCGAGGTCATTTTGAAGCAGTTGATGATCGGAAACAGACTTAATTTTACGAAAATTTTTAAGATCATCAGCGAAAAAAGCATAATCACAGTTTAATTTCGAGCCAAGGTCGTTTATGAATATAAGAAAAAGCAGGGGGCCAAGATTTGAACCCTGTGCTACACCAGAAGTTACAACTATAGGGGATGATTTGTATCCATTAATAAGAACTAATTGAGTTCTGTTATACAAATATGATTTCACGCAGCGTAATAGGTCTCCATGTATTCCAATTTGTTCAAGTTTTTTTAGTAAGATGGAGTGGTTAACTTTATCAAAAGCTTTTTGGAAATCAGTATAAATTGTATCTACTTGTAATCTTTCATTAAAAGAATTACACATATAATTACAAAATTCCAAAAGATTTGAGTTGATTGATCTTTGAGGAACAAACCCATGTTGCCTAGTGCAGAGAAGGGGCTTAAAATGTGAAAAAATATTTTTATATATCAGAGATTCAAAAACCTTAGCAAAACAGGATAGTATACTGATTGGCCTATAATTTTTAATTAAAGATTGATCTCCCGATTTTAATACTGGCACCACATGTGCCTCTTTCCACAGATCAGGAAAAGTTCCCGTGGTTAGGGATGCATTAAAAATGATATAAAGCGGTAAACATAAAGAGTCTGCACAGCAACTGACAAAGGAGGAATATTATCAGGACCTGGACCCTTATTGGAATCTATTTTAGTCAAAAAACATTTTATTTCATCTGCACTAATATGTATTTTACCCAAACTGCTTTGATTGTGTTCAGTTATGTTTGGCATTGAATCATTAGAAGATGTTTCCGACTTGGTATAAACGGATGAAAAATATTTAGAGAATATATGTGTTCACCGTCATTTGCGGAAATATCGTCAAAATGCATTACTTTAGGAATACAATTAGTTTTTCGTAATGATTTTGAGTATGACCAGAACACCTTTATGTTATCTTGCAGACCACTTTCGACAGAGTTGATGTATGATTTATAACATACATTTTTTTGTAAGTTTCCTTAAATAAGAGAATTCTCTATAATCCGACTCTTTGCCATATTTTTTTACCTTAAGTCTAACCTTGTTTTTTTTTAAAGAAGTGCAATCAATTGCTGATTAAACCAGATAGGATATTGATTTTATGTTTTAGTTCCATATTTTTTAAAATATTTGTCTATTATTTCCCACAATTTTTCATAAAATACGATTACCATGCAATTGAGATTTTTATTTTTAAAAAGATTTATCCAATCAATAGACAATAGATCCTGTCGACATTCATCACAGTTTTCCTTTGAATCACTTCTATTAATTTCTAAGAATTGATCTTTATTTTGCTTCACTATAATTTCAAATGACGGGTGATATTGATCCAGTTTGGTTAATCCCGGTGCTATATGTATATCAATGTTAACTTTATCAGAAAAAAACCAGATCCAACAAATTTTCATTTCTATTTAGTACATAATTGAATTGATACAAATTGCAAATTGAAGAGAGGTTGACAAGACTGTGTGCTTTCATGCTTTTATAATTGGAAGGGGAAAGTATATTATTTTTGAATTAATTATCAGGTAACCATTTGATTTCGGGTAAATTAAAATCCCCTATAAAAATAAACTGCGAATTGGGAATTGAGTACTTTAAATACGGATCCTGTAATTTTTCAATCTGATAACAATAATTATCAACGGTTACACTAGGAGGAATATAGAGGATGCATATAAAGATGAGCGAGTTGGAACGAGACTTAATTACAAGCCACAAATCTTCATTGTCACTCTCCCACTCAGTTTTTCTTGACACAAGAAGTTTTTTAGAGACTTCTTATGATAACATGAATAACTGCAATTGGAACTGGAAAAAGGTTTTTCTCTACTGTGAGTCAGTGTGTGTGTCCTCAAATTTCCCCTCAAATAAAATGAATAGCTGCAGTCGGAACACGAAAAAGTTTTTCTCTTTTTTTTTGTGAGTCAGTATGTGAGCCAGCAAATATCTTTTTCGAGAACATGAATAACTGCAATCGGAATACGAAAAAGGCTTTACTCGGCTGTAAGTCAGCATGTGTCTCCTTAAACTATTATTCTCAGAGCATGAATAACTGCAATCGGAACACGAAAAAGGTTTTTCTCCACTGTGAGTAAGCATATGCCTCGTCAAACCACTCTTATGAGAACATAAATAACTGCAATTGGTACAGGAAAAAGGTTTTTCTCTACCGTGAGTCAGTGTGTGTCTCCTCAAATTTCCCCTCAAAGAAAATGAATAGCTGCAGTCGGAACACGAAAAAGGTTTTTCTCTTTTGTGAGTCAGTATGTGAGCCAGCAAATATCTCTTTTGAGAACATGAATAACTGCAATCGGAACACGAAAAAGGCTTTACTCCGCTGTGAGTCAGCATGTGTCTCCTCAAATATCTCCTATCAAAACATGCATAACTGCAATCTGAACACGAAAAAGGTTTTTCTCCACTGTGGGTAAGCATGTGTCTCGTAACACTACTCTTATCAGAACATGAATAACTGCAATCAGAACATGCAAAAGGCTTTTGTCCACCATGGATAAACACGTGTCTCATCAAACTAGTCTTATGAGAACATAAATGACTGCAAACGGAACACGAAAAATGTTTTACTCCACTGTGGGTCAGTTTATAAGCCATCAAATATCTCTTTTGAGAATAAGAAAAATTGCAGTCGGAGCACGAGAAAAGTTTTTATCCACTGTGAGTGAGCATATGTTTTCTCAAATTTCCCCTATCAGAACATGAATAACTGCAATCGAAACACGAAAAAGGTTTTTCTCCACTGTGAGTAAGCTTATGTCTCGTCAAACTACTCTGATGAGAACATGAATAACTGCAATCGGAACATGTAAAAGACTTTCCTCCATCATGGGTAAGCATGTGTCTCCTCAAATTACTATTCCGAGAGCATGAATAACTGCAGTTGGATCACGAAAAAAGTTTTTCTCCACTGTGAGTGAGCATGTGTTTCCTCAAATTTCCCCTATCAGTACATGAATAACTGCAATCGGAACACGAAAAAGGTTTTTCTCCACTGTGAGTAAGCTTATGTCTCGTCAAACTATTCTTATGAGAATATGAATAACTGCAATCGGAACATGTAAAATGCTTTTCTCCACCATGGGTAAGCATGTGTCTCCTTAAATTACTTTTCTGAGAGCATGAATAACTGCAGTCGGAGCACGAAAAAGGTTTTTCTCCACTGTGAGTACACTTATGTCTCGTAAAATTACTCTTATCTGAACATGAATAACTGCAATCGGAACACGAAAAAGTTTTTTCTCCACTGTGAGGCAGATCCGCCAATGAGTCTGAAAAATAACATGAATATAAGTGTAAGCACTGTGAATTAAAAAAATGTAAGAAAGCACGAATCGTTATTTACCTTTTGCCTGGGTAAAACTTTGAAAGCGTTTTAGGCATTCCCTTTTAACATCCGGCAGCTCTATGTCAATTTCCATATAAGGCATTCCCTCTCCATTTTCATCTCGGGGTCCAGGTTCTACCTTGAAGCTAACAGTCTCCACTTTAAGGCTACCTAGAAAAACCAAACAAAATATTAGATTTTATTTTACATTAGAATTAAGATTACATTAAGAGTAAAGATTAGAATCACAGAACATTTAAGATGCTTAAATAATAATTTTTTTCAGAGTTTGCTAATCACCTAATTTCCACACATCATACTTTTAATAAGGACACAGGGGTTTGCAAAAAATTGTTAACTCAGAAGTCCTTGAAATTAGAAAATCCTAAATAATAACGCTAGTATTTTGATTAACCAAATTAATTTATCTTTTAGTCCCATTTTAAATATTTTTCTAATAAACAGCTCTGTTCTTCCCGGAAATCCAGCAAATACTCCCACCCCTTAGTTAACCTCCCACTAAAACACCTAAAATTTGTATATCTGTCAATATTCTGTATCATAGGTTAGTTATAATATTCTCTTGACGAAGGAATGGTGCTTCTGAAACCGGTAGAGTGTTTACAAAATAAAAGTGTTCTACAACAAATTTATGTGTTTTATTGTAAATTATGGCGCTCACAAAGTTAATACTTTTTACAAATATATAACAAACTTTGTGGTCAATTTAGGAAGTATGATGGACCCCAGATGTCCACTTCAGGAACGATGCTTCAAGATGGAAGAAAAAGAAGAAAAACGCGAGGTTTTGTATAGCCAAGAAAATTGTGTTATCAATATCATAATATGAATTTGGCTGAATTTAATCGGGCTTTAAAAATCAAATTATTTCAAAAATCATACCTTTCATGAATCCTAACATCTTTTCAATATACATAATAAGCCATATTCTCAAGTTTCCCGTAATTGTTTGGTTTCGGTTTCCTCTTAATTGTATTTTTATGTTTAATGTCAGAATTTTTCTCATTTCTGAACGCAAAATGCCTTCTTTTACTTGATTATACATTTAGTTTTAAATTTTCTTGTTTTGTCATGTGTTATAATTGCACAGGTATTGTATATTATTATTATTTTCCTGTGTACGCTATTAACAGCACTGTCTTTGTTAATTTTGTTCTCTTGTCATTGTTTTCTAAATACTGTATATTCTTTATTCCATATTATTTTCTCAATATTATAGGAGCACTGTAGGATTATTTTTAAATTTATTATGGCTAAGCGCACTTGAAGTGAAATGACACAAAACTGCGCTATATAAAATACAACGTTATAATTATTATTATATTAGAATATTATTATTATATATATGGAGGTGCCCGCTACAGGGATATCAAATGTGATAGACGAAGAAGACGCCTGCATTTGATTCCTTACACAAAACAGATGCAATTCATCTTCATCATAGTCCAAAGAGGCGCTAAATATTTATCTAACCTTTGCTAGATGCTCCTCCTGTAGCTCCTTTTTTTATTGTCTGGGCACCTAAAATAATTGTCATTATCAGAAGGTATTTCCTCTAAAAGTATTCCTTCAATATCTTCTTGGCGAAGACGTTTACTCGACATGGTGTATATGTCACAGGCAGATCGTAAAATCAGGCCGATCATGATGCGCCTGAAGCACTTCACGATCTGCCGCCAGGCATTTCACGAAGTAGGCGCATCATGATCTGCCTGATTTTATGATCGGCCGCCGACATATCTATCAAATTATAAAAATAAAATCAGAATAAAATCATTTTGTTTAAGACTAAAAATTTTAACTCAAGTACAGTGGTCGAAAAACAATAGCACCAAAAAATCACGATTTACCAAAAAAATAACAAATTCATGAATATTTCTTTTTAATAATTCAACAAATGAAATACTAAAGTAGTAGAATTCAAAAGAAATAGAGAAAAAATCTAAATAGGTACATGCGTTTATATTTCACTGTAAAGTCGGAGATCACTAAAAACAACAATTCGCTGGCAATTGTCAAACTCATAACCAAACCGTACAAGGCCATCTATTATCGCTATTGGAAGCTAAATAGTAAATAATCCATGCCTAACATGGCAGTAAATAAACTTTTCGATAGATGGCGGTTTTAACATAATTATTTATTTGGGTGAAATGCAGATCCGGGCACCACTTGGAAATTTAATAAAAATGCACTTTCTAGATGAGAAAAGTGTGGAAAAGTTGAATAAAAAAGAAATTAAGGCGCGCTCGGCAAAATTGAGGGAGATACAGCCGTTTAAAGAATGTATGAAATGACACTTCATGAACAGATATTGTCCGCCTGTGTCCGCCATTTGATACTAATTTGTTGGTAAGGATACCAGATACAAGAGCCTAGATACGATTGTAGGGAATAAATAATAAGGCGCGTAGGTACTGGAATGGAGACAAACCATTCAAATCCTGGGATGTTTTTTAAAATAAAGATAACATACACAATCCCGTTAGACAAACCATTTAAAAACGTAGATTGTTTTTTAAAGTAAAGATAATAGGTATTATACACAATCCTGCTAGACAAACCAGTGCCTGAGTGGCGCGGGATTCGATCGTTCTGAAGTGTGCGTGTAAACGGCGCTTTAGTATACATACGAAGGGGGCACTTTCTTTTCTATCACAAACCATGTTACACAAACCTAGCGTAGCCGCTAAACTACTTGAAAACTGGGATGTTTTTTTGCCGTGACGCGAGTAGGCGCTACGAAGGGGGCACTTTCTTTTCTATCACAAACCATGTTACACAAACCTAGCGTAGCCGCTAAACTACTTGAAAACTGGGATGTTTTTCTTGCCTTGACGCGAGTAGGCGTTATAAAGGGGCACTTTCTTTTGAATCACAAACCATGTTACACAAACCTAGCGTAGTCGCTAGTAATTAAAAATTTTAAAATTATTATTTTTAAATTTTTCAAGTAATTTGTCGGTTTCTAGGGGTTTTTGAGTTTAGTTTAGGGATAAATATTTTTGAGAGTTGGCAACACTGATTTTCTTTTAGGTTAGTGACAAAATGGCAGGTGGACTAACAGTATTGGTTGGCGAAGTGAAATTTTTCTTAACGTAATTGAAAATTAATTACTTATTCAATTTTTTTTTTTAATTGCTTTCCGCACTTTTTTTCACCTTCCAGGTTAAAGTTCTCAACTTAAAACGCGGTGAAAACATGGTTTTCTGCCAAAAAAAAGTGGTGCCCGGATCTGCATTCCTCCCATTTATTTTCATGGTGATCGATAATTGAAACCAGAGAACTTCAAAGAGTTAAAACGCATAATAATGTTATTTATTTCCAACCCAAAGAAGTTAACATTATGCTAAAGTTTGGTAGTTTCCGCAAAAACTTATACATTTTAAGATAAAGTACGGCAACAGAGGACATAATGACCAAATATATTAAGTCCTGCCTGAGCAACAATTCAAAAAGGACAATGTTCCTGAAAATGTAATAATGCAACTTACTGTCTTTTTGAGTATTCTCCGCATACTGTAGACATTCCTTCTTTACATCTGGGAGGTCAAAATCCATATCCGCATACGACATTTCACCTTCACCTTCTTCCTGGGGCCCTGGTTCCGTCTTGATGGAAACACTCTCTGGGCTTAGTAGATCCATGGCAAGACCGTGGAAGGTTTATGGACTGTTCGGTTGGACTATTTTTTAAAAACAATTATGATAGAATAAGACATTACAGGGGTTTTAGAAGATGTTAATTTTTCTTTATACAGTTTGTTTATTAAGGATCCGATATGTAAGAAGGAATGTGTTTTATTTTTTAAAGTATTGGTTTATCTATGGTTTAAGATTTCGGACATTATTGTTTGATATAAATGTGTCATCCCTCATTGTTTAACGCAACTCTGTTATTTGGAAAAGTTGAATGTTTAATTAATTTTGTATTTAATATATTAATTAAATACTAAAATGTGAATTAATTACTTATTGTTAACAAGGATTACTTACTCTAAGGATTTAAAAAAAAATTGCGAGTATGTTTGATGTTTTGACATCCTGTTTTGAGGAAATAATGTACGAGAACTTTACAGACGCACTGTTAACTCATAAAGTAAAGAATATCTGTGTTAACTTTATATGTTAAAATATTTTTATTAATTTGGATAGAGAAAGGGTTGTATCAGCTAACCTTTGGATCAGGCATAGGGTACAAAAGCTTGCTCAAATTGCAAAAAGTTAAACAAATAAATCGATTAAATAACCGCCGATCGTCTGAATCTTGCAATTGACAGTGACAGATGCTTTCATGATTGTGATCTATGGTTATGTTTAAGGTGTTGCCATTTTTGGAACATTTAATATCCTATTAATGCTACTATTTAGTTTCCAAAAAAATTATTTCTTCTCTAATGACAACTATCTGTTTTGAAATGAAAATAAAGCAAGGATCATACTGAGCAGACGCAACGCCACGCAACGTTCCTGTACCGTTCACACTGGCCAGACGTACGTACGCGTCGCTGTGACCACGTGACAAGGGGTCTCTGGTTGTGCGCAGGCGCGTTTGATTTGACACATTTGACATTTATTTTTTAGGTTATGTTTATGTGATTCTCTTAGCAGATGACAGCTTTGCCATATCTTGAAAGTGAATTTGAAGATGATTTGCTACGATTATTATTGTTAAATCAATATTCTCGTAAAAAGAAAAAAAGTGAGAAGTATTTGGGTCCACAACATTAACAAACAAACACAAATGTTTGGAGAGTTCCATACATTAACAAACTAAAGGAAAGGAACTAGAATCTGATGACGGACGATTCTTCATGTACTTCCGTATGAGTAAAGTGGTATTTGAAGAGCTTCACAGCATAATTGAATTATTGAATATGACATAAAAAAAGAAAACACACATCTTCGAAAGTCAATTGGGACCAGAGAAAGATCTAAAGTTTGATTGACATTCATTATAGGGGTATAATATTGAAAATCATGCCATAAATGGCTGAAATTTCTTCCTAAGTTGCACTGCGTATGCAGAATCTCTATAATCCTGTAATTTGATTTTATAAATAACTTCGTGCCGTCTAAAAGCTTCAATAAACTGTTCGTCATCCATTTTTGAATAATATCTGTCAAAAAAACAACCATAGATATAGCGAAACAACGTTAGATGCTCAGATAACACCAAAAAGATGTAAAATCATCTCGTAGTAGGCGTGACCATACCCCCTCCACCTTCCACATGGCCCACGCCGATCTGGCTGCGGCAGGTCCGCGTAGCGTAGGGGGCGTCGGTTTGCATTGCGTGGGGCTAGTATGTTTCTAAAGCACCCGTTTCCATAGAAAATGTGTGGATGGTAAGCAGTCCAGATATGGAAATGGTGACGTCTACCCACGTGGCGTGGCGTTGCGTGGGCTCAGTGTGGCCTTACCTTAACGATCGTGTAAATAGGTCTGGCCGACCCAAAATGTACCACGGGCTCCATTGACAGTTTAGATACTTCTAGATTCTAGAAAAAATTATACGAAACCGCCTATACCAAACCCTGTCTCCAGCGGACGACTGTCAATTTGGCTTCGTCCCGGGTAAATCCACGGAGCACGCCATCAAGTTTGCGCTTGAATGGGTGAGGGCTTGTCCAAAGAGGTACGTGATTGGAGTCTTCTTAGACATCACTGGTGCCTTCGATCATGCGTGGTGGCCGATGATACTGTCGAAATTAAAAAACCGTAACTGCCCTCGTAAGTTGTTTAAGATAGTCTCTGACTATCTCAACAACAGAAGTATCTCCTTAACATATGGTGATATCACCATCAACCGGGAAGTGAATATGGGTTGCCCACAAGGCTCGGTCCTTGGCCCAGAATTTTGGAATATACTCTTCGACGATTCCTCCAGGCTGCCCTTGCCTGAAGGATGTATCTCGGTCGACTACGCTGATGACAAATTATTACTGGTCTCGGGGAACAGCAGGAGAGAAGTAGAAAGCGAAGCTGAAGAAGGTTTGAGAGTAATACTTGAGTGGGGTAAAAGAAACAGGCTAAATTTCGCTCCCCAAAAGACCATGGGTCTCCTTATGAAGGGCTTCCTCGATAGAGGAAGAAATCCTACTATAAAAATGGGAGACTCCAACATCCGATTTGTGGAAAATGCAAGATACCTAGGCGTTATCTTGGATCGCTCTTCATCTTTCCTGGCGCATGTCAAGAGTGTATCCAGCAGGGCCCAGGCCCTGTTCATGAAACTGAGAAGAATCTCAACTGCGGAGTGGGGATTACGCTCTCCGGCACTTCGCCTACTGTATAGGGGAGCGTACGTGGCACAAGTCACGTACGCAGCTTCTGTATGGGAGCATCGCCTAGACAACGTACTGATCCACTCAGCACTTAAGCGGGGCCAGCGAACTCCCCTGCTGGCGCTCTCGGGCGCTTACAGGACTGTAGCTTCGGACGCATTGCCGGTTCTGGCCGGTATTTTGCCCATTGATCTAGAAATAAGGGAAGTGTTAACTAAGAAAAAACTAATTAGAGGAAGGTCAGCCGTCCATCTTGGAGTTGAACTAACACCAGGTGGGGCAGTACCTCTCCCTCGACTGCTGAAAGAGATGCGTGAACTCACTCTTAATGAATGGCAAAAACGTTGGGATAGATCGAATACGGGCAGATGGACTTTCTCCTTCTTCCCGTCAGTTAAAGCCAGAATGGAAGGGGCGTTCATCAAACTGGATCATCACTTAACACAAATTCTTTCAGGTCATGGAGAATTCAGGGGAAGACTGCACAGCCTGACCCTGTCTCCCCATCCAAACTGTGCGTGTGGTGACACAAACCAAACAGCCGAGCACATTCTGTGGCACTGTGAGATTTTGACGGACGCAAGAGATGAAATGTTGGAAGGTCTGAAAGTAACTACGAGACCAGCATGGAATGCAGATCTCGTGTCGAATAAGGAGAATCTCGAATGCCTGAGGAAATTTACAAGGATCTGGGTTGAGCGATGGCCTGAACTTAGAGTCGATGATTAAATTTAACTTCATTGTGTGTTTAGGATCCAGGTGTAATTGCTCCTGGAATCCATGGTCACCCTTTTATTATACTTCTACTACTACTATTGCCCGGATTTTTATTATTTCGCACTGAAACTGTTTATTCATGTATTTATGTATCATGCTTTCTTAGGTACTACCTTCAACAGCCTCTTTAACATCTAAAATTTGTCTCTATTTCTTGCTTTTTAATCATTGTTTTCTCTCTCTTAACTTGATATTATTAATAACCTTACCCGTATATACTACACTTGCTACTTTCATTTTATTCTTTTTTTCTAAATCTAAGCTATATTTCAATCAAGTTTTGCGTGTCTGGACTTGCATAAGTAAGGAGCCGGATCGTAAGGAGCCGGAATGGAACTATCACTTAATCATTTTGTATTGTTTTACACCCCATCAAGGGGGTGGACTAGACCTATGACCGTGCATCAACTGAGGAGATGACTCCCAAGGCAGCGGTTGCATAACCCGCCCGCGCCTCCCCCGTCGCCATGAGCGGGCCTGAAGACCAACCGTTGCGGACCGGTGCCCTTCCGCCCTGCCTCCGGTGACCCGATGCTCACTTTTATCCCTAGGGTCTTCAGGTCTTTCACTCTTTAATTCCAACACTTTCTTCGAGGGCGTACCGGGAAGCCGGCTTAGGGGCGCGGACATCGAGTCCCGCTTGCGACTGGACTGATGGCTCCGCTTATCCTCGGCGGGACTGCCGGACGACTGCAACTCAGCTGCTTTGGTTAGGTCGTACAATCTCATCATAATAATGTTTTTTTTTCTAGTAACCTTTCCTCTTTTCTATTAATAAACTTTGTTTTCAGCTATATCCAGTGGCGGAGATGAGACGTGATACTGTGAAATAAATAACTAACACCATGTACGCACTCGCATACTGCCTGCTAACAATGTATGACCGGACATTGGAGGTCTAGAGTCATTTTAATAAAAAAAATAGCTTCTTTATAAATAAAAAATTAGAGTCCTGACGTGTACGGTGAAGGAGGAAACCATCTGTTTCCTTAGAACGCCGTGGGAAAGTGGTGGGGAACCTCCAGTTTAGATACTTACTAACTTTTTGTTCATATCTTTAGTCGCAACTTGTAACAACATAACAATATTACTCCACTCAACTAGGTACATAATGCTCAAAACGACTCGAAAAAACATGGCAAGTCAGAAATGAAATTTCAGATAAAAACCAAAAGGTTAACAAAATTCATCAAGATGCTGAGAGCAGTGGCGTAGCGTGGGTATCGGCCGCCCGGGGCGGAGGAAAATTTTGCCCCCCCCCCTAACTTCTACAGGTACTTTTTCCGCAGATTTTCAAGCGCCGACCGGCGTGGGGAGAGGAAGGGGGGGGGTAGATATCCCATTTTTTATGCCAATTTTTATAATCCTATGAGCCGAGTACTCTTCCGATAAAATCGTGCTAATAAATTCTACTACAAATTTATATAAAACTGCTCTCAGAAATCGAGAATGGGTACGCCTGTAATAGAATTTCGCATCTTCATCATGCATACGTATTGAATGCAACTCAAATGCAAAGCTTCACTCGGGTCACGATGAATTTGCAACTTATTGATATATTGATAACACAAAACTGGTTTAAATTAAAATAAATATGCGGTTTATCAAAACCATACTCAGAACATAAAAATGGTTTTTCTTTGATTCTAGCCGCACTTATATTCTGAATACAAAACTGGTTTTAATTACAACTGTACAGTGGCGGACTAAGCCCGTCAGAGGCCCGGGGCGGAAAAGCTGATTGAGGCCCCCCCCCCCCCCCCCCCCCCAAAAGTAGATGCAATTTTACAAGATTTTTATTCAGTTTACACGGGCCTCTGGTCCTGGGGGCCTCCAAGCGCCTCCGTGTTCTCTTGATAAAATCTTAAACAAGGTTTTAAGGCACCAGGGCATTTAAATTTTTGGAATTTTTTTTGTATTTCATTTTCTAAAATACGCATTTTTTATAATGCTATCACCTAATGTTTTAAGGAAATTCTAAGAAAATTTTATGAAAGTTTTAAACGTTTTGTATGTTGAATTTCCTTCAGCAAAACTTTGAACGCATTTTTCTCGAAACTACGTTTTTCAACCTGATTGACGACATATTAGAAAAACTTTACATCCGATTTGCATGCACCAAGTCTTAAACTGTTAGAAAATTCAGACACTATGGCACTACACAGGGTTTTATTAATAAAGAGCCCCCTTCTATTTTTTTAAGAACGCTGAAAATTTTCCATAAAAAAATCGAATAAAAATTCGCTGGTTCACCATTTTTCTTTTTTTTAGATTTGAAAATTCCCCTACGTGGTACCATAGACCCTGGATTTTCGAAGTCTTGGTTCATGCAAATATAAATGCAATTGCAATAAAATACATACAGGTGGATATAAAGTTCTTTTAATATGTTGTCAACCAAGTTAAAAAACGAGTTAAAAAAAGTTCGGAGAAAACCGCATTCAAAGTTTTGCTGAAGAATAATTCAACCTACACACTGTTTCAAACGGTTTCACATAAAATGGTATAAAAACATTTGGTAAGAGCATTGTTAACTTCAGACAATGAAATAAATAAACAAATTACAAACATTTTTTTACAGTTTCCTGGTGCCTTAAAGCCTTGTTTAGGATTTGATTAAGGAAACATGGAGGCGTTTGGAAGCTCCGGGGACCAGAGGCCGCCTCCCCCCCCATTAGTCCGCCACTGAATCATTTTAATTACTTGCCTATTTTATTACTATCAATATTATCTTTGATGATAAGGTAACCTTTAGCAAAGGGCCTAAGATACTAAAAATAATACGAAGTGCAATACGTAAGTGAAACTGGAACTAAAACTGTATAGACATTAGAAAGATTAGTAGTAGGATTTTTATTTTAAAAATTGTAAATTACCGGTTCAGGCTATATTTATTTATTCCTATTTTATCTGTATGGGATGATGTTTGTATGGGATCTCTCAACTCCAAATCACCTCTTAAATAGGTACTAAGCATACTAAAGGCACCAGGACACTAAATAAAAAAGTACCTTTTTCATTTCATTTTCTAAAATATTCGTTTGTTAATAATGCTTTCACCAAATGTAAGGAAATTCGTAAATTGACGGAGATACAGCATTTTATATGAAACCGTTTTAAATAGTTTGTGCGTTGAATTATACTTCAGTAAAACTTTGAACGCGTTTATCTTAAAACTACGTTTTTCAACCTGGTTGACAACATATTAGAAAAACTAAACATCTGATTTGCATGCACCATGCATCAAGTCTTAAACAGTTCGAACATCCAGTCACTATAGCCAGGGCCAAATTATCCATAAGACATATAGGCAACTGCCTAGGGGCCCCGCATCGGGTAGATTCCCCTAGGGTAAAGGGGCTCCGATCCGTGCATTGCCTAGGGGCCCCGACATGTTTGAACCGGCCCTGGCAGGGCCCTATTGTCCGTAAGACAGTAGGCCACTGCCTAGGGGCCCCGCATCGGGTAGGGACCCCTAGGTTAAAGGGGCCCCTAGAAGTGAAATACCTAAGGCCCGGACATGTTTAAGCCAGCCCTGGCAGGGCAATATTATTCATAAGGCAGTGCAGGCCACTGCCTAGGGTCCCCGCATCGGGTAGGGGCCCCTAGGGTAAAGGGGCCTCAAGGCGTGCATTGCCTAGGGGCCCGGACATGTTTAAGCCGGCCCTGGCCTCTTGTCCACAAGGCAGTGTAGGCCACTGCCTAGGGGCCCCTATGGTATAGGGGCTTTGCCTAGGGGCCCCAACATGTTTAATCCGGCCCTTATTATGACACTACGTAGGGATTGTTTTATAAAGGTCCCACTTCTTTTTTTTATGAACGATGAAAATTTACCATAAACAATCGAAAATAAAATTAATTAAAAAATAAAACGCATTCAATGTTTTGCTAAAGAATAATTCAACATACAAACTATTTCAAACGGTTTCACATAAAATGTTGTATCTCAGTCAGTTTTTCGAATTTCTTTAAAAAAATCGGTGAGAGCATTTTTAACAGGAGCATCTATCAAAAAATGAAATAAAAATTTACAATTTTTTTTTTTACAGTGGTACCCTAAAGCCTTGTTTAGAATTTGATCAAGGGAACATAGAGGCGTTTGGGGGCCCCCCAGGACAGGGGGCCCGGGGCGGGCCGCCCCCCCCCCGCCCCCCCCCTTAGTCCGCCACTGCAACTGTATGTAGTGAATTACAGCTACACTCAGAACATCGGAACATGGAAAAAAGTTTGAAGAATTAAAACAAGATGTTTTTAAGAAAATAGAAAATGAAATGAGTGAACTTAAAAAGAATGCAGATTTTATTAGTTCGCAATACGATGAACTTTTAAAAACGTTAAAAAACGTGCTAGGTCTAAAAAAGGAAATAGACCAGCTAAAGGAGGAAAACTCTATAAAAGATAAAAAAATTATTTTTTTTTTTTTTTTTTATTTATTATTTTTTAGCATATAAAATATAATGTACATTTAGATGATGTATTAATTTGCTTACATGTTCATATTCAAATATGTTAATACCACTCTTCCATGGAAGCGTTAGCTTGTGTCTGGAATACATTGAAATGAGACTGGCTGAAAGAGAACAGGAAGCGATACGTGATTTTATTGAAATTACTGGTGCCTACGAACGACCCGGTGAACAACCAGCTGATGCGGCAATTCGAGTGGTGGGCACCCTCAGATTAAAACTTACCCCAACTGACTTTCAACATGCATTACGCTCTTACGATCCCAGACCAGGCGCGCCAAAAATTTCAATTGAAGTACAGGATTCGACTAAGCGTCAAGCTCTATTAGCTCTGAGAACTAAGGCTAAGATTTATAATGTCGAAAACAAAAATAAAAATTTTATTGGCGAACAAATGACCCCATACCTCAAAGAACTCATGTGGAAAGCAAAGGTGAAAGCAAAAAGTTTCAACTATTCTTACGTATGGTTTAAAAACGGTAAGATCCTGATCAAAAAGAATGATGAAACAAGAGTCTTCAACATCAAGCATGAGGATGACCTTTTTAAGCTCTCAAGCCAAGAAAATGTAATTGAGATCGACTAAAAATTGAGAAATAGTAACACTTTATATATATATATTATGTGTATATTATTAAAAATAGAAATGGATGATTACATTATTCAACAACTAGAAAAAAAATTTAACGTTCAAAATTTAATTTGTGACAACACAAATGACTGAAACACAATACTTGAAATGACTCCAAACTACTTTACCGTAATACATTTAAACATACGATCCATAAAGAAAAATTTTGACCATTTTCTAGTAAACCTAAATTTATTAAAAATAAAACCAGACATAATCATACTGACTGAGGCCCATTTAAACACCAACTCGATCATTCCAACTCTCCCCAATTACATCAACTTTCAAAGTTCACATTATATTAATAAGAATAGTGGTATTGTAATATACACTAAAGCAATATATAAGGACGTATGTTTTGCTGAAATAAATATGACCAATGCAAACTGTATTATTATAAAATTGAATATTAATAATAAACTGCATATACAAATAATGACAGTCTACAGGATACACTCAGCTGTTAAAAATACACTGCTTCAAATACACAAAGACTATTCTAAGAAGTCGCACCACGCCATGGTCCGCGTTGAGAGCAATAGGCAAAACACAGTGGGTCGCTTGTGTACGCCATTAATGCATACCAGTTTTGCACAACACTACTACACGTACAATGGAGTGGTGTGGTTTAATCACCTAGCAATAGAGCTGAGATTAGAACCTGACTACAATAAATTCAAAAATAAATTAAACAATAATATCTTAAATAATTTAGCCACTTAGAACCGCATTAACCTTAAATTAACAATACTTTTTCAAAAATTTATTTTATATAATTATTTTTTTATTTTTTATATTATTTTTTTTTTTACACATTTGATTTATGTGAGTACGTAAATATAATGTATTTTTAATTTTAATTAATTTAATTTTTTTAATTAAAAAAAAATATATATATTTATATATATTTTCTCTTCCCTTTACACACGAGTGGTTACACTCTTGTAAAGGTTATATATTATATACATATATATGTTTATACTGTTTCTAATCAATGTTGCATGTTAGTATTTAATGATTTGAGTTTAATCCGATTGTAACCTGAAAATGCAATTACTCATGATTATATTACATGTATATGTATATAAAAACTAATAAAAAAAAAAAAATTAAAATGTTTTTTTTTTTAATTCTGCCGGCAATTAAATTCTGAACATCAAACTGGTTTAAATTAAATCTGTACGCGGTGAATTAAAACTACACTCAAAACATGAAAAGGGTTTTTCTTTGATTCTGCCGGCATTTACATTCTGAACACAAAACTGGTTTTAATTAAATCTGTTTGTGGTGAATTAAACCTATTTAAATTCTACTCCAAAGTTGATTGATTGATACTACGTTAGAGTCCCCAAACAATAGTTACACACGCAACAATCAATTTTTCAGAATTTTACAGCATTATGTAATTCAAATGTAAAGCTTCACTCAATGCAGGATGAATCTGCAACTCGTTATTTAATTTATCGTTGTATTCTGAACACAAAACTAGTTTGAATGCGGTGAATTAAAACTACACTCAGAATATGAAAATGTTTTTTTTTATTCTGGCAGCACATAGGTACATAGTCTGCAAATAGAGTATTATAACTGAACTTCGAATAAGAGGATGTTTTCCTTCGAAATGTGTCAACACATGAATCCACAACTGGAAATTTACATTCTCAACACAAAGTTGGTTTGAATTAAGTCTATATGCGGTGAATTAAAAGTACACTCAGAACACGAATATGGTTTTTCTTTAATTCTGGCAGCACATACAGAGTCTGCAACTAGAATTTAATATCTGAACTTCGAATAAGATAATGTTTTCCTTTGAATTGTGTCTGCAGATGAATTTTCAAATGGAAGTTTACATCATGAAAACTGGTTTAACCCTTCGAATAATAAGAAAAAAATATCTATATACTTTTGCCTGTCAATGTTTCCGCACAAAATTTCCGGTTCTTCCCATGCAATGTTCCTTTTTTATGAAAACGAAACTGTTCTAAAATCTAGATAAAGTAATTTTTTCGACGTGCTTATTAGAACATTATTGTTTCTAAACATTAAAATGTTCATATTGGAAATGTGAATTGGCTCAAAAATACACGCGTGCGAATATTCGAATTAACGTACCTAAAATAGAATAAACTTAAAATTTTAAATACAGATTCCCTTTCTTAAAAAAAATGTTATAAAACTGTATCTTAACTTTTTATGCAATAACAATTTTATTTAAAATTAATGTGTGGGACACAATTTCACAAATTTATTTTCAAATTAAATGTGTGGGATAATTTGCGTCTCCTGTGATTAGACGGGTCAAATTAAATTTGTATTTGCCGAATTAAAACTACACCCAGAAAATGAAAATGGTTTCTCTTTGATTCTGGCAGCACATAATCTACAACTAGAATTTTATAACTGCACTTCGGATAAAATAATGGTCTCTTTCGAAATGTATCAGCAGATGAATACACAACTGAAATGCAGTCGTTAATACATTCTGCCGAGCGATTCCGTAATTATTGTGGTATCTCGAGATAACGTACGGTATGTGCTGTCAGATTAGTGTCAGATTTTGGTGATTTTCTATGGCTGTTATTTGCTTTTTCTATGGGCCAATGCCAGATATGAGCTGTCATAACAGTCGAATATTTTAGTTTACGTCGATGTAAACACGAATTCCCGCAAGAATGTATTATATTTATTAAATTGAATGTGCGTTATTAATTGTATACTGTGGTAATTTGCACGACAAAGTTATTAAATAAAGAGCAACGGGTGGAGATGTCGAATATTCGAATTGTACTCCGCCTGTGGTTAGATTTTTTCCAAATAAAGTGTTTTTCCGGCATTATCTGCCACTAACAATTATACATTCAGCAACTAAAGAGAATAAACACACTTGATTCTCTCAAACAAATGCTAGTGAAATAATGGGTATATCACATCAGTGGAAAGCTGTGCTTGATTTCATTTCTAAATTATGTCACTTTCCGGCTTTATCTGAATCTAAAATAACATTTTTCAATAACAAAAAAGTATCCCAAACAATATGTTCATTTATAAGGGATGCCAGCTGAAAGCCAGTAATAATGAACTAATGACATGATGTCAATTTTCGCTGGTACAATCTGGCTGCGAATAGTCAAGGTAATCAATCAGGGTGTTGCGCCGTCTGGTTTATTTCACACTTACCCTTCTACACAAGTGAATATAGAAGAGGAAGAATCGACTGAGTTCCAAGTTGGCGATATCGTTGCGGTCAAGTCAGTGATGGAAGATGCACATCACGCTGGAGGCTTGGAAGGGTGACACGACTTAGTCAACATCGAAGTAGATGGCCAACCGAGACTTGTGCGTGAAGATGCCTGACTGAAAACGTGCTGGGTTTGAAGAGAGATGAAGGATTTGCCGCACATCCACCGTCAATCTTAGAAAACCGATACATATAGGTACCGTCAGGAAGAGATGACCTTGAAGGGGAGGCTAACGACCCACCAACAGACCTCAATTTATGGATTCGAATAATAAGGAAAAGCACTTTATAAATATTTCAACATTCTTTATTAATATTTATTGCTTCTTCACAATTTAAATACATTTTTAGCATGTAATTATTAACCCCACTAGGGTTCACCTGTTTGGGGGTTAATAATTTCATAATTTATTAAAAGTAACACACATATATTATAAAGAGTACTTAAGTTAGCTTGTACAGCATAATATAGTTTTCATTCCATTGAAGTGTCATTTAGGTGTCATTATTTAAATTAAAAATTTTAACCTCACTTAGACATGGTTGACAATTTTATAAAGTGCAAAATAATATAAGTATGCAAATATGATTTGAATTTTGTTTGTAATACCAAAATGTGTCTCTTTATTTCAGACATGGAGAGATCAACGACACTGCGTTAAAAAAAGGCAGGCTTGCAGTCGGAGATGTTGAGAACTGGAGATGGCCCTAGCCAGGTACAACCTCTGACTCTGTCGGAGGAAAGGGTCCTCGCCTTTTTTTTTTTTACATTAACTCCACACAGGAGGCCCTGAGGAAAATAACTTCCCTCAGGGCCTATGTCATCTTTGAAGATGCTGTGTGGAGGGTCTTTTTGAGGAAAGGAACGAGTGAACACGGGTCTTGAAGAGACCCATGTTGTAGGAGGGAGGAAACACAGAGGCCGACAAATCGTTCCACAGCCGAGCCGTTGAACTCAAGAACGAGTCATAGAAACGACCCGTTCTCATGTGACTAATGTCAACCGTGTACAAATGCCTATAACTATGTAAGACTTTAATATTGATTATAATAATATATGTTAATGTAACAATACACAGAAAAATAAAATAATATTTTCTATTTTTCTGTGTCTTGTTCTATTTTACGTTTTCTTTAAGATTAATAGTATATCTTCTTCTTCGATGATATCGACCCATAATTGGCAGAACAGCGTAAGCGCTAAACAGTAAATTGTTCAGAAGGTTTTTTTTATTAACTTTCTTCATTGATTTCAAAAAGGATTTTGGTTAGTTAGGATTACTAATCTTTGGTTGCTGCCTATATAAAGCTGATAATACATAAAGCTGAATGCCTTCAGTTGTTGAGGTAGTGGCGGTAACGCTGTTTTGCCTATGACCCTGACAGATGTTTTCCCTAGGAAATGTCGCATACGCTGTATGGAGTACATAATTTTGTATGTTTACCACGCAATCATGATATGTAAACAAATAACTAAATAAAATGGTTCCATTACAGTTGATCCGGTGACAATTGGACCCCCGATAGTTGGTCCGCCGACAGTTGACCCCCACTTCTTACGGGTACAGGACCCTTACTTTTTAATTATACTTTTAATTAATGTGTATAATTAATGTTATTATTACAAGTGTAAAATATCTGTTGATTTTCCCCAATAAATAAAATAAAATTAAAAACAAAATCGGATATATTTATCAGAGACGCTATCTAGGTTACAAACCAGTTCTTAGAACGATTGTTTCCAATGAAAAAAGTAGTTGCCTATAATATGGAAAAAATTATCAAAATGAATATTGTTAATTCTAAAATTTCAAATATGAGATCGACAATTATGAAGGTTTGATGGAACGTGGCAATGGCCGAATTGGTAATACGCCTGTCCTGGTTAGACGAGAGGTTTTGTATTTGTGTCCCGGTTGCGACCGTTATCTTTTTCTATTTATCTGCTTCTTGTTCTCTGTCATTTTTTCGTTTAGATTATTAGTGTTATCTTCTTCTTCAATGATAAACATGTTGTTTACCTTAAAATGTGTGTTTGTTTCAGGTTACATGATGACGCCAATATTAAATGCAGTTCCCCGTTGGCAAGAATCCATATAGGTACACAGATAAGCATTGCAAGGCCCAATCACAAGTGCATCCCACGGTTGAATTTGGCAGCCACCTCTGGTCTGGAGCTCCAGAATTCCTGAAAAATACCCTCAACTCTGTGCAGAAACGGGCGGTCCGTTTGATAGATTCTCCCATCTTAACAGATGGATCTGCAATCTTTAGAGCACAGGCGTCAGGTGGGAATGCTATCCTTGTTCTACCGGTATTACAATGGAAGATGCTCCGAGGAACTAGCATCATTGATCCCTTCGGCACCGGTGCATAGTCAGGAAACACGCCATACATGTGCCCAACATATGTACACTGTTAACATTTGTGCATGAGAACGGGTCGCTTCTTCAACTCGTTCTTGTGTTCAACAGCTCGGCTGTGGAATGATTTGCCGGCCTCTGTGTTTCCTCCTTCCTACAACATGGGTCTCTTCAAGACCAATATTCATTACTTCCTCTCCTCAAAAAGACTCTCCACACAGCGCCGGATCTGCCATACGTTCAAAAACGTGCAAAAAACCTGGCGCCAACTCCGAAGGGGCGCCGTGAGAAAATAAATATTGTATTAAAAATTTGTTATAATATTCCCTGAATCGTTTAAAAATTACCCATAGTACGAAATAATTATTACGCTCTAGCAACACTTTCCAAAGATACAGACTGCGCACGCATCTGGTTTGTATTCAACGGTTTAAGAATTTATAGTCAGTTACAGAATTTTTTTACAAATTCCATATATTTAGTTTAAACGTAAGATCTATTTTTCCATATATCTTTCACCGTCTTTTACGACGAATGGGTGCGATCCAAATTCAATAACCAATCACAGTGCCGTACTTTTATTCAAGAGAACAAACAAACCGACTGCGCCTATCAAAAAGCTTTTGTACGATTTAAGTCTCTAGGAGAAGGTAGTTAAAGGCCATTTTCTTATGAAATCTTCAGTAAATTCCATTAACATAAACATCGCACAGTTTGCAACAGTTAACAGTAACAGTTTCATCATTGATTTGACAGTTGAAGTTCGTAAAATATACCTATAATTAATTTCTATTAGATTTGTTATTTTACAGTCAGTAATAATCAGTGTAAGCGTCTTTCGTAAGCCGTTGATACCATAGATACGTCAGTGTTTAGTCTTTTGTATGATGTTTGTTCGCTCAACACAGAACACAGGGGAAATGGAAATGCAAGGTACAAATTTGAGGTTATATTATTAGATTTATTAATAGATTTTTTAATTTAAAACTAAATTTCTATTGGTTGTTAGAGGTTGTGGATTGTGGATTACAATGAATAGAACAATAATTAAAAAAAAAATTCAGGCTCGCAGAATCTAAAACGTAGAATTAAAGAGCATAATGACATAAAAAAACTCGTTTCCAGTGTGAATTTTTTTATTCCAATTTCTCCAGCACCGATAAAAAATGATGTCCCATGCAATGACGTTACAATGGTCCCGAGCACATCTAAACAGATATCTATCGCACAAATTCCTCCGGTCGAATTATTAGAAGATAAAAATAACGTTACTGATAGCAGTTTAAATTTAATTCTGTTTTCAGAGCTTGAATTGAAAGATCCCGGATGCTGGCCAAAGTTATCTCAAAATTCCATTAGTTTATTAGTTCAGGAAGGTCCTGTACAATTGAAAGGTTTTGATTTTCCTATTACGAACAAGCGTAAATTTAATGCTAAGTATTATTACAAGAAACTGCCTAATGGAGAAGAATTACATAGATTGTGGCTTATTTATTCGAAAACTTTAGATAGGGTTACACCCTTTATATGTTTTGATTTTATTTGATAAATTAGTGTAAAAAAAAAATTAAATAAAAAAAAATGTAGGGGGGAGAGGGGGGGGGGGGGGGCGCCATCGGTACCTACTGCACAGGGCGCTAGATTTCGTAGATCCGGCCCTCACAACGTACGAATTGATAATAATATTACTTTATGTTTACGTGCTTGTTTACAAGCTGAAGGTGGACATTTTGAAAATTCGTTAAACTTGTAAAAAGCGATGACATTAGTTAAGTGTTCAATTAGTTTATAACAATTTAATCGTTAAAAGAGTGCCTTCAATTGTTATTTAAGTAAGGCGGCCAACCGTCCCGCATTGACGGTTGTTGTCCCGCATTGAAATATTTAATGAAATAGTCCCGCAATTCGTTTAAAGCGTCCCGCATGTCCCGCATTCCTATACTTTTGTAATATTGTCTATGGTAGACAAATACACTTCTCTATGCTTAGTTTATTTTAACCATTTCCGTTCATCTGTGGTTAAGTTGTTGACAATATTTGTCCGTAGAAAAGGCCCTAAGATATCAATCTAGGGATTGGTTTATTTAGGTAAGCCAAAGAGCGCCAGTGTAGTACTGAAAAACCCGTGTTTGTCATTTAAATCAAATCATTTAATTTGTTGACCATGCCGCCGACCGTGAAAAAACGAAGTTATAATTCACTGAAATTCAAAAAAGAATTTCCTTTCTTGCAAAAGTGTTTATCTTCATGTCCTGATTATAGTTTTGATGCGCCGCATACAGATATTCTTAATTATAAATAACCAGTTTTGTGTTCAGAATGTTCCAGTTGGATTCATCTGATGACAAATTTCGACGGAAAACATTCTTTTATTCGAAGTGCAGTTATAAAATTCTAGTTGCAGTTGTATGTGCTGCCAGAATCAAAGAGTAACCATTTTCATGTTCTGAGTGTAGTTATAATGCGCCGCATACAGATTTAATTTAAACCAGTTTTGTGTTCACAATGTAAAATTTTAACTGGATTCATCTAATGACATATTTCGAAGGAAAACATTCTCTTATTCGAAGTGCAGGTATAAAATTCTAGTTGCACGATATACAGTAGCGTAGCGAGGGGGGTGGACCGCCCAGGGTGCCCCACCCCCCCGACACCGCACGCTACTGTGTCCCTCATTGATATTTTACAAAGTTGGCCGCCTTATATTTAAGTGCAGTTATCTCTTTACATTTGGTTTAAAACATACGATTTTGTATAAACGTCAAATTATCGATCTTGTCATTGTTTACAAACAGTTTCCATAGATACAGGCCAAATCACAACCAAGCAACGTTGCAATAATTGCGCCCGGGTTGCAATGTCGGGTAAGTTCTACCTTACACTAAGGATTTTTAGTAGGTATGTCTTTTTGTATGGGAAAAAAAAGTTGGAATTTCAAAAAAAGTTATTAATCTTTTTTACTCCTACTATAATGTACAATCACCTCCCGAAGTTAATGCACTTTACCCCCGGACACCCTGTATATTAAATCGCCAACAACGCACAAAAATAGGATCAGGCTTAAGCACTTGTGATTTGGTAAAACATGGTATTCCTCAAGGAACAGTCTTAGGGCCACTACTCTTTCTAAATGACCTATGCAATATTGTATACCAGTTGAAATTCTCTCTTTTGCCGATGACACTGCAATAACAGTACATGGTAAAACGTGGAAAGATGCAACCGTACAACCAACAGATGCACTGCAAAAGTCAAAGATTGGCTAGGTAGAAATCTTCTCAGTCTAAATCATGATAAATTCATTTTTATTCCCTTCTATAATTCCCATAAGTCATCTCCTAAAAACAATCTTAACTTGAAGTTCCATAACGTTAAGTGTAACTTTACGATACGCTTAAACTGCGAAAATGTGAAATTAGTAAATTATATCAAGTACTTAGATGTAACTATAGACTGCCGACTCGAATGGGCTTACAATATAGAAAAAAATGTTAATAAACTGAGATACTTAATACCCAAATTACACATTCAAACGCATGAGCAATATTGTCAATATAAGAACCATGAAACTTGTCTATAACACATTGGTGCTTTCATCCATTTCCTATGGAATAATCGTGTGGGGAGGAACATACATTAACCATGTAAACCCATTAGAAATTACACAGAAGTCCATCATTAAGGTAATGTACCAGAAGGCCAAGACGTATCCCACCAATCAGTTATTTCAGGAAACTGAAATTATGGAACTAAGGCAGATCTACTGTATCCAGTGTCTTAAATTAATATCTCGTCCTAACAATTCCACTAATAAAAACACAAATTGCTCTAGCCAGAGGCATACCACGTGCGTGTACACACTGCCTCATTGCAAAACCAGTCTGGCCAAAGGCTCATTAACTGTATTGCCCCAAAACTGTACAATTCCCTACCCAATTCAATCAATACGTATCAAAATCTGAACGTATATAAAAAAAAATTAAAAGCTGGGTAAAAAATAATTTGGATGTGAGAATTTTTTTTGTATAAATTGTATAATCTGTTTCTAAATTCTTAAAATATTCCATGTTTCTGTATTTTAGATTAAAGAAAGGAAATATGTGTATTATATTTACACATACACATGAACGTGTGTAGGTACGTATTGGGTGTAAACATACGTTAATATATGTATATTTATCTTTAATCTTAAAAATTTTCTCAGCAACTCCTGTAAAATCGATCATGTTGATCTCTGTAGACACTATAAAGGAAGAAAAAGTTTTATTACGATTTATTTATAAAAAAGGAATCTGTATTTTAAATTTTAAGTGTTTTATGGTGGGTTTCTTCATTTACCGAGAATGCTAAATGCAATGCTAGTTGTAAAAGTAAACGGTCAAACGCATAGAAATTTTTAAATTTCGATCGTTTACTTTTACAATTAGCATTGCATTTAGCATTCTCGGTAAATGAAGAAACCCACCCTTAGTGATCAAAAAAATCCATCTCATCAAAAAAGCACACCGTCTTACCCTAACTCACCTTATGCTTTTTTGACAGAAAAAGATATTCTTTTATAAACTTTCCAATGAAAAGTAGCATGAAGAGTAAATTATTGAAAAACTGGTTGTCAACAACCCCGCTACGTGAGTCCGGGGTCACCAACGATGTACTTAAGTCAAAATGCACGTCATCAGTGGCGGGTTAATTATAAGCCATTCATATTTTACGAAACTTTTTTATTAACATCATGTCAAAAATTATACCAGTTCAGTTTCATTATAAAAATAATAACAGATGTATATATGAAAACAACAAAATTGAATACACATCAAAGAAGCGATAATTTTTTAAAAAAGAACCAAAACCCTTATTCTCATTTATTTAACGATACTAATTTTGAAAACTGGAGACCTCCTGGTGTAATGTCAGATCTTGAACAAATATCTGTAGAGTTTTGTTTATTGCTTGGTAATGTTATCTGGGATAACTGAAACTATTTATTTTTAATTGTAATTACCTATTTTAATTCCTAAATCGATAATTTTATGTCATGGTTACAAGTATATATATATGTATGTCACTAATTTTAAGTCAGTAGTAAAAAGTTTTAGTTGTAAAGTCAAAAGCTTCATTTACGTTTTTGATGTAAATCCCTAGTTATAATTTTAAATCTAAGTTGTAATCGTATCGTAATAATTTTATTTTATTAAATGCTTATATGTACAGCGCTCCTTAAGGTGATTTTTCGCGAAAACGGCGCTCTATAAATCAGTCAAATATTAATATTTCTTCAAATTTTACAAATTCACTTTGTGGCACGATTTTATTAATGAAATAATTATCAAAACATTATTTTATTACGATAATAAATAAATAAATAAATAATCTTTATTTAAAAAATCAACATGTTTCGAAAACGTCGTTCTTTTCATCAGGACATTATATGTACTAAAAACTAAATTATCAAGTATAGAAAAACAAGCGTGTACCACCATATCTTAAACATATTTTCACAAAATTTATTTAATTATTAATAACATTTAAATTTCTATTGACATTTTTCCTAATTTCTAATATATCTAAGAGATCTATGTGAAAACCACTGACGTAAGTGTGTAAAATTTTAAAACTAGTATTTAAATCAAATGAATGGTTAAATTCAATTAGATGGTTAGCAAATTCCGAATAATTAATGCTATTTGGACTTCTTAAATGTTCCTTAATCCTCGTTTAAAAATTTCTGCAAGTTTTGCCTTTGTAAAAATGGTTGCAATCATTACAATTCAATTGGTGATCTCCGGATTTTTCATTTTTTGGTCTTTGTCTTTGTTATGTAAAATATGATTTTTCAGTTTATTATTTGTATAAAAAGCTGGCTGTATCGTAATAGGATTTTTTTTCATGATTAAATTGGAGGCTTGATGATTTACAAACAATATTTTTCTCCATTGTTTTTTTAATATTATCACTAAGCGATGGGTAAATGTAGGACAAATGACATTTTTTCTTATTTTTTTATAAATTTTTTCTTATATTTTTTGTTTAATATGTCGCCTATTAATTTGGAGTTTTAACCATTATTAGATGCAATTCTTTTAATGGTGTTAAGTTCAGTTTTGAAAATATTTGGGGATAACGGGTTATTAATTAATCTATTGACCAAATTATGGAAAGCTAAGAGTTTTTGTGAAAATGAAAATACTGTTTCGCAAGGTAATAATAGTGATCCTATGTGTTTAAATTTACGCGTAGATAATATTATTTTACAGGTTATGGTCGATACGGGAGCCAGCATAAATGCGATCCTATACGAAATGTTTAATAGATATTTTAGTGAAAAGAAATTAATGGTGTGCGATATTAAGTTATTCGGGTATGATAATAAATCATTAAAAGTTTTGAGTAAAATTATATGTAACGTGGAATTTAAAAATAAATGCGTGCCGACCGAATTTATAATAATCAATAATGGTAGTTCATGTATTGTTGGTAGAAAGTTTCTAAAGTGTTTCGATATTACTTTACACGGAATTAATCTGGTAAATTCTTATTTAATATGTTGCAGATATTTATATTCGCGAGATGTTAAAATTAAAATACCCTAACGTGTTTTCGGATAAACCGGGTAGATTGAAAAATTACGAAGCTAATATTGAGGTTATGTCGGATTTTAAACCAAGGTTCGTTAACCCGAGACCCATTCCGTATTGTTTGCGGGAGCTAGTGGAAAAGGAATTGCTAAAAATGGTGGACGACGACATTATTGAGAAAGTTGAAATTAGTGAAATGGCAAGTCCAATTGTTATTGTTAAAAAAAAGATGGCACGATTAGGATATGTACAGATTTCAAAAACACTTTGAATCCAATGTTGGCACCTTTAAAGTTTCCGTTGCCTAGAGTAGAAGATTTAATTTCTTCGTTAAATGGCGCGAAACATTTCGCAAAAATTGATTTAAAAAATGCTTTTTCCCAGATTGCTTTGAATGAAAGTTCAAAAAAACTATGTGTTATTTCAACCCACATAGGTCTATATGCGTATAAAGTTTTGCCGTTTGGGCTTACGACGAGTCCGGCGATTTTTATGCAAGTCATAGCAACTATCGTCGGTGGTTAAAAAATATGCGTGTATTTTTAGACGATATATTATTATTTGGTAATTCGAAAGAAGAATTAAATTCGGTATGTGACGCGGTAATTAAGAAATTAAATGATCATGGTCTGACCGTAAACGACCAAAAATGTTATTTTTGTGTACCGGAAATTGAATACTTAAAATCTCTCAGGAAGGTATAATGCCGCTAGAAAGTAAAGTAGAAGCGATTAAGAATTTGGCAGTTCCAAGGAATGTGTCAGAATTAAGAAGTTTGTTGGGAGTAATCTCATATTATAGAATGTTTTTACGGAATACATCGGACACTCTGTCGCCACTCTATAATTTATTGAAAAAGGGAACCGTATTTTTGTGGTCGGAAGAATGTAGTGATGCTTTTAATTTTGTAAAAAAACAATTGATGTCAGAAAAAATTCTAGTTCACTTCAATCCCAGTATCCCTTTGAAACTCATTACGGACGCCAGTAATATCGGGATTTTAGCAATGCTTTGTCACAAGTATGATAACGGGATAGAACGCCCAATTGCATTTGCAAGTAGGACTTTATCGGAAACCGAACGGAAATATTCAATTTTGGATAAAGAAGCGTGCGCAATAATATTCGCTTTAAAAAGATTCTTTCAATACTTGTATGGAAATAAGTTTATTCTGTCTTGCGACAATAAACCGCTTGTACATATTCTAGATACAAATAAGCAGGTACCAATTCTAGCAGCGAACAGATTACAACGTTATGCTCTAATTTTGCAGTCGTTTAATTACACTATAGAGTACATCAAATCGGACGACAATAAAGCAGACTTTTTGTCAAGATTACCGATGCAACGGAGTAATAATAATATTGAGGAATACGAAGATAACCATTATTTCTTAGATATAATTAACGATGCCGATATCGATAGTTTGGAAATAGAACGGTTAAATAATATTTCTGTTGAAACGGAAATAAATCCGGAAATATTTAAACGGAGTTCGGAAAATGATTTAGTTTTATCAGAGATTGTCAATTATGTGAATACAAGGTGGCCTGAAAAAAAACTTAAATTCTGATTTATTAAAATTTTGGCATATTAGAGATAAGTTATCAACTCATGATGCATGTTTGTTTTATGATAGTAAACTGGTAGTACCAGTGGAATTAAAAGAATTAGTTTAGAAATTTATTCACCGTTCGCACCTGGGTATAGTGAAATGAAAAAAATAAAAAATCGAAATCTAGAAATTATTTTTTCTAGTTAGGTATAAATGCTGATATTGAGAAGGAGGTAAAACAGTGTACTAGGTGTGCAGTATGTTTACCTACTCCTTCCAAAGTGCAATTGGCGAGTTGGCCAGTGAATAATTTAGTTTGGAACCGTATTCATATAGACCATCTAGGTCCTTTCGGTAATTTAAATTTTTTTGTGGTGATAGACGCTACCACAAAGTGGGTGGATTGTCAAATAGTACCAATGGTAGATTCAGTTAGTGCAATCAAAATATTAAAGAAAATGTTTTCTAACTTTGGTATACCGGAAAAAATTGTTAGTGATAATGGAACAGCATTCACGTCAGCTTTATTTCAGGAATTTTGTCGTGAATTTAATATTGAACATATGACGTCAGCAGTCCAGCACCCGGCTTCAAATGGCTTGGCAGAAAATGCTGTCAAAACAGTTAAAAAATTAAAAAAAAACATATTAGTGAATAACAGATTTCCAAGGGATCTGGACGATAAATTACTGTAATTTTTAATTGATATTAGGAATACACCTTCGTTATGTACTGGAATTGAACCTAGTGTATTGATGTTATGTAGAAAAATTCGTTCAATTTTTAACACGGTTGTTCCGAAAATGAATAATGACAAGTATAGTGATTTTAAAAAAATTGATGATAAAGTAAAAAATAAAATGGTAGCTAGTCAAAACAGTCAAAAAAAATATATCCGGGGAAGAAAATTAAAAAAATTCTTTGATTTGGGATCAAAAGTTTTGACCAAATTTTAGAAATAAAAAGAATAATTGGATTTTGGGTACAATTATCAAAAGATTAGGGAGTAGAACCTATATGGTTAAGATACATTCAACAGGCCAGGTTTGGAAAAGACACCACGATCAGCTTTCTGATAGAAAGGTTAGGCGGGGGGAGAGTGACTATTCTGATAATGTGCTGGACTTTGGTCCACTCTCAGACGTGGACAGGACCAATACTAATTCCCCTGTTCATTGCAGATCGCAGCCACCATGGGAAGGGAGACTGCGTTCCAGACCTCAACCACGCCCACGCTATCCAAAGTGAAATAAGAAAAAAAAGTTTAAATAAAATAAGTTTGTATAATTACATGTTAGAGAAAATGTATATATAGAATAAAATATAATGAAATATGTAGAAATTTAAGATTGTATAAGTTAGGTCAAAATATATATATATATATATATCATGTAATTATTGTTTAAGTGTGGGGGTGTAATGTCTGTGTGTATTGTATGAGTGCAAGCGAGATAGCATGCTTGCGTGAGTCTATATAAGGCGATGTATGCGAGATTCGTCCTCTTTTGCTTTGGCAGCTCCCCTAATAAATATCTGTATAGTAAACTGTTACTCTCTTCATTTGAGTACTACCCACCATAATTCGTCTACACACACATGTAAGTCCGCATCTGATTTGGCTCGACACAACGGCTCAGACGGACATCACAAAAACTTTGTGTTATTACCGCTTCACAATTAAAGCTCTATAAATGAAACGTTTCAGAACGTAGCCGAATATTAAAAACTGTTTTTAAAAGGCTACAAAATAAGCTTTCAAATAATTATGTTACAAATAAATATAAACATTTGTAAATATTAAAATTTAGAATGCAAACATTAAAAAATGTAATAATGACTCACGTGATGTTTTTATGTGAAAACGGTTCTAAAATCACAGTTTATGTAAACCACAATACTTATTCTATTGTATAAATGTATAATAAACACTTTTGTCACATCACTTTTTTATCATTTCATAAAAAAATATTTAATAAAAATAAAAATGTCGATCGCGGTCCAGCCGCCCGTTGGAAATTTGGCGGGTAAAATTATAAGTCAGACTGCGCGAATGACGGAATATTCTTGTTATGTATTTCTATTGTCAACTTGATAGGGATGTACAGCTTGATCCTTTATCCTTTTCTAACCTATTTTTCGCATTTTGTTTTTCCTGTTAAGCACTTGCATACTGCTTACTAACAACGTATGCAAGGACACTGGAGGTCTAGATTCGTTCAAAATAAATAAATGTAGCTTCGTTTAATTAAAAAAATTAAAATCTTGAGAGAGCCTTGAAGGAGTAACCATCAGTTACTTATACCAGGGCGGGTAAGAGGCGGATTACTGATCTTTTATCGACCTTTTACTTTTTATTTTAGAGATGTCACTAAAACAATAACGGAGTTAGAACGATTTCTATAGAGACACACGCGTTGACGTATAAACACGTTTATTGTACTTGACTGCTATTGTATTTTTAACGCATATATCTGCTTAAGTTGCTGACCGGTTGTAAGTAATAAAGCAGAACTATTAATGATTTGATTTTCTACTTGGTTTAAAAATATATCAGCTACTAAGGGACTTGAACTTACCCCATTGCCAAACCGTCTTTATGTTTGAAAATTTTTTCTACCATATTGAAAAAAAAAAATATATTTAAGAAAAAATTTCATTCGTCCTGCATTTACCCAATGCTAAGTGATAGTATTAAAAAACCATGGAGAAAAATATTGTAAATCATCAAGCGTCCAATTTAATCATGAAAAAAATTCCTAATACAATACAGCCAGCTTTTATACAAATAATAAATTGAAAAATCATAATTTAAATAACACGGATAAAGACCAAAAAATGAAAAAATCCGGTGTTTAAAAATTGAATTGTAATAATTGCAACCATTTTTACATAGGTAAAACTTGCAGAAATTTTGAACCGACGCTTAAGGAACATTTGAGATGTCTAAATAGCAATAATTATTTGAAATTTGATAACCATCTAATTGAATTTAACCATTCATTTGATATAAATACTGGTTTTAAAATTTTACACACTAACATTTGTGGTTTTCACTTAGATCTTTTAGAAATATTAGAAATTAGGAAAAATGTTAATAGAAATTGAAAATTATTAATAATCAAATTAATTTTGTGAGTAACCCTATCTTAAGCATATTTCCAATGTATTTTTTGTCTTTGCTCTTCTAAGCACCTCCCCTTTCCATCTCTTCCCCCCCACTACTTCTATTTCAACCCACGCCTGTCTTTCTATACTTGATAATTTAGTTATTAGTACATATAATGTCCCGATGAAGAGAACGCCGCTCTCGAAACATGTTGATTTTTTAAATATAGATTATCGTGGAAAAAACAGTGTGTTTTAATTATTTCTTTAAATATAATAATTTTAATTATTATCGCTAGTTTCGAGCAAGCATGTTCTTAAAATGGATCCGAATGTGTCTTATAAATGTAGGCTTATGTGCAGTTAAACATTCACAGAAATAGGTTTATATCTACTGTGAATCAACATGTGCATCGCTAAATTACTTTTCTGAGAACATACATAATTGCAGTCGGAACAAGAAAAAGGGTTTTTTCCACAGCGATTGAGCATATGTCTCGTCAAACCACTTTTATGAGAACATGAATAACTGCAATTGGAACATGTAAATGACTTTCTTCCACTATGGGTAAGCATGTGTCTCCTTAAACTATTAGTCTGAGAGCATGAAAAACTGCAATCGGAACACGAAAAAGGTTTTTCTCCACTGTGAGTAAGCATATGACTCGTCAAACGACTCTTATGAGAACATGAATAACTGCAATTGGAACAGGAAAAAGGCTTTTCTCCACTGTGCTTTCTCATGTGTTTCTTCAAATTTCCCCTATAAGAACATGAATAACTGCAATCTGAACACGAAAAAGGTTTTTCTCCACTATGAGTAAGCATGTGTCTCGTCAAACTACTCTTATCAGAACATAAATAACTGCAATCGGAACATGCAAAAGGCTTTTCTCCACCATGGGTAAGCATGTGTCTCCTCAAACTACTATTCTGATAGCATGAATAACTGCAGTCGAAGCACGAAAAAGGTTTTTCTCCACTGTGAGTGAGCATGTGTTTTCTCAAATTTCCCCTATCAGAACAAGAATAACTGCAATCGGAACACGAAAAAGGTTTTTCTCCACTGTGAGTAAGCTTATGTCTCGTCAAATTATTCTTATGAAAACATGAATAACTGCAATCGGAACATGTAAAAGGCTTTTCTCCACCATGGGTAAGCATGTGTCTCCTCAAACTACTATTCCGAGAGAATGAATAACTGCAGTCTGAGCACGAAAAATGTTTTTCTCCACTGTGAGTAAGCATGTGTTTCCTCAAATTTCCCCTATCAGAACACAAATAACTGCAATTGGAACAGGAGAAAGGTTTTTCTCTTGTGTGAGTCAGTATATGAGCCATCAAATAACTCTTTTGAGAACATGAATAACTGCAATCGGAACACGAAAAAGGCTTTACTCCGCTGTGAGTCAGCATGTGTCTCCTCAAATGTCTCCTTTCAGAACATGAATAACTGCAATCGGAACACGAAAAAGTTTTTTCTCCACTGTGAGGCAGATCCGCCAATGAGTCTGAAAAATAACATGAATATAAGTGTAAGCACTGTGAATTAAAAAAAAAGTAAGAAAGCACGAATCGTTATTTACCTTTTGCGTGGGTAAAACTTTGAAAGCGTTTTAGACATTCCTTTTTAACATCCGGTAGCTCTATGTCAATTTCCATATAAGGCATTCCCTCTCCATTTTCATCTCGGGGTCCAGGTTCTACCTTGAAGCTAACAGTCTCCACTTTAAGGCTACCTAGAAAAACCAAACAAAATATTAGATTTTATTTTACATTAGAATTAAGATTACATTAAGAGTAAAGATTAGAATCACAGAACATTTAAGATGCTTAAATAATAATTTTTTTCACTCAGAAGCCCTTGAAATCAGAAAATCCTAAATAATAACGCTAGTATTTTGATTAACCAAATTAATTTATCTTTTAGTCCCATTCTAAATATTTCTCCAATAAACAGCTCTGTTCGTCACGGAATGGTCACGGAAATCCAGCAATTACCCCCACCCCTTAGCTTACCTCCCACTCAAACACCTAAAATTTGTATATCAGTCAATATTCTGTATCATAGGTTAGTTATAATATTCTCCTGACGAAGGAAGGGTGATTCTGAAACCGGTAGAGTGTTTATAAAATAAAAGTGGTCAACAACAAATTTATGTGTTTTTATTGTAAATTATAGCGAGCCACAAAGTTAATCCTTTATCAAATATATAACAAACTTTGAGGTTAATTTAGGAAATATGATGGACGCCAGATGTCCACTTCAGGAACGATTCTTCAACAAGGAATAAAAAGAAGAAAAAACACTAAGTTTTGTAAAGCAAATAAAATTGTGTTATCAATATCATAATATGAATTTGGCTGAATTTAAACGGGCTTTAAAAACCATTTTTTTTTTTTCATTAACTTCACACAGGAGGCCCTGAGGAAAATAATTTCCCTCAGGGCCTATGTCATCTGTGATGCTGTGTAGAGGGTTTTTTTGAGGAGAGGAAGGAGTGAACATTGGTCTTGAAGAGACTGGAAACACCACCATTCGACGCGGATTGATAATGCGCGTCTAGTGATACCCTGGTTGACAGGGTCAGTGCGGTGTGTTCGACTTTTATTCAACTTTTTTTATTCGTATTTGACATCACTTTGATTTGCACATACATTACACCATTTGGACGCATCTGTCCGTGATTTTTTTGTGTTCTGAAGCCCTGAGGGCAGTGTGTGGAGGGGTTACGTACCCCCCCCCTTAGACCCCCCCTTTCACTCCCCCCCCCATCCCCCCTCGCCGTATTTTTTTCCCGATTTTTTCTCCATTTTTGGGGAAATTTTAGGGAATTTTCCCTACTTATCCCTTTTTCTCGGGAAAAATTTGAAAAATGCCACCATCTACAGCAGGGGTGGGGAACCTTTTTAGCGTCTCGGGCCATTTGGATGGTCATACTTTAACCCGCGGGCCGCACTCCGATTACCGTCTCGGGGGGGGAGTGGGGGGGGGGGTAGCCACATTCGAATCAAAAAAACTGGTTCTACTAAAACTAATGAAAAAAAATAGTTACCTAGCTGCCAACACTCTTTAATTATAAGCAACATTCAGAACATGCAAATGGTTTTCCTGAAAATTCAGGCTGCACATAGTCTGCAACCGAGTTTTATAAGTACACTTTGAACTTGAGAATGGTTTCCATCAAAATGCATGAGCAGATTGAAATTTTTCGTTGCATTCTGAACACGGAGCTAGTTTCAGATTAGGTTAAATTTGTATGCGGGGAATTAAAACAACACTCAGAACATGAAAATGGCTTTCATCTAATTCTGGTAGTATAAACTATGAAACTAGAATTTTATAAATGCACTTCCAACATAAGAAATGCGTCAGCAAATGAAATCACACCCGATGCGTTTTTGTTGCATTCTTAACACAGAACTGGTTTTAATTACAGGTTGAATCTGTACGCCGGGAATTAAAACTATATTCAGAACGTGAAATTACTTTCCTCCAACACTGGCAGCACATATATGCAACTACAAATTTATAACTGCATTTCACAAACGAGAATGGTTTCTTATGAAACGCGTAAGCGAGATAAAACCCCACCTGGATTTTTTTCGTTGCATTCTTAACACCTAACTGGTTTTAAATATAGTGTGAGTTTGTACGCGGGGAATTAAAACTCCATTCAGAACATGAAAATGGCTTTCCTCCAATTCTGGCAGCACAAAGTACGCACCTAGAAATTTGTAAATGCACTTCTAACATGAGTAATGCGTCAAAAAATGAAACCCAACCTGGAATGTTTTCGTTGCATTCTAAACACAGAACCGGTTTCAGTTATAGGGTGAATCTGTACGCGGAGACTTAAAACTACTGAGTGTAGCCATTTTACTGAGTACATGAAAATGGCTTTTCTCTAATACTGGCAGCACAAATACAACTAGAATTTTATAAATGCACTTCGAAAACGAGAACGGGTTTCTACAAAAAGCGTAAGCAGATGAAACCACACATGGAATTTTTTCATTGCATTTTGAACACAAAACTGGTTTTTCCGTCAGAGCGAATTGGATAGTGAGTAACCAGCTTTAATTAATACTGCACCTAGAACACCAAAATGGTTTTACCTTCAAAATGCGTTAGGGTTAGCAGATGAATATGCAACAGGAATTTGCATTGTGAACACAAGATTCGTTTCACCTTTAGATTGAATCTGCATAGGAGTCCACTAGTCAACCAGCTTAAATTAAATTGTACTCTGATTATGTGAATGGTATTTTTTTACATTTTGTAGCATACTTATTGTCCGCAATATATTTATTTAACTAATTACAATAAATTACATTTTTAATTATTTTTTTATGCCAGAAGTGTGGCAATTATTATGGCATTAATGTTTGAATTATATTTAAAATATTAAGGGACGTGCTTGACTTAATATAACCAGTGATTCCTGACTTTATTTGGGGAGATTGTTATATCTAGCTTTTAGTTCATCATCGCTTTGTAATTGAATAATTTCGTGCGGCAGATTATCAGACACATTCGATAGTTAGACGTGAAACGGAGTAGCAAATATTTTCAAATCCGTTTGCTCTCTTTTCACGCCTTTAAATAGTTCATTAAATGCCTCACTTAATTTCGCGCAATCACTAGCGTACTCGAACGATGTAGAAGGCTTTTGTCCTTGCGGTGTTGGAAAATGAGTCGTGTTATTCATTTCCAGTTGCACTTTCCACAACCTTAATTTAGTTTCAAATGATTTCACGTTTCACTCAGCTTCAACTTTTCTTTTCTTCGTAATTGTCATTAATAGGATTTTATTGATTTACTATCCACTTTACTTCCGGAACGATGACTAGAAAATAATGTTAATGACAAACTGCCTAAGATTCGCCTCCGAATAGAGTTGCCATCCATCCTGAAATATGGAGACTGTCCCGTACAAGAAAATTAAAAGTTCCGATGGAATTTCACTATTGATTCACAGTAACAAATAAAAATAAAAGTAAAATGGGAGATTTTATCACGTTTTTATTTGTATTTAAACAACTCGCTAGTAACGATTTTGTAATAACGTCTTAAAAATGCAACTGAAACACCGTGAAAAAACATGCCATTCTGTGTATTTTTTTGTGATTCTTTCAACAGGCTGCACCAAAAGTGCCCGCGGGCCGCACCGAAAGGCCTGGCGGGCCGCATGCAGCCCGCGGGCCGCAGGTTCCCCACCCCTGATCTACAGTTTCGTCCACTGAGTCCGATGGTCCGACGGCGACCCGAAATTACGACCGGATACGTGGAAACAAACGATTCACTCCACCATTGAGATGCTGAGCAAGTCTCTTACAGAGGGGGATCACTCAAAACCTCGAAGGAAAAACAGGAAATCGGTAAAATCACTGACGCGGGTACGGACTCAGACTCCGACATGATTACTGAGGAGGTTACACCGACACCCGGTACAAGTGGGCCAACAGTGACCCCCGTCAACCCCCCGACGCCGATGTCCCCCTGTCGAATGCGTTTGAATGGGTGAAGGCTTGCCCAAAGAGGTATGTAGTTGCAATATTCTTCGATATCACTGGTGCCTTCGATTACGCGTGGTGGGCAATGATAAGTACAAAGGTGAAAAACAGGCGGTGTTCCAACTTATTGTTCTAAGCCATCGATGACTACCTTTCTGATCGTACGATTACGATCAGTTTCAGTGAGTTTTGTATCCAGAGGGAAGCCGACATGGGATGTCCGCAGGGCTCCATCCTTGGACCCGACCTGTGGAACATTTCCTTTGACAACTCCTCCCAGGATGTATCGCTGTCGACTACGCTGATGATAAGTTGTATCTGGTCGCTGGGAACAGCAGAAAGCAAGTGGAGAGTAAAGGCAGTGAAGGTTTGCAGATGTTCCTGGACTGGGGTGAAAGAAACAAGATGACCTTCGCTCCCCACAAGACCAAGGGCCTCCTGATGAAGGACTCTCTAAGTAAAGCAAGAAATCCTACCATCAAAATGGGAGATTCTAACATCCGCTTTTTTGAAACAGTGAAATATTTAGGAGTTACTCTGGATCGATCGTCCTCTTTTCTGGCTCACGTCAAAGAATTATCCAGCAAGGCCCAGGCTCTCTTCTTGAAGCTGAGGAGACTCTCCACAGCTGAGCGGGGATTGAGTAATCCGGCTCTGCGAACGCTATATAGGTGCGTGTACGTGGCGCAAGTCTCGTATGCCGCCTCTGTGTGGGAGCGCCGCCTGGACAATTCGCTGATTCTCTTAACTCTCAGGCGAGGCCAACGAACCCCCTTGCTGGCACTCTCTGGTGCGTATAGAACCGTTGCTTCGGACGCTTTACCCGTTTTGGCTGGCATTTTGCCAATCGATCTGGAAAGCAGGGAAGTGCTCACTAAGCAGAAATTAACCAGAGGAACCCCGGCCACTCACCTAGGCGTTGTTTTGACACCGGGCGGGCCGGGGACTCTCCCTGGGCTGCTTCGTCAAATGAGGGATCTATCGCTCCAAGAGTGGCGGGTCCGTTGGGATAGAACGAATACGGGAAGATGGACTTTCTCCTTCTTCCCATCAGTTAAAGTCAGAATGGAAGGGGTCTTTCTCAAGTTGGACCACCACATCACCCAGCTTCTATCCGGCCACGGGGAATTCAGGGGGAGACTTCACGCCCTCTCCCTGTCCCCTCACCCCAACTGCGCCTGCGGATGCACGAACCAGTCGGCGGAGCACATTCTGTGGCAGTGTGAGATAATGACGGACGCAAGAGAGGAAATGCTCGATGGTTTGGACGTACCAATCAGACCAGTGTGGAACTGGTTTCGAACAAGACGAACTTCGAGTGCCTGAGGAACTTTACAAGGATATGGGTTGATAGATGGCCTGAGCTTAGAGTCGCTGATTAGTAGATTTTGACACCAGGTGTACTTGTTCCTGACTTACCACGGACTTTTCTTGCTTCCATTCTTTTACAAACTCTGCTCAGGGGCCCTATTCCTGACGGTCGATCAAAAGTTCCTCGTTATGCGCCTCGAAGAGAGCGAAAATTTATCGTCGTCGCGACGAACTTTGTCGAATCCTTCAATTTTACGTATTCTTGAACGTCGACCGATCGAAGTGATGATTATATTGGCAGCCCTGTGAATATTGTCTATGTTCTTGGTGTTTTTGAGATTTCTATGGTGTGACTGTCACTGTCAGACTAAAAACAAACAACAGAAATGGCCGCGGGTTACATCACGATTGCTCAGAAACAATTACTAATTGAATTAGTAAGTTCGGATGTGGAACTTGTGAGTGGCAAATTTTCCTCAACATTTACCTTCGCCGAATCCAGACGGAGATGGGTGGCGATTGCCGAAAAATTGAATGCCATGGCAGGGGCCAACAAAGATTTCAAACATAGGAGAAAGGTTTGTTTTGATTCATTTCCACTTAAAATGTCTATTTGTTACCCTAATGCTTCGTTCAAATGAATCTCTGCCTACGACAAATTTTTATTCAATAAAACAAACACCATGCTCACATCTAACATGGATTCCATGCCTAATCAAGTCAACTCGACATCTCTTTGAAGTCATTAAAACCCTAACATATTTAACCATTTTTTAATATATTTTTTATCATCACTTTACTGAAGAGGTTGTCCGGTCACCGCTCACATGGTGTTTCGTTTAGCCTAATTTATATGTTTTGAAAATCACAATATTGAAAAGATGATAATGGGGCTACGTTATTTCAAAGCTGATTGTTTCAAAATTCAAGTAAAATTGTTTGATATTGACGTTGTCATGCTTTTGAATAGTTTAAGATCTTATAAAGTGTCTTTCCACCAATATTTTGTGTAAATAATTAATATAATTCAAAAATCTTTTCAGACTTGGCAAGACTTACGGTCAAAGGCCAAGTTAAAGCATGCCTCCTTGAGGCGGCATGCGGCCGGGACGGGAGGCGGACCACCAGAGCCAGCAGTCAGCCTCAACGCGACTGACGAGCTGATACTACAGTCAATCAGCCCAGTCTTGATTACGGGCCACACGGAAGTTCAACATGGGGAGGTCAACTTCGACTTTGAATCACTTGGAGGACCACAGTCTGTTGCTGGCTGCAGCAGATGTCAGACTGTTGAGGTGCCGCTGTTCTCGGAGGCCACAACTCCCCTTGTGGTACCTCCTACCCATTTTAGTTTTATCTCGGAGATAAAAATGTATTTTTTTTTAAATTAACCAAAGATAGTATACAATATCAGGGTAATGAATGCAAGTTTTATTTGTATCATGTATAATTTTAATGTTTAACTAATTAACACCAGAAAATAATTTACTAGAAAATATCAGACTTGATTAGTTTCATCAGTGTACTGTTTATTTTTCGCTTGTAATACAAAATATATTGAAATAATTACAATTGTAATTGAACATCTGAAACCGTATTGTTTTCTGCATTCTATGATAAAAATTGTGATATACTACTGCATTTTAGTTTTATCGAAGATAAATATAATGTTTTTCTTTAAAATTAACCAAAGATATTTAGTAGACAATATCAATAGCAGTGTTGTAATTGAACAGCTGAAACTGTGATGTTTGCTGCGTTATATGATATAAATTGTGATATTATGCTACTGCATTTTAGTTTTATCTGAGATAAATATAATGTTTTTTTCTTTAAAATTAACCAAAGATAGTTAGTATACAATATCAGGGTAATGAATGCAAGTTTTATTTTTATCATGTATAATTATAATGTTTAACTAATTAACACCAGAAAATAATTGACTAGAAAATGTCAGACTTGATTAGTTTCATCAGTGTACTAATTGTTTATTTTTCGCTTGTAATACAAAATATGTTGAAATAATTACAATTGTAATTGAAAATCTGAAACCGTATTGTTTTCTGCATTCTATGATAAAAATTGTAATAATATGCTACTGCATTTTAGTTTTATCGAAGATAAATATAATGTTTTTCTTTAAAATTAACCAAAGATATTTAGTAGACAATATCAATAGCAGTGTTGTAATTGAACAGCTAAAACTGTGATGTTTGCTGCGTTATATGATATAAATTGTGATATTATGCTACTGCATTTTAGTTTCATAATAGAAAATATCAGACTTGATTAGTTCATTAGTACTAATTCTTTATTTTTAGCCTGAATTACAAAATATATTGACATTGTATATTAACAACTGTTGTTTCTGTATTATTTAAAAAAAAAATAATGATATATTAATGTTAAATACATTTTTTATGATCACATCATTGTTTTCTTACATTTTACATCAATTATTATCACAAAAAATATTGTATTTGAAGTGTTTGTTGTAACGCAGTCTCACCTCACCATTCATTATTTGACTAACTAACTAACATATCACGCCGTTTCTCCGCAAGGGTAGGCTCGCCGCTGAAATGACGTTAATTGTTGATGTTTGTATATTCATGATTTTATTTGTAGGGTTATTTAAGTGTGATATGAGAGGAAGGAAGGTCAGTGAGGGAAAAGGTAAAGGGGTGGGTAGGATGCTGGGGTTCAGAGTTTCCAGGAGTGACGGACGTATGTATCCAACCCACCCACTACGGTGCAAGGCGATGGGAAGGGAGAGTCCGGCTGGAGAGGTCGCCCAATGCGCCCAAAACGTTACTGCTGGGTCCCCTCCGGTCATGAACTGGCACACCATCAGCGGCGGGGCTTTTACACTCGTTGAGAGGGCAGCCCACCCTCAGTCGTGAGCCTGAGGGTGGGGCCCCTGTACTGCCGAGAGGCCCGGACAGCGGTAACCGGTTGCAAAGGGTCTCCCTCAACCAGCATCTCTCAATCCGGCCCGCCACGCAGAAGGTGGGCCGACGCACCCGCCATCAAGACCTGGACAAACATTACCCCAAGAACCCGGGCACCCCTGCTAAGTCACCAAACGTAGCGAACCACTTGGGGTGACCTGTGGCAGAGGTGTTGGTCATCCAATAAATGGTTCCCAGGGCGGCGGTACCCATTCCCGCCTACCAAATTATAATGATTTATTTCAAAAATCATACCATTCATGAATCCTAACATCTTTTCAATATACGTAATAAGCCATGTTCTCAAATTTCCCGTTATTGTTTGGTTTCGGTTTCCTCTTAATTGTATTTTTATATTTAATGTCAGAATATTTCTCATTTCTGAACGCAAAATGCCTTCTTTTACTATATTATATTTTAGTTTTAAAGTTTCTTGTTTTGTCCTGTGATACAGTTGCACCGGTATTGTCTATTATTATTATTTTCCTGTGTATGCTATAACAGCACTGTCTTTGTTAATTTTGTTCTTTTGTCATTATTTTGTAAATACTGTATATTCTTTATTTAATATTATTTTCTCAATACCGTAAGGAGCACTGTTGGATTATTTTTAAATGTATTATAGTTAAGCGCACTTGAAGTGAAATGACACAAAATTAAATACAAAGTTATTATTATTATTATTATTATTATATACTAGCTGGTCCCGGCATGCGTTGATATGCCATTTAATAAAGAAATTGTTTCTCTCCGAGTGTCCTTTCCCATTCGTCCCATTCCCTTTCCGCCTCCCCTTCTTCTCCTGTGTTCTTTTCCCCTCTCGCGTTCCCACTCCGTCACCTTCACCTTCCCTCTCCCAACTCCACTCCCCCCCACTTTCCCCATCCCGCGAACCTTCTCCCGAGTTTCCCTCCTCCCTCCCAGTTTCCCCTCCCCCTCACAGGTTCCCCTCCCCCTCTCTGGTTCCCTTCCTCCACCTCTCCCTCCCTCCCGCTTTCCATAGCAATAGTTGCTTCCTCGCGTGCCACCTGAAGTTTTATAAAAACCTTGTCCTGACAATAACGAACACACACAAAAAAAAATTATCCAATTTGGTGCAGTCGTTCGAAAGTTATGCGCTTAGCAACACATTCAGCGATTCATTTTTATATTAAAGATTTGTTTAAAACGCGTAATAATGTTATTTATTTCCATCCCAAATAAGTTAAAATTATGCTATAGTTTGGTAGTTTCCGTAAATACTTATACATTTTAAGATAAAGTACAGCAACAGAGGACATAATGAACAAATATATCAAGTCCTGCCTGAGCAACAATTCAAAACGGACAATGTTCCTGAAAAAACAATAATGCAACTTACTGGCTTTTTGAATACTCTCCGCATACTGTAGACATTCCTTCTTTACATCTGGGAGGTCAAAATCCATATCCGCATACGACATTTCACCTTCACCTTCTTCCTGGGGCCCTGGTTCCGTCTTGATGGAAACACTCTCTGGACTTAGTAGATCCATGGCAAGACCGTGGAAGGTTTATGGACTGTTCGGTTGAACTATTCTTTAAAAACAATTATGATAGAAGAAGACATAACAGGGGTTTTAGAAGATGCTTAATTTTTCTTTGTACAGTTTGTTTGTTTGTTTTTTATATTTTGGATCCGATATGTAAGAAGGAATGTGTTTTATTTTTTAAAGTATTGGAATATCTATGGTTTAAGATTTCGGACATTATATTTACCGTAGTAATTTACAACATGGAGGTCATTGATAAATGACATTTTCGTATTTTTAAATTTAAGAAATTAACGATAATATACATTTTTTTCAATTTCCGCTCACGGAATTAATTACATCTAATTATTACCTATCTACTGGGGTAAAACTTTATTTTTTTAGTGTAAAATGAGCTGGTCCCGGTTTTGTAAAAAATAATGAAGTGGATTTAAAAAAATTGTATTGAGGAAATAATGTACGAGAACTTTACAGACGCACTGTTAACTCATAGAATAAAGAATATCTGTGTTAACTTTATATGTTAAAATATTTTAATTAATTTGGATAGAGAAAGGGTTGTATCAGCTAACCTTTGGATCAGGCATAGGGTACAAAAGCTTTCTCAAATTGCAAAAATTTAAACAAATAAATCGATTAAATAACGACCGATCATCTGAATCTTGCAATTGACAGTGACAGATGCTTTCATGATTGTGATCTATGGTTATGTTTAAGGTGTTGCCATTTTTTGAACATTTAATATCCTATTAATGCTAGTATTTAGTTTCCAAAAAAATTATTTCTTCTCTAATGACAATCATCTGTTTTGAAATGAAAATAACGACCGTGTAAATAGGTCTGGCCGACCCAAGATGCACCACGGGCTCCATTGGGAGGCGTCTACTAATATCTACAGGAATTCCAAAAACTGAAAAAATCAAACTATGAGAATATCTATGAGAATCAAAGTGTTGACGAATATCTACAGCTCAAACTGTTGATTAATATCTATGAGAACCAAAGTGTTGACGAATATCTACAGCACTGGCAGAGGTTGGATTTGCAATTATGTATAGCATATTGGAATAACGTAATTTTGCGTATGCAGTTTAACCCATTGGCCACAGAATTAATGGGCAAAAAAATTGGCCTTCACCACTGAATTAATTTTGTACCAAAAATTGAAAACCTGCATTGGTGTACTAAATCTATTGTAACTTTTAAACCATATATTCAAATAAATTAATTTCTTTAAATTTATTTACATATTTGATTAAGGTAAAGAAAAACATTAAAATAAAATTTAAAAAATATATTGAAATGCGTGTAAATAAGGATACAAATATAACCTTCTCTTTTTTCGTAAGTTTTTTTACCACATTTTTATTCAAAAAGTTACAAAAAAACATATTATTCATAAATCAAACAATAATAATTTTTGTTTTTTACGTGCATATATACTAATGACTAATAAAATAATTTGGTATGATAGTCCTCAAAGCAATCAGGGACGTTCAGGGTCACTACCAAAAGCCTAGAACCACTCGCAATTTTGAAGAAATTAAATGGCGGCTGGCAGCATACAAAACTTGGAACACAAATATCAGTGAAAAAACATAAGAAACATTTTATTGCCAATTCTTCTAAATGAATGATTAATTATCTACAGAATGTTCGGCATTCAAAATTTTATTCAAAAATGTCATTGTTGAGCTCGTATTCCGTTTTTTGGCGGACCTACTCCAGCCCGTCAGCGTGCCGGGGTTTGTGGTTAAGTACCTGAGTTGCACACCCGGCAGGCTGTCGGGGTTTGTGGCCAATGGGTTAAAAAACTTAATTTATGTAAGTATGTATGTAAAAATCCCTAATATCGGACTATTGGACACATTTAGCTGATTAGTCCAACCTACGCTCTGTAGATATTAGTTCAACCTACGCTCTGTAGATATTAATCAACACTCTGAAGTTCGTAGATATTAGTTCAACATATGAGTTGTAGATATTCGTCCGACATACAGGCTGTAGATATTAGTATCCGGAGTCCTCCATTGACAGTTTAGATACTTACTAACTTTTTGTTCATATCTTTAGTCGCAACTTGTAACAACATAACAATATTACTCCACTCAACTAGGTACATAATGCTCAAAACGACTCAAAAAAACATGGCAAGTCAGAAATGAAATTTCAGATAAAAACCAAAAGGTTATCAAAATTCATCAAAAAATCATTACTGAGATCACAACCATGAAGATGCTGAGAGCATTGCAATCAATTTCAATCACTTCTTTACAAGTAAACATTGCCTCAACTCTTATAGATAATAATCCCAGTCTTAGTATTCACTCGAATCAAATTCCTCCTGGAATTTCAGAATCTAACGACACTACCTCTGAGCTATCTACATTCAAAGAAATGAGTCGTGTAGTTCCTATCCACGATAAGTCCACTATGATCCAAAAATGAAGTAATGATGCAGTTTTACTCTAGCGGTTGTTTGGCAAAATAATAATATGTCAATGAGTTCCAAACGGCCGTAAAATCCTATGAAAAGTGGGTTTAAAAATTACGATGAATTCCAAACAACGATAAATCCATGGTGCTGTTTGTTACAAACGCCGATAAGTCCACCGCCATTCAGGCAGCCAATGAGCGGGAAGTATTTCGTCCAGACAGCCAATGAGCGGGAAGCATTTCGCTAATCCCAACGTGGCCACAGAAGTGTTGTTTTGAAAAAGTGTCTGCCGTTTTATAAGTTTTTACAGATAAATAATGTCTGATCTAACCATAAAAGTTATTCAAGCGACGGGAAACATGTCTAGAAAGCGAGTTATCAACAAGAAATCTTGGAAAAAGCACGTGGATAGCTGTAACAGCAACTTAAAAATCTCCTATTTTGAGTAAATTCGACATCATACGTCAGCCTTTACTGGGTGATCCCAAAACTTTACTCGGTTGTTTTAAATAATTTTTGAATTTTTATTTATTTTTTTCAAGTTTAATTTTATTACTTTTGAAGTTCTGCTAGTATTTATTTTATTCGTAACCGCTTTTTAAAGGCCTTTAATTAACAAAACTTTTTTTTTATTTTATTCATTCGTTTTTTTTTGTGTTCGCTCTAATTGTCTATTTATTTATTCTAGGCACTCTGCGACAAGTCTGCCAATTTACCCACTCGCAATTTATCCTCTTTTTATGTAAAATGTATCTGTTTTTATGAGCGCAATAGTTTTGAATTTATCGTGATAAGGACTGAAAAATTGTAAACATGAAACATCTGATTTTCTTTTTTCTAATAATATTATTAGGTTTTATACTATAATTTAGTTTATAAGCACAACTGTTTTTGAATTTATCGTGATAAATACAGAAAATTTGTAATCACAAAATGTCTGCATTTCCTTTTTGTAATAAAGTCATTATGTTTCATTATTTTTTGTTTTTGCATAAAAATTACAAACATTGGGAATTTATACACGTACATGGGAATAAATTTTATTCAAATTTTCATTTTATGTAAAAATTATTAAGGTTAAAAAAAATATTTGTACGATTTTTTTTTTGTTAACACCTATTTCAATCCCAAACATTTTTTCTTAATAAACTTATAAAAAAATATATATATATTTTCGAAAAAAAAAATTCTCTTTTTTTGTTGAATTTCATTTTATTTTATTCCAACTCAATAAAAAAATACTTATGGTAAAAAAATTTGTGGCATTAAATATTTTCATTTTACTTAGATAATATCTTTTGTTGACCCTGTACTTGCTTTCCACGAGTTAATGGTGTTGAGGAACAAACACCGATAAGTCACAGGCTGGTGAGTTCCTATATACCTTTAATTCGACAGTTAGTTTCAAAGTCCGATAAGTCCATTCTTATTTACGTAATTACTCCTAAACTATCAAGAAAACAGTTGTTTTAGTTTATCTTATACGTCCGTAGTTCGACAACAAAGCCCACTAAATAAATAGTTCTCCTGATTTTACTTAAAAAACATCGCAATTAAAAAATAATAATTTGCCAACATTTCACCAAAGTGGACTTATCGTAGATAGGAACTATACGACTCAAATAACAGAACTTGAAATCTCAAGACAAATTGATACCCTTATAGAGAAGTTTGCAAATGGCCCAGATAACATAAGCAATACCACAATTAAATTAATTAAAAAATATATATAATCATTCCATTACACCACGTATTCAACAACTGCATCAGACACAGCATTTATCCCGATAATTTTATACTCGCATATCATTCCAATACATAAATCCGTATCCCAATGTAAAATCGACAATTACAGACCAATAACCTTAACTTCTCAATTATCCAAGATCATCGAAAAGTGTTTAAAACGACAACTTATTTTTTTTCTAGAATCGAATGCAATCCTCTCAGCTAATCAATATGCCTTTAGGACTAACCTGAGCACTGACGACGCCGTCTTTAGTTTAACCAAAAACATATACTCTAACCTAGACTCTAATAATAAAACTTTAACCATTTTATTGAACTTAAAAAAAGCGTTCGATACAGTCAATCATAAAATTCTATTAATATTAACGTTGGTATTAAAAACAAAATCTCTTGTTTAAACAGCTATATATTAAATCGCCAACAACGCACAAAAATAGGATCAGGCTTAAGCACTTGTGATTTGGTTAAACATGGTATTCCTCAATTCCTAGGGCTACTACTCTTTCTAATCTACATCAATGACCTATGCAATATTGTATACCAGTTGAAATTCTCTCTTTTGTCGATGACACTGCAATAACAGTACATGGTAAAACGTGGGAAGATGCAACCGTACAACCAACAGATGCATTGCAAAAGTCAAAGGTTGGCTAGATAGAAATCTTCTCAGTCTAAATCATGATAAATCCATTTTTATTCCCTTCTATAATTCCCATAAGTCATCTCCTAAAAACAATCTTAACTTGAAGTTCCATTACGTTAATTGTAACTTTTCGATACGCTTAAACTGCGAAAGTGTGAAATTAGTAAATTATGTAATTATCCAAGTATATATGCCAACATCTAGTCATAGCGAAGAAGAAGTGGAGGAGGTATACAGTTCGCTAGATAAACTTATATTAGAGATAAAAGCAGGTGAAAATCTGATTCTCCTAGGAGATTGGAATGCTGTCGTAGGAGAAGGACGTGAAGGAACTTGCATTGGGCCCTTTGGGTTGGGTGCAAGAAACGACAGAGGAAACAGATTGACAGAATTCTGCGAAAAACACAAATTAGTGATAGCAAACACTTGTTTCCAACACCACCCAAGACAGCGATACACCTGGAAATCCCCTGGAGACAGACAAAGACTGCAAATAGATTATATAATGGTTAGACATAGATTTAAAAACCAAATAAAAGACTGTAGAAGCTATTCCGGTCCAGATATAGATAGTGACCATAATATGGTAATGGCCAAAAGTTTCCTAAAACTGAAAAAATTAAAAAAAAAGAAAAATTTCAAATGGGATACAAAAGTATTAAAGATAAAAGAGATCAGCGACAGTTTTAGGGAAAAGACAAAAGAGTGCAACCTAATGGAAGAGGAGAACGTGAATGCGATCTGGAAAATGATAAAGACGAAGATTATAACTACGGCAGAGGAAACTATAGGCAAGGAAAAACCCCAAGCACGAAAGGAATGGATAACCGATGAGATCTTAAATATGATAAAGGATAGAAGAGAGCTCAAAAATGATAAAAGAGCTGAATCACAAGAGAAATACAAAGTGCTGAGAAACCAAATAAATAGAGAATCAAGAATAGCCAAAGAAACTTTCTACCAGAATAAGTGCAATGAGATAAACGACGACCTCAAGAGAGGAAATGTAGAAAGAGCCCACGCTGCGGTGAAAGACTTCTTTGGGATGAGAGCTGGAAAGGGTAATGCGATAGAAGGAGAAGACGGCAAAATACTTTTCGAAAAGGACCAAATAGGAGAGAGATGGAAAAGATATCTCGAAATGCTGTACAATGGAAAGGGAAATAATGACAACGAAACATTGATAGAAAGAGAAAACGAGGTAGACGCAGATGATTTGGGAGATCCAATCACTAGAGAAGAGTTTGACCTCGCACTGAAAAATCTCAAAAACGGGAAAGCACCCGGAATCGATGACGTTCCGGCTGAACTAATTAAGCCAGCAGGAAAAGGAACTATAGATGCTCTGTTTAAAATGATACAAACAATGTATAAGACTGGAAAGATACCAGAGGATTTCGAGAAATGCCTAATTGTCGCATTACCAAAGAAGGCGGGCACGACAAAATGTGAACAGCACAGAACTCTTAGCTTATATCCCATGCCTCAAAAATATTGACTAATATCATCCTAAAAAGAATCGAACCAAAAGTAGAGAACATCCTTCCCGGAGACCAGTTTGGCTTTAGAAGAGGTGTAGGAACCAGAGAAGCAATATTGTCGCTACGAATACTACTAGAAAAAAGAATAAAAAGAAACCAAAACACATTCATCGCATTCATAGACCTGGAGAAGGCTTTCGACAAAGTAGAATGGAAAAGACTCTTCGAGATTCTGAAGAGAATTGACATCAAATATAGAGATAGACGAATAATCCAGGCGCTATACAAGAATGAGGCCGCTATAATTAGATGTGACAATGATACAAAAGAAGCCAGTATAAGACAACGGGTGAGACAGGGATGCTCTCTGTCACCTGTTCTTTTTAACGCTTATATACAAAGTGCGATTGACGACTTGAGAGAGAGAATGAGTCACAGAAAAGGTGTAAAGATACACGGGCAAAAGGTGGATATGATAAGGTTTGCTGACGATATGGCTATGGTTGCTGAAAGCGAAGAAGAACTCCAAGAGGCCTTAACAATCATGCAAAGCATTCTTCAAAACAATTACAACATGAAGATAAATAAAGACAAAACAAAGCTGCTGACTGTAGGCCGAACGCAACATCAGATGAGAGTAGAGATGTCAGGAGTTCCACTAAAGAACACCAAGGAGTTTGTCTACCTCGGGATTAAAATAACATGGGACGGTCGGTCGAAGAGCGAGGTCAACAGCCGTATACACCAGGCTAGGCTTGCATTCAATAAAAGGTCGAAAATAATAGAATCAAATAATATAGACCTGAAACTGAGAATACTCCTCATCAAGACCTATGTATGGAGTATCTTGATGTACGGCTGTGAAACATGGTGCCTATCCGAAAGAGATAAACGGAGACTAGAGGCTTTTGAGATGTGGTCCTATAGAAGACTATTAGGAATTTCCTGGAGAGACCACATAACAAATGAAGAGGTTCTCCAAAGAATCGAAGGAGGAAGGCACCTGCTCAGGACCTTGTCTGAAAGGCGCGCAAGATGGATCGGCCATGTAATAAGACAAGAAGGCCTCTTGCATGCCATAATGGAGGGTATGACCGAGGGGACAAACGCTAGGGGACGCCCACGCCGAGAGTACCTGGAGGACCTGCTGGTGGACGTGCGCTGCTCATCATATGCAGACTTCAAAAGAGCCGCACAAGACAGGGAAGAGTGGAAGAAACGAATAGATGACATTGCTGCAAACCAATCTCAGGATTGAAACCAGAGAGAGAGATCAAGAACTTAGATGTAACTATAGACTGCCGACTCGAATGGGCTTACCATATATAAAAAAAATGTTAATGAACTGAGATACTTTATACCTAAATTACACATTCAAACGCATGAGCAACATTGTCAATATAAGGACCATGAAACTTGCCTATAACGCATTGGTGCTTTCATCCATTTCCTATGGAATAATCGTGTGGGGAGGAACATACAATAACCATGTAAACCCAGTGGCGTAGCGTGGGTTTGGGCCGCCCGGGGCGGAGAAATTTTTTGCCGCCCCCCCCTAACTTCTACAGGTACTTTTTCCGCTGATTTTCAAGCGCTGACCGGGGGGGGGGGGGGGGGTTGATAGCCTATTTCTTATGCCGATTTTTATATTCCCATGTGCCGAGTACTCTTCCGATAAAATCATGCTTACAAATTTACAAATTCTACTACAAATTTATATATAACTACTCTCAGAAATCGAGAATGTTTTGCCTGTAATAGAATTTCGCATCTTCATCACGCATACGTATGGAATGCAACTCAAATGCAAAGCTACACTCGGTACACGATGAATCGGCAACTTATTGTTATATTGATAACACAAAAGTGGTTTAAATTATTTTTAGTTTTGATAAACCGTATAATTAACTAAATATACGGTTTATCAAAACTACACTCAGAACATAAAAATGGTTTTCATTGAACCTAGCAGCACTTATATTCTGAACATAAAACTGGTTTTAATTAAATCTGTACGCGGTGAATTAAAACTACACTCAGAACATGAAAAGGGTTTTTCTTTGATTCTGCTGGCACTTACATTCTGAACACAAAACTGGTTTTAATTAAATTTGTATGTGGTGAATTAAAACTACACTCAGAACATCGGGGCGGAGGAAAATTTCGCCGCCCCTTTGTTTGGGTACTTCAAGCGGTGGAGGGGGGGGGGGGGGGGTTGTATATGGAAATCCTTTTTTTTACGACCCATTTATATACGAGCCGGATTTTTTTAATAGTGTATTCTTTCTAGGAAAATCATGTTTATAAATTCTACTCCAAAGTTGATTGATTGATACTGCGTTGGAATCCCCAAATAGTAGTTACACACGCAACAATCAATTTCTCGGAATTTTACAGCATTATGTAACTCAAATGTAAAGCTTCACTCGATGCACAATGAATCTGCAACTCGTTATTTAATTTATCGTTGTATTCTGAACACAAAACCAGTTTGTATGCGGTGAATTAAAACTACACTCAGAACATGAATATGGTTTTTCTTTGATTCTGGCAGCACATACATAGTCTGCAAATAAAATATTATAACTGAACTTCAAATAAGAGGATGTTTTCCTTCTAAATGTGTCAACAGATGAATCCATTACTGGAAATTTACATTCTCAACACAAAATTGGTTTGAATTAAGTCTGTATGCGGAGAATTAGAAGTACGCTCAGAATCTGAATACGGTTTTTCTTTGATTCTGGCAGCACGTACAGAATCTGCAACTAGAATTTTATAACTGAACTTCGAATAAGATAATGTTTTCCTTTGAATTGTGCCAGCAGATGAATTCTCAAATGGAATTTTACATTCTGAAAACTGGTTTAACCCTTCGAATAATATAAAAAAATATCTATAAACTTTTGCCTGTCAATGTTTGCGCACAAAATTTCCAGTTCTTCCCATGCAATGTTCCTTTTTATTAAAACAAACTGTTCTAAAATCTAGATAAAGTAATTTTTCAGACGTACTTATTAGAACATTATTGTTTCTAAATTTTAAAATTTTCATATTGGAAATGTGAATTGACTCAAAAATACACGCCTGCGAATATTCGAATTAAAATAACTAAAATAAAATAAACGTAAAATTTTAAATACAGATTCTTTTTTTTTAAAAATTGTAATAAAACTGTATCTTAACTTTTTATCGCAATCACAAATTTATTTTAAAATTAAATGTGTGGGACATAATTTCACAATTTTTTTAAAAATTAAATGTGTGGGATAATTTGCGTCTCCTGTGATTAGACGGGTTTAATTTAAATCTGTATTTGCCGAATTAAAACTACACTTATAAAATGAAAATGGTTTCTCTTTGATTCTGGCTGCACATAAATAGTCTGCAACTAGAATTTTATAACTGCACTTCGAATAAAATTATGGTCTCTTCCGAAATCATTATTTTATTCGTAGCAGCAGATGAATACACAACTGAAATTCTTTCATTAATACATCTCGAACACAATTCTTGCTTTAATTAAGATTGAATCTGTTTGCGAGTTATCAGCTTTAATTAGTGTTACTCTCATAATATGCGTACGATTTTCGTACGAATTGCGAAATTTGCAGCGAAAAAAAAAAATTATTAATATTTTTAATAAATAAAAAAAGAGTTGAATTCGTAAACGAAATTATCGTAGAACATTTTCAATAATGATTTGAAATGGTTTAAATTTTTCCAAGATAATGTTATTATTTATTGTGAAAATTTGCCGCCCCCCTTAAAAGTGCCGCCCGGGGCGGGCCGCCCCCCCTGCCCCCCCCCCCACGCTACGCCACTGGTAAACCCATTAGAAATTACACAGAAGTCCATCATTAACTCTCCCGCAGCCAACTGGGGCCGAAGGTAGACCCCAAAATAACTATCCTTCTTATATCTACTTAAATACATGAAATATATTTTTAGTATTTTAGGTATTCCTGCGCAAAGGGTTAATACATAATATGCCATTTAAAAAAAATGTAAAAAAAACGTTGATCGCAGGAAAAAATATTTTGTCAAATATAGGAAGGTAATATTTCCTGCAAAAACATAAATACAAAAAAAAATATATCAAAAAAAGAAAAAGTGTTTTCTTTGGTTTAAAAGTTCAGAAAAAAATGGGGTCATCAACCGATCCCCACGGTTACGGACGTCCTGTTTGGCATCTTGGCCTATCGAGAGTTAAGGTAATGTACCAGAAGGCCAATTATTTCAGGAAACTGAAATTATGGAACTCAGGCAGATCTACTGTATCCAGTGTCTTAAATTTATATTTTCTCGTCCTAACAATTTCACTAAAAACACAAATCGCTCTAGCCAGAGGCATACCACGTGCGTGTACACACTGCCTCACCGCAAAACCAGACTGGCCCAAAGGCACATTAACTGTATTGCCCAAAAGTGTTCAATTCCCTACCCAATTCAATCAATACGTGTCAAAATCTGAACGTATATAAAAAAAATTTAAAAGCTGGGTAAGAAATAATTTGGATGTGAGAAATTGTTTTGTATAAATTGTATTATCTGTTTCTAAATTCTTAAAAATCCATGTCTTCTGTATTTTAGATTAAAAAAGGAAATATGTGTATTATATTTACACATATATATGAACGTGAGTATGTACGTATTGGGTGTAAACATACGTTAATATATGTACATTTATGTTTAATTAAAAAAAAATTCTCAGTAACTCCTGTAAAATCTATCATGTTTATCACAATAGATAAAGGCAGTATATCAGTGATCACTATTATATCTATATATATATATACTGGGTTGTATATATATATATTTATATATATACACACTGGCTTCGCCTTTGTGGGATTTTTTTTGTTACTCTCTTTTTCTTATATTTTTTTACATGAGCTCAACAAAGGAGGCCCTAAGCAAAATAATTTCCCTTAGGGCCTATGTCATCTTTGGGGATGCTGTGTGGATGGTTTTTTAAGGAAAGGAAGGAGAGGAGAGTTCTGGAAAGGAAAAGGGTTTAAGGGGTGGGTAGGAATCTGGGGTTCAGTATGTCCTGGTCATCCACCCCCAAGACCTAGACAAACCTCACCCCATGAACCCGGGCACCCCTGCTTAGTCACCAAACGTAGCGAACCATTTGGGGTGACCTATGGCAGTGGTGTTGGTTATCCAATAAAGATTCCCGGGGCGGCGGTACCCATTCCCGCCTCCCAAATTAAATAGGTATTATGTTTGAACCTATTCCCATATATCAAAAAAAAATTCTAATAAAAAAAAAAAAAAATACAAAATCCCAAGCACAAATATTATTTATTTGTATAACAAAAAATGAATGTGGGGTGGCATTCTTTATTAATCTTTTTTTTACCCTAGATCACTAATCATTCGTCTCACAGTCGACCAGCACCTGTCGCGTTCGATATTTGGGTATGTTCCCGACAATTTTTCGCCCCGCCCCTCTCAGTACCTTCCTGATTGGCTAATTAGTGACTCCTCGAGCGGAGACGAGGCGAACGTACGCTTACTAGTTCTGGAGTAATAACAAAATAGTCATCTCACAGACGAACGTACATATATAAATACATATACAAAAAAAGACATTCTCAAAATCAACAACAAAATCCTAGTTACAGTGACAAGCTGCATATTTTTCTGCTCCCAATTCAAGTGCTCAGCAAAGTAGATAGATTTGGCGAAAACAAACAGTGAAGCTGATATTTAAATGAAACAAAGTGCGCACTATTGATTGGCATTAAAAATAATAATCAGTTCGTAATATATCTTCTACAAAAAATAATTAAAAACATAAATATTTTAACATTCTGAATCTGCCAAACTGGTGATAATAATATTTGTGCAATACTACTGATTTAAAAGTGTAAAGTGGAGTAAGTTTAACGAAAAAATAAATATGGCAAATCTTCACAAATTTATGGAAGAAGCAAAGGAGGTAGGTAGTTAGTGAACTACTTTTCGCAGTGCAAGATCCCAGAAAAAATTCAGTAAAACTAACAAATTATTGTGACATAAAGCCACAAATATAGTATCGTTATTAGGTCACCTGGCAATTGAAATATCAGAAGATAAAAATAAAACAGAAATCGCTAATAGAGATAAAACATATGATTACCCTCAAAATAAACAAAAAAATATAAAAATAAATATTGTCTAATGATTAGTCCTAAAACAAGCAGTGACATTCTGACTTAATACTAAAAAAAATACAAAAACATATTAAAATTAGTAAACTGGGAATATGTATTGAAGGCATCAAAAATATCCCGAAACAGAATCATCATTGAGTGATTAAAAATAGTGGACGCGGAGAAATTACAAATGGAGATCTCAAAAGTAATAAATGATATCGATACTAAAAAATTATCATAAAAGAAACCTACTTTAATCTTCAAGGGAATATTTAATGATTATGATGAAGAAGATTTCACTTGTGATATCATCGAACAAAATGAAGAAATTAAAATTATTTCGGAAAATAATGAACATAAACCTGTCTTCAACACCAAGAAAATAATAAAAAATAAATTTAATGATACATCAAACTATGTGGTCGAAGTAGATAGTGAAACCCGGAGAATACTCTTAAACAAAGATAAAATTAAAATCGGATACCAAAGAATCTTTTTTGAAGACGCAAATCCAGTTATGCAATGTTACCACCGTTTACGCTTCGGACATGGTACTGCAAGATGTCTCCAGAGAGAGAAGGACGAAAAGATGGTTTGCAGTTACTGTGGTCTCGATCACACACACAGCGATTGCGGGAACAAGGACAAACAACCAAATTGCATAAACTGTTGTATTCAAAATGAAAAATATAAATTGACATTTCCAGTTAATCATAGAGCAAATGACAAAAACAACTGCAAGGTATATAAAAAAATGCTCGCAATTGCTGAACAAAATATTGAATATTAATTTTATCATATCAAAAAAATGCAACAATATATTTTAAATATATTTTTGTTATATTTTTATACTTTGATAATTAACATTAATGAAGACAATCAATTAAATTTTCATCTATATGTGATATATAAACTCTCACTATACTGTTGTTTACAGCAAATGAATGTAAGGCTTTTAATGTACCTATATATCTGAAGGATAGATAGTAAAATAAACCAGGATTGAATGTTATAACTTAGTTTTATTGTAATGAATTGCGTACACGTAATCTGATACAAAGAAGACACTCAAATCACAAACTTTTTGGTTTATACGAATATTCTAACACCTGCCCTTAAACCAGGGGTGGGAAACCTTTTTAGCGTCGTGGGCCATTTGGATGTTCGTACTTTATCCCGCGGGCCGCACTCCGTTTTCCGTCTCGGGGGGGGGGGGGGGGGGGGGTGAGAGCCCCATTCGAATCAAAGAACTGGTTTTACCGTAACTAATTAAAACACTGTCAGCACTGTTTAATTATAGCTACACTCAGAACATGCAAATGGTTTTCTAAAATTTATCTGCAACCAGAATTTTATAACTGTATTTTGAACACGAGAATGGTTTCCGTCAAAATGCATCAGCAGATGAAATCACAACTGAAGTTGGTCGTTGCATTCTGAACACGGAACTAGTTTCAATTTAGATTAAATTTGCATGCGGGGAATTAAAACAACATTCATAACATGAAAATGGCTTTCCTCTAATTCTGGCAGCATAAACTGAGAAACATGAATTTTATAAATGCACTTCCAACATAAGAAATGCGTCACCCAATGAAATCAAACCTGATGCGTTTTCGTTGCATTCTTAACACAGAACTGGTTTTGATTACGGGTTGAATCTTTACAAGGGGAATTAAAACTATACTCAGAACGTGAAATTGCTTTCCTCCAATACTGGCAGCACATATGCAACTACAAATTTATAACTGTATATTTATGCACTTCACTCATTTATATTTATGCACTTCACACACGAGAATGGTTTCTTACGAAATGTGTTAGCGAGATAAAACCCCACCTGGAATTTTTTCGTTGCATTCTGAACATAGAACTGATTTTAATTATAAAGTGAGTTTTTAAGCGGGGAATTAAAACTCCACTCTGAACATTAAAATGGCTTTCCTCCAATTTTGGCAGCATAAAGTACGCAACTAGAATTTTATAAATGCAAATCTAACACGAGGAATGCCTCATAAAATGAAACCCCACCTGGATTTTTTTGTGCACTTCAAAAGCGAGAACGGGTTTCTACGAAATGCGTAAGCAGACGAAACCACACATGGAATTTTTTCATTGCATTTACACACAAAACTGTTTTTTTCAGTCAGAGCGAATTGGATTGTGAGTCCCCAGCTTTAATTAATACTGCACCTAGAAAACCAAAATGGTTTTACCTTCGAAATGCGTTATGGTTAGCCGATGAATCCGCAAAAGGAATTTGCATTGTTAACACAAGATTGATTTTACCTTAAGAATGAATCTGCATAGGAACCACTAGTCAACTAGCTTAAATTAAGTTGTACTTTGATTACGTGAATGGTTTTTCTATATTTTGCAGCATATTTATTGTCCGCAATATAATTTTTTATTTATTTAACTAATAACAATAAATTAGATGTAGTGATTTTTTTATGCCAGAAGTGTGGCAATGATTATGGCATTAATGTTTGTATTATATAAAAAATGTTAAGGGACGTGCCTGACTTAATATAACCAGTGATTCTTGACTTTATTTGGGGAGATTGTTATATCCTGCTTTTAGTTCATCATCGCTTTGTAATTGAATAATTTCGTGCTGCAGATTATCAGGCACATTCGATGGTTCGACGTTGAATGGTGTAGCAAATATTTTCAAAACCGTTTGCTCTCTTTTCACGACCTTAAATCGTTCATTAAATGCCTCACTTAATTTCGCGCACTCACCAGCATATTCAAACGATGTAGAAGGCTTTTGTCCTTGCAGTGTTGGAAAATGCGTCGTGTTATTCATTTCGAGTTACTATCCACAGCCTTAATTTAGTTCCAAATGATTTCACGTTTTACTCAGCTTCAACTTCATTCAACGTCTTTAATTGGATTTTATTGATATACTATCCACTTTACTTCCGCAACGATGACTAGAAAATAATTTTTATGACAGACTGCTAAAGATTCCCCTCCTAATAGAGTTGCTATCAATCCTGAAATATTGGGATTGTCCCATACAAAAAAATTAAAAGTTCCGATTGAATTTCACTATCGTTTCACAATAAAAAATTGAAATAAAAGTTAAACGGGAGGTTTTATTATGTTTTTATTTGTATCCAAGCTACTTGCTAGTAACGATTTTGTAATAACGTCTTAAAAATGCATCTGAAACACCGTGAAAAACCCATTCCATTCTGTGTAATTTTTTGTGGTTCTTTCAGCAGGCAGCACCAAAAGTGCCCGCGGGCCGCACCAAAAGGCTTCGCGGGCCGCAGGTTCCCCACCCCTGCCTTAAACTAAACAGTTTGTAAACCAATATTAGAAACACAATTCAAATGTAATCATTACACAAAGGTTTGGTGAAAACATCTGCAGGTAGCCAAAAATTCTAAATCAATAATTTGTTCACCTGACAGTTTGTAAACCAATATTAGAAACACAATTCAAATGTAATCTTTATTTATTTATTTATTTATTTCTATGTATTACAGTATTTACCTTTAACATTTTTACATAATAGATAAATTTTGAAAACATTTTTACATAATATATTTTGCAATTTTATTATGTTGGGTGTAAGGTAGGTTTGTGAAGGTGAAACTGTGTATAGGTATTGTTGTATGTTTCGTGAACACCTCACCTCTTTACACAAAGGTTTGGTGAAAACATCTGCAGGTAGCCAAAAATTCTAAATCAATAATTTTGTCCTTCAGATCCCAGTTTTTTCTTGAAAACCCATTTACATTTGACTGCTTTCTTTCCATATATATATATATATATTATATATTAATGCTTGGTTTTGGGGTAGGTCGGGAAAAGCTCACTTTTTCGTCGACGCAAAAACGACCAGTACGCCCTTTGCGTTTCACCCACCTCAAGGTTCACTTTCGGTTGAAGCAAATTCCGAATGGAAACTGGGGGTAATTTTTTTCCGACAAAATGAAATATATACAGGGATTTATTCTCCGATACGAATCGGCGGCGAAAACTAGAAGCTCTACTCGAATCACTCGATTATATTTCCCGCCGACAGACGGCGTTTGAAAAAAAAAATTTAGGAAAAAACCCGCTAATTTCACAAAGGAAAATGCTATATAGGACTATTGACATAGGTCAGGATCTCAGATGTCAAATTTTTAGCCTAACAAAACGGAACTCTCGGCGGTTTCGGTCGTTGTTTTTCGGAAAATGACATTACCGCCGAAAAACCGATTCCGGGCTAGATGTTTTTTGAAAATACGATAGCCGGATAGATTCCGCAACTTTTAACACCAATAAAACATATGATTCTCATATAAAATACGTCAGGAGATGCTGACAAAACTCGAAATTTTCCGAAAAAAAATCATCAAAAAACGCGCTCACAGATTCCATCGGAAGTTTAAATATTTGCTGGCCAGTCAAATTAACACGTTTTTCATTCGGGGTAGGTACCTACTTATTTCGGTAGTATTGCAAATATGATGAAAAAAGCTAAGATTGCCGGAATCTAAGGAAATGCGCAGGTACCTACCTGAATGGGTACCTACACAACGAATTAGGTTTTAATGCAATAAATACTAAGGTAAGGTTGTTTCGATGATACAGAATAATTGAACTTTTTTAAAGTTAATTTTCACGTTCTGTGATGGTTCTACTCAAATTCTATTGTTTTATCATTACAGACCAGTTACATCACAAAACTGAAATAATTACAAAACTCGAACGGAACTTTATAGAACTGAAAATTTACTAGAAAAATTTAAAGAATTGTCAATTTTTTTTATTAATTATTTTTTTTATTTTTAAGTGTGTTCTATTTGAACATTGTATATATATATACATTACGCGTGTTCTAGGTAGGTACTTACTTGCGGGGACTTTTTTCATTTAAAAATCAAAACATGATATTGAATGAATTTATTTGTAGTGAAAATTATTTTATGCTCACCAGCATAATGGCGTCGTTTTGGTGAAATATTACAACAAAGTACCTACTTAGTACTTACACTTGCAAAATGAAATACAATACAACTACAATAGTGAGCTCCGGCATAATGAAATTTTGCACTGCTAAACTGCGGTACCCGGCATGCGTTGCGAGGCCACTTTAACTTCGGGGTCAACTAAACCGTAATGGTTCCCTACCAAGTCCCGGGAAACAACATTATAAAATTATGCACTTTATAAAATTATATACAACGGGTACCCGGCATGCGTTGCAAGGCCGCTTTAACCTCGGGGTCAATAAAACTGTAATGTTTCCATCCGAAGTCCTGGGAAACTACATTATAATGCAAGCGCCTGCACTATGTAACATTATATACTACGGGTACCCGGCATGCGTTGCAAGGCCACTTTAACCTCAGGGTCAACTAAACTCTAATGGTTCCATCCCAAGTCCCCGGAAACTACATTATAATGCAAGCGCCTGCACTATATAACATTATATACAACGGGTACCCGGCATGCGTTGCAAGGTCACTGTAACCTAGGGGTCAACTTTACTGTAATGGTTTCATCCCAATTCCCGGGAAATAAAATTTTAATGCAAGCGCCTGCAATTTATAACATAATATACAACGGGTACACGGCATGCGTTGCAAGGTCACTGTAACCTCGGGGTCAACTTAACTGTAATGGTTCCATCCCAATTCCCGGGAAATAACATTTTAAAGCAAGCGCCTGCACTGTATAACATTATATACAACGGGTACCCGGTATGCGTTGCAAGGTCACTGTAACCTAGGGGTCAACTTTACTGTAATGGTTTCATCCCGATTCCCGGGAAATAAAATTTTAATGCAAGCGCCTGCAATTTATAACATAATATACAACGGGTACACGGCATGCGTTGCAAGGTCACTGTAACCTCGGGGTCAACTTAACTGTAATGGTTCCATCCCAATTCCCGGGAAATAACATTTTAAAGCAAGCGCCTGCACTGTATAACATTATATACAACGGGTACCCGGTATGCGTTGCAAGGTCACTGTAACCTAGGGGTCAACTTTACTGTAATGGTTTCATCCCGATTCCCGGGAAATAAAATTTTAATGCAAGCGCCTGCAAATTATAACATAATATACAACGGTTACTCGGCATGCGTTGCAAGGTCACTGTAACCTCGGGGTCAACTTAACTGTAATGGTTCCATTCCAATTCCTGGGAAATTACATTTGAATGCAAGCGCTGCACTACATAACATTATATACAACGATTACCCGGCATGGGTTGCAAGGTCACTGTAACCTCAGGTTTCTTCATATATTTAATTTAAAACACACTCCTCCTCGCTTCATCCACGTTCACACGCAAATCGCATAGTGTTTTAACCCGTCAGTTGCTTCTGCAACGGGCCCCGCTAGTTTATATATTAATGCTTGGTTTTGGGAAAGGTCTTTTTCCGCGCACTTTTTTGTTGACGCAAAAACGACCAGTACGCCCTTTGCGTTTCACCCACCTCAAGGTTCACTTTCGGTTGAAGCAAATTCCGAATGAAAACTGTAAGCACTTTTTTTTCGACAAAATGAAATATATACAGGGATTTATTCTCCGATACGAATCGGCGGCGAAAACTAGAAGCTCTACTCGAATCACTCGATTCGGCTCGGTTGTATTTCCCGCCGACAGATAGCGTTTCAAAAAAAAAATGACAAAAAAAGACTTAGCATTTTCCTCAAAGGAAAATGCTAGGTCTATGGTCAAAATCTTAGATGTCAAATTTTTAGCCTAACAAAACGGAACTCTCGGCGGTTTCGGTCGTTGTTTTTCGGAAAACGACATTACCGCCGAAAAACCGATTCTGGGCTAGATGTTTTTTGAAAATACGATAGCCGGATAGATTCCGCAACTTTTAACACCAATAAAACATATGATTCTCATATAAAATACGTCAGGAGATGCTGACAAAACTCGAAATTTAACGAAAAAAAATCATCAAAATACGTGCTCACAGATTCCATCGGAAGTTTAAATATTCCTGGCCAGTTCAAATTAATACGTTTTTCATTCGGGGTAGGTACCTACTTATTTCGGTAGTATTGCAAATATGATGAAAAAAGCTAAGATTGCCGGAATCTAAGGAAATGCGCAGGTACCTACCTGAATGGGTACCTACACAACGAATTAGGTTTTAATGCAATAAATACTAAGGTAAGGTTGTTTCGATGATACAGAATAATTGAACTTTTTTAAAGTTAATTTTCACGTTCTGTGATGGTTCTACTCAAATTCTATTGTTTTATCATTACAGACCAGTTACATCACAAAACTGAAATAATTACAGAACTCGAACGGAACTTTATAGAACTGAAAATTTACTAGAAAAATTTAAAGAATTGTCAATTTTTTTTATTAAGTATTTTATTTTATTTTTAAGTGTGTTCTATTTGGACATTGTTAAATAAAAAAAATAATTACGCGTGTTCTAGGCAGGTACTTACTTCCAGGGACTTTTTTCATTTAAAAATCAAAACATGATATTGAATGAATTTATTTATAGTGAAAATTATTTTATGCTCAACAGCATAATGGCGTCGTTTTGGTGAAATATTACAACAAAGTACCTACTTAGTACTTACACTTGCAAAATGAAATACAATACAACTACAATAGTGAGCTCCGGCATAATGAAATTTTGCACTGCTAAACCGTGCAACCGATTGTTATTGTTAATGGACTATTTGTGCGTAAATAAATTAATTATATACAGCGGGTACCCGGCATGCGTTGCGAGGCCACTTTAACTTCGGGGTCAACTAAACCGTAATGGTTCCCTACCAAGTCCCGGGAAACAACATTATAAAATTATGCACTTTATAAAATTATATACAACGGGTACCCGGCATGCGTTGCAAGGCCGCTTTAACCTCGGGGTCAATAAAACTGTAATGTTTCCATCCGAAGTCCTGGGAAACTACATTATAATGCAAGCGCCTGCACTATATAACAGTATATACAACGGGTACCCGGCATGCGTTACAAGATCACTGTAACCTCGGGGTCAACTTAATTATAATGGTTCCATCCCAAGTACCGGGAAACTACATTATAATGCAAGCACCTGCACTATATAAAATTATATACAACGGGTACCCGGTATGCGTTGCAAGGCGACTTTAACCTAGGGGTCAACTTTACTGTAATGGTTTCATACCGATTCCCGGGAAATAAAATTTTAATGCAAGCGCCTGCAATTTATAACATAATATACAACGGGTACACGGCATGCGTTGCAAGGTCACTGTAACCTCGGGGTCAACTTAACTGTAATGGTTCCATCCCAATTCCCGGGAAATAATATTTTAAAGCAAGTGCCTGCAATATATAACATGATATACAACGGTTACTCGGCATGCGTTGCAAGGTCACTGTAACCTCGGGATCAACTTAACTGTAATGGTTCCATTCCAATTCCTGGGAAATTACATTTTAATGCAAGCGCTGCACTACATAACATTATATACAACGGGTACCCGGCATGCGTTGCAAGGCCACTGTGAACTCAGGTTTCTTCATATATTTAATTTAACACACACTCCTCCTCGCTTCATCCACGTTCACACGTCAAATCGCATAGTGTCTTAACCCGTCAGTTGCTTCTGCAACGGGCAAAACCTAGTATATATAGTATTGTTCACTTTTGGGAAAGGTCACGGAAAACCTCACTTTCGATTTGAGGGGAAAAGCGACCACTCTGCCCCTCGGGTGGGTGAAACCTCACGGGTCACTTTGGCTTGCAAAAATTTGGTAAAATTTGGCAAGCCAAATTGATCTCTAAGCTCATCCGATTTCAAAGGCCCCACGGTTCACTCTTCTTCGAAGCGAATTCATTGTATCTATCTCTTTTCAAATGCCTGCAAAAGTTGAGAAAGATGTATCGAAAATTTCCCATACAAAACTGATTTTTGCTAGAAATTTATTCCAATTAATTAAACGGCGATCTGCAAAATACCGAAGAAAAATTGACATTTTAAAGGCCCTTTGCGGGATGGTAAATTACGATGAAAATAAACATTTTGCGAGAGATGTCTTTTAATAATCATAAATTATACAAGATTTAGAAACTTTTAAAATAAAAACATATGTAGCTTCCCATTTAAAATGTTTCACAATATCGCGTCAAACTTTGCAATTATATCTGACATTTGCGAAAAATCCAACAACATCGAAAATGCACATCGTTCTCAGCCTGTTAAATCGGTAGATATTTGAAATGTTTATTTATTTTCTTCAACCTTGCAATACTGAACATGGAACACTATCCAAAACCACCTGAGGTTTTCAGTCAGGCCATGACACCGTTGGCTGACGTAATTTGTATGGGAAATGTTCTTAAACCAGCGCAGGTGTTCGATTTTCAGGCTGTGCTTGAGGTGGTTACGACAAAGTTTAACGTTTGTGTTGCCATATAAATAACATATTGTTTTAGAATATTTTGATGAACTAGGTAGGTACCCTGAAAATTACATAAACGGATAAATAATTATCCACGGGTATCATCTATAAATTATAGCTCATGAACGACTGGTCCAAATTGGATAATTCTTTTTGAGTTGGTTTCGTTATTGTTCGGGCAAGGTTTGTATAAGACGACTGATGAGCTCTGGAATAATAAAATTTGTTTAAAATGAATCGCCGAAATCTATAAATGCGCATAGCTTCCGAGCGAATACACAAAATTGAATAATTCTTTCGTTGTTGTATTTGTTATTACTAGGACAAGTTTTGAATAAAATTACTGGTGAGCTCTGGCATAACGAAATTTGTTTAAAAATGATTCGCCGAAATGTAAGGACGCTCATAACTTCAGAACGACTGCACGTAATTGAATAATTCTTTTTTTGTTGCGTTCCTTATTGTTAGGACAAAGTTTCTATACAACTACTGGTGAGCTCTGGCATTTTGAAATATGTTTAAAAATTAATCGATGAAATGTAAGTACGCGCATAACTTCGGAACGACTGCACCTAATTGGGTAATTATTTTTTTGTTGTTATCGTTATTGTAAGGACAAGTTTTAAATAAAACTACTGGTGAGCTCTGGCATTATGAAATTTGCATAAAAATGAATCGTCGAAATGTATGTACGCGCATAACTTCCGAAAGACTGCACCAAATTGAATAATTCTTTTTTTGTTATGTTTGTTTATTGGCTGGTGAGCTCTGGCATTTTTGCAAAATTTGCATAAAAATATTTCAATAGGTGGCACGCGAGCTGTTTGAAAACTAAATGTAACGGCAATGAAATAATGAGCGCGGGAGGGGGGGAAAAATACCACGGAGGGGGAGGGTAACCTGGGAAGGCGGAGGGGAACCCGTGAGGGGGTTTTGCGGGATGGAGGAAGGGGGGGGGGGGGTAGAGTACGCTATGAAAGAATATTTTTTCTGTTCTTTTTTTTACTCGAATAAAACAAAATTTTAAAAGTATAAATACCAGGAGTGCAGAACTAAGCAAGGGAAAATATATTAAGAACATGTTTTTTTTCAATTATTTCTGGCTTTTTGGGAAAGGTGAATTTATATGCATTTAATTTTTTTTTTTTACATGAGCTCCACACAGGACGCCGTGGGGAAAATAATTTCCCTCAGGTCCTATGTCATCTTTGGGGATGCTGTGTGGAGGATTTTTTTTGGGAAAGGAAGGAGATGAGAGTTCTGGGAAGCAAAAGGGTTTAAGGGGTGGGTAGGAATCTGGGGTTCAGTGTGTCCTGGGCATCCGCCTCCAAGACCTAGACAGACCTCACCCCATGAACCCGGGCACCCCTACTAAATCACCAAACGTAGCGAACCACTTGGGGTGACCTATGGCAGAGGTGTTGGTTAACCAATAAAGGTCAACTTTGGGGATTTGTATTTCTACATAACATTATATACAACGGGTACCCGGCATGCGTTGCAACAACACTGTAACCTCGGGGTCAACTTAACTGTAATGGTTCCATTCCAAGTTCCGGGAAACTACATTATAATTCAAGCGCCTTGCAAACGCATGCACTGTATTATAACATTACATACAACGGGTACCCGGCATGCGTTGCAACATCACTGTAATCTCGGGGTCAACTTAACTGTAATGGTTCCATTCCAAGTTCCGGGAAACTACATTATTATGCAAGCGCCTTGCAAACGCCTGCTTTATATTATAACATTATATACAAAGGGTACCCGGCATGCGTTGCAACATCACTGTAATCTCGGGGTCAACTTAACTGTAATGGTTCCATTCCAAGTTCCGGGAAACTACATTATAATGCAAGCGCCTTGCAAACGCCTGCAATATATTATAACATTATATACAACGGGTACCCGGCATGCGTTGCAAGATCACTGTAACCTCGGGGTCAACTTAACTGTAATGGTTCCATTCCAAGTTTCTGAAAACTACATTATAATACAAGCGCCTTGCAAACGCCTGCTTTACATTATAACATTATATACAAAGGGTACCCGGCATGCGTTGCAAAATCACTGTAACCTCGGGGTCAACTTAACTGTAATGGTTCCATTCCAATTCCTGGCAAATTACATTTTAATGCAAGCGCTGCACTACATAACATTATATACAACGGGTACCCGGCATGCGTTGCAAGGTCACTGTGAACTAAGGTTTCTTCATATATTTAATTTAACACACACTCCTCCTGGCTTCATCCACGTTCACACGTCAAATCGCATAATGTTTTAACCCATCAGTTGCTTCTGCAACGGGCAAAACCTAGTATATATTAATGCTCAGTTTTGGGGTAGGTCAGGAAAACTCACTTTTTTTTTTAGCCCTCCGGGTACAGGCGAAAATCGACCACTCTGCCTGTCCAGTTTCACCGACCGCAGAGGTCGATTTGGCCTAGCAAGGCGTGTGGACCGGGATTTCATACAAACGGCCGTTCCAAAAAAACGCGTTTTGGTGATCCGATAATCGACACTTTTCCCCCTCGATCCGCAAGACCTCACGGCGTATTGTCGCTTAAAAAAAAAAAAGACGCTTACGCCCTTTCGATTTCCGTCGCCCGCCTCGACCCGCAGGCGATAATCGACCTCAGCTCCTCAAGTTTCACCGACCGCAGAGATCAATTTGGCCCGAAAGGGGGCACGGACGGCGTTCTCTGCGGGTCAGACCAGATTTCATATAAAAAAGATGACGCAGGGTCAACAGCGCTCCCAAACGGCGAAAACTACAATTAGATCTCTCACCGACGAAGAAATTCGACCTCAGTTATATTTCTTGCCGACAGGTTCACCCGTTAAAAAACGTCGAATCGTTTAGTAAAGAGATTTCCCATACAAAACTGATTTTTCTAGGGATTTATTCGAATTTTTTTAACGGCGTTTTCGAAAATAGCGGAGAAAAATTGACATTTTAAAGGCCCTTTGCGGGAACTTAGATTGCGGCGAAAACAAACATTTTGCACGAAATGTTTTTGATTAAATAGAAGGTATACAAGTTTAAGAAACTTTTAAAATAAAAACATATGTAGCTTCCCATTTAAAATGTTACACTATATTGCATCAAATATTGAAATTTTTCTGACATTTTCTGAAATCGATCTATCATCAACAATGCATAATTTTCCAGCCAGTTAATATAAACTCGAGGTAGGTACTGGCGTTAAAAATGTGAATGATTTAAATGCAGAAAATCGCGGTAGGTACCTACCGTTCTATTGAATTATTGCTAATTCGCTAATAGCCCAGTCAGCCTGTGTTTTTAGATGGAACTAAATAGTATAAAGCTAATTTTTTCCCCATCGACTACTACCATTTAGACAAGTGTTTAGCAAAAAGTCCCCGCCCCTACCCCTCTTGCTTCCCCCCCTGTGCCCCCCCAAACATGAAAAGTGTTAGGTTTTCGCAAATCGCTTCTATCTCGATTACTAAACAACATATCGTATTGCATTTTTTTTTATTCTCTTTGCTGTAACATTTTCTACAATTAATGTCCAGTTAACTTTCGTCGTAACTTTTACCGTTTGTTTGTAATTCGTAGGATAAGGTAAAAATTTGTATATTTTTTGGCAAGTAATTTTACTTTTTGTCACATAACTTTTTACGCCAACATTTTATGAAAAAATATTTCCCACAAAAGTTGTAACCCCTATTGTTACCTTTAAAATGATATAAAATAGTACTTACTTTGTTGGAGATCCAGCGAGATTATCATGGCGGGTTCGGTCGAGGTGGGGTAGGCCGGCGCGGCGTTGCAATGCAAATATTGTTGTATAGTGAGAGTTTTTTATCTTTAAGGTACACTATTGCATTTTCTATAAATAAAACTAACCGAGTCTCGGTGAAACCTAAATTCCTCACTTTTTAAATTTGTTTGAAATAATAATTCAGCGAAAGTATTCAGCGAAAATATGTATTTTAAATAGTTTTTGGTTTGAAAATGCATATAATATTTTTTAAAGGTGTTATTTTAGAACAAAATAATTGCGGTATCTTAATTTTATGATATCCTAAATTTCCATGAGAAGTTCTTCATTTTCCTCGACTTCAACCAAAGTTACATTGCTGCATGATCCGCCACAGCTCCCGCACATTTCTGTGCAATCAAGTGATGCTTTAAAGCAGCTACAATTATTTTTGCAAGCCTTTTTGCAGTTGCAGGAAACTAAGTTTATAACTTCTTCAGGTGCCGGTGGTTTTTTTGAGTGCACTGGGTACAGCATGTTGTCAGTTAAAATCCATCCCCAGTCCGTAGCGCTGATTTCCTTATCTCCGATCCATTTTTGAATCTGATAGTATGTTCGATAGGCGTGTTGTTCAGCAGCACCAGATGTTGGAGGGAAGGATGCCATGTTAAATTTGGATTTTAATGACATTTTCGCAACAGCTTTAAGATACATTGAATATCTACTGTCATTCAGACTTGTGCATCCATATAGTTTCAAGACAAAAGCCTCTCCTACCTCTTTGAGAATATTTTTGTCTGCCTGTTTTTCATAAAACTGTAAAACTTTTGTGCGGAGATCATTCGATGAACTTAGCAATTTGTACGCGTTAATTTTGCCTTTTCCGAATAAATAAGACGTGGTATCACATCCTGTGATAGCATGCAAAAATAATATCACATCCTTCATATCACCAATCTCTTCACGAATCTTGCTGATACGTTGATGGTGTGCCAGAGGGTTTGTGAAAGAATAGTCGCACATTTTGACACTGTAGTAGCCCTAACAATAGAACGAAAAGATCAGTATCCTGTCCGACAACAACTACAGGCCTCCCACTTTGAATCTAGGAAATATCTATTGCTCTTTCGACCACTTCAGTATCTGCATCTTCCTCCGCCACAATGGTTGGAATGTTTGCTTCATTAAGCTTTTGAGAGAGCTGTTCAATAAGCTGGATTTTGTTTTTTGGATTTGCCAAAAATTCATTTTGCTTCACAGAGCACTCCATATTAACGTTGAATTTCATTTCTAGAGATGTTTTTTTACTTCTCCGCATATGTTCGACCCCTTTTGTGGTGTAATAGTCAGGATACCCATCGAACACAACATGACAATCTTTCGCATACCGTTTCATTACAGTGTCAACATACTTCTCTATGATGCTGCTATATGTTACTTTGTCAGGCCAAATAACACTATGCAAAAGATACCCTCGCAGTTTACACCCGAACTTGTCACTACTAGACCAGAGGATAAAGACATTAAATCTTTGCTCTGTCGGAAAGGATTATGGATACGCAGCCATCCGAGAAATTTACTAATATCTTGCAAGTCCCTTTCTCTTCTACTGCATCTTAGTTCAGTGTGCTGTTCGTTAAACTGAGTCAAGCAGCCAGAGAACTTCTCGAAAGCCTCACAAATTTATACGGATCCAGGAGCGCAAGCAATGAACTTGGTTAGCGTCCTCTCGCTTAATCCTCGTCCGTGAGTAAGCCCACCTATGGATTTTGATGATCGCATTAATGTTTGCTCTATGGTCATGTCCGTCCAGATACCGGTAAAAAATCCATCTGTACGCCGAACTGTAAAGAAACCTTTATTGACGAACCTTTCGAAGTCTTCATTTGACATTTTCGTTTGTACACTCAACATTTATTGTAAGTATATTTGTGCGGATTTGGCGTAGAGCAAATGTCCAGCAGCATGGAAATACGGTATCATTTGCTTGACTGTATTAATGTGCAAATTCCAATCGCCGATTCTCTCTGCCAGAATAAAGTCTAGAACCAAATTCACCAATTTAAACTCTTGTAGCCACAGTTTTGAAGTTCTACTAGTTGTAACCAAATCTTTATACACTTCTTCTAGTCTTGTCATTATTTCATTTATTTTACAATCTCTCATGGCGTCTTCAACAGTTGTTTGTTTGTTTATTGTTTGGTTATGAATATCCTTAAAGTCGTTTGTAATCATTTCTTTAAGAGATGAACATTCCTCGAATAGCAGTAATATCAAAGCTGCCTGGGTCATCATGTGAGCTCTATAAGACCTTGCGTAAGCATGTCCAGGTGAGGAATCGGTTGATTTTCCAAAAACAGATGTCCACATTTCTTCGATTCCACTACCTTCCATAAACTTTCCTAAGCTACCAAGGAAACTCATTAGAAGATGGAATCCGCCTAGTCTGACGATTACTCCAGATATTTCACTTTCTGTAGAAGAACTTGCAACAATGTCTACTGCTTTCAGGAAAAGTGGTTGGTCAAATGTCACAGTACACGGCTGGCCAGCTAACTTGCTTTCTTTAGAAGCGTAAGGGCAGAGTAAATAGCAGTCGGATTTCCTGGATCTATGTTTATAAAAGGCAAAGCCAGTACATAAGATGGTTTAAAGGTTTGTCTACCATCGTAACAGTTTCGCATGTATCCAGACCATCCAGGTAGTGAAACTGGCACAAAAGCAAAACTACATAACCAAAGCATGTTACGAGCTGAGACTAAGCATTGAGTGGGCATATTTTCAGAAATGTTTTCTATTGTTAAGGACTTTATGCCACTTTTCGCCTTTTTAGTATACATTAAAACTGGGACATTGAATTTACCTTCAAAGTCGCATGTCTTGACAAACTTTGGAACTCGACACAACTGTTTTTGGAGTCACAGGATTACAATAGATCCGAGGAACTGGCTGTTTTAGGAGCCAGTTCCTGTTGGATTTACAAAATGGTCACAAACACTCAAACCGGGCGAAGCCGAACTAAAAGCCGCCCGCAGGGCCTAGCAGCAAAGTGAATAACTATTATTTCACGTTCACGATTTCCACTAGTACTACAAAGGGCACAGGACAGGCTAGGATAAGTCGGGATATGAGGGAACAAGTTCCGACATCAGCGTCGCGGAGCGACGCAGGGATGGTGCGCACCAAGCATTCACGGTTGATATCTGGCATTTACTAGCCATAAAGTACACATTAAAATATATCATTTTAAAGGTAATAATAGGGGCTACAACTTTTGTGGGAAATATTATTTCGTAAAATATCGGCGTAAAAAGTTATGTGACAAAAAGTAAAATTGCTTGCCAAAAAATATACAAATTTTTACCTTATCATACGAATTACAAACAAACGGTCAAATTTACAATGAAAGTTAACTAGACATTAATTGTAGACAATGTTACAGCAAAGAGAATAAAAAAAATTGCAATCCGATATGTTGTTTAGTAATCGAGATAGAAGCGATTTACGAAACCCTTACACTTTTCATGTTTGGAGGGGCACAGGGGGGGAAGCAAGAGGGGTAGGGGCGGGGACTTTTTGCTAAACCCTTGTCTAAATGGTAGTAGTCGATGGGGAAAAAATTAGCTTTATACTATTTAGTTCCTTCAACTGGTGTTCTACGACACAGGCTGACTGGACTATAAGTATTTATTGAGAAAACGCGTAAGTAGGTACCTACACCAACATTATTTTTCTCGGTATGTACTAGGTAGGTACCATCTTACGAGATTTTTTCCTTTAAATGTTAAATCGAAAATTAATGATATGAAATGAAAAAAATCATCCAAGATGGTAATTTTTGAAATATGTAGGAACACGGAGGTTGCTTCTGGATAACCACTGTTGGTATGAATGTTATTTTTAAATTAGTAAAGTTCATTTTCACGTAATGTGCGGTTTTTATTTATTCAATTATCTTCAAAACTTATAATATTTATTATTATTTGTTTAAACTATTATTTCAAAACAGAAATAATTACGGAACTTGAATAGAATTTGAACAGAACTTTCACAGAACGTTAAAATTAACTTGAAAAATTGAAGATTTTTAAATAAATTTTTTGAAAAACCCAGCCTAAATATATTTCATATGTTTTTTTTACGTATGTGCAGGTACCTCTACATAGAATCTATGCAGGTACCTACATGCACATAACAACTCAAAATCTGATGATATTGCTTATGATTTTTTTGTAAATGTATAATAAAATTGCTTGAAGTGGAATGGTATAATTTTTTTCAAAAATATTAAATTTACATACCGCTTTTTTTGTATTTTGTATTTTAATGATAATCATTCAACGTGGAATTGGTATCGCCGCCCCGGGAACCATTCATTGGTTTCTATATACAATAGTGAGCTCTGGCATCATGAAATTATGCATTGCTAAACTTTTTTTTTACATTAGCTCCACACAGGAGGCACCGAGGAAAACAATTTCCCTAGGGGCCTATGTCATCTTTGAGGATGCTGTGTGGAGGGTTTTTTGAGGGAAAGAAAGGAGAAGAAGATATAAGAAGGAAAAGGGTATGAGGGGTGGGTAGGAATCTGGGGGTCAGTGTGGCCAGGAGTAACGGACGTATGAATCTATTCCTCACACTGCGGTGCGAGGCGAAGGGTTGGGAGAATCTGGCTGGAGAGATAAAAAGCCTCCCTCAATCAGTCTCCTCCAATCCAGCCCGCCATGCAGTGGTAGGTCAAACGTATCCGCCACCAAGACCTAGACAAACCTCATCCCATGAACCCGGGCACCCCTGCTAAGTCATCAAACGTAGCGAACCACTTAGGTGACCTTTGACAGCGGTGTTGGTTCATCCGATTGCGATGAGACTTTTGGAATTTGATGTGTGCATTCCCGCGATGGTTTCTGAATACAATAATGATCAATCGGGATACAATAATGAACCGGGCGACCGAAGTAGGTGCACATTTCTCGCTTTTTGAAAACTAAATGTACCGGGAATGAATTAATGAGGCGCGAGAGGGGGGGAGGAAAAAGCTCCACACAGGAGACCCTGAGAAAAATAATTTCCCTCACGGTCATGTCATCTTTGGAGATGCTGGATGGAGGGTTTTTTAAGGCAAAGAAGGAGATGAGAGTTCTGAGAAGGAAAAGGGTTTAAGGGGTGGGTAGGAATCTGGGGTTCAGTGTGTCCTGGTCATCCGCCTCCAAGACCTAGACAAACCTCACCCCATAAATCCGGGCACCCCTACTAAATCACCAAACGTAGCGAACCACTTAGGGTGACCTACGGCATGAGTGTTGGTTATCCAATAAAGGTCATCTTTGGGGATTTTTATTTCTACATAACATTATATACAACGGTTACCCGGCATGCGTTGCAAGATCACTGTAACCTCGGGGTCAACTTAACTGTAACGGTTCCATTCCAAGTTCCGGGAAACTACATTATAATGCAAGCGCCTTGCAAACGTCTGCACTATATTATAACATTATATACAACGGGTTCCCGGCATGCGTTGCAAGGTCACTGTAACCTCGGGGTCAACTTAACTGTAACGGTTCCATTCCAAGTTCCGGTAAACTACATTATAATGCAAGCGCCTTGCAAACGTCTGCACTATATTATAACATTATATACAACGGGTTCCCGGCATGCGTTGCAAGGTCACTGTAACCTCGGGGTCAACTTAACTGTAATGGTTCCATCCCCATTCCCGGGAAATAACATTTTAAAGCAAGTGCCTGCAATATATAAAATGATATACAACGGTTACTCGGCATGCGTTGCAAGATCACTGTAACCTCGGGGTCAACTTAACTGTAACGGTTCCATTCCAAGTTCCGGGAAACTACATTATAATGCAAGCGCCTTGCAAACGTCTGCACTATATTATAACATTATATACAACGGGTTCCCGGCATGCGTTGCAAGGTCACTGTAACCTCGGGGTCAACTTAACTGTAACGGTTCCATTCCAAGTTCCGGTAAACTACATTATAATGCAAGCGCCTTGCAAACGTCTGCACTATATTATAACATTATATACAACGGGTTCCCGGCATGCGTTGCAAGGTCACTGTAACCTCGGGGTCAACTTAACTGTAATGGTTCCATCCCCATTCCCGGGAAATAACATTTTAAAGCAAGTGCCTGCAATATATAAAATGATATACAACGGTTGCTCGGCATGCGTTGCAAGGTCACTGTAACCTCATGGTCAACTTAACTGTAATGGTTCTATTCAAATTCCTGGGAAATTACATTTTAATGCAAGCGCTGCACTACATAACATTATATACAACGGGTACACGGCATGCGTTGCAAGGTCACTGTAACTTCAGGTTTCTTCATATATTTAATTTAACACACACTCCTCCTCGCTTCATCCACGTTCACACGCAAATCGCATAATTTTTTAACCCGTTAGTTGCATTTTTGCAACGGGCCCCGCTAGTATATATATAGTATTGTTCACTTTGGGAAAGCTCTTTTTCCGCGCACTTTTTTGTTGACGCAAAAACGACCAGTACGCCCTTTGCGTTTCACCCACCTCAAGGTTCACTTTCGGTCGAAGCAAATTCAGACATGGAAGCTGGAAGTTTTTTTTTTTCGACAAAAAAAATATATACAGGGATTTATTCTCCGATACGAATCGGCGGCGAAAACTAGAAGCTCTACTCGAATCACTCGATTATATTTCCCGCCGACAGACGGCGTTTGAAAAAAAAAAATGACGAAAAAACCCGCTAATTTCACAAAGGAAAATGCTATATAGGACTATTGACATAGGTCAGGATCTCAGATGTCAAATTTTTAGCCTAACAAAACGGAACTCTCGGCGGTTTCGGTCGTTGTTTTTCGGAAAACGACATTACCGCCGAAAAACCGATTCCGGGCTAGATGTTTTTTGAAAATACGATAGCCGGATAGATTCCGCAACTTTTAACACCAATAAAACATATGATTCTCATATAAAATACGTCAGGAGAAGCTGACAAAACTCGAAATTTTCCGAAAAAAAATCATCAAAATACGCGCTCACAGATTCCATCGGAAGTTTAAATATTTGCTGGCCAGTTCAAATTAACACGTTTTTCGTTCGGGGTAGGTACCTACTTATTTCGGTAGTATTGCAAATATGATGAAAAAAGCTAAGATTGCCGGAATCTAAGGAAATGCGCAGGTACCTACCTGAATGGGTACCTACACAACGAATTAGGTTTTAATGCAATAAATACTAAGGTAAGGTTGTTTCGATGATACAGAATAATTGAACTTTTTTAAGTTAATTTTCACGTTCTGTTTTGGTTCTACTCAAATTCTATTGTTTTATCATTACAGACCAGTTACATCACAAAACTGAAATAATTACAGAACTCGAACGGAACTTTATAGAACTGAAAATTTACTAGAAAAATTTAAAGAAGTGTCAATTTTTTTTATTAATTATTTTTTTTATTTTTAAGTGTGTTCTATTTGAACATTGTATATATATATACATTACGCGTGTTCTAGGTAGGTACTTACTTGCGGGGACTTTTTTCATTTAAAAATCAAAACATGATATTGAATGAATTTATTTGTAGTGAAAATTATTTTATGCTCAACAGCATAATGGCGTCGTTTTGGTGAAATATTACAACAAAGTACCTACTTAGTACTTACACTTGCAAAATGAAATACAATACAACTACAATAGTGAGCTCCGGCATAATGAAATTTTGCACTGCTAAACCGTGCAACCGATTGTTATTGTTAATGGACTATTTGTGCGTAAATAAATTAATTATATACAGCGGGTACCCGGCATGCGTTGCGAGGCCACTTTAACTTCGGGGTCAACTAAACCGTAATGGTTCCCTACCAAGTCCCGGGAAACAACATTATAAAATTATGCACTTTATAAAATTATATACAACGGGTACCCGGCATGCGTTGCAAGGCCGCTTTAACCTCGGGGTCAATAAAACTGTAATGTTTCCATCCGAAGTCCTGGGAAACTACATTATAATGCAAGCGCCTGCACTATGTAACATTATATACTACGGGTACCCGGCATGCGTTGCAAGGCCACTTTAACCTCAGGGTCAACTAAACTCTAATGGTTCCATCCCAAGTCCCCGGAAACTACATTATAATGCAAGCGCCTGCACTATATAACATTATATACAACGGGTACCCGGCATGCGTTGCAAGGTCACTGTAACCTAGGGGTCAACTTTACTGTAATGGTTTCATCCCGATTCCCGGGAAATAAAATTTTAATGCAAGCGCCTGCAATTTATAACATAATATACAACGGGTACACGGCATGCGTTGCAAGGTCACTGTAACCTCGGGGTCAACTTAACTGTAATGGTTCCATCCCAATTCCCGGGAAATAACATTTTAAAGCTAGCGCCTGCACTATATAACATTATATACAACGGGTACCCGGTATGCGTTGCAAGGTCACTGTAACCTAGGGGTCAACTTTACTGTAATGGTTTCATCCCGATTCCCGGGAAATAAAATTTTAATGCAAGCGCCTGCAATTTATAACATAATATACAACGGTTACTCGGCATGCGTTGCAAGGTCACTGTAACCTCGGGGTCAACTTAACTGTAATGGTTCCATTCCAATTCCTGGGAAATTACATTTTAATGCAAGCGCTGCACTACATAACATTATATACAACGGGTACCCGGCATGCGTTGCAAGGTCACTGTAACCTCAGGTTTCTTCATATATTTAATTTAACACACACTCTTCCTCGCTTCATCCACGTTCACACGTCAAATCGCATAGTGTTTAAACCCGTCAGTTGCTTCTGCAACGGGCAAAACCTAGTATATAGTATTGTTCACTTTGGGAAAGCTCTTTTTCCGCGCACTTTTTCGTTGACGCAAAAACGACCAGTACGCCCTTTACGTTTCACCCACCTCAAGGTTCACTTTCGGTTCAAGCAAATTCAGTGCACCCTCAGTACTTTGATTTTGCGGAGTTTATTTTTGTCGACAAAATTAGCGCCTTATTCACAGAAAAACTGACGCGAATCAACGGCGAAAACTAGAACCAATAGTAAAATTATACTCAATTCGGCCAGATTACATTTCCCGCCGACAGGTTCGCGTTTCCAAAAAAAAGATGTCATTTTGGCCATCAGTTTCATCCTCAGTACTTTGATTTTGCGAGGTCAGTTTTTTTCGACAATATTAGCGCTTTATTCACAGAAAAACCGATGCGAATCAACGGCGAAAACTAGAACCAATAGTAAAATCACACTCAATTCGGCCAGGTTACATTTCCCGCCGACAGGTTCGCGTTTCCAAAAAAAAGATGTCATTTTGGCCATCAGTTTCAATGCAAATGAAAATGCTAGGAATATTGAGTCAGGTCAGGGATCGTAGACGTCAAATTTTTAGCCTAACAAAACGGAACTCTCGGTGGTTTCGGTCGTTGTTTTTCGGAAAACGACATTACCGCCGAAAAACCGATTCCGGGCTAGATGTTTTTTGAAAATACGATAGCCGGATAGATTCCGCAACTTTTAACACCAATATAACATGCCCATCCCATGTAAAAAAAGTCAGGAGATGCTGACAAAACTCGAAATTTTCCGAAAAAAAATCATCAAAATACGCGCTCACAGATTCCATCGGAAGTTTAATTATTGGTGGCCAGTTCAAATTAACACGCTTTTCATTCGGGGTAGGTACCTACTTATTTCGGTAGTCTTGCAAATATGATGAAAAAAGCTAAGATTGCCGGAATCTAAGGAAATGCGCAGGTACCTACCTGAATGGGTACCTACACAACGAATTAGGTTTTAATGCAATAAATACTACGGTAAGGTTGTTTCGATGATACAGAATAATTGAACTTTTTTTAAGTTAATTTTCACGTTCTGTGATGGTTCTACTCAAATTCTATTGTTTTATCATTACAGACCAATTACATCACAAAACTGAAATAATTACAGAACTCGAACGGAACTTTATAGAACTAAAAATTTAAAGAATTGTCAACTTTTTTTTATTAATTATTTATTTTTATTTTTATGTGTGTTCTATTTGGACATTGTTAAATAAAAAAAATAATTACGCGTGTTCTAGGTAGGTACTTACTTGCAGGGACTTTTTTCATTTAAAAATCAAAACATGATATTGAATGAATTTATTTATAGTGAAAATTATTTTATGCTCAACAGCATAATGGCGTCGTTTTGGTGAAATATTACAACAAAGTACCTACTTAGTACTTACACTTGCAAAATGAAATACAATACAACTACAATAGTGAGCTCCGGCATAATGAAATTTTGCACTGCTAAACCGTGCAACCGATTGTTATTGTTAATGGACTATTTGTGCGTAAATAAATTAATTATATACAGCGGGTACCCGGCATGCGTTGCGAGGCCACTTTAACTTCGGGGTCAACTAAACCGTAATGGTTCCCTACCAAGTCCCGGGAAACAACATTATAAAATTATGCACTTTATAAAATTATATACAACGGGTACCCGGCATGCGTTGCAAGGCCGCTTTAACCTCGGGGTCAATAAAACTGTAATGTTTCCATCCGAAGTCCTGGGAAACTACATTATAATGCAAGCGCCTGCACTATGTAACATTATATACTACGGGTACCCGGCATGCGTTGCAACTGCACTTTAACCTCAGGGTCAACTAAACTGTAATGGTTCCATCCCAAGTCCCCGGAAACTACATTATAATGCAAGCGCCTGCACTATATAACATTATATACAACGGGTACCCGGCATGCGTTGCAAGGTCACTGTAACCTCGGGGTCAACTTAATTATAATGGTTCCATCCCAAGTCCCGGGAAACTACATTATAATGCAAGCGCCTGCACTATATAAAATTATTTACAACGGGTATCCGGCGTGCGTTGCAAGGGCACTTTAACCTCGAGGTCAATAAAACTGTAATGTTTCCGTCCCAAGTCCCGGGAAACTGCATTATAATGCAAGCGCCTGCACTATTTAACATTATATATAACGGGTATCTGGCATAAGTAAGTGAAGTTTTACTTCAGTCGTGTGGTCTAAAGCACACTTTTTTTTAATTTATTTTCACGTTCTGTGTTATTTTGTCTTCGATCGCGATGAAACTTTGGGGATTTCATGTGCGCATCGCCTCAATTCTTTCTGTATAAAATAGTGAGCTCTGGCACCATGAAATTATGCATTGCTAAACCGTTCATCCGATTGCGATGAAACTTTGGGGATTTGATTGCTGCATCCCTTCGATTCTTTCTGTATAAAATAGTGAGCTTGGGCATCACAAGATTATGCTTTGCTAAACCGTTCATCCGATTGCGTTTGGGGATTTGATGTGCGCAGGCCGGCAATGGTTTTTGTGTACAACAGTGAGCTCTGGTATCATGAAATTACGCATTGCTAAACCAATTAACCGATTGCAATGAAAATTTGATATTTAACCGATTTATATTTAATTTAACACACACTCCTCCTCGCTTCATCCACGTTCACACGTCAAATCGCATACTGTTTAAACCCGTTTATTGCTTTTGCAATGGGCCCAGCTAGTATATATAGTATTGTTTGGTTTTGGGAAAGGTCTTTTTCCGCGCACTTTTTGGTTGACGCAAAAACGACCAGTACGCCCTTTACGTTTCACCCACCTCAAGGTTCACTTTCGGTTCAAGCAAATTCAGTGCACCCTCAGTTCTTTGATTTTGCGGAGTTTATTTTTGTCGACAAAATTAGCGCCTTATTCACAGAAAAACTGACGCGAATCAACGGCGAAAACTAGAACCAATAGTAAAATTATACTCAATTCGGCCAGGTTACATTTCCCGCCAACAGGTTCGCGTTTCCAAAAAAAAGATGTCATTTTGGCCATCAGTTTCATCCTCAGTACTTTGATTTTGCGAGGTCAGTTTTTTTCGACAAAATTAGCGCTTTATTCACAGAAAAACCGATGCGAATCAACGGCGAAAACTAGAACCAATAGTAAAATCACACTCAATTCGGCCAGGTTACATTTCCCGCCGACAGGTTCGCGTTTCCAAAAAAAAGATGTCATTTTGGCCATCAGTTTCAATGCAAATGAAAATGCTAGGAATATTGAGTCAGGTCAGGGATCGTAGACGTCAAATTTTTAGCCTAACAAAACGGAACTCTCGGCGGTTTCGGTCGTTGTTTTTCGGAAAACGACATTACCGCCGAAAAACAGATTCCGGGCTAGATGTTTTTTGAAAATACGATAGCCGGATAGATTCCGCAACTTTTAACACCAATATAACATGCCCATCCCATGTAAAAAAAGTCAGGAGATGCTGACAAAACTCGAAATTTTCCGAAAAAAAATCATCAAAATACGCGCTCACAGATTCCATCGGAAGTTTAATTATTGGTGGCCAGTTCAAATTAACACGCTTTTCATTCGGGGTAGGTACCTACTTATTTCGGTAGTCTTGCAAATATGATGAAAAAAGCTAAGATTGCCGGAATCTAAGGAAATGCGCAGGTACCTACCTGAATGGGTACCTACACAACGAATTAGGTTTTAATGCAATAAATACTACGGTAAGGTTGTTTCGATGATACAGAATAATTGAACTTTTTTTAAGTTAATTTTCACGTTCTGTGATGGTTCTACTCAAATTCTATTGTTTTATCATTACAGACCAGTTACATCACAAAACTGAAATAATTACAGAACTCGAACGGAACTTTATAGAACTGAAAATTTAAAGAATTGTTAACTTTTTTTTATTAATTATTTTTTTTATTTTTAAGTGTGTTCTATTTGGACATTGTTAAATAAAAAAAATAATTACGCGTGTTCTAGGTAGGTACTTACTTGCAGGGACTTTTTTCATTTAAAAATCAAAACATGATATTGAATGAATTTATTTATAGTGAAAATTATTTTATGCTCAACAGCATAATGGCGTCGTTTTGGTGAAATATTACAACAAAGTACCTACTTAGTACTTACACTTGCAAAATGAAATACAATACAACTACAATAGTGAGCTCCGGCATAATGAAATTTTGCACTGCTAAACCGTGCAACCGATTGTTATTGTTAATGGACTATTTGTGCGTAAATAAATTAATTATATACAGCGGGTACCCGGCATGCGTTGCGAGGCCACTTTAACTTCGGGGTCAACTAAACCGTAATGGTTCCCTACCAAGTCCCGGGAAACAACATTATAAAATTATGCACTTTATAAAATTATATACAACGGGTACCCGGCATGCGTTGCAAGGCCGCTTTAACCTCGGGGTCAATAAAACTGTAATGTTTCCATCCGAAGTCCTGGGAAACTACATTATAATGCAAGCGCCTGCACTATGTAACATTATATACTACGGGTACCCGGCATGCGTTGCAACTGCACTTTAACCTCAGGGTCAACTAAACTGTAATGGTTCCATCCCAAGTCCCCGGAAACTACATTATAATGCAAGCGCCTGCACTATATAACATTTTATACAACGGGTACCCGGCATGCGTTGCAAGGTCACTGTAACCTCGGGGTCAACTTAATTATAATGGTTCCATCCCAAGTCCCGGGAAACTACATTATAATGCAAGCGCCTGCACTATATAAAATTATTTACAACGGGTATCCGGCGTGCGTTGCAAGGGCACTTTAACCTCGGGGTCAATAAAACTGTAATGTTTCCGTCCCAAGTCCCGGGAAACTGCATTATAATGCAAGCGCCTGCACTATTTAACATTATATATAACGGGTATCTGGCATAAGTAAGTGAAGTTTTACTTCAGTCGTGTGGTCTAAAGCACACTTTTTTTAATTTATTTTCACGTTCTGTGTTATTTTGTCTTCGATCGCGATGAAACTTTGGGGATTTCATGTGCGCATCGCCTCAATTCTTTCTGTATAAAATAGTGAGCTCTGGCATCATGAAATTATGCATTGCTAAACCGTTCATCCGATTGCGATGAAACTTTGGGGATTTGATTGCTGCATCCCTTCGATTCTTTCTGTATAAAATAGTGAGCTTGGGCATCATAAGATTATGCTTTGCTAAACCGTTCATCCGATTGCGTTTGGGGATTTGATGTGCGCTGGCCGGCAATGGTTTTTGTGTACAACAGTGAGCTCTGGTATCATGAAATTACGCATTGCTAAACCAATTAACCGATTGCAATGAAAATTTGATATTTAACCGATTTATATTTAATTTAACACACACTCCTCCTCGCTTCATCCACGTTCACACGTCAAATCGCATACTGTTTAAACCCGTTTATTGCTTTTGCAATGGGCCCAGCTAGTCTGGTAGTAATGTTAGGTTCCAAGCTTTATTCTTTTCAAATAATTTATACTCATCTGCTATAGCTTCCTTCCAGTATTCTTTATCAGGTGCCGACAGCGCCTCTTGTATCGTCTGTGGTTCGTAACCGTGACTTGCTGCTATCATAGCCACCACTGCATTTGTAGACTTTTCATAGTCTTCGTAATCACTTTGTTAAAATTTTAAGGGTCCTTTAACACTAGAAAGACCGGAGCCTTCATTTTGACGGCCGCCCGAAGTAAAGTGACGATATAATGCTTAATAATTATTGTATTGGTGTGATTTTTTTTTACATTTCATGATTTATGGTTTAACAACTATGGTGAAAAAAACAGGTACCTATGTGTTTTAATTACTTTTTGAGATATATTGACTTATACCTACAAAGACCGCCGCCGTCAATGTGACGGTTTGGGCCATAATGCTGAGTTCGTTTACAACCTTCTTTACCCAAGTTAACAACATACCCATTCCTCCTCGTTTATGATAGTACTATTATGTCTGTATCTTTCTTTCAATATCGCGTATTATTCATACTCGATCTGTACGTTGATTGGTCACTGTCACATAATTTATAAAAATACCAAAAAATATTGCTCTCTCCCAAATTTATTTTATGGCTCGTTGGAGAAGGACAGAGTATACAAATACCAGAGTTGAGCCAGCTGCGTTAGCTTCTGAAGAACTGACAGAAATTGGATAACCAACACGTCTGCCATAGGTCACCCCAAGAGGTTTGCTATATTTTGTAACTTAGCAGGGGTGCCCGGGTTCATGGGGTTAGGTTTGTCCGGATCTTGGCGGCGGATGCGTCAGCCAAACAACTGCGTGGTAGGCCAGATCGGCAGGGAACGGTTGAGGGTGATCTTTTGACCTCGGCAGCAGGAATTTCAGAACATTGCCTTGCACCGCAGTGGTGGGGACAGATTCATACGTCGGGCACTCTTGAACACACTGAACCCCAGTTTCCCACCCACCCCTCACTTCATTTCCTTCCCAGAACCTATTCTTCTTTTTTTACCTATTAGGTACCCTCCACACAGCATCCATAAAGATGACAAATGCCCTGAGGGGTATTATTTTCCTTAGGGCTATTTTGTGGAGCTAATATAAACTAAAAAGAAAAGAAACCGATAAATAAAACTACTGAAAGACGACAGTGCCAAATTAATAAAAAATATAATAAAAACCAAATAAATGATAGGTGTGATAATTATTGTAAGAAACCCGTTTGAGGAAAGTGCATTCGATTTTATAAAAAAACGTAACAATTCGAAATTGTACAAACATAACGCATGCTTGTACTGAAATTACAGCATTTTGCACTTACATGTTTTTTTCCAGGAATCCCCGAGGAAAAAACCCTCAGGGCCTATGTCATCTTTGGGGATGCTGTGTGAATTTATGTGTGCCTTGGTGTTTTTAGGGAAAGGAAGAAGAGGAAGTTCTCGGAAGAAAAAAAGTGTGAGAGATGATTATGAAAAATTTGTAAATGTATCCAGGAGTGACGGGTGAATGAATCCATCCCTCCCACTGTGGTGCGAGGCGACGGGATGAAAAAGGTCCTGCGGGAAAGGACAAGATAAGTATCTCCCGACCCGGTCCGCTACGCAGTAGGTGGGCAAATGTATTCGCCACCTAGACCCAGACAAACCTCACCCAATGAACCCGGACACCCCTGCTAAGTCACTAAACGTAGCGAACCACTTGGAGTGTCCTATGGCAGAGGTATTGGTTATCCAATAAATGGTTCCCGGGGCAGCGGTACTCATATCTGACATCCAATTTGAAAAAAGTGATCAGCCGTCAAAGTGACGGTCGTGGTCTTTATAGGTATGGAGCAGTACCCGGTCTTTCTAAAAAACTTCACTTTTTATTTTCACAGTGTAACATGTTTTAAAATGTATAAAATAACGGTGATAATACTGAATACACCGGGCCAACACTGACAGTTGTTTACTATTTAAACTTTGCTCAGGAAAGAAGCAATAATACTCAGATGCTAGCCTTTTTATAGGATAAAAACTGCACACATTTATAGAATAAAAACTACAAACATCTGACGTTTGTGAGTGTTTACAATATGGCTTCTACCTAACTCGTGGTTAAAACAGGTTCCTAAACCACCGATTCGGTCTTAGCCTTTTAGCAGAGACTCACATCATCTTGTTGGATTGATACAAAGTCGGAGTTTACTCCAAACAACCAACAGATGCCGGTAGCATGTCAATTTTCAACACACTTGACGCTTGATCCAAAGTCATGTCAGGATTCCAGGTGAAATCTTTAGGGTCATCAACATAGCTAGGTTCAGTAGAACTAGATGAGAACAATTCCATAACTTCTGTAACTGAAGACTCAACAACATTGTTTTCAATAGTGCTCACATCTACATTATGATTAGAAAGTTCCAACTGACAACCATTAATGCAGTTTTTTTTCCTGGTTAGCTATCGCATCTTTATACATTTTCTCTTCTAAAAACTTTACATCTCTAGACCTGATAATTTTTTAAGGTTTTTCTGGATCAATTAATCGATATCCCTTCGATTCAGTACAATATCCAACATGGATATATTTTTTACTCTTTCAATCCAAATTCTTACGCTTTTCATATGGGATCATTGCATAAGCAACACAGCCAAATACTCTTAATTCAGATAAATTGACTTTCTTACCAGACCATTTCTCTTCGGGTGTGGTACCTCTCACCGCCTTGCTTGGTGATTTATTCTTAATAGATATTGCCATATTCAATGCCTCTGCCCAGAACCTCCGGTCCATTCCAGCATCTGGCAGCATGCATCGTCCAGCCTCCACAATTGTCCGGTTGGCCCGTTCTGCTACTCCATTCTGCTGCGGAGAGTATGGACGGTCAATTGATGCTCGATGCCATGTTCTTGTAGAAACATCTGGAACTGCTTATTAACATATTCACATTGTCTGTTCGAAGATCTTTGATTTTTTAAATTGGTCTGATTTTAAGAAGAAAATGACTATACCATTATTTCCTCAAAATTCAAAATTAATTTGAGGACTTGTATAAAAATAGCACAATTGTGATAAGTAAAAAATCCAAAACCCGGCTTTATGCGAAAATCGATTGGATATCTTCCGATGTTTTATGTAAAATTAAAAAAAGAGATAATTTATGTAAACGTTGGAAAAATGCTCCGACAAACAAATATTATGAGAAGGAATATAAATGTTTTAGAAATGTGTTAAATAAATTATTGGTTGAACTAAAAACTTCTTACTATAATGATAAATTCAAAAACTATTTTCAAGATTAAAAAAAAACATGGGAGGAGTGTAATAAAATTTTAGGAACTAAATGTAAAAATTACTGATGAAAATGCTTCTAAATATCTGATGAAAGATCGAACAAAAGATGTTTCAATTAATGATTTTGTCGATTATTTCTTTGAAAGTGTTTACAATATGTTACATAAGTGCAATCATAAGACAACTGAATTTGAACCAGAGGCGATGTACAAAGCATGTACCTACCAAGGACAAAAGCGGCGGATATAGAAAATGTTAGACAAATGAAGATTTCTTCCCCAGGAATTGATAATATCAGGATGAAAGATATTAAAAAACATATTTTAATCCTAGGTCCAATTATAACCCATTTTATAAACAGAATCTTATTTCAAGCAAAAATCCCCGATGATTTAAAATGTAGTATTATAAGACCTATATATAAGGGAGGTGACTACACTGTATTGGGTAACTACAGACCAATTAGTAACTGGCCATCTCTAGAAAAAAATCTCGAAAAATATATTCAAATAAAATTAATAAAATATTTAGAAGATTTTTCTATAATAGATACTAATCAATACGGTTTCCAAAAAAAAGAGTAAGTACCGAATTGCTGCTTCAAGAATTTGCCAACAAGATAAATAATGAATTAAACTGTAAAAAACATACATTAGTCTTATTTATAGATTATTCGAAAGCTTTTGATACTATTGATCATGGTTAATTACTTAAAATACTAGAAATTGTAGGAATAAGAGGAAAACTACTAAAACTTTTTGAAAATTACTTAAACAACCGATGCATGAAATTAAAACTCTTAAAATCTTTAAGTAAAAGAAAGAAGTTTTTTGCCGGCGTTCCTCAAGGTTCCATATTAGGTCCAATCCTGTATATTATATATGTATATTATATTAAATTCATTTTTAGACATGTAAAGTACTTTGTATACGCGGATGATACTGCTTTAGTTATTTCTAGTAGTGATTTGCAAACTTGTATAGATCTATTACAAAAAGACTACATTGAACTCTTAAAATGGTCTCATGACTATGGCTTAATTATAAATGCCAAAAAAACTAAATTGTTACACATAAGATCCCTAATGTTAAGGTATGTATTATACCTGAAATAAGGACACATACTTCAGATTGCTTACGCAATGGTATTCCAGCAACGTGTACATGTGAAAATATGGAACTAGTTAAAGAATATGTTTATTTAGGGGTTACTATTGATTGCTTTTTCAAGTGGGATATACAAATAAACAAAGTTTGTGCACGATTAAGATCAATTGTAAGCAGATTGTATAAAATAATTTTTTTTGTTCCAATCTGCACAATTCGAATAATTTATTTATCCCTAGGTGAATCTGTTATAAGGTATGGAATAACAGCTTGGGGATTTTCTTGTAAAACAAATATAGACCATGTTCAATCAGTGCAAAATTCATTGGTTAAATTATTAGCTGAAAAAAATTTATACAAAGAAAGGCATAATATTTCATACTTTTATCAAATTCTCAAAATTCTTTCAGTGAGAGCAATTATGTGGTACAAAATTATATTTCAGCACATGTCTAACCCTTTATATATAAACAGGCTGGAACACAACCATAATACTCGTTTTAACTTTAATGAAGGACTAATTGTACCTAAACATACAAATAAATATGGACAAAGAACGTTAAATTACATGATTCCCAGTTGTTTAAATATGCTTCCAGCTGAAATTAAAAACTGTGCCCAAAACAAACAATTGGTGAACTTACTGAAGACTTGGCTTACGGAAAAAAATTAATTTGTATTAGCTTACAATAATAACATATTATTTATTCTAAAGACTTTAAAATTGTTATTCATGTTTTCATAATTTTTATTTTATCTAAGAATATTTCTGTAAAAAAATTAATTTTATTTTATATCTATAATTGTAAAAATGTAACTATTAAATCACTATAATAAGATCTTTAATGTAAAGAACCCGTTAGACAAACTGCTAAAAAGAAGTTTATCGAGACTTTTTGTCTTATATTTGTAAAATGTATAAAAAAAAAATGTTCAAAATAGTGCTAGTATGTTAGTAACGATATGTTCTGGTGATTAAGAAAAGTGCTTTGTTGATGAATGTATCCATCTACGTTCTTATTTAACAACGTTAGCTCGAGAGGGAGGACTGCCCCAAACAACCATACAGTTTACAGGTTCTAAGAAATAAAGAACTCGAAACAATTTACTCAAACATTGACATACTTAGCCTTAAGAATGTGCGTATTGACGGCAGTTAGCAATTGCAGTAGTGCATAATTCGTCAGCAATACACAGTGAACAAACGTATTGCTATTTTGGTGACAACTTTGCAAGAAAAAAATGAAGACGCAGAAATTTTTAATTTTTTTAAACAATTGTCCATTGAATGTGATTGGTAGATACCAATTTTAAAATAAATAATAATTGATAAATTTAATTTTTTAATTATCAAATATTACGTTATAAATTGTTTTGTTAATTATCCCTGCCAATATTATAACTGCGAAAGTGTGTATGTGTGTGTGACGAATGATTAGTGATAATGTGTAAGTGTGTGTGGTGAGACGAATGATTAGTGATCTCCTAGTACCTACGTCTCAATGACAAATAAATAAATGCAAGATATGCGGATTTTGTCCGTATAAAAAATGCAAATTACACTTAGAAAAATTCTTTATCGTAAAGAGCTTTTAATGCTTACTGAACTAATTGAACCAGATTGAATGGTTTTAAAACTCTAGTTGCAGACTATGTATGTGCTGCCAGAATCAAAGATAAACCATTTTTATATTCTGAGTGTAGTTTTAACCCTTAATTTACTCGGTAGGTCCATGGGACTCCATTGAAAACTTTCAGCGCTCATAAAACCGTTAGTTTTTGGAATTACAAATTGTGCGTTCCAGTACCGTCACGCATTGACCCGCCGGGATTAGTATATTTATGGACGCGCCAAACGCGGGAGGAGATCGGACGTCGATGCGCGCGATTTCGATTGGTAAGTAATCATGTTAGCGTGATTACTTTTTTTGTTCGAACCATGTCCTTTTTTTTGCTTTTTATAAGAATTGATTTTATTACATTTTTTTTTAAATTACTAGTTATGTTGAGACTAGAAGTTAGTTCTCGAAATTTTGTTACAAAAAGTGCCATATTCTATAAGTTCCTTAATTAAAGGCTGTGATTTATAATTTTAAGTAAAAACCTATGCCATTGAAAAACCAAATATAAAATAAATAAATATAACTTGCATCTCATTTAAAAAAGTGTTTATTTCATATTAAATTTACGATTTTATTTCCGGGAGTCCTAGTGACTCCACCAGGTAAATAGTGAATATGAAGTCACAGGATAAATCAAGGGTTAATTCGCCACATACAGATTTAATTTTACCCTTCTAATCACAGGAAAAACGATAAAAAGGAAGATGAAGTTTTATTACGATTTATTTAAAAAAAGGAATCTGTATTATAAATGCTAAGTGTATTAATGATCAAAAAAGTCATCTTATCAAAAAAGCACACGGTCTTACCCTAACTCACCTTACGCCTTATGGACAGAAAAAGATATCCTTTTATAAACTTTCCAATGAAAAGTAGCAGTGAAGAGTAAATTATTGAAAATCTGGTAGTCAACAACCCCGGTGCGTGAGACCGGGGTCACCAAAGATGTACTTAAGTCAAATTCACGTCTCCAGTGGCGGGTTAATAATTAGCCATTGTCATTTCGTTTGAGACATTATAAGTGCATATTGGCGGTTTTCGGACGGATATGTGTCTTTTTATAAACGTTACGTAGATCATATTATTTTAATATGGACCTGTACTAAAAGACAACTTCAAATATATAGATGATCCAGAAGTCTCAATTTATCCTATTATATACTTACTTATTACATAATGTTGTTCTATTTCAGTTATAGTTAGTGTAACTCGCTCATCAAGCACAAGAACTAGCTTCTTCTTTGGTGAGATTGCAATGTTTAAATAATTTCTGTACCGCTATGTAATTTCTATAACTCCACTGTACAATTATATAACTATATTAAATAAATTAAAAAAATATATATATATTCATTAATTTTTTGAACAAAATTCATAAAAACATTAAATATACATTAGAAACAGGAATTATTTGAAGCATAAATGTCTTGAATTTAAACATAACCATAATTAATAATAAGATTGAATTTAATATTTTCGAAAAGAAACATACGCTGATATAATTTATACACAACTCATTTTACCATCCATTTTCACAAAAACTCTTAGCTTTCCAATATTTGATCAATAGATTAATTAATATCCCGTCATCCCCAAATAATTTCGAAGCTGAACTTAACACCATTAAAATAATTGCATCTAATAATGGTTATAACTCCAAATTAATAGGCGACATATTAAACAAAAAATATAAGAAAAAGATTTATTTGTCCTAAATTTACCCATTGCTTAGTGATAATATTAAAAAACAATGGAGAAAAACATTGTTTGTAAATTACCAAACCTCCAATTTTCATGAAAAAATTCCTAATACAATACAGCCAGCTTTTTATAAAAATAATAAACTGAAAAATTATATTTTTAACAACAAGGACAAAGACAAAAAAATGAAAAATCCGGAGTTTACCAATTGTATTGTAATGATTGCAACCATTTTTACATAGGTAAACTTGCAGAAATTTTGAAACAAGACTTAAGGAACATTTGAGATGTCTAAATAGCAATTTTTATTCGGAATTTGCTAACCATCTAATTGAATATAACCATTCATTTGATATAAATACTGGTTTTAAAATTTTACACACTAATATTAGAGGTTTTCACTTAGATCTTTTAGAAATATTAGAAATTAGGAAAAATGCCAATAGAAATTGAAAATTATTAATTTTGTGAATAACCCTATCTTAAATATATTTCCATTGTAATTTTTTGTCTTTGATCTTCTAAGCACCTCTCCTTTCCACATCTCTCCACCCCCACTACTTCCATTTCTACCCACGCCTGTCTTTCTATACTTGATAATTTAGTTTTTAGTACATATAAAGTCCTGATGAAGAGAACGTCGTTCTCGAAACATGTTGATTTAAATATTATAATTTTTAATATTAGAATTCATTATCGCTAGTTTGGAGCAAGCATGTTCCAAAAAATGGATCCGAATGAATCTTATTGTAGGCTTACGTGCAGTGAAATATTCACAGATATAGGTTTTTTTTTTACATGAGCTCTACACAGGATGCCCTGAGGAAAACAATTTCCCTCAGGATCTATGTCATCTTTGGCGATGCTGTGTGGAGGGTTTTTTTAAGGAAGGAAGGAGAGGAGAGTTCTGCGAAGGAAAAGGGTTTAAGGGATGGGTAGGAATCTGGGGTTCAGTATGTCCTGGTCATCCGCCTCCAAGACCTAGACAAACCTAGACAGACCTCACCCCATGAACCCGGGAACCCCTGCTAAATCACCAAACGTAGCGAACCACTTGGGGTGACCTATGGCAGAGGTGTTGGTAATCCAATAAAGGTTCCCGGGGCGGCGGTACCCATTCCCGCCTCCCAAATTGGTTTGACTCTATGAATTTCTGTGAATAAACAAGTGTCTCGCTAAACTACTTTTCTGAGAACAAACATAATTGCAGTCGGATCAAGAAAAAGGGTTCTTTCCACAGTGAGTGAGCATATGTCTCGTCAAACCACTTTTATGAGAACATGAATAACTGCAATTGGAACATATAAATGGCTTTCCTCCGCCATGTGTAAGCATGTGTCTCCTTAAATTATTATTCTGAGAGCATGTAAAACTGCAATCGGAACACGAAAAAGGTTTTTCTTTACTGTGAGTAAGCATATGCTTCGTAAAATTACTCTTATGAGAACATGAATAACTGCAATTAGAACAGGAAAAAGTCTTTTCTCTTTTGTGAGTCAGTATGTGAGCCAGCAAATATCTCTTATGAGAACATGAATAACTGCAATCGGAACATGTAAAAGGCTTTCCTCCACCATGGGTAAGCATGTGTCTCCTCAAACTTCTCTTATCAGAACATGAATAACTGCAATCGGAACACGAAAAAGGTTTTTCTTCACTGTGAGTAAGCTTATGTCTCGTCAAATAACTCTTAAGAGAGCATGAATAACTGCAGTCGGAGCACGAAAAAGGTTTTTCTCCACTGTGAGTAAGCATGTGTCTCGTCAAACTACTCTTATCAGAACATGAATAACTGCAATCGGAACACGAAAAAGGTTTTTCTCCACTGTGAGTAAGCTTATGTCTCGTCAAACTATTCTTATGAGAATATGAATAACTGCAATCGGAACATGTAAAATGCTTTTCTCCACCATGGGTAAGCATGTGTCTCCTTAAATTACTATTCTGAGAGCATGAATAACTGCAGTCGGAGCACGAAAAAGGTTTTTCTCCACTGTGAGTACGCTTATGTCTCGTAAAATTACTCTTATCTGAACATGAATAACTGCAATCGGAACACGAAAAAGTTTTTTCTCCACTGTGAGGCAGATCCGCCAATGAGTCTGAAAAATAACATGAATGAAGTGAAGTAACTGTGAATTTAAAAAAAATGTAAGAAAGCACGAATCGTTATTTACCTTTTACCTGGTTAAAACTTTGAAAGCGTTTTAGGCATTCCTTTTTAACATCCGGCAGCTCTATGTCAATTTCCATATAAGGCATTCCCTCTCCATTTTCATCTCGGGGTCCAGGTTCTACCTTGAAGCTAACAGTCTCCACTCTAAGGCTACCTAGAAAAACCAAACAAAATATTAGATTTTATTTTACATTAGAATTTAAGATTACATTAAGAGTAAAGATTAGAATCACAGAACATTTAAGATGCTTAAATAATTTTTTTTTTCAGAGTTTGCTATTCACCTAATTTCCACGTATCACACTTTTAATGAGGACACAGGGGTTAAAATTCTTCACTGTAACAATAAAAGCAAAAAATAGTTAACTTAGAAGCCCTTGAAATCAGAAAATCCTAAATAACAACGCTAGTATTTTGATTAACCAAATTAATTTATCTTTTAGTCCCATTCTAAATATTTTTCCAATAAACCGCTCTGTTCTTCTCGGAAATCCAGCAATTACCCCCACCCCTTAGCTTACCTCCCACTCAAACACCTAAAATTTGTATATCAGTCAATATTCTGTATCATAGGTTAGTTATAATATTCTCTTGACGAAGGAATGGTGCTTCTGAAATCAGTAGTGTTTATTAAATAAAAGTGGTCAACAACAAATTTATGTGTTTTTATTGTAAATTATGGCGAGCCACAAATTTAATCCTTTTTCAAATATATATATAACAATCTTTGAGGTTAATTTAGGAAATATGATGGACCCCAGATGTCCACTTCAGGGACGATGCTTCAACAAGGAAGAAAAAGAAGAAAAAAGACTACTTAAGTTTTGTAAAGCAAAGAAAATTGTGTTATCAATATCATATGAATTCGGCTGAATTTAAACGGGCTTTAAAAACCAAATTATTTCAAAAATCATACCATTCATGAATCCTAACATCTTTTCAATATACGTAATAAGCCATGTTTTTTTTTTTTTTTTTTTTTTTGTGCATTACAGATTGATATAATCCTATTACAATACACATAACATATAGGTACATGAGAAAAAAATTACAAAAATACATATTTTAGAGTCCTTGCCTAAAATTATTCTTGAAACCTTCAAGACTAATGTTGAAAATGTCAAGAGACCTAGAAATATCATTTAGCAGCACCATACCTCTTGTCATGCTATGTTGGGCCACAACGTCTGTTCTGCCATGAGGGATATAGAGCAAGTCATGGTGGCGACCCTGGCAGTAGTTGTTCGGTACGAACAATTTATAGCATTCTAAGAGGTATGGGCTGTCAATGTAATAGTTTATAATTTTGAAAGCTGTGACTTTTAGGGTCTCATTCCTTCTAGAAATGTTCTCAAGTTTCCCGTAATTGTTTGTTTTCGGTCTCCTTTTAATTATATTTTTATGTTTAATGTCAGAATATATTTTAGTTTTAAAGTTTCTTGTTTTGTCCTGTGTTACAATTGCACCAGTATTATCTATTATTATTATTTTCCTGTGTACGCTATAACAGCACTATCTTCGTTAATTTTGTTCTTTTGTCATTGTTTTGTAAATACTGTATATTCTATATTTCATATATATTCTCAATACTATAAGGAACACTGTAGGACTATTTTTAAATTTATTATAGTTAAGCGCACTAGAAGTGAAATGACACAAAACTGCGCTATATAAATACAAAGTTATAATTATAATATACTAGCTTGTCCCGGCATGCGTTGCTATGCCATTTAATAAAGAAATTGTTTCTCTCTGAGTGTCCTTTCACATTCGTCCCATTCCCCTTCCGCCTCTCCTTCTTCTCCTGCGTCCTTTTCCCCTCTCGCGTTCCCATTCCGTCACCTCCACCTTCCCTCTCCCCACTCCACTCCCTCCCCTTCCTCCGTCCCTCGTTCTTCTCCCGAGTTCCCCTCCCCCCCTCCCAGTTTCCCCTCCCCCCTCCCCCTCCCTGGTTCCCTTCCTCCACCTCTCTCTCCCGCTTTCCATAGCATTAATTGTTTCCTCGCGTGCCACCAATGGCAATTTTTTTATACAAATTTCATAATGCCAGAGCTCACCTAAAGTTTAATAAAAACCTTGTCCTGACAATAACGAAAACACAAAAAAAAGAATTATCCAATTTGGTGCAGTCATTCGAAAGATATGCGCTTAGCAACACATTCAGCAAATCATTTTTTTATTATAGATTTGTTTAATACGCATAATAATGTTATTTATTTCCATCCCAAATAAGTTAAAATTATGCTATAGTTTGGTAGTTTCCGTAAATACTTATACATTTTAAGATAAAGTACGGCAAAAGAGGACATAATGAACAAACATATTAAGTCCTGCCTGAGCAACAATTCAAAAAGGACAATGTTCCTGAAAATGCAATAATGCAACTTACTGGCTTTTTGAATATTCTCCGCATACTGTAGACATTCCTTCTTTACATCTGGGAGGTCAAAATCCATATCCGCATACGACATTTCACCTTCACCTTCTTCCTGGGGCCCTGGTTCCGTCTTGATGGAAACACTCTCTGGGCTTAGTAGATCCATGGCAAGACCGTTAAAGGTTTATGGACTGTTCGGTTGTACTATTCTTTAAAAACAATTATGATAGAAGAAGACATTACAGTTGTTTTAGAAGATATTTAATTTTTCTTCATACAGTTTGTTTATTAAGGATCCGATATGTAAGAAGGAATGTGTTTTATTTTTTAAAATATTGGTTTATCTATGGTTTAAGATTTCGGACTTTATTGTTTGATATATGTCATCGGTAAATTTATACAAAGCCGGGACCAGCTCATTTTGGACAAAAATAAATAAATATATACCCCAGTAGATAGGTAATATTTAAATGTAATTAATTCCGTGAGCGGAAATTGAAAATAATGTATATTATCGTCAATTTCTTAAATTTAAAAATACGAAAATGTCATTTTTCAATGACCTCCATGTTGTTATCTTTACTTTAAAAAACAGCCTACGTTTTTAAATGGTTTGTCTGGCTACGCAGGGTTTGTATAGCGGGCTTGTGAATATTATCTTAGCTTTAAAAAACAGCCTACGTTTTTAAATAGTTTGTCTGGCTACGCAGGGTTTGTCTAGCGGGCTTGTGTGACAGATCGCCATGTCAGTTTCGAAGACGCGAAGTGAATTTTGATTTTACGCAATTGAAATTTAAAATGTATCATTTTCCGCCTCCCCCAATGCAAAAAGTTTCCGAAATACATAATTCTAACAATTATTCAACTTCTGCAAAGTGTTTTTTCGTGAAAAAGTGCATATTACCGCTTTTGCACTTTGAAAAATGACATTTTCGTATTTTTAAATTTAAGAAATTAACGATAGTGTACATTTTTTTCAATTTCCGCTCACGGAATTAATTACATTTAATTATTACCTATCTACTGGCGTAAAAATTTATTTTTTTAGTGTAAAATGAGCTGGTCCCGGTTTTGTATAAAATTAATAAATACTTAAATGTGTGTTGATTACTTATTGTTAACTTGAATTACTTACTGTAAGGATTTAAAAAAAAATCGTTGCGAGTATGTTTGATGTTTTGACATCCTATTTTGAGGAAATAAGTACGAGAACTTTACAGACGCACTGTTAACTCATAGAATAAAGAATACACGTTTGTGTTAACTTTATGTGGTAAAATATTTTTATTAATTTGGATAGAGAAAGGGTTGTATCAACGAACCTTTGGATCAGGCATAGGGTATAAAAGCTTGCTCAAATTGCAAAAAGTTAAACAAATAAATCGATTAAATAACGACTGAACATCTGAACCTTGCAATTGACAGTGACAGATGCTTTTATGATTGTGATCTATGGTTATGTTTAAGGTGTTGCCATTTTTTGAACATTTAATATCCTATTAATACTAGTATTTAGTTTCCAAAAATATTACTTCTTCTCTAATGACAACTATCTGTTTTGAAATGAAAATAACGATCGTGTAAATAGGTCTGGCCGACCCAAAATGCACCACGGGCCCCATTGACAGTTTAGATACTTGACCATTCCCACACCATGCTAAAAATACCCTCGACAAACCGTCTTGTAACACAGCGTTACTCTATGGGATTTGGAAATTATTTCGGGTTTTTAGTAAAAATATTGTTGTGAATATTTGTTATTTGGCTTATATTAATTTATTGTAAAGAAAAAATATTGATTTTGTGCCCTGAAACTAAAATATTAAAAAATTATCATTCATAATAAATAATCAAATATTATTTGAAACGCCCGGCTGTGACAGCGACCGCCTAGGGTCAGGTTAGCCTCCAGAATAGCACCATTGTTTCAGAAAGCCACATGTGGAATGCGCTATATACTAGTAAGGGCTGACACCGACCTACTATCATTTTTTAAATACATTTACAAACAAAACTTTATCGTAAAGAGCTTTGTATGTTTGCTGATCTAAGTTAATACCAGATTGAATGGTTTTAATACTAGTTGCGTAGAGAAATACTTTACAAGAAAAATACAATACTTAAAGAACACTCGAATTTTGATTTTTTTACAGTTTTACGCAAAAGCAAACCACGAAAAAATATTAAACCTAATTATTTTGAAGTGAAAAACTTCTTTAGCACCGTTGTGATTTGAAACTGAATGAAACGAAAAAGCGACACTAAAAAAAACAGTAAGCAAACCACGAAAAAAATTATGTTATAATTACTTTGAAGTGAAAACTTCTTTACCACCGTTGTGATTTGAAACTGGATGAAACGAAAAAGCGACACAAAAAAAAACAATAAGCAAACGAAGAAAAAAATAATGTTATACTTAATTACTTTGAAGTGAACACTTCTTTAGCATCGTTGTGATTTGAAACTGGATGAAACGAAAAAGCGACACTACAAAGAGACAAACACATGCATCTATAGCATTTATAGAGAATGGGTTAGAATATTCGGTCTCTTCTATATGCGGTGCTTTGTAGCCTTCCGACTCTGTTTTCTGAAGGTTTCGCTTCTACCGGTGTGAACTGCATACTAGTATTTTTTATAATATTCGTATGTTTTAACATTTTTCAGAAAATCTGGAGATAACCTTTACGATAAAATTTACTTTTATGAGTGGAAAAAGTTTACATAGCAAATTAAAAATATTTATTTCACAGGAACATAACGACAAAAACCAATTATGTAAATTCTTATTTAATTGTTAATCCGACGTGTTTACATAACAAAATATAAATAAGAATGTAGATGTAAGAGATTTGTACAATAAAGCAAAACAAAGACTTTGTTATTATATTTACCTACCTTATGTAATGCATTCGTCTATAGTAAATCTACAATAAATCGTAAAATGGCGACCTATAAGAATATACAAAACTATAAGAACTTTAGCTGTGGATACTGTAGTGCAGACATACAGTATTTTTTTACATTAGCTTCACACATGAGGCCCTGAGGAAAATAATTCGCTTCAGAGCCTATGTCATCTTTGGGGAGAGGTCTTCCTGCTGGAGAGGTCAAAAAGTCTCCCTCAACCAGTCTCTCCCGACCCGGCCAGCTACGCATAGCCAGTTGGTAGGAAGACGTACCCGCCGACAAGATCCAGAACCAAACCTACCCCATGAACCTGGGCACCCCTGCTAAGTCATCAAATGTAACAAACTACTTGAGGTTATATCAGTGCGATCGCCTTATCAACATCACTAGCGAGGCTGCACAACCCTAATCATACAACCACGTGACCTTGCCGGCTGACGCGGCGATGGCAAATAACATATTCAAGATTCAGTGACAATCTGGGAACGGGCAGCGGCGGTACTTCCAACACGCTTCAGGACGGCTGGGAACCGGTCACGGAAATCTCTCATACAACAATGGACTTCGTTTACGGATTCACGGTCACCTTTCGTAATGTAGTCTTAACTTATTTATTTATTTTGCAATGGTTTATCTATGATACTTAGCTTGTAGTTTTCCTAGTTCATCTTTAAAATTAGGATGGCGCTCATAATCTAATTTAACTGCTTTCATTCCTTTTAATTATAACACACGTGTCATAACTTATATTACAATACCTAGTCTCTTCGAGAGTAGGCACGCCCCGCAGATTGATCTCACTTAATTAGAATAATACATTATACATGTTTCGTAATTTAATAAATATTGTTTAAAGTTTTGAGTTTCATTCACTCATGCTCTGGTTAAATTTACCTTATTTATCACTCCTACACATAAACAGTGCTTAGTAATTATAGCATAGCCTCCTATTAATTATGGTACATTTTGGCGACCCAACGTGTTGAATCTTCTGTTTATAAGTTATGTCACGTTTCACGGTAGGAATATATTTTTACATTGGTCTATGGTAGTTTCCGTGATAAGCCGTTCTGCGGGTGTGTTGGTAAGTATATAATAATTTATTTCATTTAATTAATTTTTCCTCTGCCTCGTTTCCAGATAGTAAACTCAATTTTGTGTTGTGGGTAAATAATTTGTTACCGTTTTAAAACACCTCTGCTTGCAATTTTGTGTTCCCTGGTTATTTTATAAATTTGAAATCCATATCGGTTTAATTTCTTTCAATTCATATAACTAACTGTAATACTGTTTGATGTATTGATAATTATACCTATTACAGCGGGTGACATGCAGAATACAGCCGGCGAATTATTTTGAATATTTGCTAACGGTGGAATCCGTTATTCTTACTGCCTGATACGCGATAATCAATGCAACAATATTGCCACATTAATTTTGGTGATATAGTTTGCTGTGGCTTTCGACACAGTGGCGTAGCGTGGGTTTCGGCCGCCCGGGGCGGAGGAAAATTTTGCCGCCCCCCCCCCCCTTACTTCTAGAGGTATTTCTTCCGCAGATTTTCAAGCATTTACCGGGGGGGGAGGGGGTAGATATCCTATTTTTTATGCCGATTTTTATAATCCCATGTGCCGAGTACTCCAATAAAATCATACTTATAAATTCTACTACAAATTTATATATTCCTGCTCTCGAAAATCGAGAATGGCGTGCCTGTAATAGAATTTTGCATCTTTATCACACATACAAATGGAATGCAACTCAAAGGCAAATCTTCACTCGGTACACGATGAATCGGCAACTTATAGTTATATTGATAACACAAAACTGGTTTAAATTGAACAAAATATGCGGTATATCAAAACTACACCTACCCTGAACATAAAAATGGTTTTTCTTTGATTCTAGCGGCATTAACATTCTGAACGCAAAACTGGTTTTAATTAAACCTGTACTTGGTTAATTAAAACTACATTCAGAACATGAAAATGGTTTTTCTTTGATTCTAGCATTAAATAAATAGTCTGCAACTAGAATTTTATAACTGCACATCGAATAACAGAATGATTTCCTTCGAAATGTGTCAGCAGATGAATCCAACTGGAATTTTACATTCTGTACTGGTTTAAATTAAATCTGTACCTGGCGAATTAAAACTACACTCAGAACATAAAAATGTTTTTTTTTATTCTGGGAGCACATACACAGTCTGTAAATAGAATATTATAACTGAACTTCAAATAAGAAAATGTTTTCCTTCGAAATCTGTCAACAGATGAATCCAAAACTGGAAATTTACATTCTCAACATAAAATTGTTTTAAATTAAGTCTGTGTGCGAAGAATTAAATGTACACTCAGAACATGAAAATGGTTTCTCTTTGATTCTGGCAGCACATGCATAGTCTGCAAGTAGAATTTTATAACTGCTTTTATAACTGAATAAAATAATGGTCTCTTTCGAAATGTATCAGCAGATGAATGCACAACTGAAATACTTTCGTTAATACATTCTGAACACAATTGTGGGTTTAATAAAGAGTTTGTTAATAATCTGTTTGTGAGTTATCAGGTTTAATTAGTATGCGTACGGTTTTCCTACGAATTGCGAAATTTGCAGATTAAAAAATTTTATAATTAATATTTTTAATAAACAATAAAAAAATTGGATTCGAAGTTGGATTCGTAAACGAAAGTATCGTAGAACATTTTAAAATAATGATTTGAAATGGTTTAAATTTTTCTAAGAAAATATTATTCTTTATTGTGAAAATTTGCCGCCCCCCTTAAAAGTGCCGCCCGGGGCGGGCCGCCCCCCCGCCCCCCCCACGCTACGCCACTGTTTCGACATGCCTATTTGTATAAGGGAGTAATATGCGGATTCGGATGTTCAATCCCAGAAGCTGTTTCCGGTTGTACGCGGATATTGGTTTGATTATTTTTATAATTTCATTGTTCCTGGCTGTATTGATGTTATCGTCGTTTCACACACCCACCTTGATAATTTCAATAGCTTCATTAGGCATAATATTTTATGGGAATATTATTCATTCTGATTTGATGGTTTCTCCATATTTGTTATTTATTTGTTATTGGGGTTATTTGGTAAATTTTGTCTGGTTTTCTTCACATTGCCATTGGATTTGAGACGTCAAGTTTCAATGGGAATTACCAAGGTCCATTTAAAATTAGTATTTCAAATCTGCTTTCTAAAACAGAATATTTTAAATTCATGATAATTTTTTTAATGATCTAATTGCGTTTCATTTACATAGCGCAGTGCATTTGAGATGGCAAATTACTTTATTATGAACATTTATCATAATGTATTTCGACTTTAATTATTGTCTGAGGAGAATTTATTCTTTAAACTTTTGGAGGAATTTTTTTTTATCTTTTGGGGTTATATATCTAAGCTATAGCGCTAACTTTAGGTTATTTTCTTAATTTTCTGTGGGAATTTAAATGCTATACGAGTCAGATATAAATTTATTTTATTCATTAATTAATTTTTTATCGCACCTTGTTTCAAAATAAATATACAGATGTCGTTAATTTGGGTTTAAATTTAGTTGGGATGGTAAAGGAATTCTATTTTCTACAATACTTTAAGTATTTATCAATGTTATTTTGGTATGGCTCCTTGAAAGGATTTTTATGTTCACACAAGAAATGATTGGTTTAGTTATTTTATATTTAAATTGAATTTCGCGGGTCATTCTTGGCTTTGTTATAACTTACCTACTTTAGGGATTTTAAAGGTTAGACAGATCCTTGGTTGAACAGCAAGTTCTATTTATTTCAAAGGTATAAAATCATCATAACTTGCTTCCTTCATTCCATTTTAACATGAGTGGTTGATTTATTTATAATTGATAAATTTATTCATGAATCACAAATTCAATTTTAATTAATTAATAAATATTTAGAAGACAAATCTTTACAAGTATTATTTCGGTAATCAGCTGTAGTTTGTTTGTACATACATACCTTAGGGGATTTTATTGTCAATCGAATAGCAGTTGGTTTCGTTATTCTACAAGTACATACGTAAATTTATCATGCCTGGTGATTTCAGTCCATTAAGAATTATTATTATTTTATACGCAGTTCTCGCTTCGCGGGGCATTCGCTATTAACTGTATTATTATTACATGTAGGTACATCAATACGTCGCCTTAATTACTTTCATTTGGAATAATAATCATGAGTCATGGATGTTTAGAGACTATGCGTACATTGAATAAATTATTTTATCAATTTGGGTTTATTTGTTATAATATACTCCGTGGATTAGAAATACATAATTTTGAATCAACTATCATTGTAATAGATGACATAACTAACTTGGTTTTTTTTTTTAAATAATATTTTCATACAACAAATACAATACCTACTTACCGGTGAAATGATTTATACACAAATCTTTCGTCATACAAATTTATTCGACGTAATATTGCAGATGCTATTAAGTTTACTTAAAGTGAACACATTTAACGATTTTATATTTTTTCTGCGGCAACTTAAGTTTGCTATATTTAACTTTTATCAACTTTTCGTTGGATTAATATGGAAGTTTTATACAGCTTAGTTGTTTGCTGAAGTTTTTTTAAAAAAAAAAATTTTTTTTCGGGAACACAAATTCTCTTTTCCTTGTTGCAAGTGCTTTCAACTATTCATGTTGTCCTTTCAATCAAGATTTATACAACGGTAGTTGTTTTGATGTTTTGGTCGTTTCCAAATTGTAAGGAAGCTGACATCGATGTTTTGTACATCTTACACTTCGTGGAAGTTTATCTTCGGATTTAAATTAAAATTTTTTTTTACGGTTTCAGATTCTTTACCATCCATTATATTTATACGTAAAAATAAGGAGCATTTCTCTTTCCGGTTGAGAGAAATGTGAATTGTTTTAAGAGCATACATTCGATGTTCATATGTGAACACGAATATGAACCTCGAATGGATGTTTTGTGCTGTCTTGTTTGTCTTGTCAGGTTTTGTAATTTTGTCCTTGGGGTTTTCGCGGCTTATTTTTTGGGATTTTAACTTTTAAGCCTCGTCTTTAATCATGGTGGAAATCACTCCACTATTTTTTAATTTTTTTATTCTTATCTTGCAGCGGGAGGATATTAACGCGTGACATGTTAGTTTTCTAATCCTCTGAGTACGTTAGTTAGTTGTTTTCGTATTCCATGCTTTAGTTTTTAGGGCCTCTGAGTTCACAGCACATTTCCTTTTGGGGAATTAATCGTAGAGTTAGATATAGGTAGCTTATCCTAGTCTTCTCAACCGCAGGAAGAGAGAGGAACCCTTGGCGTAGATGTATTTCCTATGATGAGGGTGGGTCTCTTGTCCTCCGCAAATAAGATATGCATTTTGATATACATAACGTTATGTTATGTGTGGGTATTTTCCTGGTTTTTCCATCTCATTATGAGGTTATTATGGATATGGGGAGGAAAATCATATAGTTCAAGCTTTACGACGAGTTACGTTTTGGATAATTTTCAGTTCATATTCTATAGGAAGTAATTCCGTTATCTCTAGATAGAGGATTTGTGTGGATTATTGAACATTTTGGGTTTCGATTTTAATTTATGGGATATCTCATGATATATGCGTTCAGCAGTCGTTGTGTTATTTTGTTCTGGTAATAATTTTTTGATTTAAAATTTAATTGGGAGATATACATTTCTGATTTGAATTATATACCGGTATGTTTGTATACAATAATTCGTACATCTTGAACAACTACGTTCCATCGGGTCATTATCAGAACAAAATTTTTTTTGTGTTATGTTTACGCGTTCACCTTCTTAAGCACTTGTCCTATTTTAGGATAATTGCTTGACAAGCTAATTAAAAAAAAAAATATATGTATATATATACCTACATATATAATAATTTTAAAACAATAAAATAATATTATAACTTTCTTCGTCATTCAGGAAGAATTTCTTTCCTTCTTTGTTTTGAACTTAAATAATCTTATTATATACCTTTGGTATTATATTCACAATTTCATTTTTCTAAATAATAGATCTTCAGTGGTTAACAAAATTCCATAATAATGATTGACAGTTTCAATTTATTTTGAATATATTTAAATTTTGTGTAGGATAAAAATTTTGATTTTTTTTTTTTTTTTTTATTTTTTTTTATTTTATTTTTTTTTTTTTATTTATTATTTTTTAGCATATAAAATATAATGTACATTTAGATGATGTATTAATTTGCTTACATGTTCATATTCAAATATGTTAATACCACTCTTCCATGGAAGCGTTAGCTTGTGTCTGGAAGAGTAGTGTACATTTTTTAAAGCTATATTTAAGTTCTTAAATTACAATGTGAATGTAAAAAACAATAAGTTGTAAGTTCGGTGATATGTGATTATAAGTATTTATCTACTATCAAAACAATTTTACTGTTTGGATAATGTGTCCAGAATTATTGTAATTAGTTGCTAAAAACAATACAAAATTTAACTTATTTGAAGAATGGAGTATCACTTGGAAACTGAGTTATAAGTAGATTAGATTAGTCGGAAACTGTTTTTTTTTTTTTTTTTTTTTGAGATTATCTTTAAAATATTTTTTTACAGTGTTTATTAATTGGATTTTATCATTTATTTTTCTAATTTCATCCGGTAATCGTTTTAATAATAATTTTGATCTTAATCTCGGGAGTTGCCATATACAGGTTAGGTAATTCTGTTGTAATATTTTTTGCGAAAGGTTTCGCGTACTTGGGGCTTATTTTAGAATCTTTCCTGAATTTTATACCATATTTTATATTTTGGTTAACATACTTCAACTTTTATAGGTTTATACAACTTAATTATTAACTTTAATTTTGATATTAATGGCTTTATTTCATTTGCGTGCTTGCATTTTACATTTGTTGAGGTCAAATGGTTATAGGTTTTTATAGGTAACCTTTCGGTTTGTTTCTTTAATAGAACTCTTACTATCTAATCATATTAGCAATGTGTTCTTCAGTAGTTCCTTTCTTGCGGATAAACCATAAGGTAGGCAGTTTAGCTATAGAGAACTTCAAAGAAGAATGGACGCCTCACACAGCTTTTCACAAGAGGATTTCACCTTGCCATCTTTGCTCCTCTCTAAGGTCTACTCCAAGCCATTTCCATTTCCACCGAAGAAGTCCACTACACTATATTGCATATCTCGAAGATCACACCAGGCATTCTCACATTCTGGATGGAGTGCATCTCGGGCATTATCCCTACTGGACATTTCATCATCCTTTCAAGATTGCTGATGAGGCGCATTGACACTCTGGGCTGTTAGATGCCTCAAGAATTTTCTTCACTTTCGTTTCTAACAACGCTTTCGGGCTATAACCACAATTAAGTGCAGCAAAGCATGCAGAAGTCAAATTGTGAGGCCGTTCGCCGATGACCTTCCTGAATCTGTTCTCCAGCAACGTCACCTTGGAGGAACAGCAATTACCAGTGGACATCCTGGTCCTGGGTTTTATTTTGCAGTCATTGGGTCAATTCCGTCACCATAGTCTGAGGGGTTCACGTCTTCCTCTGGACAATTTTCATTCACATACTTCGTGGACTTGGCACCTTCGCTCAACAGCTACACATCGCTTGGGGTACCTTGGCTACTGATGGACTTAGCAATCTCGGCTTGCAGCATCATCACAATTATTCAAGATGCTTCAAGATCTCAGACGCCAGGAGGCTCAGAGAAATTTCCAAGGAAATTTCTTTTTGGCTGAGGGGGTAATATAGCAGTGCGATCGCCTTATCAACATCACTAGCGAGGCTGCACAACCCTAATCATACAACCACGTGACCTTGCCGGCTGACGCGGCGATGGCAAACATATTCAAGATTCAGTGACAATCTGGGAACGGGCAGCGGCGGTACTTCCAACACGCTTCAGGACGGCTGGGAACCGGTCACGGAAATCTCTCATACAACAATGGACTTCGTTTACGGATTCACGGTCACCTTTCGTAATGTAGTCTTAACTTATTTATTTATTTTGCAATGGTTTATCTATGATACTTAGCTTGTAGTTTTCCTAGTTCATCTTTAAAATTAGGATGGCGCTCATAAACTAATTTAACTGCTTTCATTCCTTTTAATTATAACACACGTGTCATAACTTATATTACAATACCTAGTCTCTTCGAAAGTAGGCACGCCCTGCAGATTGATCTCACTTAATTAGAATAATACATTATACATGTTTAGTAATTTAATAAATATTGTTTAAAGTTTAGAGTTTCATTTGGTCTCATGCTCTGGTTAAATTTACCTTATTTATCACTCCTACACATAAACAGTGCTTAGTAATTATATTATCGCCCCTATTTATTTATGGTAAACGGTTTCCGGGGCGTCGGCATGCCGTTATTATGAAAAATATGCATTTTAGAAGATGATCGAAATAGCAAGTTAAACAAAGACAGTAAGCGTTCTAAAATAGTAAAAAAAAATTAAGTCTATACTCTAAAAAAAATTCTAAAAATCCTAACATTCATTGCAACGGGTACCTTTAATTCATTGAAACCTAACCATTTATATTTATTTCTACTTCCTTCCATGTAATAATCATTTGTAAGGACGTCACTTTGCTACTGTTTTAATGGAAAGAAAGTCCCTTTTTAAAATAATTATTTTATGGGGGTAGTTTTGGTAATAAAATATGTAGGTAAGATTCTAAATATTGCACCCGACCCTCACAAAACAGTTTTATGGTGGTACAGTAATGTTTACAATCGTATTTTGTATGAAGTATTGTCTTCGATACCGAAACTACATCATGTAGCAGAGAGGATATACCACCAAAACACTCTATCTCGACAAATACTACTTGCTTCATTCGCATTCTTAAACCGTCTAACGTTGCCGTGGTCCGACTGAAAGTATTTGATTCACTTGACCATGCCATGAATTTCTTGGCTATAATTCACTTCGCGTCATATCTTCCTTTTTAAACGACTTCAAAAAGGAGGAGGTTCTCAATTTGACTGTTTTATTTTTATTTTTTATGTTTGTTACCTCAGAACTTTCCTCTGGGTGAACCGATATTGATGATTCTTTTTTTATTTAAAAGCTGGTGCTTCCCGTGTGGTTCCATTTTAATTTGGTCTAGTTCCGACAATGGTATCCATGAAAAAACCATATAAGTCTTAAATTTGCATTAAGTACGTGCGCGACAAAAGAACGAATAACTCAATATCACGCCAACCGATTTCGATGATTCTTTTTTTATTGGAAAAGATGTAATTTAAGAGTAGTTTGGTGAAAGTTTGGTTAGGTTCTGATTATCAGATTCATGACAAAGTAACGGAACTCTTCAATTCCTAGGAGCAAATTAACGAAACTCGGCCGAATCTCTTAATTTGACCCTAACGTCGTTATGGTCAAATTATGTCTGTCTCATAGCAATGTCTCATAACATGTCTGTCTGTCGCAAGTTTAGTAGGTCTACCCAAATTCAGACAAATTAGTTAGTGTACTTCAGATTCACTAAAAATCAAAAAATAAACAAAAATTTTAACAAAACAAAAAAACGACTTCAAAAAATGCACTAAAAAGTAAAAAAATAATTTCATATTCTTCTACAACTTCATAATCAACTTACTTTTTCTACTCATCAATATGTAGGTATGATTGTTATTTTTGGAGTCGGTGTCAGCAAAGGTACCCGGGCGGCGTGTTCACTTGACAGCTCCCCTCACGCCGCGGCCCCGCTCTCGCCTCTCACCTCGTCAAGTCGCTTGTGCGACACAAGCACATCTCACCTATGTATGTAGTTACAAACCTACCTTGACTGACACCGACTCCAAAAATAACAATCATACCTACATATTGATGTGTAGAAAAAGTAAGTTGATTATGAAGTTGTAGAAGAATACGAAATTATTGAATGCCCTAACTAAATAAGCGTACCTTTTAATCCCATCCATCAAGTACACTTGACGTGACTTTATCACTAAAGTGGAAATTATTATAATTTTTATCGGCCTTGTACCCCTTCCAGATCTCCACAAATCAACATGGCTCTACCTATAATGTAACTATATGGTTTTGCAACACATACATATCAGAAAACTCATTTATAGAGCATGTCAACAATTATACTTTCTTTGCCAGTTCAATGCCTTACTTTTCAATTTGGGAGGCGGGTATGGGTGCCGTCGCCCCGGGAACCATTTATTGGATAACCAACACTTCTGCCAAAGGTCACCCCAAGTAGTTAGCTACGTTTCGTGACTTAGTAGGGGTGCCCGGGTTCGTGGTAGAGATTTGTCCAGGTTTTGGCGGCAGATGCATCTGCCTTCCAACTGCATGGCAAGCCAGATCGGGAGATAATGGTTGAGGGAGTCCTTTTGACTTCTCCAGCTGTACTCTCTCGGAACATCGCCTTACACCACAGTGGAAGAGATGGATTCATATATCCGTCACTCCTGGACACAATGACACCCAGATTCCTACCCACCCCTTATATCCTTTTCCTTCTCAGAACTTCCTAAGCTTCCTTTCCTAAAAAAACCCTCCACACATCATCCCCAAGGATGACATAGGCCCTGAGGGGAATTATTTTCCTCAGGGCCTCTTGTGTGGAGCTATTGTAAAAAAACCACTGCATTATCATTGTCTTAATCAAGTCTTCCACGAAGAGATTATTTGATAAAAATAAAATGAAATTAAATAAACATTTATTACTTCTGAACTAATGTGGCATGACCCTGCAAATAACCCAAAACCCATAAAACTAAACAAAAAACATCCCCCGTCATCTGATTGTCTACAATCGTAACATTTTGTCGTTAATTTTAAGGAAATACGCAGAAAGGGATTAAAAAATGACTCTGGTTTGAGGATCAGGTGGTCCGATTCCGATGTGGTTCCTTATTTTGTTTGTGGCTCTTTTTTTAATGAAAACGGAATGCCAAGCAACCCAAGTTTTTTGCAGCAAGATAATTAATATTGTCATCTCTCTTTTCAGACATTTCAAATTAATGCACTAGAAAGCGACGACAAACGTATTATGATGTCAACTTTGAGAAGTAAAATAATCTCTACCGATAGGCAAAAGGTTTTAACGTTTTATTTTACATATCTTTTTGTCATCATAACTAAAAGGAGATCGTTATATTAGACGTAGGTTAATGAGGTTGGAATGAATTAATGTTTTGTCTTCTCTGTTATTCCCATAGAAATTTAAAATTTGTTGTCTCATCTGACATAGAAATGTGTCGACTTTTAGGAAAACATTTTTTATTATTTTATACAGAATCGTAATCATTTTTAAAATATTTTTTACGGATGCAAAAATATATTTTTTAGGAATACCTAAAATCTTGATTTAATGATTGAAGCATTTGAGGAGTTATTGATGTTTTAAAGAGCGTTGTAAGCTATAATCGCATCGTGGATCTGGGAGTGTTAATAACTTTTTGTTCATATCTTTAGTCACAACTTGTAACAAGATAACAATACTATTCTACTCAACTAGGTACATGATGCTCAAAACGACTCGAAAAAATATGGCAAGTCATATTTTATTTATTATTTATTATAAAAATTTTACTAAAAAAATCTCCAGACTTCCCCACTGAACGCATATTCGAAGAATTCAAAGTTCCAACATTTAAAAACTTGTTTGCGAAAAATTCAATCATACAAATTATAAAAGAAAAAGATAAATTTTCATTCATAACTGAAAATCGTACAAGACTTACACATGTATTTGTATGCCCCAAACTAAACACATCTTTTGTCCAACACTATTATACACACCAAGGAAAATACTTCTTTAATAACCTTCCAGTAGAAATCAGAAGCATTAATGACAAAGTACAATTGTTGAACTCCATCAAAATGCATTTTAGAGAAATCACCAACGGGAAAATTGCTGCTTCCCTCATCACCACATGAATGTCACACTAAAAATTATACCTATTTTACTTATTACTGAATACATGTGGATGATTTTATCTTTTATTTAAAGGATCTTGATTGCGATAAGATTAAACTGTGTTTTAACGGCATATTAACAGTATATTAACTGTGAATCTGTACATATATTATGTGAAACACCTGACTGTATAAATTGTACATATTTAAAATGTATCTACAAGCTCCTCCATCCACAAGCAAATGCTTTTAATGGAGGAAAAGTAACATTGTAACATGTTCCATTTTTTTAAAGATAAATAAATAAATAAATAAAATAAATAAATGAAATTTCAAATAAGAACCAAAAGGTTAACAAAATTCATCAAAAAATCATTACTGACAAATAACACAACCATGAAGATGCTGAGAGCATTGCAATCAATTTCAATAACTTCTTTACAAACATTGCCTCAACTCTTATATATACATACGCATATTTAAAATAAAATTTCATAAGATAATATCTGGATACAAAAATGTTTTTTTTTTTAAATGCGTGTTTTAAAAAAATGTTTTATTTCCATTTAAAAAATTGTACATTCGTCAATCTTATTGGCATACTTAAAAAAAAGTATAAATATATATACTTATAATTAAATAAAATAATTTTTTGTGATTGTCCTCAAAGCAATCAGGGACGTAAAGGGCCACTTTGCAAGATTTCATAGACATCTATTTTGACAAAGGCTCAATGAGGCAGTTTACTAACAAAAATTGATTTGTAAATATCAGGTAAAAAACTTTGGGAAGATTTTATTGCAAATACTGCGAAATTAATCTGTCCGTTTGAATCTGAACCATTTATTGGATAACCAACACTTCTGCCAAAGGTCACCCCAAGTAGTTATCTACGTTTCGTGACTTAGTAGGGGTGCCCGGGTTGCGTATTTACAATCCCTACCGGGATTCAGTCACGCTAGCGACTGAAACTAAATAAATCACCAACAAACACTATCGCGTTTCAGTCCCGCTAGTGACTGAAGTGCGGTAGGGATCGTTATGCACAAATCACCTTACAAACACTACCGCGTTTCAGTCGCCTACGCGCTTCGTTGCTTTATCTGTTTCGGTGAGGGTGACGACCGTAATTATAGAGAGGTTAGCAGAGAGGATGGACAGCGTTTTTTTAGTTAGCATTTTTTTTACATTGAAAATTTATTATAAGTTTTAAAAAACGCCGGTTTTTTTTTAACTGAGGGTGACGACCGTAATTATAGAAGGGTAAGCAGAGAGGATGGACTACTTTTTTTTTACTTATTTTTTAATTTTTTTACATAGAAAATTTATATTTATTTTATTTTAAATTTATAGGGTAAGCAGAGAGGATGGACCGCGTTAATTTTTTACGTATTTTTTTTTTTTTACATAGAAAATTTATGTTTTAAGTAAAAAAAAAACGCGCGTTTTTTTTAAAAAGTAAAAAATTTCAGTAAAAAAAATACGCGATCCATCCTCTCTGCTTCCCCTTCTATAATTACGGTCGTCACTCTCAGTAAAAAAAAACACGTGCTTTTTTTACTTAAAATAAATTTTCAAAGTAAAAAAAAATTCTAACTAAAAAAACGCTGTCCATCCTCTCTGATAACCTCTCTATAATTACGGTCGTCACCCTCACCGAAACAGATAGAGCAACGAAGCGCGTAGGCGACTGAAACGCGGTAGTGTTTGTAATGTGATTTATGCATAACAATCCCTACCGCATTTCAGTCACTAGCGGGACTGAAACGCGGTAGTGTTTGTTGGTGATTTACGCATTACAAACCCTACCGCGTTTCAGTCGCTAGCGTGACTGAATCGCGGTAGGGATTGTAAATACGCACCCGGGTTCGTGGGTATAGATTTGTCCATGTTTTGGCGAGGGATGCATCTGCCTACCAACTGCATGGCAAGCCGGATCGGGAGAGAATGGTTGAGGGAGTCCCTTTGACTTCTCCAGCTGTTCTCTCTCGGAACATCGCCTTACACCGCCGTGGAAGAGATGGATTCATACGTCTGTCACTCCTGGACACAATGACACCCAGATTCCTACCCACTCCTTGTATCCTTTTCCTTCTCAGAACTTCCTAACCTTCCTTTCCTAAAAAGACCCTCCACACATCATCCCCAAGGATGACATAGGCCCTGAGGGGAATTATTTTCCTCAGGGCCTTCTATGTGGAGCTAATGTAAAAAAAAAAACTTCATTGTCATTGTCTTAATCAAGTCTTCCACGAAGAGATTATTTAATAAAAATAAAATGAAATTAAATAAACATTTATTACTTCTGAACTAATGTGGCATGACCCCTCAAATAACCCAAAACCCATAAAGCTAAACAAAAAACATCCCCCGTCATCGGATTGTCTACAATCGTAACATTTTGTCGTTGATTGGAAATACGCAGAAAGGGATTAGAAAATGACTCTGGTTTGAGGATCAGGTGGTCGGTCGGCCGAACCTTCCGATGTGGTTACTTATTTTTTTTGTGGCTCTTTTTTTATTGAAAACGGAATGTCAAACAACCCAAGTTTTTTTGCAGCAAGATAATTAATATTGTCATCACTGTTTTCAGACATTTCAAATTAATGCACTAGAAAGCGACGACAAACGTATTATGATGTCAACTTTGAGAAGTAAAACAGTCTCTTCAGATAGGCAAAAGGTTTTAACGTTTTATTTTACATCTCTTTCTGTCATACATAACCAAAAGGAGATCGTAATATTGGACGTAGGTTTGTGAGGTTGGAACATAAATATACCAATCCGGTTGGAATGAATTAATGTTTTGTCTTCTCTGTTATTCCCATAGACATTTAAAATTTGTTGTCTCATCTGACATAGAAATGTGTCGACTTTTAGGAAAACATTTTTTATTACTTTATACAGAATCGTCACAATTTTTTTAAATATTTTTTACGAATGCAAAAATATATTTTTTAGGAATACTTAAATGTTGATTTAATGATTGAAGCATTTGAGGAGTTATTGATGTTTTAAAGAGCGTTGTTAACCATAATCGCATCGTGGATCCAGGAGTGTTAAAACGACAACTTATGATTTTTCTATACTCTGTTCGCGTTTAGAACAACCCGCGATGGTACAAAATTTGGTTTGTACTGCGCATACCACTCCCCCCGCTACGGTCCCTTCACCGCACCATCACTTCGCCCAAAATTCAGTATGCTATGCTATGTTGACCGTCGTCCTGTGTATCCGCGTTACAAAAAATTAACCCATTCAGACCCAGTGGTAAAATGGGTAATCAGCCGATATGTTCAAATACATTATCACTAATTACAAAGAACAAAAGAGGACAGCTGTCACAGAGGGTTATATGATAAATAATAAGTCTATGGTAAATGTCACTGCTAGCGAAGCCAACAAAACTAGGTTCCGATTTCTTCCTTAACATTGCGAATTAAACACGAGCGAATTGGTATGGTCGATGATAAAATAACATGTTAAAGTAAACAATATCTCCTTCAAAATAAATGCCTAAGAACACCCACGTAAGAATGCATCGGAAAAGTTACAAGAGAGTATTTGAGTAATTTTATTCGACTTATTATTGGTACTAAGCGATAATTTTGGAATGTCCATCATATTTTCATGACCTCGGAGACAACAACGATGATTCACTGGCTTTCAATATTTCAAGTGAATCATCTGAGGTTTTTTTTTAAATGACAATGATGATATTTTTAGGTTCGGATTAATTCCTCAGCCAATTTGGTAAATCTCATGCCACATAAAGTACAATATGTATTTGGTAATACTAACGCTACCATTATTTAAAAGGTATAAATTGATGTCATTTTTTGTCAGACAAATAAAATAAAAATTAATAAAATAATTCAATTTATTTAAATAGTGGGATTGAATGTGTTAGCGTTCGTCTAGTGAGCAGTGGGGAGAAGGAGCGGAGACATGCGCGTCCACGCCGTCCACGGGTTGTTCTTATTTTGGATCGAGAATAGAATCGAATGCAATCCTCTCAGCTAATCAATATGGCTTTAGGACTACCCTGAGGACCGACGACGCCGCCTTTAGTTTAACCAAAAACATATACTCTAACCTGGACTATAATAATTAAACTTTAACCATTTTATTAAACATAAAGAAAGCGTTCGATACAGTCAACCATAAAACTCTATTACCCAAAGAAAATCATTAACGTTGGTATTAAAACAAAAGTCTCTTGTTACAAAAAAGCTATATATTAAATCGCCAACAACGCACAAAAATAGGATCAAGCATAAGCACTTGTGATTTGGTAAAACATGGTATTTCTCAAGGAACAGTCTTAGGGCCACTACTCTTTCTAATCTACATCAATGACCTATGCAATATTGTATACCAGTTGAAATTCTCTCTTTTGCCGATGACACTGCAATAACAGTACATGGTAAAACGTGGGAAGATGCAACCAGTAAAGCCAACAAATGCACTGCAATAGTCAAAGATTGGCTAGATAGAAATCTTCTCAGTCTAAATGATGATAAAACCATTTTTATTCCCTTCTATAATTCCCATAAGTCATCTCCTAAAAACAATCTTAACTTGAAGTTCCATAACGTTAATTGTAACTTTACGACACGCTTAAACTGCGAAAATGTGAAATTAGGAAATTGTATCAAGTACTTAGATGTAACTATAGACTGCCGACTCAAATGGGTTTACCATATAGAAAAAATGTTAATACACTGAGATACTTACCTAAATTACATATTCAAACGCATGACTAACATTGTCATGTCATTGTCAACATAAGGACCATGAAAATTGTCTATAACGCATTGGTGCTTTCATCGATTTCCTATGGAATAATCGTGTGGGGAGGAACATACAATAACCATGTTAAACCATTAGAAATTGCACAGAAGTACATCATTAAGGTAATGTACCAGAAGGCCAAGACGTATCCCACCAATCAATTATTTCAGGAAACTGAAATTAATAATATGTTTTTATTAATTTCTTACACATTACAAATTTAGTTTTAATACATATAAGAAATTACGTTATACATATAAATAGTATACAAAAAAAAATTTTACAAATATTTATACATAAAAAAGAAACATCAAGAAATAAATCAATTTCAAAAAAAATTTCAGGCAGTGGTGAAAGATCTCGTCAATGGAAATTATGGAACTAAGGCAGATCTACAGTATCCAGTGTCTTAAATTTATATCTCGTCCTAACAATTTCACTAATAAAAACACAAATCGCTCTAGCCAGAGGCATACCACGTACGTGTACACACTGCTTCATTGCAAAACCAGGCTGGCCCAAAGGCACATTAACTGTATTGCCCCAAAACTGTACAATTCCCTACCCAATTCAATCAATACGTGTCAAAATCTGAACATATATAAAAAAAAAATTAAAAGCTGGGTAAAAAATAATTTGGATGTGAGAAATTTTTTGGTATAAATTGTATTATCTGTTTATGGATTCTTAAAATATTCCATGTATTTCTGTATTTTAGAATAAAAAAAATGAAATATGTGTTTTATATTTACACATATATATGAAAGTGAGTTTGTACATATTGGGTGTAAACATACGTTAATATATGTACATTCATCTTTAATTAAAAAAAAAATTCTCAGTAACTCCTGTAAAACCGATCATGTTGATCACTTATATTAGATTAAAAAAATGAAATATGTGTATTATATTTACACACATATATGAACGTGTATATGTACGTATTGGGTGTAAACATCAAACGACGGGTTTAAATCCATACCGGTACAAGTGACAAAAATTAGAAAAATGAGTTAAGTGCGAGAAGTTATAGTAAAGATCTTATTTTTCGTTGTGCCAAAAGGGTGTTAACGAGAAAAATCGCAACGCCATCTATTATTGGTTGGGTTAACTGACACTGTATGTAGTTTGTTACAAAATTGTCATTTTCTCTTTTCTTCTGATTTGTAACTATCTTTAATTAAAAAAAATTCTCAGCAACTCCTGTAAAATCGATCATGTTGATCTCTGTAGACACTATAAAGGAAGAGACAGTTTTATTACGATTTATTTATAAAAAAGGAATCTGTAAAAATAATTTAAATTTTAACAGTCTTACTAAAAAACCCAGTGAAAATTTTATTCAATTGATAAACGGCCGCGGATGTGAAAACATTACTAATTAAAAAATTGTTAATGGAAAAAAATACACTTGGTTTACACGGCCTAAGAGGGTAGTTTATCTCTGTTTTAGTAATGATATCTGAACAAAATTTGAAATTTTTTCAAAGTATTTTGAATGTTCTACGTATTTCTTATCTTTGAAGGTGTCGTAAAAACAAATACCATTTATGAAAACTAGATAAAATTACCTTTAAGATTTGTGTTTTTAAAATACACTTTAGTTTTTTAAAACTCCATATATTAAGATTCAAACGCGAAAAAAAAGGATTTTTTTTTACCAAAACATATTTGATGAAAGTGTACAGAAATTTATAAAAAAACAAAATTTAAAAAATACTGACCTTTTATATAATCAATTTGGAACGAAACTGTTATCTAACTTTTTCCTCGTGCATACAATAAAAAAATTATAAAAAATTTCAAAGGTTTTTTATTGCCAAAAAACTAACCTAAAAAAATAATACCGACTTTTATAACAGATTTCTTGCAACTCTTAAGATGTTAATTTCATTGATACGTTTAGGAACACATGTATTAGATACTAATATTTTAAAAAAACACCACTTTTATGAAATTCACATAAAATAAAATACTTTTAATGTAAATTTGAATTTTCATATTTTACATAAAATACTTTTCTAAATAAATTGACATTTCAATTTTCAAAGTTCGATTATGGTTATTATAACTTGACTAAACTTATTAAAAACCACAAAAAAACACGGTAAATATATATCAATTATGCGAATGTAATAGTGAATTAGTCATATAAATAGATATTACGATCAGATTTGTGTAATATTTCACACACACCCGCGAAGTGAGTTTTTTTTGGCGGTTTCAACGCGAATGACGAATGCGAAGGCGCCGCCACCTAGCGGTTCTGTAGAAAAACAAACAATTAAATTATGTACAGTATGAAAAATTGCATTGTTGCCAGACTTTTATTACATTATAATAATCAAGGGAGCGTTCAAGTATTACGTAACGCAATTTTTGAAGATTTTTGACCCCCCCTCCCCCCCATGTAACGCGCCGTAACGTTTTCCTGTTCAACCCCCCCCCCTAAGCGTTACGTAACACCCAAGTAACAATTTTTACCCGAAAGTCACAATTAAGTTGCGCAACGTACTGAAATGTCGCTTAAATACCCTTTTTCTTGATTTTATCTCGTTTGCGGTAATAAATAAAACAAGAGATTTCTAACTCGTGATACATTATATACATTTTATATATTCATATTGTCATTTTGAAAAAAAAATGAGAATATTATTATTTTTATCGGCCTTGTATTCCTTCCAGATCTCCACAATTTAACACTGTCTGACCTAGAATAAACCTACATGGTTTTGCAACAAATACTTTCTTTTACATTAGCTTTAGTAAGGAGGCCCTGAGGAAAGTAATTTCCCTAAGTTTTCCCTGTGGAGCAACACTTTACTCCACTATGGTTCACAAGCTGACTCATAGTGGAGTTAAACCTTTTCCACGTCCCGAATGCAGTTACGCAAGTTCTCAAAGGGAAGATTTAAAAATCAACAGTTTGATTCACAGAAGAAAAAAACCATTTTCATGTCCTGACTGCAACTATTCGTGTCCTCTAAAGAGATATCTAAGAAGTCACTTGCTGACTCACGGTGTAGAAAAACCATTTCATGTTCTGACTGCAACTATTCATGTACTACGAAGAGAAATCTAAAAATGACCCATGTTTACCCACAGTGGAGAAAAACCCATTTCATGTCCTAACTGCAACTATTCTACTTCTCGAAAAAAAATAAAGAAAACGGCACTTACTAACTCACAGTGACGAAAAACCTTTTTCTTTTCCCGATTGCGAATATTCATGAGCTACACAACGGTATCCAAAAGTTCTCGCGTTGAACCACACTGGACAAAAACCTTTTTCATGTCCCGACTGCAATTATTCATGTAGTGCAAGGGAACTTCTTAGAAATCATTTGCTTACTCAAAGTGATACAAAACCTTTTGCATGTTTCTACTGCACTATTCATGTTCTACAAAGAGTCACCAAAAATCACATGTTAACGCACAGTGGACAAAAACCATTTTCCTGTCCAGAATGCAGTTATACAAGTTCTCAAAAGGACAATTTATAAATCCACCGTGCGATTTACAGAAGAGAAAACCTTTTACATGTCCTGACTGCAACTATTTGTGTTTTTAAAAGGGATATCCAAGAATTCTTTTGCTGACTCTACTCATTGTGGAGAAAAGCAAGTTTCATGTTCCGACTGTAACTATTCAGAGAAATAAAAAAATCACATGTTTACTCACAGTGGTGAAAAACCCATTTCATGCCCTGACTGCAACTATTCTACTTCTCGAAAAAAAAAAACAAAAACGGCACTTGTTAATTCACAGTGATGAAAAACCCTTTACTTGTCCCGAGTGCGACTATTCAGGCGCTACAAAACGGTATCTAAAAATTCACATGTTTACCTAAGGCGGCCAACCGTCCCGCATTCTGCGGGACCGTCCCGCATTGGCAGTTGTAGTCCCGCATTGCAATATTTACAAAAACAGTCCCGCAAACCGTCTAAAGCGTCCCGCATGTCCCGCATTCCTATATTTTTTTTTTTAAATACTGTCTATGGTAGACAAATAAACTTTCTCTATCTTTAGTCTATTTAAGCCATTTGGTTAAGTTCAAGACAAAGTTTGTCCCTGGAAAACGCCCGAAGATATCGATCTAGGGATTGGTTTATTTACGTTACAAGCAAGAGTCCAAGAGCACCAGTGTAGTAGTAGTGATTGAATTGTTTTGTTTACGAATTAGTGCACGCCGGGACTTGTTATATTTATAACCCATATTTATCATTCAAATCAAATCAAATAATTTCTTGGCCATGTCGAGCGCGAAAAAGCGATGTTGTAAGTTCAGTGAAGAATTGCAAAAAGAATTTCCTTTTTGGCAAAAGTGTTAACATTAATTTCTGAATGTAGTTTTAATTCGCCGCAAACAGATTTAATTTAAACCAGTTTTGTGTCCAGGATGTAAAATTCTAGTTGGAATCGTCTGCTGGCATATTTCGAAGGAAAATATTCTCTTATTCGAAGTGCATTTATAAAATTCTAGTTACAGACTATGTGAGTGCCGCCAGAATCAAAGAGAAAGCATTTTCATGTTCTGAGTGTGGTTTTAATTCGCTGCATACATATGTATTTAATGTAAACCAGTTATGTGTTCAGAATGTAAAATTCCAGTTGGATTCTTCTGCTGACATATTTGGAAGGATTTTTTTTTACATGAGCCCCACACAGGAGGCCTTGAGGAAAATAATTTCCATAAGGGCCTTTGTCATCTTTGTGGAGGGGATGCTGTGTGGAGGGTTTTGTTAAGGAAAAGAAGGAGAGGAGATATCTGGGAAGGAAAAGGGTTTAAAGGGTGGGTAGGAATCTGGGATTCAGTGTATCCTGGTCATCCGCCTCTAAGACCTAGACAAACTTCACCCCATGAACCCGGGCAGACCTGCTTAATCACCAAACGTAGCGAACCACTTGGGGTGACCTATGGCAGAGGTGTTGGTTCTCCAATAAAGGTTCCCGGGCGGCGGTATCCATTCCCACCTCCCAAATTGAAATTATTCTTTTATTCGAAGTGCAGTTATAAAATTCTAGTTTTAGACGTAAGTGCTGCCAGAATCGAAGAGAAACCATTTTAATATTCTGAGTGTAGGTATAGATTTAATTTAAACCACCTTTGTATTCAGAATGTAAAATTTCTGCTGTGGATTCATCTGCTGACGCATTTAGAAGGAATACATTCTCTTATTCTAAGTGCTTTGTAGGTTATCCACCACATACCCGCCTAAGTATAAGTAACAGATAGTATAAGTTACTCCTTCAGTTAAAAGATGATTCAATTTTTTTTATAGAACGACTCTACATTTAAATGCAGGAAGCTAGACCTATACTAAGTGCAGGTATAAAATTCTAGTTGAAAAAATAAAGAATTTCCACCCCTCCCCCCCCCCCCCCCCCCCCCGCCCGGCTGACACCACACTGTCCCGCATTGATATTTTATAAAGTTGGCCACCTTATGTTTACCCACTCTGGACCAAAACCTTTTTCGTGTCCCGACTGCAATTATTCATATTGTACAAAGGAACTTCTTAGAAATCATTTGCTGACTCACAGTGCTTCAAAACCACTTACATGTTTCTACTGCAACTATTCGTATTCTACAAAGAGGCATGAAAAATCACATGTTTACCTTCAGCAGACAAAACAATTGTTTTGTCCCAGCGTGATTTTTCAAGTTCTCGAAAGGGAGATTAAAAAATCCACTGAACGATTCAAAGTGAAGAAAACCTTTTTCATGTTCTGAGTGTAACTATGCATTTACTACGAAACCTAGCTTTAGTTAATATTATAAAATTTTAGCAGTAAACTAACCTGTGTGTAATAACTAAAAAGCGTTGTTCTTACTAAAAACTCTCGTATAACATCCTTCATACGTTGCATAAATTTTTTTTTATATTTTTTTTTTTTTGCTGTCTTCCAAATTTGGTTGGCATTTTTTGGTTGCACTGCGCTGGCAAGTCAGCATGAGAGCCTTAATAGGCCAATAACAGCTGATGCTGTAAATCTCCCGGTTTGGAGGACATTGTAATTGCTAAAAACTCACATTAACAACACTGACTACAGCAAATTGTGTTTATGCGTATTTCGTGTTTAAAACACTAACGAATACTGACAACGAAAATAAAATGAAAATGACGCACAATACAGTCGACGAATTCCCCGTACAACATAAACTAAAAGGCTTGCCAACTTGGAAGATTTCAATTCCTTAGTTTATTATTTAAATAAAGAAAAACATGTTACGTAACGCGTCCTTCGACCCCCCCCCCCTCCGTAACGCGCCGTAACGTTTCACCAGACCCCCCCCCCCCCCAAGTGCGTTACGTAATACTTGAACGGCCCCCAATACATTTTAAGATCAAATCTTATTAATAATGTTATCGTGTTTATTTTGGTTTTATTCATGTTGCTGCTGCAACACAGGTTATCGGCCGTGCTGTTTTTTTTTTTAGTATGGCTGTAATAAAAGTGTATTATGGTGGGTTTCTTCATTGGATGACCGAGAATGCTAAATGCAATGCTAATTGTAAAAGTAAACGGTCAAACGCATAGAAATTTTAAAATTTCGATCGTTTACTTTTACATTTAGCATTCTCGGTAAATGAAGAAACCCACCCTTAGTGATCAAAAAGATTCATATCATCAAAAAAGCACACCATCTTACCCTAACTCATCTTATGTTTTATTGACAGAAAAAGATATACTTTTATAAACTTTCCAATGAAAAGTAGCACGAAGAGTAAATTATTGAAAAACTGGTAGTCAACAACCCCGGTACGTGAGACCGGGGTCACCAACGAAGTACTTAAGTCAAATGCACGTCACCAGTGGCGGGTTAATAATACGCCATTCATATTTTACGTAACTTTTTTTATAAACATCATGTCAAGAATTATACCAGTTCAGTTTCATTATGAAAATATTAACAGATGTACACAAAAATGGAAAACAGCAAAATTGAATACATATCAAAGCAGAGATAATTTTTTAAAAAAAGAACCAAAACCTTTATTCTCATTTATTTCGATACTAATTTTGAAAACTGGAGACCTACTGGTGTAATGTCAGATCTTGAACTTATATCTTTAGAGTTTTGTTTATTGCTTGGTAATGTTATCTGGCATAACTGAGACTATTTATTTATAATTGTAATTACCTATTTTAATTCCTAAATCTATAATTTTATGTCATGGTTACAAGTATATATATGTATGTCACTAATTTTAAGTCAGTAAGTAGTAAAAAGTTTTAGTTGTAAAGTTGTAAAGTCACAAGCTACATTTACGTTTTTGATGTAAATCCCTAGTTATAATTTTAAATCTAAGTTGTAATCGTATCGTAATAATTTTATTTTATTAAATGCTTATATGTACAGCGCTCCTTAAGGTGTTTTTTTGCGAAAACGGCGCTTTATAAATCATTCAAATATTATTATTTCTTCAAATTTTGCAAATTCACTTTGTGGCACCATTTTATTAATGAAATATTAAAAAAAAACATTATTTTACTACGATAAATCTTTATTTAAAAAATCAACATGTTTCGAAAACGTCGTTCTTTTCATTAGGACATTTTATGTACTAAAAACTAAATTATCAAGTATAGAAAAACAGGCGTGTACCACCATATCTTAAACATATTTCCACAAAATTTATTTGATTTTACGCACCAGATTTAAATGTCCGGGTTAAATCATCCCCCCAAAAAAAAAAAAAAAGAAGGAAAAACTAAACCCTTTCATACACTTCCCCAAATGATCATCAAGTGAATCCACGTTATGCAATTGCACTATATAAGTATTATAAATACAAAACAATACAAGAACAACATGTCAACCTACTAGAGACCAAATGGGAATATAATTCACCGACTCCAGATATTTTCATATCAGAGGGTTCGGCTCTGTGGCATTTCTAATTGAACCTATAAATCCTACTGATCCCTCAATATAAATATTTAAAAAATCTTTTGTAATCCTACATGTATTTAAAATTACTGCTTTTTGCATTTTTATATACAAATTCTTTGACAAATCTAATATGCTTAAATTTTGAATCAGATTCCTAGGTATTATGCCAGTGGCTGAAATAACAAATGGCAATATTTTTATAGTCCGAGAATGCCAAATTCTTTTAATCTCATTTCCTAAATCTGTGTATTTTCTTATTTTTTCAGAAATAGTTTTATGAATATTACAGGAATTTGGAATAGCTACATCAATGATAAAAGTTATTTTTTTAATTTTGTCATGTAAAACTATATCAGGTCTATTATGACTAATTGTTCTGTCTGTTAGTATAGTTTTATCATAATATATTTTATAAAATTCATATTCTAAAAATGAATTTGGTTCATATTCATAATATGGTACTATATTACGGCAGTCAATCAAGTTATGTTTAATTACCAAACTTTGGTGAATTATTTTTAAAACCTGATTGTGCCTAAATGTATACTCGGAAGGCGCTAATATAGAACATCCCGATATAATATGTTCTATAGTTTCGGGAAAAGCCAAACATTTTCTACATAAATCATCAATTTGATTTATATCTTTGATTATATGCTTTCTATAATTTTTAGTATTAATGACTCTATCTTGAATGGCAAGCATAAATCCTTCTATTTCTGCGCTCAACTCTCCAATACTCAACCATTTGTTTGACGAAAGTTTGTCAACATACGTTTGGTTGAGATAATTGAAGTGTTTTGCGTGAATAATTTTATTTGACCAGGAATCTAATAATTCCTGGTTAGTATTTATAAGAATGTTGGCATTCTCGTCATATAAATTTAAAGGTGTAATATTTCTATCTGCCTTGCAAATTATTTTGTGCATTTCTGAGCTATTAGCTTTCCTATGGAAAAAATTTCTAAGCATTTCTACCTGATTGTGTTTCAAAGATGTTATTTTGACTACACCTCTACCTCCTAAATTTCTAGGTAAATTAATTCGTTCTATAGCTGAATTTGGATGATGGCAATTAAATTTTGTTAACGTAGTTCTAATTAATCGTTCTAAACTATCTAAATCTGTATTGGACCATTTAATTATGCCAAATGAGTACGTTAGTAGAGGTATTGCCCAAGTATTTATTGCTTTTACTAAATTTTTAGCAGATAGATTGCATTTTAAAATTTTTCTGATCCTAGTTTGAAATTTAATCCTAATATCATTTTTAATACTAGTGTGATCTAATCTATTCGATTGCGGGTATCCTAAATATTTATAAACCTCATCCCCTTTCATACTTTGAATTTTGAAATTTCTAAATATACCCTCGTCTCCATCTACAATTTTGCCTTTCTCTATATGGATAGTTTTACATTTATCTAAACCAAAAGTCATTTTAATATCATCTGAAAAAATTTTAACTACCTTAATCATTTTCTCTAAATTTGATTCAGAATTTGAAAATAATTTTATATCATCCATATATAATAGATGTGAAACTATACTACTCTCTCTTGTATTACCCTTAATTTTTATTCCAAACTTGCTTTTAATTAACATTTTAGAAAGGGGATTCAATGCTAAGCAAAACCAAAGAGGGCTCAATGAGTCTCCTTGAAAAATCCCTCTTTTTATTGAAATGCCCGGTACTACTATTTTCTTACCTTTTAAATTAACTAGCAAATCTGTATTCCAAAAGGACATAATATTTTTCAAAAAGCTAATTATAATTGGGTTAACTTTATATATTTTTAATATTTTGATTAGCCACGAGTGCGGGACACTATCAAAAGCTTTTTGATAATCTATATAACAAGTATGTAAATTACGCTTTTGATTTTGAATTTGTTTTAAAATTACAGAATCAATAACTAACTGTTCTTTACATCCCATATGTTTTCTGCGACAACCTTTTTGTTGTTCAGATAAAATATTTTTTTCATCCAAATGAGTATATATTAAATCTGTCAAGCAAGAGGTTAAAATTTTGTATATTGTCGGTAGACATGTAATGGGTCTATTATAACTGCTATCTCGGAAATCGAGAATGATGTCCATGTAATAGGATGAATATGCAACTTATTATTTAATTGGTTGTTATATTCTGAACCCAAAACTAGTTTAAATTAAATGTGTATGCGGCGAATTAAAACTACACTCAGAACATGAAAATGGTTTCACTTTAATTCTGGCAATACATTCATATTATTCAACTAGAATTTTATACCTGCACTTAGAATAAGTCCAGCTTCCTGCATTTAAATGTAGAGTCGTTCTATAAAAAAATCGGGTCATTGTGAGAGCCCTGAAGGAGTAACTATTTGTTACTTATACTAAGGCGGGTATGTGGTGGATAACCTCCAATGCACTTAGAATAAGATAATGTTTTCCTTCGAAATGCAACAGCAGATGAATCCACAGCAGAAATTTTACATTCTGAATACAAAGGTTGTTTAAATTTAATCTGTATGCGGTGAATTAAAACTACAATCAGAACATTAAAATGGTTTCTCTTTGAATCTGGCAGCACTTACATAGTCAAACTAAAATTTTATAACTGCACTTCGAATAAGAGAATAATTTCCTTCGAAATATGTCAGCAGACGAATCCAACTGGAATTTTACATTCTGAACACATAACTGGTTAACATTAAATATGTATGTAGCGAAATAAAACTACACTAAGAACATGAAAATGGTTTCTCTTTGATTCTGGCAGCACATACATAGTCTGCACCAAGAATTTTATTACTGCACTTTAAATAAGACAATATTTTTCTTCGAAATATATCAGCAGACGAAATTTTACATTCTTCAGTCCGTACAGGATGAGTCTGCAACTTGTTATTTAATGTATCGTTATATTCTGAACACAAGGGTGTTTTAAATTAAATCTGTATGCGGCGAATTAAAACTACACTCAGAACATTAAAATGGTTTCTTTTTGATTCTGGCGGCACTTACATAATCTACAACTAGAATTTTGTAAATGCACTTCGAAAAAGAGAATATTTTCCTTACCGGAAAGTAGTGGGGTCCCTTCTAATGTACTTCGAAAAAGAGAATATTTTCCTTCGAAATATTTCAGAAGACTAATCCAACTAGAATTTTACATTCTGAACACAAAACTGTTTTAAATTAAATCTGTATGCGGCGAATTAATACTACATTCAGAAATGAATGTTAACACTTTTGCCAAAAAGGAAATTCTTTTTGCAATTCTTCACTGAACTCACAACACCGCTTTTTCGCGGTCGGCACGGTCAAGAAATTATTTGATTTGAATTGAGTGATAAATATTGGTTATAAATATTACGTGTCACGGCGTGCACTAATCCGTAAACAAAACAACTCAATCACTACTACTACACTGGCGCTCTTGGACTCTTGCTTGTTACATAAATAAACCAATCCCTAGATCGATATCTTCGGGCCTTTTCCAGGGACAAATTTTGTCTTGAACTTAACCAAATGGCTTAAATAGACTACCATAGACAGTATTTAAAAAAATATAGAAATGCGGGACATGCTGGACGCTTTAGAAGATTTGCGGGACTATTTTTGTAAATATTGAAATGCGGGACTACAACTGCAAATGCGGGACGGTCCCGCAGAATGCGGGACGGTTGGCCGCCTTACATATAAGTAATGCCCTTAGTTAGAAAATTAGGAAAATTTTGAGGTTCTCTGACAAGTTTTGAAAGATTTTTTGCAAAAAGAGGATGTAAAGTAGTTAGACGTTTGTACCAAAAATTATGTATCCAATCGCAACCCGTGGCTTTCCAATTATGAGTATTTTTTATAATTTTGGCTAACAATTCAACCAATATATCAGAAAAACTCATTTGTTCAATGTCTGAACAATTGAGTTCTTCATTTTCTATCCAGTTACCTGCCTCATTATGTTTTATATCTTTACTCCAAATGTTTGTCCAAAAATCGCGCATATCTGATTCAGATGGCAACGGAATATTATTATTCGAAATAATATTCTGTTTATCGTCAAGTTTGGAATAAAATATTTTCTCATTTTTCTGAAATAATCTATTATTATTTCTTTTATTATACGTATAATTATATCTTTTTAATCTACTAGCTTTTACACCTAATTTTTGTTTTAATAAATCTAATAAATCATTGATTATATTTTCATTATTATTACTACCAATGCTATAACCAAATTTTCTCCCAATTTCATCTACATATCTCAAAATATTCCTACTTCTATTTCCATTTTTATATTCAATTACTCTAGCTATACTACTTCTTAAAAATACTACATCATTTTCTAATCTAATCTGCCATTCTGGTTTACTATAACTATATGATCTATCATCAGAGGATATTAATTTAACTCCTTACTTATTACATATAGTGATAGCACTAGCGTACACTATTGTATGAAGATCTAAAAAACTAATATCGTCAAATATTATTTTTGGTAAAATTAAATTATTTAATTCAGAAATTAATTTAGATAATTTCTTTGACGTATGCAATTTTGGTAATTTTGGTCTAACTGTGGGCTCTATATCTATATATCTATTTATATTATTTTGAAGCAAGTTAGCTAATTCTATTACATTATCATCTAGTAAGTTTAAATTTGCAATATTGATTTCCCTAAGATTATGAATAATGTCTAAGTTATTTGAATCTACTCTAATATCATTGGATTCTTCTACTAGAATATTAGCTAAACTATCTTCATTCAATGCATCTAATATAACATTACTACTCGTATTAATTTGATCTAAATTATTCTCCAATTGCAATCTATCTGCTACCTACTTCTTTTCTTATCTGATTTAATGTTACTACAGGAATTAAATTATTTTTAATATTAATAATATTTAAATTTCTATTGACATTTTTCCTAATTTCTAATATTTCTAACAGATCTATGTGAAAACCACTGACGTAAGTGTGAAAAATTTTAAAACTAGTATTTATATCAAATGAATGGTTAAATTCAAATAGATGGTTAGCAAATTCCGAATAATTTTTTATAGAATAAACAAAATTTCTGCAAGTTTTGCTTTTGTAAAAATGGTTGCAATCATTACAATTCAATTGGTAAACTCCGGATTGTTAATTTTTTGGTCTTTGTCTTTGTTATTTAAAGTATACTTTTTCAGTTTATTATTTGAATAAAAAGCTGGCTGTATCGTATTAGGAATTTTTTTCATGATGAAATTGGAGGTTTGATGATTTACAAACAATATTTTTCTCCATTGTTTTTTAATATTATCACTGAGCAATGGGTAAATGTAGGACCAATGAAATTTTTTCTTTTTTTTCATATATTTTTTCTTATATTTTTTGTTTAATATGTCGCCTATTAATTTGGAGTTATAACCATTATTAGATGAAATTCTTTTAATGGTGTTAAGTTCAGTTTTGAAAATATTTGGGGATAACGGGTTATTAATTAATCTATTGATCAAATAATGGAAAGCTAAGAGTTTTTGTGAAAATGGATGGCTAGATGAGTTGTGTATAATTATATCAGCGTATGTTTCTTTTCGAAAAATATTATTCAATCTTATTATTAATTACAGGTTTAAATCCAAGAAATTTATGTTTCAAGTAATTCCTATTTCTAATGTCAATTTAATGTTTTTATAAATTTTGTTCAAAAAATTATGGAACATTTGAAGTTGTCTTTTGGTACCGGTCCATATAAAAAGAATATGATCTACGAAACGTGTATAAAACTACCAATCCGTCCGAAAATTGCCAATATGCACTTATAATGTCTCAAACGAAATGATATTTTAAGAAAACTTTGTGTTATTACCGCTTCACAATTAAAGCTCTATAAATGAAACATTTCTGAACGTAGCCGAATAGTAAAAACTGTTTTAAAAAGGTTACAAAATAAGCTTTCAAATATTTATGTTACGAATAAATATTAACATTTGTAAATATTAAAATTTAGGTAATTTTTCGGGATTACTGTCCACGGCTATTACGAATAATTTTTAGAAAAAAACTTTAGATTCGCCTTAATCACTATAAAAGGAAACTTATTGCATTACGGCTGGCGGAAAATAATTTTTTTTAATTTTCAATGTCGTTTAATAAAATTTCACTTCGCGAACCGATACTACAACAGCCCGCCCGCTGCCGCTCGCAATTTTGTCACTGTTATGTTTGTATCCCTGACCTGATATAAACAAGAGCTAGATACGATTGTAGCCGACTTCGTGGGATACATAATAAGGCGCGTAATTATGAAAAACAGAATTAATAATATAATGTAAACGAACCTCTAATCAGGCACTGGAATGGAGACAAACCATTCGAATCCTGGGATTTTTTTAAAAATAAAGATAATCTACACAAGCCGGCTACACAAACCCTGCTTTGCCAGACAAACCATTCAAAAACGTAGGCTGTTTTTTAAAGTAAAGATAACATACACAAGCCCGCTAGACAAATTTCATAATTACGTTTCTTATTATGTATCCCACGAAGTCGGCTACAATCGTATCTAAGCTCTTGTTCGTATCAGCTCAGGGATACCAACATAACAGTAACAAAATGGCGGGCGGCAGCGTGCGGGCTGTCGTAGTATCGGTTCGCGAAGTGAAATTTTATTAAACGACATTGAAAATTAAAATGCATTATTTTCCGCCGGCCGTGATGCAAAAAGTTTCCTTTTATAGTGATTAAGGCGAATCTAAAGTTTTTTTCTAAAAATTATTTAGTTACCATGGATATTAATCCCGAAAATTTACCAAAATTTAGAATGTTAACATTAAAAAATGTCAAAATGACTCACGTGATGTTTTTATGTGAAAACGGTACTAAAATCACAGATTATGTAATCCACAATACTTATTCTACTGTATAAATGTATAATAAACACTTTTGTTACCTCACTTTTTTATCATTTCATTTTAAAATATTTAATAAAAAATAAAAATATCGAGCGCGGTCCAGCCGCCCGTAGGAAATTTGGCGGGTAAAATTATATGTCAGACGGCGCGAATGACAGAATATTCTTGTGATGTATTTCTATGGACAACCTGATAGACATGCTTAGCTTGATCCTTTATCGACCTTTTACTTTTGTTTTAGGGATGCAACTAAAACAATAACGGAGTTAGAACGATTTCCATGGAGACACACGCGTTGACGTATAAACACGCTTATTGTACTTGACTGCTATTGTATGTTTAACCCACATATCTGCTTAAGTTGCTGACCGGTTGTAAGTAATAAATCAGTACAATTAAAGAATTTGATTTCTACTTGGTTTAAAAATATATCAGCTAAAAAGGGACTTGTACTAAACCCATTTCCAAAGCGTTTTTTTTTAGAAATTTGTTATTTTCATATTGAAAAAAAATATATATATTTAAGAAAAAATTTCATTCGTCATGCATTTACCAATGCTAAGTGATAATATTTAAAAAAAAAACATGGAGAAAAATATTGTAAATCATCAAACGTCCAATTTAATCATGAAAAAAAATCCTAATACAGCCAGCTTTTTATACAAATAATAAATTGATAAATCATATTTTAAATAACAAGGACAAATACCAAAAAATGAAAAAAATCCAGAGTTTAACAAATGAATTGTATTAATTGCAACCATTTTTACATAGGTAAAACTTGCAGAAATTTTGAACCGAGGCTGGAGAAACATTTAAGATGTCTAAATAGCAATAATTATTCGGAATTCGCTAACCATCTAATTGAATTTAATCATTCATTTGATATTAATACTGATTTAAAAATTTTACACACTAACATTAGTGGTTTTCAATTAGATCTTTTAGAAATATTAGAAATTAGGAAAAATGTCAATAGAAATTGAAAATTATTAATAATCAAATTAATGTAGTGAATAACCTTATCTTAAGCATATTTCCATTGTAATTTTGTTGTCTTTGATCTTCTAAGCACCTCCCCTTTCCACCTCTCCCCCCCCCCCCCCCAACTACTTCCATTTCTACCCACGCCTGTCTTTCTATACTTGATAATTTAGTTTTTTGTACATATAATGTGCTGATGAAGAGAACGACGTTATCGAAACATGTTGATTTTTTAAATAAAGATTATCGTGGTGAAACAAAGTGCTTTTAATTATTTCATTTAATATTATAATTTTAATTATTATCGCTAGTTTCGAGCAAGTATGTTCTAAAAATGGATCCGAATGTGTCTTATTAATGTAGGCTTACGTGCAGTTAAATATTCACAGAAATAGGTTTATTTCTACAGTGAATAAACATGTGTCTCGCTAAACTACTTTTCTGAGAACATACATAATTGCAGTCGGAACAAGAAAAAGGTTTTTTTCCACTGTGAGTGAGCATGTGTCTCCTTAAACTATCATTCTGAGAGCATGAAAAACTGCAATCGGAACACGAAAAAGGTTGTTCTCCACTGTGAGTAAGCATGTGTCTCGTCAAACTGCTCTTATCAGAATATAAATAACTGCAATCGGAACACGAAAAAGGTTTTTCTCCACTGTGAGTACGCTTATGTCTCGTCAAATGACTCTTACGAGAGCATGAATAACTGCAGTCGGAGCACGAAAAAGGTTTTTCTCCACTGTGAGTGAGCACGTGTTTCCTCAAATTTCCCCTATCAGAACATGAATAACTGCAATCTGAACACGAAAAAGGTTTTTCTCCACTGTGAGTAAGCATGTGTCTCGTTAAACTACTCTTATCTGAAAATGAATAACTGCAATCGGAACATGTAAAAGGCTTTTCTCCACTATGAGTAAGCATGTGTCTCGTCAAACTACTCTTATCTGAAAATGAATAACTGCAATCGGAACATGTAAAAGGCTTTTCTCCACCATGGATAAACATGTGTCTCGTCAAACTAGTCTTATGAGAACATGAATAACTGCAAACGGAACACAAAAAAGGTTTTTCTCCGCTGTGAGTAAGCTTATGTCTCGTGAAATGACTCTTATGAGAGCTTGAATAACTGCAGTCGGAGCACGAAAAACGTTTTTCTCCACTGTGAGTGAGCATGTGTTTTCTCAAATTTCCCCTATCGGAACAAGTAAAAGGCTTTCCTCCACCATGGGTAAGCATGTGTCTCCTCAAACTAATATTCTGAGGGCATGAATAACTGCAATCGGAACACGAAAAAGTTTTTTCTCCACTGTGAGGCAGATCCGCCAATGAGTCTGAAAAATAACATGAATATAAGTGTAAGCACTGTGAATTCAAAAAATGTAAGAAAGCACGAATCGTTATTTACCTTTTGCCTGGGTAAAACTTTGAAAGCGTTTTAGGCATTCCTTTTTAACATCCGGCAGCTCTATGTCAATTTCCATACAAGGAATTCCCTCTTCATCTTCATCTCGGGGTCCTGGTTCTACCTTGAAGCTAACAGTCTCCACTTTAAGGCTACCTAGAAAAACCAAACAAAATTTTAGATTTTATTTTACATTAGAATTAAGATTACATTAAGAAGTGGACCCCAGATGTCCACTTCAGAAACGATTCTTCAACGAGGAAGAAAAAGAAGAAAAAACACTAAGTTTTGTATAACAAAGAAAATTGTGTTATCAATATCATTATATAAATTTAGCTGAATTTAAACGGGCTTTAAAAACCAAATTGTTTCAAAAATCATACCATTCATGAATCCTAACATCTTTTCAATATACCTAATAAGCCATGTTCTCAAGTTTCCCGTAATTTTTTGGTTTCGGTTTCCTCTTTATTGTATTTTTATGTTAATGTCAGAATATTTCTCATTTTTGAACGCAAAATGCCTTCTTTTAGTAAATTATATTTTAGTTTTAAAGTTTCTTGTTTTGTCCTGTGTTACAATTGAACCGGTATTGGCTATTATTATTATTTTCCTGTGTATGCTATAACAGCACTATCTTTATTAATTTTGTTCTTTTGTCATTGTTTTGTAAATACTGTATATTCTGTATTTCATATTATTTTCTCAATACTATAAGGAGCACTGTAGGATTATTTTTAAATTTATTATAGTTAAGCGCACTTGAAGTGAAATGACACAAAACTGCGCTATATAAATACAAAGTTATTATTATTATTATTATAATATACTAGGTGGTCCCGGCATGCGTTGCTATGCCATTTAATAAAGAAATTGTTTCTATCTGAGTGTCCTTTCCCATTCGTCCCGTTCCCCTTCCGGCGCCCCTTCTTCTCCTACGTCCTTTTCCCCTCCAACGTTACCACTCTGTCACCTTCACCTTCCCTCTCCCCACTCCACTCCCCCCCTTCCTCCGTCCCGCGTTCTTCTCCCGAGTTCCCCTCCCCCTCCCAGGTTTCCCTCCCCCTCCCTGGTACCTTTTCACAACCTCTCCCTCCCTCCCGCTTTCCATTGCATTAATTGTTTCCTCCCATGCCACCAATAGCAATTTTTTTATACAAATTTCATAATGCCAGAGCTCACCTGAAGTTTTTTTAAAACCTTGTCCTGACAATAACGAAAACACAAAAAAAATAATTATACAATTTGGTCAAGTCATTCGAAAGTTATGCGCTTAGCAACACATTCAGCAAATCATTTTTATATTATACATTTGTTTAAAACGCATAATAATGTTATTTATTTCCATCCCAAATAAGTTAAAATTATGCTGTAGTTTGGTAGTTTCCGTAAATACATTTTAAGATAAAGTACGGCAACAGAAGACATAATGAACAAATTATATTAAGTGCTGCTTGAGCAACAATTCAAAACAGACAATGTTCCTGAAAAAACAATAATGCAACTTACTGGCTTTTTGAATATTCTCCGCATACTGTAGACATTCCTTCTTTACATCTGGGAGGTCAAAATCCATATCCGCATACGACATTTCACCTTCACCTTCTTCCTGGGGCCCTGGTTCCGTCTTGATGGAAACACTCTCTGGGCTTAGTAGATCCATGGCAAGACCGTTGAAGGTTTATGGCCTGTTCGGTTGGACTATTCTTTAAAAACAATTATGATAGAAAAGACATTACAGTTGTATTAGAAGATGTTTAATTTTACACCATACAGTTTGTTTATTAAGGATCCGATATGTAAGAAGGAATGTGTTTTATTTTTTAAAGTATTGGTTTATCTATGGTTTAAGATTTCGGACATTATTGTTTGATATATGTCATTTCTCATTGTTTTCGCTACTCTGTTATTTGGAAATGTTGGATGTTTATTTAATTTTGTATTTAAAATATTAATCAAATACTTAAATGTTAACTTGAATTACTTATTGTTAACTTGAATTACTTACTGTAAGGATTTAAAAAAAATCGAGAGTATGTTTGATGTTTTGAGGAAATGTACGAGAACTTTACAGACGCACTGTTAACTCATAGAATAAAGAATATCTGTTTGTGTTAACTTTATATGGTAAAATATTTTTATTAATTTGGATAGAGAAAGGGTTGTATCAGCTAACCTTTGGATCAGGCATAGGGTACAAAAGCTTGCTCAAATTGCAAAAAGTTAAACAAATAAATCGATTAAATAGCGACCGATCATCTGAATCTTGCAATTGACAGTGACAGATGCTTTCATGATTGTGATCTATGGTTATGTTTAAGGTGTTGCCATTTAATATCCTATTAATGCTAGTATTTAGTTTCCAAAAATATTATTTCTTCTCTCATGACAACTATCTGTTTCGAAATGAAAATAACTACCGTGTAAATAGGTCTGGCCGACCCAAAATGCACCACGGGCTCCATTGACAGTTTAGATACTTACTAACTTTATGTTCATATCTTAAGTCGCAACTTGTAACAACATAACAATATGATACACCCGAGCCTTATGGCGGGTTTCAAACTAAAACTATAAACTTAAAATTAAGGAGGAAAAATTAAAAAAGCTATGATTTAAGAAACGATACATTTGTTCTAGTAGGACACAAAAGGCAGGTGTTAATTATTAATCTAGTGTTAGTCTTAAAACTACTTAATTAATTAGCCTTAAAATTAGAAAGTCTGTTTGCTTAATTCTACGGTAAAGTCTTTGTGCAATTGTTCAAAATCGAATCACTTCGGTGGTTAATATAATTAAAATGTTCAGTCACTTCCCTTTGGATGCTGATGATGGAGTCTCCGCGTACGCATACAGTCACTAGGCACTTTAAACTTAGTTGTCTATATCTTTCACTTTTTATTGCACAGATAGGAAGTTGCGAAAGTTCTTTGAAGTGAAAATTTGTGCAAAGTGGAACTTGCACAAATCCTTGGTCACTTGGTTGGACTTCCTGGCGGAAGTTCGCGAATGTATCGGCGGTTCCTGGTTGAAATCCGCGAGCGTGTCTTAATTTCTCTGGTCGGGAAATTGCGCGGGGGTCGTGTGTAGTTCGGACAGCGTTTGCAAGCCCTGGCCGGGTTGCAAATCGCGGGACACTCCGTTGGCGGAGTGGAGTACTACCCCCAAGCCGGGTAAATGGTGACTGACTATCGTGGTGAAATTTTTTAATCCCTGGCGTACATCTTCGGAATTATTTCCATCGGCGGCGGCGGGCGGCATCGAGTGTTAAACGAAAAGGTTTATGGCCCTTCGCTCGGTTCGGCGATATTGGGTTTTATTTTACTATTTTGTTTGTCCCTGCCGACAATATCCTGGCTTTCCAATTTTTATTGCGGTCCCGTTTGCGTTCGCCGCTCCTTGTGTTCGCCGCTAGTTTAAGCTCCTTGTGTCTAACGCCAACTCCTAAGCTAGGTATCCATTTGTTCAGTTCCGTGAATTTTTGACATTAAAATACCTAAAGGTATATCAAATATTACTCTACTCAAATAGGTACATAATGCTCAAAACGACTCGAAAAAAATATGGCAAGTCATAAATGAAATTTCAGATAAAAACCAAAAGGTTAACAAAATTCATCAAAAAATCATTACTGAGAATAGCACAACCATGAAGATGCTGAGAGCATTGCAATCAATTTCAATCACTTCTTTACAAGCAAACATTGCCTCAACTCTTATAGATAATAATCCCAGTCTTAGTATTTACTACCTCTGAGCTATCTACATTCAAAGAAATAACAGAACTTGAAATCTCAAGACAAATTGATAACCTTATAGAGAAGTCTGCAAATGGCCCAGATGACATAAAGCAATACCACAATAAAATTAATTAAAAAATATACAGGGTGTTAAGGGACGTACTTGACTTACTTTAACCAGTGATTCCTCACATTATTTGGAGTAAAAAATGTAAATGAAATTTTGGTCTCCGGTGACAATTTTGATGATTTTTTTATTTATTTTTTCTACAAAAACATTAAAAAATGGTATGTGTTGGACAGTTGGAGGCGGGGTAAGGGGTTTAGTTGGATTCTCGGCTGAGTTACCAGTAACGAAGTTTGGAAGAAATTTTTTTTGTTTGATTTTGAAGAAAAAATTTTTGAAAAAAAAAAAAAAGTTGTCAAAAAAAGTCACCCGAGGCCAAAATTTCATTTACATTTTTACTCCAAATAATGTCAGGAATCGCTGGTTAAAGTAAGTCAAGTACGTCCCTTAACACCTTGTATAATCATTCCATTACCCCACGTATTCAACAACTGCATCAGACACAGCATTAATCCCGATAATTTTAAACTCGCATATCATTCCAATACATAAATCTGGATCCCAATGTAAAATCGACAATTTGACAGATAAGAGAATTCGTCAGTAATACACACTGAAACAAACTTATTGCTATCTTGGTGACAACTTTGCAAGAAATAAATGAAGACGCAGAACTTCATTTTTTTTTTTAACATTTGTCCATTGAACGTGATTGGTAGATACCAATTTTTATTAATTATGCATTAAACCGCTTACTCGTTAATACATTTTATTCAAACAGTTATATTTAGCTTTATTATTACGAAAATTGAGTATTTATGTCGGGGGAGGCCAAAAACCATGCATTTAACATGTATTAAAATAATTACACAAACCCGCTAGACAAACCCTGCGTAGCCAAACAAAGCATTCAAAAACGTAGGCTGTTTTTTAAAGTAAAGATAACATACACAAGCCCGCTAGACAAACCCTGCTTTATTGTCTATTAGTTAACCTTCCCCATACTAACCATACAAAAATTCCGCGTGCTCCGAACCGGGGGATCGCGGGTCCCCGCTCGTATTTGTTCAAATTGCAAAAAATCATAGTGTGTTTTAAGTGACGTCTTGTCGACCATCTGGCCCGGCTTGGAATGTGAACGAAGCTATTAGGCACTGAAGCTGTAGCAAGCCAGCGCTTTCTGAACAGTGGGATATATTTTTAAATAAAAATAATTTGTAAACAAGTGCAGTTTTAAATCTTGTTTATTTTTCTTTTAAACTTAAAAGTACGTCGATAAATTTAAAAAGAAAATTGTTAATATAACAACGATTTTTTATTTATATAGATAGGTAACTTTTACAAATATTCTTTAAAAAATATATTTTCCATTCAGAGATTTCAGCTTGTCTGTATACTTTTTAATTTTTAATTTCTTGCTAGAGCAATCCTGATGAGTTACGAAACTCATTTTAGGACAGGGGTAACTTACAATTCATGGGGGGAGGAAATAGTTGAATTTAGACATTAAAAATAAGTTAAGTTATATGCCGCGGAAATAATGGTAGAAGAAGCAGAAGCCGCCCGAGAAAGATACGGCACGATTAAGTGTATCAAAATCGTGTGGCGGTCTATCCTTTCTACCTAACCCTGTGTTAAACGGATAAAAATGTTTACGCATAAAAAATGCAAATCAAGTGATTTTTTTTTAAACCCGTTTGTAAATATTTCCCTATCGAGTCCACGATCAAATCACACTTTAAAAAATTAAATCAAATTGTACTAGGTAGATAACACTTAGTAATAAGTAATTCAGTAATCGGAATTGAAAAATATTGCATTTTAATGGTTATTTTTTTATCTTTTAAAACGCGAAAGTCATTTCTCAAGGAATGCCATGTTGTTAATTACGACGGCAAACAACGTCTCGCGTTATTTTTCGTGTTTATGAAATCGAACAAAATAATGATTAATACGCATTATTTATCATTTCCGAAGATTTCAATTCGTACTTATTATTGTCTAACTGACAGAAAGTGATTATTTCTTTTAAAAATGAGTATTTCATCGTCGTAATTAACATGGCGGTCCTTGAAAAATGATATTTCACATTTTTAAATAAAAAAAAAAAACATTATACGCAATATTTTTCAATTCCGGTTACTGAATTACTTATTACTAACCATTATCTACCTAGTACAATTTGTTTAAAGTGTGTTTTAAGCGTGGACTCGATAGAGAAATATTTACCAACCCGTTTTTTTTATATTTAAATAATAATATCATTTGTCATTAAAAAATTACATGCCGTTCTACAAATTAAACTTAAACAGTAAATAAAAAATTTATATTTTTTAAACGAACTTATTTTTTTTTTAACTTCACTTTTATTTTAAAATAAAGAACAGTTTTAGAAGCTCAGAAAATGTACATGTGTTCAGCCTAAAAGGAGGTAAAAACTGACTGACCGACCGCTTTCAGCGAAATAAAATTCTGAGCTGAAAACGCAGCGTATAACTACCGGAAACTGATAATAGCAGTATGCCTGTCTCGCTCTTTCCCATCTGTTATTTGGGCTATCCAACGTATTGGTAAGGTGAAACAAAAACATGCCACAAGAGCGTAAAGAGAGGACATACCGAAATGTAGATAAAATTCAAGCGCTTGTTGCGATTTGCACTAATTTTCATGAAAAATAATATTTTTCAATGTGATGCGCTTTAAATATTATAAAACAAAAAATGACATAATGTTTGTCAATATTTTTTTGAGGATTACAAAAATTATGAATTAAATTGTACGATTAATTATCGAGTTATCGTGCGAAAAGTGGATTAAGGGGATTTTGTACACCCCTCTCAGGGCTGGCTGGGTTAAAAAAGGAACATTCCGTATTATCCGTGCATCAAATTTTGACAACACGAACGTTCCGTATTATCCGTGAGGCGGCTAACTGCATATTTACCCAATTTTTGAATAAATTATAATTGATAACTTTAATTTTTTAATTATCAAATATTACGTTATAAATTCTTTTGTTTATTATCCCTCCCAATATTATAACAGCGAAAGTGTGTATGTGTGTGTGACGAATTAGTGATAATGTGTAAGTGTGTGTGGTGAGACGAATGATTAGTGATCTTCTAGTACGTCTCAATGACAAACAAATAAACGCAAGATATGCGGATTTTGTCCGTAGGTATAAAAAGCGCTGAATTACACTTACAAAAATTCTTTATCGTAAAGAGCTTTTAATGTTTGTCAAAATAATTTAATACCAGATTGAATAGTTTTAAAACTCTAGTTGTAGACTTTGTATATGCTGCCAGAATTAAAGATAAACCATTTTTATATTCTGAGTGTAGTTATAACCCTTAATTTACCCGGTAGGTCCATGGGACTCCATTGAAAACTTTCAGCGCTCATAAAACCGTTAGTTTTGGAATTACGTTAGTTGTGCGTTCCAGTACCGTCACGCAGTGAAGCTCCGGGATTAGTATATTTATGAACGCGCAAAATGCGGGGGAGACCGGACGTCGATGCGCGCGATTTCGATTGGTAAGTAATCAGTCCGTGGGACTCCACTGGCGTGATTACTTTTTTTTTGTTAGAACCATGTTCTTTTTTATTGCTTTTTATAAGAATTGGTTATGTTTTTATTATATTATTTTAATAATTACTTAGAAAAATTGTTTTGTTTTGAAATGTTGTAAGAAGTTGGTTGAAAGAAGTTAGGTCTCGTAATTTTGTTACAAAAAGTGCCATATTCTAGAAGTTCCTTAATAAAAGGCTGTGATTCTATAATTTTAAGTAAAAACCTATGCCATTGTTAAAGCAAATATAAAATAAATTAATATAACTAGCATCTCATTCAGAGGCGTAGCGTGGGGGGAGGGGGGGCGGCCCGCCCCGGGCGGCACTTTTGAGGGGGGCGGCAAATTTTCACAATAAATAATAATATTATCTTGGAAAATTGTAAAACAAAATCATTATTCAAAAATCTTCAACGATACTTTCGTTTACGAATCCAACTCTCTTTTAATTATTTTTAAAATGTATCAATAATTATATTTTTTTAAGCTGCAAATTTCACAATTCGTAGGAAAACCGTACGCATATTATGAGAGTAATACTAATTAAAGCTGAACTCGCAAACAGATTCTCTCTTAATTAAAACCAGAAATGTGTTCTGAATGTATTAACGAATGAATTTCAGTTGTGTATTCATCTGCTGATACATTTCGAAAGAGACCATTATTTTATTCGAAGTGCATTGGAGGACCCACCACATACCCGCCCTGGTATAGGTAACAGATGGTTACCCCTTCAAGGCTCTTGCAAGGACTCTAATTTTTTGTATGAAAACGGCTCTACATTTAATAAATGATACTAGACCTCCATTGCCCTCGCATACGTTGTTAGGTAGCAGTATGCAAGTGCTACTATGTACAGTTGTTAGTAATTATAAAGAAAATCTTACCTGGACCTCTTTTAGGTAAGGGGATGAAATAACAATAAAGAAGACAATATGTAGGCAGTATGCCTACCCTAACTTATTTATGTACATAAAGCACTAAGCAAATTTCTAACAATGAAATAGCAATCATGGTAGACAGTAGATCCACAGACGGAGGTGCTACAGCGCGGATCGCCCGGCAGTCCTGCTGAAAGTTAGTCGGTGATCAGGCAGGCCGGATACGAGGTTCAGATACCGCGCCCCTAAGCCGACATCCCGGTTATTTTTATTCGAAGTGCATTGAAGTACCCACCACTGTCCCGCCCCGGTATAGGCGACTTATGGTCGCCCCTTCGGAGCTCTCGCAAGAATCTAATTTTTTTTTTGAACGACTCTACATTTATTAAAACGAATCTAGACCTTCAATGTCCCTACATGCTTTGTTAGGTGGCGGAAATGTAGGATCGCCTACAGTCTAAGCTGTAATAGTCAAAAAGAAAAACTAATACTACTGGTGTTAGTAAACATGAAAATATAATATAGAGAAAAAAAAAACAGCATATATATGAAAAATAAACAGAGGGAGACCACACACTCTGAGACTGCAGGCATCTGCGTGTGAAGAGAAAAAAAAGTGTAGTAAATAAACCATATAACATTTGAAAAAGGTAAAAAAAATAGAGGATAACCGTCATGAGCGTCGTTTGCCCGGCAGTCCCCCAGATAATGTATTATTATTATTATAGATAATGTATATAATTATTATTCGAAGTGCAGTTATAAAATTCTAGTCGCAGAATATGTATGTGCTGCCAGAATCAAAGAGAAACCATTTTCATATTCTGAGTGAAGTTTTAATTCGCCAAATACAGATTTAATTTAACCCGTCTAATCACAGGAGACGCAATTTTAAAATAAAATTGTGAAATTATGTCCCTCACATTTAATTTAAGTGATTGCGATAAACAGTTAAGATACAGTTTTATTACATTTTTTTAAAGAAAAGGAATCTGTATTTAAAATTTTAAATTTATTCTCTTTTAGGTACTTTAATTTAGAATATCAAAATTTTAATAATTATTACAAAACAATAATGTTCTAACAGGCACGTCGGATAAATAACTATATCTAGATTTTAGAACCATTTTGTTTTTGGCAAAAGGCAAAAAAAAAACAATAGAAATGAAATTTTGTGGGCAAACATTGACAAGCAAAAGTTTATAGATATTTTTTCTTATTATTCGAAGGGTTAAATCAGATTTTAGAATGTAAAATTCCATTTGAGGATTCATCTGCCGACACAATTCAAAGGAAAACATTATCTTTTTTGAAGTTCAGTTATAAAATTCTAGTTGCAGACTCTGTATCCTGTATGTACTGCCAGAATCAAAGAAAAGCCATTATCATGTTCTGAGTGTACTTTTAATTCGCCGCATACAGACTTAATTCAAATCAATTCTGTGTTGAGAATGTAAATTTCCAGTTGAGGATTCATCTGTTAACACATTTCAAAGGAAAACACCCTCTTATTTGAGGTTCAGTTATAATATTCTATTTGCAGACTATGTATGTGCTGCCAGAATCAAAGAAAAACCATTTTCATGTTCTGAGTGTAGTTTTAATTCGCCAGGTACAGATTTACTTTAAACCAGTACAGAAGGTAAAATTCCAGTTGGATTCATCTGCTGGCACATTTCGAAGGAAAACATTCTGTTATTCGATGTGCAGTTATAAAATTCCAGTTGTAGACTATTTATTTAATACCAGAATCAAAGAAAAACCATTTTCATGTTCTGAGTGTAGTTTTAATTCACAGCATACAAACTGGTTTTGTATTCAGAATTCTCCGATAAATTAAATAACGAGTTACAGATTCATCGTGCATCGACTGAAGTTTAACATTTGAGTTACATAATGCTGTAAAATTCTGAGAAATTGATTTTTGCGTGTGTAACTATTATTTGGGGACTCTAACGCAGTATCAATCAATCAACTTTGGAGTAGAATTTATAAACATGATTTTCGTTGAAAGAATACTCATCAAATGTGATTATTAAAGAATCCGGCTCGTATATAAATGGGTCGTAATAAAAAAATAGGATTTCCGAATACAACCCCCCCGCCGCTTGAAGTACCCAAATAAAGGGTCGGCGAAATTTTCCTACGCCCCGATGTTCTGAGTGTAGTTTTAATTTACCACATACAGATTTAATTAAAACCAGTTTGTGTTTAGAATGTAAGTGCCGGCAGAATAAAAAAAAACCGTTTTCATGTTCTGAATTTAGTTTCAATTCACCGCGTACAGATTTAATTAAACCAGTTCTGTGTTCGGAATGTAAGTACCGCTAAAATCAAAGAAAAGCCATTTTTTGTTCTGAGTGTAGTTTTGATACACCGCATATTTAGATTAATTTAAACCAGTTTTGTGTTATCAATATAACAATAAGTTACCGATTCATCGTGTACCGAGTGATGAAGATGTGAAATTCTGAAATTCTATTACAGGCATACCATTCTCGATTTCTGAGAGCAGTTATATATAAATTTGTAGTAGAATTTATAAGCATGATGTTATTGGAAGAGTACTCGGCACATGGGATTATAAAAATCGGCATAAAAATAGGAAATCTACCCCCCCCCCGGTCAGCGCAGTTTAAAATCTGCGCTGTACAAGTTAGGGAGGGGGGGAGGGGGGCGGCAAAATTTTTCTTCGCCCCGGGCGGCCGAAACCCACGCTACGCCACTGATCTCATTTAAAAAAGTGTTTATTTCATATTAAATTTACGATTTTATTTCCGGGAGTCCTAGGGACTCCACCAGGGAAATTGTGTATGTATGAAGTCACCGGGTAAATCAAAGATTAATTCGCCACATACAGATTTAATTTAACCCTTCTAATCACAGAATAAGCGATAAAAAGGAAGAAACAGTTTTATTACGATTTATTTAAAAAAAAGGAATCTGTATTTTAAATGTTAAGTGTATTAATGATCAAAAAAATTTATCTCATCAAAAAAGCACACGGTCTTACCCAAACTCACCTTGTGCCTTTTTGACAGAAAAAGATATCCTTTTATAAACATTCCAATGAAAAGTAGCATGAAGAGTAAATTATTGAAAAACTGGTAGTCAACAACCCCGATGCGTGAGAACGGGGTCACCAACGATGTATATGTAGAGCAGTGCTCCGCAACCGGTGTGCCGTGGCACACTGGTCGTCGCCTCAGTTCTTATTTGTCCAACAGACCATTTTAGTTTTTGTTCAAACTCCACTTTAAAATTAAAAATAAAGTATTAAAAACAAAAGTTAATCACTTTACTGAGAATTATTTAAACTAATGAGACCTTTAACTTGACGGAAACAGCTTTATCAAACACCTATCATAATGTTTTATTGAAATAATGAAAGAAAACCTTCTCCTCCCGTAAAATTTTTAAATGGTCTGTTGGACAAATACGAACTAAGGCGACGTGGTGTGCCGTGAGCCGGTTACAGTGTGCCGCGGTCAAATTCAATTTATTTGACATTTTACAATATTTCATTATGTATTAAAAACACAAAGACAAATTATTTGACTAAATTATTATTTTTTAAAGCACGGCTGATAACTATTGTACGTTTCGTTGACGAGGACTTTATTAACATTAAAGGAAATTATTTATTTTGTATGGAGGTTCCGGAGCGAACTACCGGTGAAGAAATTTTTCAAGTAACCGATGATTTCTTCAAAATATATAATATTCAATCGCAACCAATGCAATAAATTCTACGGAAGCACTTTCGAGAGGAATTTACAGATTTAAAAATGGACGTGACTTTAAAACTTCACTTCTCCGAAGCTCCTTTAGATGTTTTCTGGATTTACGTTAAAAAAGAATATCCTCGAATTTCCAACACAGCAATCTTAACACTACTTCCATTTTCGACGACATATTTATGTGAGCAAAGTTTTTCAACGCTTGTGTTAATTAGAAATGATAAGCGGTCATGCTTATAAGGTCCTGACCAAGAACTTCACGTTGCGCTGTCAAAAATCGAGCCGAACATTAAACTTGTGTTCACTGAAACAAGCGCAGGTATCAGATAAATTTATTATCATTTTATAATAATTATTAAGATTGCGTAAAAATAAATGTCATTTTTTTTTAAAGTGAACACCGCACAAGAATCTCAACTGCTCCCGTCTGGAGCCAGTGAGACTATGGCATCCCCAATTGGGGTATATTGTGAGGCTGAAGGTAGTGGGGAGGGGAAGGAGGTGGGAAAGAGAAAGTTTGGGAAGTACCTGGCTATTCAGATCTGGTCACCAAACACGGCTAAAGCCATATTCAAGCAACGTTTCAATTCTGAATGGTGGTCTTACACCAGGGCGATACTGATAGTATCTTCCACTTTGGAACATGCCGCAAATATACTATATATTATTTTTAATGAATAAATTGTGAAATAACACAAATAAATCAAATAAAATTTATTTGCGCATGCCGGGTTCGAACCCGCGACCTCCGGAATGTGAATCAAGATTCTTACCCACTGGACTACGGAGGTCGTCATATAGTTATATGTATGTTATACTTTTCAAATAAAAAACAAAAAATATTGTAAAATTTGTGAATCAATTTAATACCTACATATTTTAGCTTTTGGTGTGCCGCGGAATTCCAGGAAGAATTTTGGTGTGTCGTAGGTGACAAAAGGTTGCGAAGCACTGATGTAGAGAACGATACTCAACAACTGGGTAATTGGGTTTTGTACGCTGGCAACTCAAGCTGACGGATCTTGAGCTGTATTCCGTTCGGCAAATGTACCGAACTTGATTCGTTTTCTGACGGCCCGATCAGCTGCGTAGAGTGTCGTTCCCTACTAAATCCTTCTGATAATTACTTGTCGTATTTTACAAGATCGAATAAACTTTAACTTCAGTGTAAAATACTTTCTTTCATTTTAAATATCATTGTACACTACTTTGGTAACCTAATGTGGAGTCAGATAAATAAGTAAGAAACCAGGCGGATTGCCCGAACCAAGGCTGGCGAGGCCCGCCATAACAAATATACCTACCAAATACTTAGGTCAAATTCACGTCTCCAGTGACGGGTTAATAATAAGCCATTGTCATTTCGTTTGAGACATTATAAGTGCATATTGGAGATTTTAGGACGGATATGTGTATTTTTATAAACGTTGCGTAGATCATATTATTTTAATATGGACCGGTACTAAAAGACAACTTGAAATATTCCTTAATTTTTTGAACAAAATTCATAAAAACATTAAATTTACATTAGAAACAGGAATTACTTGAAGCATAAATATCTTGGATATAAGCCTAACTATAATTAATAATAAGATTGAATTTAATATTTTTCGAAAAGAAACATACGCTGATATAATTATACATAACTCATCTAACCATCCATTTTCACAAAAACTCTTAGCTTTCAGTATTTGATCAATAGATTAATTAATATCCCGTTATCCCCAAATAATTTCAAAGCTGAACTTAACACCATTAAAATAATTGCATCTAATAATGGTTATAACTCCAAATTAATAGGCGACATATTAAACAAAAAATATAAGAATAAAAATATTTGTTCTAAATTTACCCATTGCTTAGTGATAATATTAAAAAAACAATGGAGAAAAATATTGTAAATTACCAAACCACCAATTTAATCATGAAAAAATTCCTACTACAATACAGCCAGCTTTTTATACAAATAATAAACTGAAAAATTATATTTTAAACAACAAGGACAAAGACAAAAAAAAAATTAAAAATCCGGAGTTTACCAATTGTATTGTAATGATTGCAACCATTTTTACATAGGTAAACTTGCAGAAATTTTGAAACAAGACTTAAGGAACATTTGAGATGTCTAAATAGCAATTTTTATTCGGAATTTGCTAACCATCGAATTGAATATAACCATTCATTTGATATAAATACTGGTTTTAAAATTTTACACACTATTATTAGTGGTTTTCACTTAAATCTTTTAGAAATATTAGAAATTAGGAAAAATGCCAATAGAAATTGAAAATTAATAATTATCAAATTAATTTTGTGAATAACCCTATCTTAAAAATATTTCCATTGTAATTTTTTGTCTTTGATCTTCTAAGCACCCCCCCCCTTTCCACATCTCTCCCCCCACCCCCAAACTTCCATTTCCACCCACGCCTGTCTTTCTATACTTGATAATTTAGTTTTTAGTACATATAATGTCCCGATGAAGAGAACGTCGTTCTCGAAACATGTTGATTTAAATATTATAATTTTTATTATTAGAATTCATTATCGCTAAATTCGAGCAAGCATGTTCCAAAAATGGATCCGAATGAATCTTATTAATGTAGGCTTACGTGCAGTTAAATATTCACAGAAATAGGTTTTTTTTTACATGAGCTCCACACAGGATGCCCTGAGGAAAATAATTTCCCTCAGGGCCTATGTCATCTTTGGCGATACTGTGTGGAGGGTTTTTTTTAAGGAAGGAAGGAGAGGAGAGTTCTGGAAAGGAAAAGGGTTTAAGGGATGGGTAGGAATCTGGGTTTCAGTATGTCCTGGTCATCCGCCTCCAAGACGGGATGATATGGAGCAGCGCAGTCGAATGTGCAACATCGACATCCATGGCATTCCCGAGGCAAAGGGTGAAAATTTAATCACCCTAATAGATAAAATAGGATCAAAAATTAACGTCCCGCTTCCAAGTAGCTGTGTGGTGTCAGCGCACCGCGTCGCTCGCGGTCACTCGTCGCCCTCCAACCGTCCACGCAACATTGTCATCCAGCTTTCCACAAAGCGTCTCCGTGATGATGTCATCGCTGCAGCAAGGACACGCCGCGGCCTCACCACGGAACAATTAGGACTTGGTGCTCCAACCACCAACTTTTATATTAACGAGCACCTGACATTAAAAAATAAAATACTTTTTGCGAAAACCCGAACCGCAGGAAAAGCCAACGGCTTTAAATACATATGGGTGCGGAACGGCAGTATTCTAGCGAAGAGGAACGATCTCTCGAGGGTAGTCACCATTCGTCGTGAGGAAGACCTTCAAAAAATTATCACACATGATTCCAAAAACATATGACTCCTACCACAAAGATGTTACTGCTGTCATCAATGCCCGCTTTCTTCCAATTTTCTCCACCCTTGTTTATTAATTTGTTTTTTTCAAAGCTATTTTATATTTTTGTTTACTGCGCAATATCCCTATAACTTTATACCAATACCGTGTTTCTTGCATATTAATTCACTTTGTAAAATGTGGACATATCTTATACTCCTTCTAATGAGTAATTTATGTTTTATATGTAATTTCGATACCTCGTATGTCCTACATTACGTATCACTCCTGCGATTGTGGAATAAGTCAAAGGACACTCTTACTCTAGTGAAATGATATTATCATCTATTTCTGTTTACTACCAAAACTGTGGTGGTATTAGAACCAAAACTCAGGGGCTACTAACTAATATATTATCGAATAATTATGACGTAATAGTGCTAGTTGAAACATGGCTTGTAGCAAGCGTAAATACAGCTGAATTCATAGATTCGCGATACATGGTGTTCCGACGAGATAGGGACCGTATACTTACTGGTAAGATGGACGGAGGCGGTGTGCTGGTAGCAGTGCGCAAGGAACTCGCAGCTTCCCGGCTCGATGACTGGGAAAACAGTCAAATCGAACAAATCTTCATATCTATTCCGGTAAGGTCTTTCAATCTCATCATATGTGCAGTATACGTACCTCCTGTCTCGCCACCAACGATTTATGATATTTTCTCCAAAAACCTGGAATCTGTATTTTCATCTGAACCAAATAATATGTTTTGTGTAATAGGAGATATGAACCTACCTTCTCTTACTTGGTCATTTTCCGAAGGCTGCAGTCAAGGTCTCGCCTCCTCAAACACGGCTGCATCGCAAACTTTGCTTCAAACAATGTCATTGATGAACTTGCTCCAATATAATTGTATCCCTAACCATAATGAAAAATACTTAGACCTCATATTCTATAGTCGCGAAACAAATGTTACACGTAGCAACGACCCTCTGCTTTCAGAGGACAGACACCACCCAGCCCTTGAATTCGATATATCCCTCGCTCAACCAAAAATCAATAACAAAAAAGAGCGTAAGCGCAATTTTAGGAAAGCTGATTATACTCAGATTAATAACGACATCAATTGTATTGATTGGTTATCTGAAACCGCAAACTTATCAGCCGAAGAAGCAGTAGATCGATTCTATTTAATAATAAACAATGTGATTGATAAGTTCATTCCAGTATTGGCACGACGAAATGACAAATTCCCCATATGGTTTACTCCCGAACTTATTAGGATATCACGGAAAAAAGATAAAGTTTGGCTCAAATGGAAAACATATAAAAGTCTTTCTGACTATCGTAAATTTTCCTTCTTACGTGCTACATACAAAAAATTGGCTAGTGAATCTCGAAAATTATTTTTCGGCAACATCGAAAGTTCATTGCAAAATAATATTAAATGTTTTTGGTCATACATATCCTCATTAAAATCATCTGATGGATATCCTGCTACTATGTCCTTCGAAGGGCGCAAATCTAATGATGCCCAAGAAATCTGTAATATGTTCTCTGAATTCTTTAAGTCAACATTTGAACCCTCCTCTATCAATGACACTATTAACATCGACCAACTTGAGGCCGTTCGGGACTCTGAACTTACGCACATTCACACTATTAAACTAACGGAACAAGAAGTCCAATCAAGTTTAAAGTCGTTAGATATAAACAAAGGTGCGGGTCACGATGGAATACCGGCATATTTCCTCAGATTCGCTGCGTCGTCACTGTATGTTCCACTTACCATAATATTTAATAAATGTCTGAGTGACGGGGTTTTCCCTGATAGGTGGAAGTTGGCTTATATTATACCAGTCCACAAGAGTGACTCACGACAAAAAATCGAAAACTATAGGCCAATATCCATTCTCTCGGCGATCCCTAAACTCTTGGAAAGGCTTGTCCATGATAACATATATCCCCAGCTTGCCGCCAAAATCACAGAACAACAACACGGATTTGTAAAAGGCAAATCTACCATGAGTAATTTACTAATTTACTCAAATTTCTTATTCACTAGCATGGATCGAGGCCACCAGGTAGATGCAATATACTGCGATTTCAAAAAAGCTTTCGACAAGGTTGACCACCTTATTCTTATTAAAAAAATAATGTTCAACGGAATTAGGGGAAACTTATTACGTTGGTTTGTCTCATATTTGACAAAAAGACAGCAAGCTGTATCATTACGAGGACATACTTCTACGTGGGAACCAGTTACTTCTGGCGTGCCACAGGGGTCAATCCTGGGTCCGCTGTTATTTATACTTTTTATTAACACTGTTGCTAAATGTTTCATGCATTGTTTATTTCTTTTGTACGCCGATGATATAAAAATATTTGCCATTGTTAGGAATTTAAACGATTGTCTGCTCATCCAAAGCGACTTAGTAAGGTTCGAAGCATTTTGTAATGAAAACAAAATTTACCTAAGTTACAACAAATGTAAACAAATAAGCTTCACTAAAAACCACAACGCTATTGTACACAATTATTGTATTGGTAACTATTTACTCGAGCGCGTTTACTGTATAAAAGATCTAGGGGTACTTTTTGATTCTAAACTCCATTTCGATGCGCACATTGAGAATATTGTAAATAAAGCTTACTGCATGCTAGGATTTGTCATCAGAAACAGCCGCGAATTTCGAAAACCGGAAACTTATCTTCTACTTTACTACTCGCTGGTCCGCTCTCAACTTGAATACTGCACCTCCATATGGACACCACTTTACGGTGTCTATAAAGACAACATAGAAAGTATTCAAAAGAAATTTCTGCAATACCTCAATTACAGAATGAGCGCACCTAAACGGGGGTACATAAATATGCTCTCGAATTATAACGTCTCCACTCTAACTAACCGGCGAACATTCCTTGACCTCATGACTCTATATAAAATCTGCAACAACATTATTGACTGTCCTGACCTACTGAAACTAATAAACTTCAAAATACCACCCAGAGTAACAAGACTTAACGACTTATTCCACATTAGCCGGACGCGTACAAATGCTGGTGTCAGGGATCCAATCAGAAGAATGTGCGAATCGTTTAATCAAAATCAAAACCTTAAGGATTCCGACTTATTTTTTGATACACGCATTACCTTTAGTAGAAAATTGAAGGCTGTTTTCCTACAAAGTACAATAACTTAGACATTACTCGGTTTATAATTTTAACTACCTTTCTTTTTTCAAATTTATGTATGACATTATTTTTTATCTATATTTATATATTTTTTTATATATTTTTAGTCTTACCATCAAAACAATTTGTAAACTTTTATAAGGATATTGCGCACATTTCATTTTTTTTTATCTCTCTATTTGTAAAATAATATTCTTATGTATATACATACGTCTTTTCCGTATTTAAAAGTAAAAATATTTGCATATGTTTTTATCTGCTGTTAATGTTAATTCGTGAGAAATAGTTTGGATGCAGGTGAATTCTCTATTAATTGTTTTGTATATTCTTGTCAATTGACATCTGTATCTGTATTTTCTCCTTAAAAAAAAAAAAAAAAAAAAAAAAAAAAAGACCTAGACAAACCTAGACAGACCTCACCCCATGAACCCGGGCACCCCTGCTAAATCACCAAACGTAGCGAACCACTTGGGGTGACCTATGGCAGAGCTGTTGGTAATCCAATAAAGGTTTCCGGGGCAGCGGTACCCATTCCCGTCTCCCAAATTGGTTTTACTCTACTGTGAATAAACACGTGTCTCGCTAAACTACTTTTCTGAGAACATACACAATTGCAGTCGGAACAAGAAAAAGGGTTCTTTCCACAGTGAGTGAGCATATGTCTCGTCAAACCACTTTTATGAGAACATGAATAACTGCAATTGGAACATATAAATGGCTTTCCTCCACCATGGGTAAGCATGTGCCTCCTTAAAATATTATTCTGAGAGCATGTAAAACTGCAATCGGAACACGAAAAAGGTTTTTCTCCACTGTGAGTAAGCATATGACTCGTCAAATGACTCTTATAAGAGCATGAATAACTGCATTCGGAGCACGAAAAAGGTTTTTCTCCACCGTGAGTGAGCATGTGTTTCCTCAAATTTCCCCTATCAGAACATGAATAACTGCAATCGGAACACGAAAAAGGTTTTTCTCCACTGTGCTTTCTCATGTGTTTCCTCAAATTACTCTTATGAGAACATGAATAACTGCAATTGGAACAGGAAAAAGTCTTTTCTCTTTAGTGAGTCAGTATGTGAGCCAGCAAATATTTCTTTCCAGAACATGAATAGCAATAGCTGCAATCGGAACACGAAAAAGGCTTTTCTCCACTGTGCTTCCTCATGTGTTTCCTCAAATTTCCCCTATCAGAACATGAATAACTTCAATCTGAACACGAAAAAGGCTTTTCTCCACTGTGAGTAAGCATATGTCTCGTCAAATGACTCTTATGAGAGCATGAATAACTGCATTCGGAGCACGAAAAAGGTTTTTCTCTACTGTGAGTGAGCATGTGTTTCCTCAAATTTCCCCTATCAGAACATGAATAACTGCAATCGGAACACGAAAAAGGTTTTTCTCCACTGTGCTTCCTCATGTGTTTCCTCAAATTTCCCCTATCAGAACATGAATAACTGCAATCGGAACACAAAAAAGGCTTTTCTCCACTGTGCTTCCTTATGTGTTTCCTCAAATTTCCCCTATCAGAACATGAATAACTGCAATCGGAACACGAAAAAGGTTTTTCTCCACTGTGAGTAAGCTTATGTCTTGTCAAACTATTCTTATGAGAACATGAATAACTGCAATCGGAACATGTAAAAGGCTTTTCTCCGCTGTGAGTTAGCTTGTGAGCCATCAAATATCGTTTCTGAGAGCATGAATAACTGCAATCGGAACATGCAAAAGGCTTTACTCCACCATGGGTAAGCATGTGTCTCGTTAAACTACTATTCTGAGAGCATGAAAAACTGCAATCTGAACACGAAAAAGGTTTTTCTCCACTGTGAGTAAGCATGTGTCTCGTCAAACTTCTCTTATCTGAACATGAATAACTGCAATCGGAGCATGTAAAAGACTTTTCTCCACCATGGGTAAGCATGTGTCTCCTTAAACTACTATTCTGAGAGCATGAATAACTGCAATCTGAACACGAAAAAGGTTTTTCTCCACTGTGAGTAAGCACGTGTCTCGTCAAAGTTCTCTTATCTGAACATGAATAACTGCAATCGGAACATGTAAAAGGCTTTACTCCACCATGGGTAAGCATGTGTCTCCTTAAACTACTATTCTGAGAGCATGAATAACTGCAATCTGAACACGAAAAAGGTTTTTCTGCACTGTGAGTAAGCATGTGTCTCGTCAAACTACTCTTATCTGAACATGAATAACTGCAATCGGAACATGTAAAATACTTTTCTCCACCATGGGTAAGCATGTGTCTCCTTAAACTAATATTCTGAGAGCATGAATAACTGCAGTCGGAGCACGAAAAAGGTTTTTCTCCACTGTGAGTGAGCATGTGATTCCTCATACGTCCCCTAATAGAACATGAATAACTGCAATCGGAACACGAAAAATGTTTTTCTCCACTGTGAGGCAGATCCGCCAATGAGTCTGAAAAATAACATGAATATAAGTGTAAGCATTGTGAATTAAAAAAAAATGTAAAACACGAATCGTTATTTACCTTTTGCCTGGGTAGAACTTTGAAAGCGTTTTTGACATTCCTTTTTAACATCCGGCAGCTCTATGTCAATTTCCATACAAGGAATTCCTTCTCCATCCTCATCTCGGAGGCCTGGTTCTACCTTGAAGCTACCAGCCTCCACTTTAAGGTTACCTAGAAAAAGCAAACAAAATATTAGATTTTATTTTACATTAGAATTAAAATTACATTAAGAGTAAATATGAGAATCACAGAACATTTAAGATGCTTAAATAATAATTTTTTTCAGAGTTTGCTAATCACCTAATTTCCACGCATCACACTTTTAATGAGGACACAGGGGTTAAAATTCTTCACTGTAACAATGACCTACGTAGTCCAGTGGGTAAGACTCTTGACTCATAATTCGGAGGTCGCGGGCTCGAACCCGGCATGCGCAAATAAAGTTTATTTGATTAATTTGTGTTATTTCACAATTAATTCATTTAAAATAATATATAGTATATTTGCGGCACGTTCCAGAATGGAAGATACTAGCAGCATCGCCCTGGTGTAAGACCACCATTCAGAATTGAAACGTTGCTTGAAAATGGCTTTAACCGTGTTTGGTGACCAGATCTGAATAGCCAGGTACTTCCCAACCTTCCTCTTCCCCACCTCCTTCCCCTTCCCACTTCCTTCAGCCTCACAACATACCCCAATTGGGGATGCCATAGTGTCACTGGCTCCAGACGGGAGCAGTTGAGATTCTTGTGCGGTAGTCACGGTAAAAAAAAAAAAAAAATAAATAAAAGCAAAAAATAGTTAACTCAGAAGCCCTTGAACCCTAAGTAAAATCCTAAGTAATAATGCTAGTATTTTGATTAACCAAATTAATTTATCTTTTAGTCCTATTCTAAATATTTTTCCAATAAACTACTCTGTTCTTCCCGGAAATCCAGCAATTTCCCCCACCCCTTAGTTTACCTCCCTCTCAAACACCTAAAATTTGTATATCTGTCAATATTCTGTATCATAGGTTAGTTATAATATTCTCCTGACGAAGGAAGGGTGATTTGAAACCGGTAGAGTGTTTATAAAATAAAAGTGGTCTACAACAAATTGATGTGTTTTTATTGTAAATTATAGCGCTCACAAAGTTAATCCTTTTTCAAAATAATAACAATCTTTGAGGTAAATTTAGGAAATATGATGGACCCCAGATGTCCACTTCAGAAACGATTCTTTAACAAGGAAGAAAAAACACTAAGTTTTGTATAGCAAAGAAAATTGTGTTATCAATATCATAATAAGAATTTGGCTGAATTTAAACGGGCTTTAACCCTTAGAAGACGAGCAGATTTTGTATGAATTGGTTGCCTGAAACGGCAGGATTTTCGTAAATTACGTTTAACGCTCACTACAGGTTTGAAATATTATTTAGCTGTACCTGAAGGTTTTAAAATATTTTTATTTATTTTACAGTATTCTTAAATGTTGTAAGATTAGTTTTGTACACCCAATATTATATTTTTCCTGGGTTATTATGTGTTAGATGAAATGTGAATAAAAAAATTACCTTCAAATGACCAACTCCCCGAATGGAACACTCACAGATTGTTTATTTATTATCAAGTCGTAAAATTTCTTTTTTTCACATGAAGAATGTACATTTGGCAATTAAGTTATCAAATTTTATGATGAGTTTTATTTACACAGTAATTATGATAATTGTTTTAGTACAAGACAAAAATTTTTTCAGCCGACACGCACACACTTACGCAAAGCCACTTGTCTGCATTAGAAAGGGCGACCACGAGATTGTTCGGCGTGACGGACACTTTTAATAATTAAAACTTTTCTACAGTGTGATATATTCGAAAACATGTAGTGGGACACAAGGCAACTTGACAACAGTAACACCAATAACGTGTCTGGACTCGACGTTTAGGATTTAGCGATGAATGTTTGCACACGTGACACTCCCGATAAATTGATTTTCTCTTTGAATTGGAAGATGGTGGAACATCCGAAGGAAAATGTCTGGCAGTTAGCCTCAGTGGATAATCGCCAACTCGATTTACCTTTTTTGCTGACTCAGGAACATGGTGTTTTGAAATAAGTTGCCTAATTACTTCCAAATGAAAATCAGTTAAGCTCACTTCTTTTTTTGTTTGTAACTTGTACATTGCGTGGGCATTTATTAAAACTACGTCAATTGTCCGAAAAGCAATTTTTTTGTACCACTTTATAGTTTTGCGAACACTTTGCACGAATGTAATTAACATATCTGACCTATCAACACCTCCCATATTCTTATTGTAATTAATTACACAATTGGGTTTAACTATTGGATCTTTGGTTTTCCAGCTATTTTTTCCTGTTTCTTTCATTGATGCATTGTGCGATGTAGTCAGCATATGTACTTCCCTCTTGTCGTGCCATTTGATTGCAAGTAGGCAGCCAGATGTTTTGCATTCTACATCTCCTTTTTTTACGTTTCCAAATGGCGGCATATTTTTTCGGGTCTTTTTGACAGTACCGCAGGCATTCGTTTTTTTGCTGTGCAAATAGGTGAATAGAAAGGGACTCGAATACCAGTTGTCAGTATAAACTGTATGACCTTTCTGTAAATAATCCGTTAGTAAAGAAACAACCACTTTCCCAGAAGTCAGTAGTTGCCCGGATATGTTTTCTGCCATATTTGGTATTTCTATGTTAGATTTAGCACCGCAATAAATAACAAATTGTAAAACGAACCCAGTTTTACAGTCACATATAACAAAAAGTTTAATGCCGAATTTGTGCCTTTTCGCCGGAAGATACTGCTTTATGCACAATCTGCCTTTGAATAAAACCAAAGACTCGTCAATGCACAAATTCTCATAAGGATAAAAATATTTTTTGAATTGACTGCATACCAAATCCACAAAATCTCTAACTTTATGTGTAGTGTCACCTTTCTGTTGTTTTTCATTGTCTGAAAAATGGAGCATGCTTAGGATAGATAAATATCGATCTCTTGGCATTGTTTCTCCAAATATCGGTGATGAAATTAACCTGTCTACCGACCAATATTGATGGATTTTGCCTTTTTTACTTCGCGCCATAAGCATCGTCAAGGCAATGAACACGTACATTTCATTAACAGTAACATTTTTCCATTTGTGCAATCTAGAATTTGGAGCAAATGTTTTTTGAGATTTTAGAGTATCAAAATATCGGTTTGTTTCGATTACAACAATGGTCACGACATCTGAATTTAGAAAAAGCTCAAAATAATCAGCCTCACAACTCTCTTGGTTTAGTTCGCAATCTCTTAATCCTGATTGCTGATTGAAACTATGTACATCTGGCTGGAAGTTGTTGCCACATCCCCATGTTGGAGAGAAATTTGTAAAATTTATATTATTGGAGGGATCTTCGTCCAAGCGTTCAAAATCTTCAATTTCATCATCTCCGTTGTTTTCTGATGATTCCTCCAAACTCTCCAAATTTTCAGGTATATAATCTTCATCATCACTCATCGAAAAATCTGAATCGCAATCTAGCACAAAGTTTTCAATGTTTTCTTCATTCATTTTAAAGGATTAAAAATCTAATCTAAATATGTATTTTCAACAAACAGTCAATGCAAAACAATACAATAATATTAAATTCACAAATAATACGCACAATAAATGCTAACGAAACACTTCATAAAAGTAAATATTTGCACAGAAACACTCCAAGAGTAATAAAAAAACGGACACCCTAATATAACAATAAACGGTATATAGCTGAGCGGCCAGCAACTCGACACTCACACGGCGAAGGGACAACTAAGACTGTATGCGTGCGCTGAAAGAAATGAATAATGTGAGAAGAGATACAACTTACTAAAAGTTCTTTTAAAAACAAACTATACGTAAAAAGGAAAATCTGTTATAAGGATGTGGTAGAAAATGAACAACTTTATGCAACAGATTTTTTACTTCGACGTTTTACTGTTAAATTTACTAAATATTTAGCGATGAACATGACAAATGCTCAAAACTACACGTGTAGTGCGCCGTTCTGTGGGAGATTTTTTCTGACACTACAATTGTAGTTGGCCGTCTCCTAGAGGTTAAAAACCATATTATTTTAAAAATCATACCATTCATGAATCCTAACATCTTTTCATTATACGTAATAAGCCATGTTCTCAAGTTTCCCGTAATTGTTTATTTTCGGTCTCCTCTTAATTGTATTTTTATATTTAATGTCAGAATATTTCTCATTTCTGAACGCAAAATGCCTTCTTTTAGTATATTATGTTTTAGTTTTAAAGTTTCTTGTTTTGTCCTGTGTTACAATTGCACAGGTATTGGCTATTATTATTATTTTCCTGTGTATGCTATAACCAGTGGCGTAGCTAGCATGGGTGGCACCCGGGGCGGAAAACGTGGTGTCACCCCCCCCCCCCCATTAAAGTTTACTTTGAGAAATTTAAAACGCAAATTTCGACCTCCTTAAATATAAAAACATTACTAGCTAGTCAAATGTGTAAACAAAACAAAAAAAAAATTTGAGAATCCCGACCGACCGAGCCATAGAGCTATAAATAACAGAGTTCCGAGTGGAGTCTTCAATTTTATTATTTTGCAAAATTCTGAAGAAAATCATTTGCTGGCATTAAAACATCCTTTTAAGAACCCATATAAGTTAAAACCAGTTTTGTGTTCTGAGTGTAACGATAAAATTTCAATTGTGAAATAGTAAAGGTGTAAGTCCTTATATTTTATTATTAATGCACACAGTATACGAAAATGGTTTTCCTCCGATCTTTGCAGCATATTTTTTTTTATTTTTTTTTTTTTATTGAAAATTTTTGATACAATACATATAATACATACATGAAATAATGAAAAGTATTTAAAAAAAACTTAATATAATAAATGTATGAACAAAAAAATCCCACAAAGGCAATGCCTGTGCAAATAGTCTGCAACTTTCAAATATTGCACGTGGAACTCGAAAATGGTTTTCTTTGAAATTTCATTTGAAACTCTGTTCATCTGCGGACCCATTTCGAAGAAAACCATTCCCGAGTTCCACTATTGCGAGATTTCCCCGAGTTGCAAGATATGAAAGTTTCAGACTACGTACTGCAAATACCGGAGGAAAACCATTTTCATGTTATGGGTGTAGTTTTAACTAAAACGAGTTACCGAATACAGATTCAATCTTAAATTTCTACCAGTTTTGAAATAATTAATAAAGTAAGTTAAGACAAGTCTTGTATTCAACATTTTCAAAAAAATATCCAGATGCGGATGCATGTACTGACGCATTTCGAAGGAAACCATTCTCATTTTCCAAGTGCAGTTAAAAAATTCAAGTTGCATACTATGTGGTGCAAAAATCTGAGGAAAATCATTTTTGAGTTCTGGGTGCAGTTTTGAACCTGGGGAAACGCACACAGAAAGTTAAAACCAGTTTTGTTCTCCAAATGCAGGATAAATTTCGAAACCGTTCTAAAGTTCCGAGTGGAGTCTTCAATTCTAATATGCTGCAAAATTCTGAGGAAAATCATTTGCTGACGTAAAAATATAATTTTAACTACCCATTCTTAAGTTAAAACCAGTTTTGTGTTCAGATTGTAACGATAAAATTTCATTTAAATTAATAAATTACTTTGTTTTTACCACTTTTATTGTTTACAAAACCGACATGTTTCGTCAGCAAAGCTGACTTCTTCAGGGTTTTGAGAGAACTGGTGCCACAAAATAAGTTTGCTGTGTTAGAAGAAGTGATAAAATTTCAATTGTGAGATAGTAAAGCGTGAGTCCCCAGCTTTAATTTTTAATGCACGCAGTACACGAAAATGGTTTAACTCCGATCTTTGTAGCACATATTCTTCAACTTAAAATTCTTGCACCCGGAACTCGAAAATGGTTTCCTTTGAAATTTCATTTGCAACTCTGTTCATCTGCGGACCCATTTCGAAGGAAACCATTCCAGAGTTCTTGTTGCAAGATATTCTCCGAGTTGCAAGATATGAAAGTTTCAGACTACGTGCTGCAAATACCGGAGGAAAACCATTTTCATGCTATACATGCATAATCTTAAAACCAGTGTTGAGATGTGCTTAAAATTTTAGTTGCACACCGTACGCTCCGAAATTCGAAAGAAAACCATTTGCTTGTTCCGTGTGTAACTTTTATTCGAGCTTTTGGATTCTCACACAGACTGACTCTTAACTTAAATCTGGAAAAATGTGAGATCAGTATAGGCCGGGTCAACGAATGAATACACCGTCAAGATGCCATACTCACGTAACGTCGCCAATCAAAAAACTTTTTATTTTTCAAAATTAGGACTAAAACAAAAATCCGATTTAAGGATTACTAGTTACTGATTACTTATACATATAATTAAATTATTAAAAATATACAGTATCTTTATTTTTAGTAACTCAAACTAGATATTGGATCTTACCCAAGCTAATATTGGATAAAATAATTAAGGTATTATGATTTAAAGCGCTAGTAATACGAAGGTGACCTCTTATCCAAAGAATCGACAACTGATCGAAATCTTAGGGTAATCTTACATTTGGTAAGCGAATTACCTTAGCTTGCGAACCTACCCCATTGTATAATCGTTTGGTGTAAATACTATCGACAGTTGACTTGGTAATCGGTGTAAATAGCGCTACGTCAACGAATTCAAAACGCATATTTCGAATTCATATAAAACGTTTTCTGAAAATCTCCAAATTACCTATTATTCCTTGTATTTATTTATGTACACAAAACAATATAATACAGAAAAAACATACAGATGATTGATCATTTTTCTTCAATCAGTTATTGATCGATTCGGGTATAATTGCATTCAAGTTTTGTGTCTATTAGAAAAGTGAACTATCAAATCCACTTACATTGTTTTTTTTTAATGATCTTTCAGCACTAATAAAAACGCTAATAGAATAACAACTTTTTCACCAATTCAAGTCAGTCAATAGATAACAATTCACTCCACGAGTTTACGTTTACAATAAAAATAACATTACGAAAATATAATGATACAAGGAATATTTCAGGGAAATCCCCGACTCAGCAACACTTCGAGCTAAGAATAAAAATAAAATAAAAAATATTTTTTCTTGAATCCCCGACCAAACGTGCCTAGTGCTAAATAACTGTCAGTGTTAAAGCGTAAAATATTTTTGTGGCAATTTTGCACTTTCGTAAGTTTTTCTCCACGTCCGAGTGTCACCCCCGCCTCGGGTGGCACCCGGGGCGGTCCGCCCCCACCGCCCCCCCCCCTCGCTACGCTACTGGCTATAACAGCACTATCTTTGTTAATTTTTTTATTTTGTCATTGTTTTGTAAATACTGTATATTCCTTATTTCATATTATTTTCTCAATACTATAAGGAGCACTGTAGGATTATTTTTAAATGTATTATAGTTAAGCGCACTTGAAGTGAAATGACACAAAACTGCGCTATATAAATACAAAGTTATTATTATTATTATTATATACTAGCTGGTCCCGGCATGCATTGCTATGCCATTTAATAAAGAAATTGTTTCCCATTCGTCCCGTTCCCCTTCCGCCTCCCCTTCTTCTCCTGCGTCCTTTTCCCCTCTAACGTTCCCACTCCGTCACCTCCACCTTCCCTCTCCCCACTCCACTCCCCCCCTTCCTCCGTCCCTCGTTCTTCTCCCGAGTTCCCCTCCCCCCTCCCAGGTTCCCTTCCTCTACCTCTCCCTCCCTCCCGCTTTCCATAGCATTAATTCTTTCTTCGCGTGCCACCAATAGCAATTTTTTTATACAAATTTCATAATGCCAGAGCTCACCTGAAGTTTTATAAAAACCTTGTCCTGACAATAACGAAAACACAAAAAAAAAGAATTATCCAATTTGGTGCAGTCATTCGAAAGATATGCGCTTAGCAACACATTCAGCAAATCATCTTTATATTATAGATTTGTTAAAAACGCATAATAATGTTATTTATTTCCATCCCAAATAAGTTAAAATTATGCTATAGTTTGGTAGTTTCCGTAAAAACTTATACATTTTAAGATAAAGTACAGCAACAGAGGACATAATGAACAAATTATATTAAGTCCTGCCTGAGCAACAATTCAAAACGGACAATGTTCCTGAAAATGCAATAATGCAACTTACTGGCTTTTTGAATATTCTCCGCATACTGTAGACATTCCTTCTTTACATCTGGGAGGTCAAAATCCATATCCGCATACGACATTTCACCTTCACCTTCTTCCTGGGGCCCTGGTTCCGTCTTGATGGAAACACTCTCTGGGCTTAGTAGATCCATGGCAAGACCGTTGAAGGTTTATAAATATGTCATCTCTCATTGTTTTACGCAACTCTGTTATTTGGAAATTTTGGATGTTTATTTAATTTTGTATTTAAAATATTAATCAAATACTTAAATGTGTGTTGATTACTTATTGTTAACTTGAATTACTTACTGTAAGGATTTAAAAAAAAATTGCGAGTATGTTTGATGTTTTGACATCCTGTTTTGAGGAAATAATGTACGAGAACTTTACAGACGCACTGTTAACTCATAGAATAAAGAATATCTGTTTGTGTTACCTAACTTTATGTGATAAAATATTTTTATTAATTTGGATAGAGAAAGGGTTGTATCAGCTAACCTTTAGATGGTACAAAAGCTTGCTCAAATTGCAAAAAGTTAAACAAATAAATCGATTAAATAACGACCGATCATCTGAATCTTGCAATTGACAGTGACACAAGTGACAGATGCTTTCGTGATAGTGATCTATGGTTATTTTTAACGTGTTGCCATTTTTTGAACATTTTTTTTTTGCTTAAGGCAATTCACCCTAAAGAGAGTGTTATGTTTTTTTGAACATTTATTATCCAATTAATACTTATTTATTATTTAGTTGGCAAAAATATTATTTCTTCTGTAATGACAACTATATATTTTGAAATGAAAATAACTACCGTGTAAATAGGTCTGGCCGATCCAAAATGCACCACGGGCTCCATTGACAGTTTAGATACTTACTAACTTTTTGTTCATATCTTTAGTCACAACTTGTCACAACATAACAATATCAATAACTAAGTACATAATGCTCAAAACGACTCGAAAAAAACATGGCAAGTCATAAATGAAATTTCAAATAAGAACCAAAAGGTTAACAAAATTCATCAAAAAATCATTACTGGGAATAACACAACCTTATAGATGCTGAGAGCATTGCAATCAATTTCAATCACTTCTTTACAAACATTGCCTCAACTCTTATAGATAATAATCCTAGTCTTAGTATTCACTCAAATCAAATTCCTCCTGGAATTTCTGGATCTAATGACACTGCCTCTGAGCTATCTACATTCAAAGAAACAACAGAACTTGAAATCTCAAGACAAATTGATAACCTTATAGAGAAGTCTGCAAATGGCCCAGATAACATAAGCAATACCTCAATCAAATGAATTGAAAAAACATATAATCATTCCATTACACCACGTATTCAACAACTGCATCAGACACAGCATTTATCCCGATAATTTTAAACTCGCATTTCATTTCAACACTTAAATCCGTATCCCAATGTAAAACCGACAATTACAGTCCAATAACTTAAACTTCTCAATTATCCAAGATCTTCGAAAAGTGTTTAAAACGACAACTTATGATTTTTCTAGAATCAAATGCAATCTTCTCAGCTAATCAATATGGCTTTAGGACTAACCTGAGCACCGACCACGCCGCCTTTAAAAACAAAAACATATACTCTAACCTAGACTCTAATAATAAAACTTTAACCATTTTATTGAACTTAACACTAGAAAGACCGGAGCCTTCATTTTGACGGCAGCCCGAAGTAAAGTGACGATATAATGCTTAATACTTATTGTATTGGTGTGATTTTTTTTTATATTTCATGATTTATGGTTTAACAACTATGGTGAAAAAAACAGGTATGTGTCTTAATTACTTTTTGAGATATATTGACTTATACCTAGAAAGACCGCCGCCGTCAATGTGACGGTTTGGGCCATAATGCTGATTTCGTTTACAACCTTCTTTACCCAAGTTAACAACATACCCATTCCTCATCGTTTATGATAGTACTATTATGTCTTTTTCTTTCATTCGGTATTGCGTATTATTCATACTCGATCTGTACGTTTATTGGCAACTGTCACATAATTTATAAAAATACCAAAAAATATTGCTCCTGCCCAAATTTATTTTATGGCTTGTTGGAGAAGGACAAAGTATACAAATACCAGAGTTGATCCAGCTGCGTTAGCTTCTGAAGAACTGACAGAATCATTTATTGGATAACCAACACGTCTGCCATAGGTCACCCCAAGAGGTTTGCTATGTTTTGTGACTTAGCAGGGGTGCCCGGGATCATGGGGTTAGGTTTGTCCGGATTTTGGCGGCGGATGCGTCTGCCAAACAACTGCGTGGCAGACCAGATCGGCAGGGAACGGTTGAGGGTGATCTTTTGACATCGGCAGCAGGACTCTCAGAACATTGCATTGCACCGCAGTGGTGGGGACAGATTCATACGTCCGCCACTCTTGAACACACTGAACCCCAGTTTCCCACCCACCCTCACCTCATTTCCTTCCCAGAACCTATTCTTCTTCCTTTTCCTATAGGTACCCTCCACAACAGCATCCCAAAAGATGACAAATGCCCAGAAGAGAATTATTTTCCTTAGGACTTTTTTGTGGAGCTAATATAAACGAAAAAGAAAAGAAACCGGAAAATAAAACTACCGAAAGACGACAGTGCCAAATTAATAAAAAATATAATAAAAACAAAATAAATGATAGGTGTGATAATTGTAAGAAACCCGTCTGCGGAGAGTGCATTCGATTTTATAAAAAAACGTAAAAAATCGATATTGTCCAAACATAACACATGCTTGTACATTGCATCATTTTGCACTTACATGTTTTTTTTCCACGAAGCCCCGAGGAAAAAAACCCTAAGGGCCTATGTCATCTTTGGGGATGCTGTGTGAATTTATGTGTGCATTGGAGTTTTTAGGGAAAGGAAGGAGAGGAAGTTCTCGGAAGAAAAAAAGTGTGAGAGATGAATAGGAAAAAAATGTAAATATATTCCGGAGGGACGGACGAATAAATCCATCCCTCCCACTGCAGTGCAAGGCGACGGGATGAGAAAGGTCCTGCTGGAGAGGACAAGATAAGTATCGCCCTCGACAAGTGCCTCCCGACCCGGTCCGCTATGCAATAGGTGGGCAAATGTATTCACCACCTAGATCCAGACAAACCTCACCCAATGAACCCGGACACCCCTGCTAAGTCACTAAACGTAGCGAATCGCTTGGAGTGTCCTATGGCAGAGGTGTTGGATATCCAATAAATGGTTCCCGGGGCAGCGGTACTCATATCCGCCTCCCAATTTGAAAAAAGTGATCAGCCGTCAAAGTGACGGTCGTGGTCTTTATAGGTATGGAGCAGTACCCGGTCTTTCTAGTGTTAAAGAAAGCGTTCGATACAGTCAACCATAAATTTCTATTAAAGAAAATCATTAACGTTGGTATTAAAAACAAAAGTATCTTGTTACTAAAAAGCTATACGTATTAAATCGCTAACAACGCACAACAATAGGATCAAGCATAAGCACTAAGACTTGTGATTTGGTAAAACATGGTATTCCTCAAGGAACATTCTTAGGGCCACTACTATTTCTAATCTAAAACAATGACCCATGCAATATTGCATACCAGTTGAAATTCTCTCTTTTGCCGGTGACACTGCAATAACAGTATATGGTAAAACGTGGGAAGATGCAACGAGTAAAGCCAACAATTGCACTGCAATAGTCAAAGATTGGGTAGATAGAAATCTTCTCAGTCTAAATCATGATAAAACCATTTTTATTCCCTTCTATAATTCCCATAAGTCATCTCCTAAAAACAATCTTAACTTGAAGTTCCATAATGTTAATTGTAACTTTACGACACGCTTAAACTGCGAAAATGTGAAATAAGAAATTGTATCAAGTACATAGATGTAACTATAGACTGCCGACTCAAATGGGCTTACCATATAGACAAAAATGTTAATAAACTGAGATACCTAAATTACACATTCAAACGCATGAGCAACATTATCATGTCATTGTCAACATAAGGACCATGAAACTTGTCTATTACGCATTGGCGTTTTCATCCATTTCCTATGAAATTATCGTGTGGCGAGGAACATACAATAACCATGTACCTAAAACCATTAGAAATTGCACAGAAGTCCATCATTAAGGTAATGTACCAGAAAGCCAAGACGTATCCCACCAATCAATTATTTCAGGATACTGAAATTATGGAACTAAGGCAGATTTACTGTATCCAGTGTCTTAAGTTTACACTTTCTCGTCCTAACAATTTCACTAAAAACACAAATCGCTCTAGCCAGAGGCATACCACGTGCGTGAACACACTTCCTCATTGCAAAACTAGGCTTGCCCAAAGGCACATTAACTGTATTGCCCCAAAACTGTTCAATTCCCTACCCAATTCAATCAATACGTGTCAAAATCTGAACGTATATAAAAAAAAGCTGGGTAAAATATAATTTGGAAGTGTGAAATTTTTTTCTATAAATTGTATTATCTGTTTCTAAATTCCTAAAATATTCCGTGTATTTCTGTATTTTAGAATAAAAAAAGGAAATATGTGTATTATATTTACACATATATATGAACGTGAGTTTGTACGTATTGGGTGTTAATATATGTACATATCTCTTTAATTTAAAAAAATTTCTCAGTAACTCCTGTAAAATCGATCATGTTGATCACTATAGACATAGACAGAATATATATATATATGTATACTATTTTAACCACCACTGTTATTAAACAGTAATCCACATAATACAATACATACGCACAGGCTTCGCCTTTGTGGGATCTTTTTTGTTACTCTCTTATTCTTATATATTTTTTTACATGAGGTCCACACAGGAGGCCATAAGAAAAATAATTTCCCTCAGGGCCTATGTCATCTTTGGGAATGCTGTGTGGAGGGTTTTTTTAAGGAAAGGATGGAGAGGAGAGTTCTGGGAAGGAAAAGGGTTTAGGGGTGGGTAGGAATCTGGGGGTCAGTATGTCCTGGTCATCCGCCCCCAAGACCTAGACAAACCTCACCCCATGAACCCGGGCACCCCTGCTTAATTACCAAGCGTAGCGAACCACTTGGGGTGACCTATGGCAGAGGTGTTGGTTATCCAATATAGATTCCCGGGGCGGCGGTACCCATTCCCGCCTCCCAAATTAAATAGGTATTATGTTTGAACCTATTCCCATATATCAAAAAATTTTGCTAATAAATACTAAAAAAAAAATCTTACAAAATCCCAAGCACAAATATTATTTATTTATATAACAAAAAATGAATATGGAGTGGCATTCTTTATTAATCTTTTTTTAACCTTGGATCATTAATCATTCATCTCACCAGCACCTGTCGCGTTCGATGTTTGGGTATGTTCCCGACACTTTGTCGCCCCGCCCCTCTCAGTACCTTCCTGATTGGCTAATTAGTGACTCGAGCGGAGGCGAGGCGGACGCACGCTTACTAGTTATGGTGTAATAGCAAAATAGTCATCTCACAGACGAATGTGTAGTGACCACGTATCTACATATACAAAAAAAGAAATTTTCAAAATCAATGATGTTTTAAATAGTGCTAGTATGTTAGTAACGATGTGTTCTGGTGATTAAGAAAAGTGCTTTGTTGATGAATGTATCCATCTACGCATCAATGTTAGCTCGAGAGGGACGACTGCCCCGAACAACATACCTACAGGTTACAGGTTCTAAGAAATAAAGAACTCGAAACAATTTATTTAAACATTGACACACTAAGCCTTAAAATTAATGTGCGTATAGACGGCAGTTAGCAATTGCAGTGGTAAGCGGAATTTTTCCTGTGAAAAAAAAAGAAGAGTGAAAAATTATCTTTGCCCGACCATGACAGATAAGAGAATTCGTCAGCAATACACATTGAAACTGTAAATTAAACACGAGTTTTGAGGAGACAGAACGAACTGGTGCTTTTATTTGAATAACCTTTTAAACCATAGACAAGATAATCATAGACAACAGATCATTTTGATATAAGAAATCAACACCCCCACTTATCAAAATAATGTAGGTACACAATACACATATTACAAAAGGAATATGAACATTCTTTACATCCTGTATACCCAATAACTGCATAAAATAATAATGCTTAGTACTAGCTAAACCCTTTGTAAATATGTCTGCTGGCATTTCAGCTGTTTCCAAATATTTCAATGCTATAATTTTATCATTAACACATTCTTTACAAAAATGGTATCGTACATCAATATGCTTAGTTCTTTTGTTAAAGCTATTATTTGAAGACAGCTTAATCGCACCCTGATTATCATTAAACAAAGATATGGTGTATGACTCATCGGTTATTTCTTTTGATAAATTACTTAAATAAATAGCTTCCCTACAAGCTTCAGCCACACCCATATATTCGGCTTCAGTGCTCGAAAGAGCGACGGTTTTTTGCTTTTTAGCTTCTCAAGAAATAACACATCCAGCTAAACTATAACATAAACCTGTATAAGACCTCCGATCTATGATATTGTTTCCCCAATCTGCATCAACAAATCCTTCTAATTTTGAATTACCATATCTAGTATATTTCAATCCAAAATGTTTAGTTTTCTTAAGATATCTTAAAATTCGTTTAGCGTATAACCAAGTTTCCTGGTTATAGCAATTATTAAATTGACTCAGAAAACTTACTGCAAAAGCTATATCAGGTCTTGTTAATACCGCCAAATACATAAGTCCGCCAATAAGCTGCTGATAAGGTATTTGACTTTCACAAATTTTAGTTTCTTTGTTAATATTCAATTTAGCCTCTAAAGGTGTATCTGCTACTTAACAATCTGCCATGTTAAATCTATTTAACAACTGATTAACATAATTCTCCTGGCTTAAGGTAACTGTACCATTAACTTTATCAATATTAACACTCATCCCTAAACAATTTTTGACTTGACCTAAATCTTTTATTTTAAATTTTGGAGCCAATACCTTTTTCAAATATTTACATTCAACATTATCATTTGAAAACACAAAAAAATCATCTACATACAAAGTAACTATTGTCTTTTTATAATCCTTAATTTTTGTGTATAAACATGGTTCTAACATGGAGCGTTTATAGCCTATACCAACAAGACATTCATCGACCTTCTTGTACCAGGCCCTTGAGGATTGCTTAAGACCGTAAATAGCTCGATTCAATTTAAGTACTTTATTATTATCATTTTGAGAATCTAATAAACATTCTGGTAATTGCATGTAAATTGTTTCCTCAAGATCCCCGTTCAAGAACGCTGTAGTAACATCTAGATGTGTAACATCTAACCCAACTTTGACATATAATGCGATCAACAATCTCAAAGTTGAATGTCTAACAACAGGCGAGAAAGTGTCTGAATAATCCACATTTTGCTTCTGCATGTAGCCCTTGGCTACTAAACGTGCACGGTATCGAACATTATTACTATTGTCAATCTTTTTCCGTAACACCCACTTGCACTTTACTACAGTTTTACCATCCTTTGGCACATCCACCAGCTCCCATGCATTATTTTCTTTAAAAGAATTAAGTTCTTCTTTCACTGCACTTAACCACTGTTCTTTTTCATTTCCCTGTAATGCTTCTTCCAAAGATATTCCACTAGCATCATCAAATACACCCTCAGGAATACACGTATTTAGCATCCCATACCGCTCTGGCTTCCTAATGATCTTGCTGGATCTAATACGCTGCTCAGGTGAATCAGAAGCATCTTCATAATCACTAGGAGTGTAAGTATCGTCTGATGTATCTTCGACTAGTATATCCTCTTCTAAAGTTGTATCTTCTGAACTTGATGTATCTTTGCAACTAATGTCCCCCACTGGACATGATTTTTCCCCACTCTCGGTAATTGATATATTGACCTCTGGGTTCTTTTCATCTTCCATGATAATGACATCTCTACTTGTAAGAATACATCTTTTAGTGGGATCGTAAATTCGGTATCCTTTAATATTGTCGGCATAACCTACCAACAAATTTTTTTTAGCCTTAGTATCCCACTTAAGTCTTTTTTCTTTTGGTATGTGAACCATCACCTCACTGCCGAAAATACGCACATGACTTAAATCTGGTTTTTTGTTTGTCCAAAGTTCATACGGTGTTTTGTCATTCAAGCCTGATGCGATACATCTGTTTCTAAGATAGACAGCAGTATGTGTTGCTTCTGCCCAAAACTTCTTAGGAAGTCCTGCATCGAATAACAATCAACGAGCTCTTTCTACAATGGTACGGTTAATTCGTTCACTCATCCCATTTTGTTCAGGAGTGTACGTATTGGTTTTTTGATGTAAAATACCAGCCTCCTTTAGGTATTTTTCAAACTCATTGCTACAAAACTCTAAGCAATTATCTGTCCGCAACGTTTTAATCTTTTTACTATGCTGATTTTCAACTAAAGCCTTAAATTCTTTAAAGAATTTGAACGACTCACTCTTTGCTTTCAGAAAGTAAACAAAGGCCATGCGGCTATAGTCATCAATAAAAATTAGGAAATACCTCGATCCTCCAATAGAGTTCTCTTCCATGGGTCCACATACGTCTGCATGAATAGTGTCTAATATGCTGGTGTTCCTTGTTCCTGTATGAGTAAATGGAAGGCGTGATTGTTTACCTTCACAACATACAATGCATTTACTTTTGCCAAAAACTGCTTTATCATTATATGACACACCAGTCACTGCACCTTTGTTCATCTTATCCATGTCTTTGCAATTTAAGTGACCCAATCTCCTGTGCCACACTTCACTAGAACTAACACCAGTTGATGATGTAAACAAACATTTCTTCTTTTCTGTTCTCAATTTATATACACCATCTGTCAAATCTGCTATAGCAACTAATTCATTATTTTTATTATAAATATAGCAGCATTTTTCTTTGAAGTTCACTTTATTGCCATTTTTAATTAACTGACTCACTGACAATAGGTTAGTTGTCAATCCTGGAACACAAAGTACATTCTTGACAAGAACTTCAAATTCACTTTTGTGGTTTTTTGTTACAATAATTACATCACCTGAACACGACACTTTCAGTTTTTCATTATTGGCAATAACAATTTTTTCATCCATTTTGTGATCCGCAACATTCTCAATCCATTGTTTACTTGTTGTCAGGTGCATGCTTGCGCCTGAGTCAACATACCAATCATTTTTGTTAAATTGTCCGGTACTTTTATTTGAATAACCTTTTAAACCATAGACAAGATAATCATAGACAAAAGATCATTTTGATATAAGAAATCAACAGAAACAAACTTATTGCTATCTTGGTGACAACTTTGCAAGAAAAAAATGAAGACGCAGAAATTTTTAATTTTTTACAATTGTCCATTGAATGTGATTGGTAGATATCAATTTTTAAATAAATAATAATTGACAACTTTAATTTTTTAATTATCAATTGCAATACTTCGAAGCAATACCGTGTTGCCAGTTCCACTCCACTGCGAGCTGGCATTACAGTACTTGAAGATGGAAGATGGAGAAGTAGAGACAGCACTACCTTCAATGATGAAAGTCCATAAAATGTCAGAGACCCAAGCAGAGAATATACGAGAAGAGACTTGCCATATTTTGAACAGGGCCAAAATTCCCCTCCCAAACATCACGAGGAGAGCTTGCGGCCTTAAAAGAATTGCGCGCCAATGAGGAAATCTTAGTTCTGTCTGCCGACAGAGGTTATGCCACTGTGGTGATTAATACGGTAGACTACATTAAGAAGATGGAAGACCTCTTGTGCGATGCCGGCACTTACAAGAAAATTAAAATAACCCCACCTTGAGGTTGAGCTGAAGACAAGAGAGCTAGTTAAAGCTTTCAGTATTAGGAAAGAGAAAAAGTTACTTTTCGTAAAAGCCTCCAGAACTCTTGCCCTAAACGGCCTTCCAAAAATACACAAAAAGGATATACCAATGAGACCAATTGTCAGTGCTATTGGCGCACCTACTTACAAACTGTCCCAATACCTCTCTTGACTACTGCAGCTGCAAACTGGAAAAACTGAATCTTGGATTAAGGATTCCACAGATCTGATCAGTAAACTTAAGAAGGTTAAGACTGATGAAAGGGATATTCTTGTCAGTTTTGACGTAGTTTCTCTTTTTACGAATGTGCCTCTAGAAGACTCCATGACAATGCTCAGGGAGATATATGAGGAAGACATTTGAAAACTTTTTGAACACTGTCTCAAAACAGGATATTTCAGGGTGAACTTTTTGAGCAAGTGGAAGAGTTGCGATGGGAAGTCCGTTGTCGCCAGTTCTAGCTAACTTCTTTATGGAGAAGTTTGAAAAAGTGGCACTCGACACAGCTTCGGCTGTTTCAAAGGTATGGTGGCGTTATGTCGATGATGTCTTCGCCATTTGGCCTCACGGAACAGAGAAACTGAACGAATTCCTTGACCATCTTAATTCACTTCACAGTAAAATTAAGTTCACAATGGAGCTGGAAAATAACCACAAAATCTTGCCTTTTCTAGATGTGGAAGTGATGCGAAAAGAAGATGGTAGCCTAGGACACACAGCGTATAGGAAACCAACTCATACAAATCGGTATCTAAATGCTCATTCGCATCACCACCCAGTGCAGAAGAGAGGACTTATCCACCCGGCAAGTCAGACAAGGCAAATAATAAGAGGCAAATCTACACCAAACGAAGACAGAATTGAACAAGAGTCTAAAGGCTGTGCTTTCCTACCTTATGTTTACAATGTGACAGACAGAATTGCCAGACGGTTGAGGACAGAAAGCATGAAAGCTGTCTTCAAGACTGTCTCAAGACTGTCTTCGGAACCACGACTAAAATATAAGACCTACTGAGGTCTGCAAAGACCAAGTTTCCCCTAGAAACAGATGGAGTATATAAACTCAGCTGTTCCGGATGTGATAAGGTCTATGTGGTCCAAACAGAGAGGACGATCTCCTCGGAACACTTTCGAGCGTGTAAACTCGGCCACCCTGACAAATCTGCAATGGCCGAGCATTTAATTAAAACCGGCAATTACTTAGGATTTGTTCCTGAAGTCCTGGGAAGACCCAAAACTTATAGAGCACGCCTAATTACAATTGAAAGCTGCTGCAATAATAAATAGCTGCAATTGAAATTCATAAAAATCCTATTACTTAACATTGCGAAGCGGCAGCTCTGGGGCTCTTCTCCAGCTATCTGGAGCCCTTGTCGCTGAGGTTAGAAGAGGTGCGCCATATTAACTATCGCAAGCTACGAATGATCATTTGGAGTGGATTCTACTAAAATAACTGAATTATCTCTCTCTCTCTCTCTCTATCTACATTTTTTTGAGTTTACAAAGGTATTTATGTAGATTATGTTTATGCTTGTCAATAATAACAAGTACATTTTGTTTAATGTGAGTTCTTTTATTTACATCAGATAGTAGCTTTCTTTTATCCCACGCAGGACCCTGAGATGATGATGAGAGCTCATGCATCATGCATGCTCTCTGCTAACTGAGAAAGGTACGTGTCATTTTTGGTTTGTACGTTCATCATTTGTCAATTTGCATACTGTCTACCATCCCGAAAATGTTTGAAAGTATTGTCTTAGATAAGATTGCTGATAAGTTTAGGCATATTATTACTCCAGAACAGCATGGTTTTGTAACCGGTCGGTCAACCACAACCAATCTTCTATTATATGAACACTATATCTGTGAAGCTTTCACGTCTCGTGCACAAGTAGATTCAATATATACTGACTTTTCGAAAGCCTTTGATAAAGTAAATATTAATATCCTTCTCGCGAAACTGCAAGCCCTTGGTATACATGGATCATTCCTAAAATGGTTGAATAGTTACCTCTGTAACCGCGAACTCATGGTAAAATTAAATAATAAATTTTCGTATAAATTTAAAGTAACTTCGGGAGTTCCTCAAGGCTCTCATCTGGGCCCACTTCTCTTCATTTTATTTATAAATGATCTATCTTTATGTTTCGATAATGTCAAATTCATTCTATTCGCAGATGACCTAAAGCTTTTTAAGATTATAAAATGTTTAAATGATGCACTTATCCTTCAGAAAAATTTAGATAGACTTGCTAGCTGGTGTGAAATAAATAAATTATTCCTAAACGTAAAAAAATGTTTCGACATGTGTTTTTACCGTTCACGGATTCCAATATCTACATCGTATTTAATTAACAATAATGAAATTGCATTAGTACCATTTATCAACGACCTTGGTGTTATTTTTGACCGGAAACTTACATTTGATCGTCACTGTGAAACAATTTCCAATAAGGCCATGCAAATTCTAGGTTTTGTAATACGTAACACAAGGACTTTTCAAAACATTGAGTCAATTAAGCTACTTTACTGCTCTCTTGTAAGATCGCAGCTGGAATATGCATCTCCTGTATGGTCTCCGATTTATACCTGTAACTTACACCGTTTGGAGAGAGTACAAAGAAAATTTCTTCGATACGTTCAATTCAAATTAAGACAGCCTGTAATTGAAATCCACTACAATGCATTAATGTCTGATCTAAATCTACCACTACTTTCTACCCGGCGTACTATTAATGACATTCTTATACTTTTTAAATTACTGAACAATCTCATAGACTGCCCTCAAATGTTAAGTGTTATAAATATTCGTGTCCCTGTTAAACCAACTCGACTCCACCACCTTTTCCACAGTGACAATCATAGCACTAACTATTCCTATCATTCACCGCTAGTGCGTTTTCACCGAACTGCCAATACGTATACAGACCTTTTCGATATTTTCAAAACCTCACCGTCTTGCATCAAAGCCAAAATAACTAGTTATTTATGTATCTGATATGTTTGTAAAATGATAAATATTTTTTGTACTAATATGCATCGTATGTATGTACTGTATGTTATTCTATATATATATAATATTTGTAAATGTTCGATACAACTGTATTATGTATGTAAAAGCCCTATGTACGGGCATTTAAATAATAAATAAATAAATTAATAGAGACGACGGAGCTAAGCTCAATAGTTCTTGGTATCCGGTAATTGACGGCTACACCAAAGCTAAATGCAGAAAACCATCTTCAAGTAAACTGTAATGTCAGCTCGCAGTGGAGTGAAGCTGGCAACACAGTATTGCTTCGAAGTACTTAAGCACACATTTCACCACTAACATTTACACATTTGCCCTGATGATGGACACTAGAGTAGAGAAAGAAATCCTACCATCAGAATGGGAGATTCTAACATCCGGTTTTTTGAAACAGTGAAATACTTAGGCGTCACACTAGATCGATCGTCCTCTTTTCTGGCTCACGTCAAAGAAGTATCCAGCAAGGCTCAGGCTCTCTTCTTGAAGCTGAGGAGACTCTCCACAGCTGAGTGGGGATTGCGTAATCCGGTTCTGCAAACGCTATATAGGTGCGTATACGTGGCGCAAGTCTCGTATGCCGCCTCTGTGTGGGAACACCGCCTGGACAACTCGCTCATTCTCTTAGCTCTCAGGCGAGGCCAACGAACCCCCTTGCTGGCACTCTCTGGTGCGTATAGAACCGTGGCTTCGGACGCTTTACCCGTTTTGGCTGGCATTTTGCCAATCGATCTGGAAATCAGGGAAGTGCTTACCAAGCAGAAGTTAACCAGAGGAACCCCGGCCACTCACCTAGGCGTTGTTCTGACACCGGGCGGGCCGGGGACTCTCCCCGGGCTGCTTCGTTAAATGAGAGATCTGTCGCTTCATGAGTGGCAGGTCCGTTGGGATAGATCGAATTTGGGAAGATGGACCTTCTCCTTCTTCCCATCAGTTAAAATCAGAATGGAAGGGGCTTATCTCAGACTGGATCACCACATTACCCAGCTTCTGGCATGGGGAATTCAGGGGGAGACTTCACACCCTCTCCCTGTCCCCCCACCCCAACTGCGCATGTGGATCAACCAACCAGTCGGCCGAGCACATTCTGTGGCACTGCGAGATCTTGACGGACGCTAGAGAGGAAATGCTCGATGGTTTGGACGTACCTATCAGACCAGTGTGGAACACTGAACTGGTTTCGAACAAGACGAACTTCGAGTGCTTGAGGAATTTTACAAGGATCTGGGTTGAGAGATGGCCTGAGCTTAGAGTCGCGGATTAGTAGATCTTGGCACCAGGTGTACTTGTTCCTCACTAACCATGGACTTTCTTTGCTTCTTATTCTCTTACCAATATTGCCCAGGATGTTCAGTTTTATATTTTATTTTACATTTTATGTATATTATTTACACCTTTACATTTTTATGTTTTTTTGCTTTTACAGTATTTATACATATACATTTTTTTTTTACATTTTTAAGTTTATTATTTACACCTTCACATTTTTATGGTCTACTGTTTACAGATGCCCTGCGTAATTTAACGCTCATGTCTATTTTATGTTTTTTCTTTTTCTTTCAAAATCGCCATTTTATTTTACATGTTTATGATCTTTTGTTTGGTTATATGGTGCATTCACATGCCCAGCGCTGACTTCCACACGCTCTTGTTTATTTTTTTCTTTTTTGCGATTTACTGTATTATCAATAAATTTTTCTTTTTAGTTATGTTTTTTTTTGTTAGAACTGAACTCAGTTGCTCGTTTTGTGCCGTCCTTCTCCCCATATAAGGGGTTGGACCCTGGACCGTGTCCCCGCCTACGTATCATGGCCGGTCTTCTGGAACTGGTGGAGCTGCACTTGTCTGCCGCGCCACCCCCTGTGACATGAAGAGGCTGGGGAGAAGGCTGAACGACATCTGGAGGCTGTCCGTCCCGCCTCCGGCGATCCGACGCTTCTCTCCCTAGGGTCTTCTTCTATGATTTCCAATTACTCTCGTCTAGGCACCACCGGCTAGCTGGCTTACGGACGACGCTGCCGGTTGTCGGGAGGCCGGACAATCAGCCTCCTTCACTTTCTCGGGAACCGCCGGTAGCCAGTTTGCGGTAACATCAGTTCTACTCTGTACAAATGTTATTTTACTTTTCTGCTGTTTTTTATGAACAGTGCTCGGTGCCGCCCGCTGGATTGCGTATGGTCTTTCGCTGTCATGAGCCGATTACTCATGACGGCTGCTGTCTATTTTGTTCATTTTACTTTTTTATGTCGATGTTACTAACCACTTGTTTGACTGTCCACGAGGCTCACTGCTTTGGCGGTGACTACCTCCATGGGCTTTAGAATTGTAGAAATGACCATTACAGTACAGTCCTGTAGGCGCGACCGCATACCGCCACCTAACACAGTATGAGGGGACATTGAAGGTCTAGATTCGTTACATTAAATGTAGAGCCGTTTATTCAAAAAAATTAGATTCTTGTGAGAACTCCGAAGGGGCGACCATAAGTTGCCTATACCGGGGTGGGACAGTGGTGGGTACTTCAATGATGATGGACACTGTAACGCTGTCCGAAACGTTGGCTAATGGAGGAGGTAGCGCAACACGGTATAACACCTCAAAAACAAATAACAAAAATACTTTTGGACGTGTAAATCTAAAATCATATCTCTTTATTTTTAATTATAATTACCTATTTTAATTCATAAAGCTGTAATTTTATGTCATGATTACAAATATATATGTATGTAACTAATTTTAAGTCAGCAGTAATAAGTCTTGGTCGTAAAGTCACTAGCTACATTTACGTTTTTGATGTAAATCCCTAGTTATAATTTTAGTTGTAATCGTATCGTAATTATTTTATTTTATTAAATGCTTAAATGTATGTACAGTGCTCCTTAAGGTAATTTTTCACGAAAACGGCGCTTTATAAATCAACATGTTTCGAGAACGAAGTTCTCGTCATCAGGACATTATATGTACTAAAAACATGCATCGGTAGAAATGGAAGTAGGGGGGGGGGGGAGAGAGGTGGAAACGGGAGGTGCTTACTTCAATAGATCAATAGGGGGATGGGAGGCGGGGGGGGGGGAGAGTGGTGGGGGGTGGAAAAAGACAAAAAATTACAATGGAAATATTTTTAAGATAAACCCTATCTTAAACATATTTCCACAAAATTAATTTGATTATTAATAATATTTAAATTTCTATTGACATATTTCCTAATTTCTAATATTTCTAAAAGATCTAAGTGAAAACCACTAACGTTAGTGTGTAAAATTCGAAAACCAGTATTTATGTCAAATAAATGGTTAAATTCAATTAGACTGTTAGCAAATTCCGATTAATTATTGCTATTTAGACATCACAAATATTTCTCAAGCCTCGTTTCAAAATTTTTGCATGTTTTACCTACGTAAAAATGGGTGCGACCATTTCAATTCAATTGGTGAACTCCGGATTTTTCATATTTTGATCTTTGTCCTTATTTTCGTTACTTATTAGTTTTTGGGTGTTATGCCGTGTTACGCTACATCCTTCTTTAGCCAACGTTTCGGACATCGTTGCAGTGTCCATCATCAGGGCAGATCCGGCAGATCCGGTAGATGTGATATGATGTGATGAGATCACATCTACCGGATCTGCCCTGATGATGGACAGTGCAACGATGTCCGAAACGTTGGCTAAAGAAGGAGGTAGCGTAACACGGCATAACACCCCAAAAACTAATAACGAAAATGCTTTTGGCCGTGAAAATCTTAAAACTTAACCGTTGTCCTGATTATTTAAAATATAATTTTTCAGTTTATTTTTTGTATAAAAAGCTGGCTGTATTGAATTAGAAATTTTTTTCATGATTAAATTGGAGGTTTGATGATTTACAACAAATATTTTTCTCCATTGTTTTTTAATATTATCACTATTGCTTAGTAAATGTAGAGTAAATGTAGGACAAATACATTTTTTATTATATATTTTTTTAATATGTCGCCTAGTAATTTGGAATTATAACCATTTCTAGCTGACCTGACGAACTTCGTACCGCCTCAGAATCAATAGCTGTTGAATTAAATTCAGTTTTTTATTAAGTTAAAAATTACGCAATGAAGCAATTATCAATGCGCAACTGTCCGTGTTTTGTTTTTGTCAGTATCAGAGATGGCGTTGTGTACGGATTTATATTTTTGTGATTTTCTTACTTTTACAATTATTTACGGGAATTCGGGAGGCGGATACGGGTGCCGCGGCCCCGGCACCCGTATCCGCCATTTATTGAATAACCAACACCTCTGCCATAGATCACCCCAAGTGGTTCGCTACGTTTGGTGATTTAGCAGGGGTACCCGGGTTCATGAGGTGACTTATGTCCGGGTCTTGGCAGTCGATGCGCCTGCCCACCTGCTGCGTGGCGGGCCGGATCGAGAGAGACTGGTTGAGGAAGGCCTTTTGACCTTTCCAGCCGGACTCTCTCGACCCATTGCCTTACACCACAGTTGGAGGGATGGATTCATACGTCCGTCACTCCCGGACACACTGGCCCCCAGATTCCTACCCACCCCTCATACCTTTTTCCTTCCCAGAACTTTCTATCATCCCCATTCCTTAAAAAGATCCTCCACACAGCATCCCCTAAGATGATATAGGTCATGAGAGAAATTATTTTCCTCAGGACCTCCTGTGTGGAGCTTATGTAAAAAAATGCGTTTCATTTCAGAGATTTATTATAATTATTGAAATTTTCCTTTGGAGGTGTGCAGACATACGTTCACCATTTGTCTCATTTTCGACTATTGACATTGAGTGTGTAAGAAAGAAGGGCAGCATTATATGGTTTTTGAATGTTTGGAATTCACGTACAGTTCAATATTATACCCCTCACAATATTGCTGCAGTTTTTTCAAAATAGGAGAATTCGTTCCATACAAAATGTATGGGGAAAATAATTTTCTTTATAACTATTTATTTCGTTAACTTTTGTGATGTTTTAATAGTTATTATCCTATCCGGGGCGGAGACAAATCCAACAAATCAAAGATCATCAAAATCAGCCCAGCCGTTCTGGAGTTATAAATAGTGTAACTAACCCGACTTTGTTTTATATATTAAGATTAGAAGCAATTATTTTAATGGTGTTAAGTTCAGCTTTGAAATTATTTGGGGATAACGGGATATTAATTAATCTATTGATCAAATAATGGAAAGCTAAGAGTTTTTGTGAAAATGGATGGTTAGATGAGGGAGGCGTCTACTAATATCTACAGGAATTCCAAAAACTGAAAAAATCGAACTAATATCTATGAGAACCAAAGTGTTGACGAATATCTACAGCTCAAACTGTTGACTAATATCTATGAGAACCAAAGTGTTGACGAATATCTACAGCACTGTCAGAGGTTGGATTTGCAATTATGTATAGCATATTGGAATAACGTAATATTGCGTATGCAGTTTAAAAAACTTAATGTATGTAAGTATGTATGTAAAAATCCTAAATATCGGACTATTGGACACATTCAGCTGATTAGTCCAACCTACGCTCTGTAGATATTCGTTCAACCTAAGCTCTGTAGATATTAGTCAACACTCTGAAGTTCGTAGATATTAGTTCAACACATGAGCTGTAGATATTCGTCAGACATACAGGCTGTAGATATTAATATCTGGAGTCTAGATGAGTTGTGTATATGTCAGTGTATGTTTCTTTTCGAAAAATATTAAACTCAATCTTATCAAGTCGCGTACTGGCAACACAAAATATTTCTTTTATTTTGAATTCGAACGGCGTCTTTGACAGCATTTTAACGGTTTGACTCAGGCGCGTATAACTTCGTTCAAATTTTTCAACCGTGGTTCGTGACGTTAAAGTGCCGACGCTCATAGATAAAGTTTCATAGATGGAGCTGTAAAGATAGGTTTGTAATTTTGATTTTCACCATCTCTCGCTCAGGGTTGCCAACTTAGGGGTAAAATAAGTGAGATGGGATTTTTTTACTGGTTTAATAGGTGTTTTGGGGTATTTTTTGTGGTATTTTTGGGGGTTTTTTGATTCCATATACTTTTTAAAATTTTTATTACATCGTATACACGGAGCACTCGCACACTTCTTATTTGAGGATTTATTTTTATTGTACAAAAACTTGCTGCAACGACTTGTGCCTTCACAATAAAGAACTTCAATGAAAAATATTATGGCTTTAAAAAAATATTTTCTTACAGACCAATGAACGCTGATTCTGAATATATTAGTTTTATTTCATAATATTAAACGTAGAGTTCTTAAAAAAATATGAAAAAGTGCATTTTTAAACCTCTCGTCAAAACACACTGTAAAGTTGGTATTACTGAAATGGTTAGTGCTGACGTCACGCGTCACCAGTTATTGTATTGAAACTTTGATTATGTAGGTATGACATAAGCCATCAGTACTAACAACATTTCATGTTATTCGTTATTTTATACTGTTTATAGATATTTAGTTGTTGTGTTTACAAGGCATCTCTTATTAGATTATCTTTATTATTGAAAATGTTAAAAAAACTATTGTACAAAAAAAATAGTAATGCTATTTCTAGGGAGAATACTTCGAAGAACGGAATTCAAAATGGCGGCAGTAGATCAGCTGATTGCCCAATCCTATACTAATTTTTCAGGAGTGATGACGACACACGATTCACCATACATCGGTGGTTTTCGGAGGGGTCTTGAAAAATTAAAACTTTAACAATTATTTTAACTATTATAACTAACTTTAAAAATAAAAATAAATATGCAGTTATTTAAGTTAGAAGGTCATTATTTATTAAAAAGAATAAAAAAAATGTACTGGAGTTCTCTATTGGAAAAATTGGTGGACTCTTGAAGTTGTAGATTTTTTTTTTAATTTCCGAGAACATCTGATGCATACAGCTTAAATGTGTTTTGGTTTTGATTTTCTAAATATATCACAAGATTTGAAGAAAAGGATTTTTTTTTTTACAGTGAATACCGCACAAGAATCTCAACTGCTCCCGTCTGAAGCCAGTGAGACTATGGCATTCCCCAAATTAGGTATGTTGTGAGGCTGAAGGTAGTGAGGAGGGGAAGGAGGTGGGGAAGAGGAGGGTTGGGAAGTACCTGGCTATTCAGATCTGGTCACCAAACACGGCTAAAGCCATTTTCAAGCAACGTTTCAATTCTGAATGGTGGTCTTACACCAGGGCGATACTGATAGTATCTTCCACTCTGGAACATGCCGCAAATATACTATATATTATTTTAAATGAATTAATTGTGAAATAACACAAATTAATCAAATAAAATTTACTTGCGCATGCCGGGTTCGAACCCCAATCTCCGGATCGTGAGTCAAGAGTCTTACCCACTGGACTACGGAGGTCGTCAGGTCATTTGATGGATGAAAATTAAAATCTCTTGATTTTATGAAACAAACAGCCCCGTATTTTGCGTATCGCTTGAGAAAGATATGTTTTATAAGGTATATAACAAATCGCGTACTGGCAACATAAAATATTTCGAAAGAAATGGCGTCTTGGACAAAACGGTTTGACATCTTGGTTTTCTGCATAACATTAAAAGGTAAGATATAGCATTTTTCTGTTGAAAATAATTATTATACTGTATACAGATGTTTAATCTGATCGATAAATATGATTTCCATTCAAAAACATTGCTTTTTCATTTTGTTTTCGCTAAAAACGTTCATGATCCTGTGATGGCGCATTGGTGGATGTTTTTAATGGAGATCTTCTTGTTTTGGCCTTTTGTATTGTTTTACGTATTTTAATTTGATTCTTTCAAGATGTATTAATTTATTTTAATGTTTTCCGGTAGACTATATATAACTTATTGTTATCATTTTTATAGATGGCTGTTAGAGGTTTGTCACATGAAGAAATAACTATTGCACTGGAAGGAGACATTTCCGATGTCAAATGGGAGTCTGACGGTGAAGGTGAAGAGAGCTGGTCAGTGGAGTATCTACAAGATGACCAGGATCGGAACCAGTACCAGGACATCAACATTCAGCATTCGTCCGTAAATTAATTTGAGGTTAGGTCGGTTAGGATACATTAGTTTTTGTGTTATGTTTTATTATCAATTGTCTTATGTGTTATTTATTATCAATTGTCTTTACTGAAAATAAACATCTTTAAAGATGTTCTCAGAGTGTTTCATTTGTCTAATGTAACAATTTCTGATTCCAATAATTTTGTTCTTAAATAATTTATTGGGCTAATGAAGTAGGTCGAGAGCGATTATATTGTCTATGGTAGACAATTAAGTTTCCTCTATCTTTAGTCTATTAGTGCTGGCAGGTGCGGGAAGGGCGAGGGGGGGGGTCTGGTTAAGTTGGTGACGAAAACCGCTAGGAGGAAAAAGCCCGAAGTGATCGATCTAGGGGTTAGTATATTTATGGTTTGACTTATCTTGGATTTCTTCATAACATTAAAGGTAATGGTAAGCCCACACTGCGGCCAACGTTCCAACTTCAAACGTTTGGACGATCGTGTGGAGGGGTGTTCGTGCGTTGGAAGTTCGAGTTGGAAGATTGGAGTTCGAGTTGGCCCGGGATCGCCTCGAAGGCGATCCCGACGGCCAACTCACACGAACCAGCGTGCCGCATACATTGGCTCACTATTGGCTCTGGATATTCTAGACTTCTAGATTCTATACTTTTTTGAATTCATCGTGAAAACAAGCTTCTGGGTACCGGAAGTTAATCTTTTTTTTCTTATTTCGTTTCAGAAAATGTTTGAACACCTCATAACTCGGATCATATTATCATTGTTGCTGAATGGTTGTCATTTTTCGTTCGCGAGCTGCATATTTCGATCAAAAAATTAATATACATTGAATTCCGTAGGTGAAAAAATGATTACAATGTGTCAAGAATTCGTCAGGGAATAAGGTTATGCTATAAAACATCAACATTCAGCATTCGTCCGTTAATTAATTTCAGGTTAGGTCGGTTAGGATACCTTAGTTTTTTATGTGTTATTATCAATTGTCTTTATAACTGAAAATAAACGTATTTAAAGATGTTACCTGAGTGTTTCATTTGTCTTATGTAAGAAACATTTTCTGATTCCAATCATTTTGTTTTTAAATAATTTATTGGACTAATAGGTTGCATTACGTCGAGTGCAATTATATTGTCTATGGTAGATGAATAAACTTCCTCTATCTGTAGTCTGTTAGCGCATTCGATAGGCGTGGTTTGGTTAAGTTGATGACGAAACCGCTTAGAAGGAAAAGGCCCGAAGATATCGATCTAGGGGTTAGTATATTTATGACCAGGGTATCTAGCATGGTCGATCGATATAGGTTTTATCGAAGATGTCGGTAACTTGTGATCGCTCCTGAGCACGACGCAGGCCGCTAACGAAGAAATAACAGTTCACGTCAAATAAATTACGAACCCTTAATCGTTGTGAACTGTTGTTGGTTCATTAGCGGCCTGCAGTCGTGCTCGGGAACGATGACAAGTTACCGACATTTTCAATAAAACCTATATCGATCGACCATGCTAGATACCCAGACCTATTTACACGATCGTTATTTTCTTTTCAAAACAGATAGTTGCCATTAGAGAAGAAATAATATCTTTGGAAACTAAATACTAGTATTAATAGGATATTAAATGTTCAAAAAATGGCAACACCTTAATCATAACCATAGATCACAATCATGAAAGCATCTGTCACTGTCAATTGCAAGGTTCAGGTGTTCGGTCGTTATTTAATCGATTTATTTGTTTAACTTTTAGCAATTTGAGCAAGCTTTTGTACCCTGTGCCTGATCCAAAGGTTAGCTGATACAACCCTTTCTTACCATATAAAGTTAACACAAACAGATATTCTTTATTCTATGAGTTAACAGTGCGTCTGTAAAGTTCTCGTACATTATTTCTTCAAAACAGGATGTCAAAACATCAAACATACTCGCAATTTTTTTTTTAATCCTTGCAGTAAGTAATTCAAGTAAACAGTAAGTAATTAATACACATTTAAGTATTTGATTAATGTTTTAAATCCAAAATTAAATAAACATCCAACATTTCCAAATAACAGAGTTGCGTAAAACAATGAGAGATGACATATTTATATCAAACGATAATATCCGAAATCTTAAACCATAGATTAACCAATACTTTAAAAAATAAAACACATTCCTTCTTAGATATCGGATCCTTAATAAACAAACTGTATGATGAAAAATTAAATTGAATATCTACAGCTCATATGTTGAACTAATATCTACGAACTTCAGAGTATTGACTAATATCTACAGAGCGTAGGTTGGATTAATCAGCTAAATGTGTCCAATAGTCCGATATTAGGGATTTTTACATACATACTTACATAAATTAAGTTTTTTAAACTGCATATGCAATATTACGTTATTCCAATATGCTATACATAATTGCAAATCCAACCTCTGCCAGTGCTGTAGATATTCGTAAACACTTTGGTTCTCATAGATATTCGTCAACAGTTTGTGCTGTAGATATTCATCAACACTTTCCTTCTCATAGATATTAGTTCGATTTTTTCATTTTTTGGAATTCCTGTAGGTATTGGTAGACGCCTCCCTTTATAAACAAACTGTATGGAGAAAAATTAAACATCTTCTAAAACCCCTGTAATGTCTTCTTCTATCGTAATTGTTTTTAAAGAATAGTCCAACCGAACAGTCCATAAACCTTCCACGGTCTTGCCATGGATCTACTAAGCCCAGAGAGTGTTTCCATCAAGACGGAACCAGGGCCCCAGGAAGAAGGTGAAGGTGAAATGTCGTATGCGGATATGGATTTTGACCTCCCAGATGCAAAGAAGGAATGTCTACAGTTTGCGGAGAATATTCAAAAAGCCAGTAAGTTGCATTTTTGCATTTTCAGGAACATTGTCCGTTTTGAATTGTTGCTCAGGCAGGACTTAATATGTTTGTTCATTATGTCCTCTGTTGCCGTACTTTATCTTAAAATGTATAAGTGTTTACGGAAACTACCAAACTATAGCATAATTTTAACTTATTTGGGATGGAAATAAATAACATTATTATTAAGCGTTTTAAACAAATCTATAATATAAAAATGATTTGCTGAATGTGTTGCTAAGAGCATAAATTTCGAACGACTGCACCAAATTGGATAATTCTTTTTTTTGTGTGTTCGTTATTGTCAGGACAAGGTTTTTATAAAACTTCTGGTGAGCTCTGGCATTATGAAATTTAAAAAAAAAATTGCTATTGGTGGCACGCGAGGAAACAACTATTGCTATGGAAAGCGGAAGAGAGGTAGAGGTGGAGGAAAGGAACCAGGAAAGGGATGGGAACCTGGGAGGGGGAAGGGAAAACTGGGAGGGGAAGGGGAACTCGGGAGAAGGTTCGCGGGACGGAGGAAGGGGAGGGAGTGGAGTGTGGAGAGGGAAGGTGGAGGTGACGGAATGGGAACGCGAGAGGGGAAAAGGACGCAGGAGAAGAAGGAGAGGCGGAAGGGGAATGGGACGAATGTGAAAGGACACTCAGAGAGAAACAATTTATTTATTAAATGGCATAGCAACGCATGCCGGGACAAGCTAGTATATTATAATAATAACTTTGTATTTATATAGCGCAGTTTTGTGTCATTTCACTTCAAGTGCGCTTAACTCTAATAAATTTAAAAATAATCCTACAGTGCTCCTTATAGTATTGAGAATATAATATGAAATATAGAATATACAGTATTTACAAAACAATGACAAAAGAGCAAAATTAACAAAGATAGTGCTGTTATAGCGTACACAGGAAAATAATAATAATAGATAATACTGGTGCAATTGTAACACAGGACAAAACAAGAAACTTTAAAACTAAAATATAATATACTAAAAGAAGGCATTTTGCGTTCAGAAATGAGAAATATTCTGACATTAAACATAAAAATATAATTAAGAGGAGACCGAAAACAAACAATTACGGGAAACTTGAGAACATGTCTTATTACGTATGTTGAAAAGATGTTAGGATTCATGAATGGTATGATTTCTGAAATAATTTGGTTTTTAAAGCCCGTTTAAATTCAGCCGAATTCATATGACATTGATAACACAATTTTCTTTGCTATACAAAACTTAGGTAGTATTTTTTCTTCTTTTTCTTCCTTGTTGAAGCATCGTTCCTGAAGTGGACATCTGGGGTCCATCATTTTTCCTAAATTAACCTCAAAGATTGTTATATATTTGAAAAAGGATTAAATTTGTGGCTCGCCATAATTTACAATAAAAACACATAAATTTGTTGTAGACCATTTTTATTTAATAAACACTACCGATTTCAGAAGCACCCTTCTTTCGTCCGGAGAATATTATAACTAACCTATGATACAGAATATTGACAGATATACAAATTTTAGGTGTTTGAGTGGGAGGTAAACTAAGGGGTGGGGGTAATTGCTGGATTTCCGGGAAGAACAGAGCGGTTTATTGGAAAAATATTTAGAATGGGAATAAAAGATAAATTAATTTGGTTAATCAAAATACTAGCGTTATTATTTAGGATTTTCTGATTTGAAGGGCTTCTAATTTAACTATTTTTTGCTTTTATTGTTACAGTGAAGAATTTTAACCCCTGTGTCCTCATTAAAAATGAGATACGTGGAAATTAGGTGATTAGCAAACTCTGAAAAAAAATATTATTTAAGCATACATGTTCTGTGATTCTAATCTTTACTCTTAATGTAATCTTAACTCTAATGTAAAATAAAATCTAATATTTTGTTTGGTTTTTCTAGGTAGCCTTAAAGTGGAGACTGTTAGCTTCAAGGTAGAACCTGGAACCCGAGATGAAAATGGAGAGGGAATGCCTTATATGGAAATTGACATAGAGCTGCCGGATATTAAAAAGGAATGCCTAAAACGCTTTCAAAGTTTTACCCAGGCAAAAGGTAAATAACGATTCGTGCTTTCTTACATTTTTTTTAATTCACAGTGCTTACACTTATATTCATGTTATTTTTCAGACTCATTGGCAGATCTGCCTCACAGTGGGGAAAAAACTTTTTCGTGTTCCGATTGCAGTTATTCATGTTCAGATAAGAGTAATTTTACGAGACATAAGCGTACTCACAGTGGAGAAAAACCTTTTTCGTGCCCCGACTGCAGTTATTCATGCTCTCAGAATAGTAATTTAAGGACACACATGCTTACCCATGGTGGAGAAAAGCATTTTACATGTTCCGATTGCAGTTATTCATGTTCTCATAAGAATAGTTTGACGAGACATAAGCTTACTCACAGTGGAGAAAAACCTTTTTCGTGTTCCGATTGCAGTTATTCATGTTCTGATAAGAGTAGTTTGACGAGACACATGCTTACTCACAGTGGAGAAAAACCTTTTTCGTGCTCCGACTGCAGTTATTCATGCTCTCTTAACCCATTGGCCACAAACCCCGACAGCCTGCCGGGTGTGCGACTCAGGTACTTAACCACAAACCCCGGCACGCTGACGGGCTAGAGTAGGTACGTCAAAAAACAGAAAACGAGCACAATAGTGACATTTTTTAATAAAATTTTAAATGCCGAACACTCTGTAGATAATTAATCATTAATTTCATAGAATTGGCAATAATATGTTTCTTATGTTTTTTCCCTGTTATTTGTGTTCCAAGTTTTGTATGCAGCCAGCCGCCATTTAATTTCTTCGAAATTGCGAGTGGTTCTAGGCTTTTGGTAGTGACCCTGAACGTCCCTGATTGCTTTGAGGACTATCATAGACAATTATTTTAATAGTTATTAGTATACATGTATATAAAAATCAAAAATTATTATTGTTCGATCTAAGAATCTTATGTTTTTTTGTAACTTTTTGAATAAAAATGTGGAAAAAAACAGACGAAAAAAAGGAAGGTTATATTTGTAACCTTATTTACACATATTTTAATATTTAAAAAAATATATTTTTTATGTTTTTCTTTACCTTAATCCAATATGTAAACAATTTTAAAGAAATTATTTAATTTGAATATACGGTTCAAAAGTAACAATAGATTTAGTACACCAATGCAGGTTTTCAATTTTTGGTACAAAATTAATTCAGTGGTGAAGGCCAACTTTTTAGCTCATTAATTCTGTGGCCAATGGGTTAAGAGTTATTTGACGAGACATAAGCTTACTCACAGTGAAGAAAACCCTTTTTCGTGTTCCGATTGCAGTTATTCATGTTCTGATAAGAGAAGTTCGAGGAGACACATGCTTACCCATGGTGGAGGAAAGCCTTTTACATGTTCCGATTGCAGCTATTCATGTTCTCAAAAGAGATATTTGCTGGCTCACATACTGACTCACAAAAGAGAAAAGCCTTTTACATGTTCCAATTGCAGTTATTCATGTTCAAATATGAGTTATTTGACGAGACATAAGCGTACTCACAGTGGAGAAAAACTTTTTTCGTGCTCCGACTGCAGTTATTCGTGCTCTCAGAATAGTAATTTAAGGAGACACATGCTTACCCATGGTGGAGAAAAGCCTTTTACATGTACCGATTGCAGTTATTCATGTTCAGATAAGAGTAGTTTGACGAGACATAATCTTACTCACAGTGGAGAAAAACCTTTTTCGTGTTCCGATTGCAGTTTTACATGCTCTCAGAATAATAGTTTAAGGAGACACATGCTTACACATGGTGGAGGAAAGCCATTTATATGTTCCAATTGCAGTTATTCATGTTCTCATAAAAGTGGTTTGACGAGACATATGCTCACTCACTGTGGAAAGAACCCTTTTTCTTGATCCGACTGCAATTATATTTGTTCTCAGAAAAGTAGTTTAGCGAGACACTTGTTTATTCACAGTAGAGTAAAACCAATTTGGGAGGCGGGAATGGGTACCGCCGCCCCGGGAACCTTTATTGGATTACCAACACCTCTGCCATAGGTCACCCCAAGTGGTTCGCTACGTTTGGTGATTTAGCAGGGGTGCCTGGGTTCATGGGGTGAGGTCTGTCTAGGTTTGTCTAGGTCTTGGAGGCGGATGACCAGGACATACTGAACCCCAGATTCCTACCCATCCCTTAATCCCGTTTCCTTCCCAGAACTCTCCTCTCCTTCCTTCCTTAAAAAAACCCTCCACACAGCATCGCCAAAGATGACATAGGCCCTGAGGGAAATTGTTTTCCTCAGGGCATCCTGTGTGGAGCTCATGTAAAAAAAAACCTATATCTGTGAATATTTAACTGCACGTAAGCCTACATTAATAAGATTCATTCGGATCCATTTTTGGAACTTGCTTGCTCGAAACTAGCGATAATGAATTCTAATAATAAAAATTATAATATTTTAATCAACATGTTTCGAGAACGACGTTCTCTTCATCAGGACATTATATGTACTAAAAACTAAATTATCAAGTATAGAAAGACAGGCGTGGGTAGAAATGGAAGTAGTGGGGGGGGGGGGGAGAGATGTGGAAAGGGGTGGTGCTTAGAAGATCAAAGACAAAAATTTACAATGGAAATATATTTAAGATAGGGTTATTCACAAAATTAATAATTTTCAATTTCTATTGGCATTTTTCCTAATTTCTAATATTTCTAAAAGATCTAAGTGAAAACCACTAATATTAGTGTGTAAAATTTTAAAACCAGTATTTATATCAAATGAATGGTTATATTCAATTAGATGGTTAGCAAATTCCGAATAAAAATTGCTATTTAGACATCTCAAATCGTTGCTTCCACCGCAAAATTACCTAACTGCAAAAATGTACTTTTACAGGAAAGCGAAAAAACCTTCCCATTTTAAAATAAGACAATTTTTTTTTACATATTTGTAAAAAGCACTAACTTTGTGGCTCGCCATAATTTAAAATAAAAAACACATAAATTTGTTTAAGACCACTTTTATTTTAAAACACTCTACCGGTTTCAGAAGCACCCTTCCTTCATCAGGAGAACATTATAACTAAACTATGATACAGAATGTTAGGTGTTTGAGTGGGAGGTGAGCAAAGGGGTGGGGGTAATTGCGGGATTTCCGGAAAGAACAGAGCGGTTAATTGGAAAAATGTTTAGAATGGGACTGAAAGATAAATTAATTTGGTTATTCAAAATACTAGCATTATTATTTAGGGATTTTCTGATTTCTAGTGCTTCTAAATTATCTAATTTTTTGCTTTTATTATTACGGTGAAGAATTGATGATTATCCTAACCAAAATAAATTTTTACAATCTAATCCCAAAATCCCCAAATTATAGGGATTGTTGAAAATACATAAAAGCCATAAACCCATCAGACCTGTTGTATCATGTTGTGCTTCCCCGAATTTCATAATAGCTACTCACATTACTAATGTCTTTAATAATATTAATGTATTTTCCCCAAAGTATACAATGAAGAACTCGTTTGAACTGATCAATGCAATTAAGGACTTGGTTATTCCCGATAATGCTAAATTAATTTCCTTTGATGTTGTTAATTTGTTCCCAAGTGTTCCAACTACTGATTGCCAAAAAAATATTGTAGATATTTTAAATTCCTCCAATTTGGATACTGATATGATTAATGACCTGTCTCGTTTATTCAACATGTGCCTTAAGCAAAATTATTTTCAATGTAATAACAGTGTCTACCAACAGAATCAAGGCCTTCCGATAGGGGCTCCAACGAGTCCGCTGTTAGCAGACATTTTTATGGATAACTTAGAAAATAAGATTTTTAATTGTAATTCTTCACTCTTAAATAATGTTCTAACATGGAAGAGATATGTTGACGATATCTTCTGTATCTGGACAGGAACAGAGCGGCAACTGTCTAAATTCCTTCTTCTTATCAATTCATTCCATAAAAGCATCCAATTCACTTTAGAGGTAGGCAGTAATGCATCGATTAATTTTTTAGATTTAACACTTACTTCAATAAATAATATAATTGATTTTAACATTTTTCGTAAACCGACATACACAGATATAACTATACATAATACGTCAAATCATCCGGCTTCTCATAAACATTCTGCTTATCATTCAATGGTTCACCGGCTAGTAAAAATCCCTCTATCATCTGTTAATTTCGCGATTGAACTTTCAAAAATTAAACAAATTGCTCTACATAATGGTTATTCCACAAATTTAATTGATAAAATCCTAAATAAGAAACTTAAACTCATCTCAACTAATACATTTTTATTTGGTGCACCTGAAAATAATAATAAAATAACAAATCCCGTTCAATGGCGCAGAATTTTATATATATCCAATTTTTCCTCGCTTTCTACAAAAAACTTGCCTGCCCACATTAAACCTGCGTTCTATACTGATAACAATATAGGTAAATTACTAAAAAACACTAAAGATAGAGATCATAAATTAAGCCACTCAGGCATTTACCAACTATGTTGCAATGATTGTCCTTCGTTCTACATAGGTAAAACAACTAGAAATGTAAACATTAGAATCACAGAACATTTAAGATGCTTAAATAATAATAATTTTTCATAGTTTGCTTATCACCTAATTTCCACAGATCACACTTTTAATAAGGACACAGGGGTTAAAATTCTTCACCGTAATAATAAAAGCAAAAAATTAGATAATTTAGAAGCACTAGAAATCAGAATATCCCTAAATAATAATGCTAGTATTTTGAATAACCAAATTAATTTATCTTTCAGTCCCATTCTAAATATTTTTCCAATTAACCGCTCTGTTCTTTCCGGAAATCCCGCAATTACCCCCACCCCTTTGCTCACCTCCCACTCAAACGCCTAACATTCTGTATCATAGTTTAGTTATAATGTTCTCCTGATGAAGGAAGGGTGCTTCTGAAACCGGTAGAGTGTTTAAAAATAAAAGTGGTATTAAAAAATTTATGTGTTTTTTATTGTAAATTTTTTTTTATTTTAATAAAACACGTATCTCATGAATATTTTTTTCATTATTTTTTATTTGGTCAAAATATATTTGGTAAAAATCTAACAGTGTAGTCGCAGTGTTAGATAAGGATTTTTGCTTTGAAAAAAATTGTCACTTATGGAATTTTGCACGTAAAATTTACTACCTAGTAGTATTTCCAGAACAGAATATTTACATAATATTCGTTTAATAACACTAAAGTGACGAAAATAAAATAAATCAACAACAAGATTAACAAAAAAATTAAGAACATAGACGTCTTAGGTCTATTAAAAAATAATTATTGATGATTTATTTATTTGTGTATTACAGATTGTGTGTAAATTTATTATACATTTATGGGTAAATAAAAGAAACATTTGTTTTTTTACATGATCTCCACACAGGAGGCCTTGAGGAAAATAATTTCCCTCAGGGCCTATGTCATCTTTTGGGATGCTGTGTGGAGGGTTTTTTTAAGGAAAGGAAGGAGAGGAGAGTTTTGGGAAGGAAAAGGGTTTAAGGCAGGGGTGGGGAACCTTTTTAGCATCACGGGCCATTTGGACGTTCATACTTTAACCCGCGGGCCGCACTCCGATTTCCTTCTCGTGGGGGCGGGGGGGGGAGGGGGGGGAGAGCCAAATTCGAATCAAAGAACTGGTTTTATTGTAACCAATTAAAATATAGTTACGTTGCTGCCAACACCCTTTAATTATGGCTACACTCAGAACATGTAAGTGGTTTTTCCGAAATTCTGGCTGTAATAAATAGTCAGCAACCAGAATTTTATAACTGCACTTGAACACGAGAATGGTTTCCGTCAAAATGCATCAGCAGATTAAATCATAACTGAAATTTTTCGTTGCATTCTGAACACGGAACTAGTTTCAATTTTGATTAAATTTGCATGCGGGGAATTAAAACTACACTCAGAATATGAAAATGACTTTCCTCTAATTCTGGCAGCATAAACTAAGAAACTTAAATTTTATGAATGCACTTCCAACATAAGAAATGCGTCAGCAAATGAAATCACACCTGATGCGTTTTCGTTGCATTCTTAACACAGAACTGGTTTTAATTATAGATTGAATCTGTACGCGGGGAATTAAAACTATACCCAGAACGTGAAATTGCTTTCCTCCAATACTGGCAGCACATATGCAACTACAAATTTATAACTGCATTTCACACATTTATATTTATGCACTTCACTCACGAGAATGGTTTCTTAGGAAACGCGTTAGTGAGATAAAACCCCACCTGGAATTTTTTCGTTGCATTCTAAACACCGAAATGGTTTTAATTATAAAGTGAGTTTGTACGCGGGGAATTAAAACTCCACTCAGAACATGAAAATGGCTTTCCTCAAATACTGGCAGCACAAAGTACGCAACTAGAATTTCATAAATGCACTTCTAACACGAGTAATGCGTCAAAAAATGAAACCCCGCCTGGATTTTTTTTCATTGCATTCTAAACACAGAACTGGTTTCAGTTATAGGGTGAATCTATACGTAGAGACTTAAAACTACTGAGTGTAGCCATTTTACTGAGTACATGAAAATGGCTTTTCTCTAATACTGGCAGCAAAAAAGCAACTATTATTTTATAAGTGCACTTCAAAAACAATGCAAAGCAAACTTGAAACCACACATGGAATTTTTTCATTGAATTTTTTCATTGCATTTACACACTAAACTGGTTTTTCCGTCAGAGCGAATTGGATTGTGAGTCCCCAGCTTTAATTAATACTGCAATACTGCACCTAGAACACCAAAATGGTTTTACCTTCGAAATGCGTTAAAAAGCAGATGAATCCGAAACAGAAATATGCATTGTGAACACAAGATTGGTTTTACTTTTAGAATGAATCTGCATAGGATTCCACTAGTCAACCTGCTTAAATAAAGTTGTACTCTGATTACGTGAATGGTTTTTCTACATTTAGTAGCATATTTATTGTCCGAAATATAATTTTATATTTACTTAACTAATTACTTGTGTGGCAATTATTATGGCATTAATGTTTGTATTATAAACAAAATGTTAAGGGACGTGCTTGACTTAATATAACCAGTGATTCCTGAATTTATTTGGGGAGATTGTTAAATCTAGCTTTTAGTTCATCATCGCTTTGTAATTGAATAATTTCGTGCTGCAGATTATCAGGCATATTCGATGGTTCAACGTTGAACGGTGTAGCAAATATGTTCAAATCCGTTTGCTCTCTTTTCACGTCCTTAAATCGTTCATTAAATGCCTCACTTAATTTCGTATAATCACCAGCGTATTCAAACGATATAGAAGGCTTTTGTCCTTGCAGTGTTGGAAAATGTGACGTGTCATTCATTTGGAGTTAAATTCCACAGCCTTAATTTAGTTTCAAATGATACCACGTTTCACTCAGCTTCAACTTTTCTTTTCTTCGACTACGAAGACAACTATGTCATGACAACTATGTCATTAATTAACATCGCAACGATGACTACAAAATATTTTTTTATGAGAGACTGCCTAAGATTCCCCTCCGAATAGAGTTGCTATTAATCCTGAAATATCAAGACTGTCCCGTACAAGAAAATTAAAAGTTCCGATGGAATTTAACTATCGTTTCACAATAACAAATTAAAATAAAAGTAAAATGGGAGGTTTTATGACATTTTCATTGGTATCTAAACTACTTGCTAGTAAAAATTTTGTAATAACGTCTTAGAAATGCATCTGAAACACCGTAAAAAAACCTATCCCGTTCTGTGTAATTTTTGTGGTTTTTTCAGCAGGCCGCACCATAAGAGCCGGCGGGCCGCACCAAAAGGCCTCGCGGGCCGCATGCGGCCCGCGGGCCGCAGGTTCCCCACCCCTGGTTTAAGGGATGGGTAGGAATCTGGGGTTCAGTATGTCCTGGTCATCCGCCTCCAAGACCTAGACAAACCTCACTCCATGAACCCGGGCATCCCTGCTAAATCACCAAACGTAGCGAACCACTTGGGTGACCTATGGCAGAGGTGTCGGTTATCCAAAAAGGTTCCCGGGGCGGCGGTACCCATTCCCGCCTCCCAAATTGTATACGTTAAATAGTAACATGCTTATTTATAGCGGGTAATGAGTGGCACTTAAATAAATCTTGAATTCTTCAAGGCTTGTCAACAGTTTTGGAAGCATTATTTAACAGCACCATACCTCGTATCATACTATGCCGAGCCATTACGTCCGTTCTGCTATGTGGTATATATAGAAGATCGTGGTACCGTCCCTGGCTGTGGTTGTTCGGCACATACAACTTATAAAATTCCAGGAGGCATGGGCTATCTATAAAATTATTTATGATTTTGTAGGCCGTTACTGCAAGGGCCCCACTCCTTGCAGTAATGGCGTACAAAATAATATAAAAAATAGCAATGTTCTTTAACACTTAAAATAATATTAATGAAAAAGTTTATCATAAAACTCCTAACTGAATTTCGGAAGGACGCTTTTCAAATCCTGGAGGTGTTTGAATTTTTCTGGTTTAATTTATATCTTTCTCTTATTCAGCCAGCTGTGCTGGTTGAGCGTAGTCGTTGGTTGAAACTGGTGGCTTTAATAATGGCTTCCACAAATCATTATAATTAAGTTTAAAGTTAAATCTACCAGCCGAATATTACAAGCATCTTAAATCTGCTACTTTTGGGTCACCTCTTCTATGTCATTAACATCTTCATAATTCAAAAAATATTCCTAACTTAAATACTGAACCATAAAGGGTTGACTAATTCTAGTTTCTCTGCATTCTCCCACATAATTGGTTGGTAAATAGATTTCCTTATTTTTAAGTTTTCGTTCAACTAAACTATAACTATGGCAGCCATCTACTTCCATTTGGGTATGGACCCTTTTCTAAATAGTTATGAACTATTTCTATACTTATGTGAATTAAACTTAATCTAAATATGTAGTGCATTTGAAAGAGTTTTATTTTTGTTTTTAACTATTTTTTTGTTGTTGCTGCTATGTATGATTCTAAAAATTTCACAAGTATTGTAGAAAATATATTGGATGTCAACCCCCCCCCCCCCACAGTTCACTTTGGGTGGTAAATTCTATTTTAAATTATAATTTCGGAGTTTGAATGCAGCACCAACACAACACGTCAAATCTCTCAAGTTAAAATGGCAGTTAGATAATTTTGCAGGCACAAATGAGAAGCTGTCAGATATGTAATTTTGTATTTGAATTTTATTTTAAAAACCATATTTTTGTTCGTTGTATAATTTTGTATGGACGTAAGGGGCATAATTGCAGACAAAATTGCATCATTAGTCCAAAAAGAGAAAATTGTCAGTTAGGTAATTTTGCGGTGAAGCAACGAAATGTTCCTTAAATGTTCCTTGTTTCAAAATTTCTGCAAGTTTACCTATGTAAAAATGGTTGCAATCATTACAATACAATTGGTAAACTCTGGATTTTTCATTTTTTTGTCTTTGTCCTTGTTGTTAAAAATATAATTTTTCAGTTTATTAATTATATAAAAAGCTGGCTGTATTGTATTAGGAATTTTTTTCATGATTAAATTGGAGGTTTGGTAATTTACAAACAATATTTTTCTCCATTGTTTTTTAATATTATCACTAAGCAATGGGTAAATTTAGGACAAATAAATCTTTTTCTTATATTTTTTGTTTAATATGTCGTCTATTAATTTGAAGTTTAACCATTATTAGATGCAATTATTTTAATGGTGTTAAGTTCAGCTTTGAAATTATTTGGGGATAACGGGATATTAATTAATCTATTGATGAAATAATGGAAAGCTAAGAGTTTTGGTGAAAATGGATGGTAAGATGAGTTGTGTATAAATTATAAATATCAGCGTATGTTTCTTTTCGAAAATATTAAATTTAATCTTATTATTAATTATAGTTAGGTTTAAATCCAAGACATTTATGCTTCAAATAATTCCTGTTTCTAATGTATATTTAATGTTTTAATGAATTTTGTTCAAAAAATTAAAGAATATATATATATATTTTTTAATTTATTTAATATAGTTATATAATTGTACAGTGGAGTTATAGAAATTACATAGCGGTACAGAAATTATTTAAACATTGCAATCTCACCAAAGAAGAAGCTAGTTCTTGTGCTTGATGAGCGAGTTACACTAACTATAACTGAAATAGAACAACATTATGCAATAAGTAAGTATATAATAGGATAAATTGAGACTTCTGGATCATCTATATATTTGAAGTTGTCTTTTAGTACCGGTCCATATTAAAATAATATGATCTACGTAACGTTTATAAAAAGACACATATCCGTCCGAAAACCGCCAATATGCACTTATAATGTCTCAAACGAAATGACAATGGCTAATTATTAACCCGCCACTGGAGACGTGAATTTGACTTAAGTACATCGTTGGTGACCCCGGTCTCACGCATCGGGGTTGTTGACTACCAGTTTTTCAATAATTTACTCTTCATGCTACTTTTCATTGGAAAGTTTATAAAAGGATATATTTTTCTGTCCATAAGGCATAAGGTGAGTTAGGGTAAGACCGTGTGCTTTTTTGATAAGATGACTTTTTTGATCATTAATACACTTAGCATTTAAAATACAGATTCCTTTTTTTTAAATAAATCGTAATAAAACTGTATCTTCCTTTTATCGCTTTTCCTGTGATTAGAAGGGTAACATTAAATCTGTATGTGGCGAATTAACCCTTGATTTACCCGGTGACTTCATACATACACAATTTACCTGATGGAGTCACTAGGACTCCCGGAAATAAAATTGTAAATTTAATATGAAATAAACACTTTTTTAAATGAGATGCAAGTTATATTTATTTATTTTATATTTGGTTTTTCAATGGCATAGGTTTTTACTTAAAATTATAAATCACAGCCTTTAATTAGGGAACTTATAGAATATGGCACTTTTTGTAACAAAATTTCGAGAACTAACTTCTAGTCTCAACATTTCAAAACAAAACAATTTTTCAAAGTAATTTTAAAAAAAATATAATTAAAACATAATCAATTCTTATAAAAAGCCAAAAAAAGAACATGGATCGAACAAAAAAAAGTAATCACACTAGTGGAGTCCCACGGACTCCACTAGCATAATTATTACTTACCAATCGAAATCGCGCGCATCGACGTCCGATCTCCACCCGCGTTTGGCGCGTCCATAAATATACTAATCCCGGCGCGTCACTGCGTGACGGTTCCGGAACGCACAATTTGTAATTCCAAAAACTATCGGTTTTATGGACCGCTGAAAGTTTTCAATGGAGTCCCATGGACCTACCGGGTAAAATAAGGGTTAAAACTACACTCAGAATATGAAAAGGGTTTATTTTTGATTCTGGCAGCATATACAAAATCTACAACTAGAGTTTTATTTATTGAATTTATTTATTTATTGAATTTCACGCCCGGCTGGGCTTTTACATGCATTTTTTTTTTAACAAAGAACATCTAAATTTAAATGTGCATAACAAAATTAAAAAAAAAAACAAAAAAACAAATACATAAACAAAACAAAAACAAAATCAAAATCATAACCAAATCTAAAACAAAAATACAATAAAAAACAAATTGAAATAAAAACAAAATACCCCACCATGCAAGATGAAAAAAAATGTAGACTGGGAAAAGTAAAGTACATGTGAAATGATTCGAAGCAGAGCTATTCAGTTGGATTAATTAAATTTGTTGTTCTTCTTTTTGATATAAATTCTACTAAGACTTGTTTGTATTTATTGAATGATGTTTTAAATATATCAACAACATCTTTATAGTCATTACCCAAATTTTGTATACGGCGAACGGGGGTATACAATTGTGATTCTGTGTTGGAGTTGTGAGTTTTAAAACTATTTAATCTGGTATTAAATTAGTTTGGCAAACATTAAAAGCTCTTTACGATTAAGAATTTTTGTAAGTGTAATTCTGCGCTTTTTATACCTACGGACATATTTGTTTGTCATTGAGACGTACTAGAAGATCACTAATCATTCGTCTCACCACACACACTAACACATTATCACTAATCATTCGTCACACACACAAACACACTTTCGCAGTTATAATATTGGCAGGGATAATAAACAAAACAATTTATAATGTAATATTTGATTATTAAAAAATTAAAGTTATCAATTATTATTTATTTAAAAAATGGTATCTACCAATCACATTCAATGGACAATTGTTTAAAAAAATTTTAAAATTTCTGCGTCTTCATTTTTTTCTTGCAAAGTTGTCACCAAGATAGCAATAAGTTTGTTTCAATGTGTATTGCTGACGAATTCTCTTATCTGTCATGGTCGGGCGAAGATAATTTGTCAGTCTTCTTTCTTTAGTTTTATGCCGATTTTTATAATTTATAATAGTACGATTCCAATGAAACCATGCTTATAAATTCTACTACAAATTTATATATAACTGCTCTCAGAAATCGAGGATGGTATGCTTGTGATAGAATTTCGCATCTTCATAACACATACTCAAATGCAAAGCTTCACCCTACACGATGATCCGGCAATTTATTGTTATATTGATAACATGAAACTGGTTTAAATTAAACTTAATATGCGGTGTACCAAAATACACTCAGAACATAAAAATTGTTTTTCTTTGATTCTAGCGGCACTTACATTCTGAACACAAAACTGGTTTTAATTAAATCTGTATGTGGTGAATTAAAACTACACTCAGAACACTTGGGCGGAGGAAAATTTCGCCGCCCCCTGCCGCCGCCTAACTGAATGTTTTCCTTCGAAATGTGTCAGCAGATGAATTCAACTGGAATTTTACATTTTGTACTGGTTTAAATTAAATCTGTACCTGGCGAATTAAAAATACATTCAGAACATGAGAATGATTTTTCTTTGATTCTGGCAGCACATACATAGTCTGCAAATAGAATAATATAAGTAACTGAACTTCAAACAAGAGGATGTTTTCCTTCGAAATGTGTCTACAGATGAATCCGAAATTTACATTTTCAACACAAAATTGGTTTGAATCAAGTCTGTATGCTGCGAATTGAAAGTACACTCAGAACATGAAAATGGTTTTTCTTTGATTCTGGCAGCACATACAGAGTTTGCAACTAGAATTTTATAACTGAACTTCATTAATTTAATATTTATAACTGAATTTTATAACTGAGATTCATCTGCTGACACAATTCAAAGCAAAACTGATTTAACCTTTCGAATAATAAAAAAAATATTTATATACTTTTGCCTGTCACAATGCTTGCGCACAAAATTTCTGGTTCTTCCCATGCATTTTAAACGTTCCCTTCTTTTTTTTTATCCTTTTTGCAAAATTCAAAATTGTTCTAAAATCTAGATAAAGTAATTTTTCCGACGTGCTTATTATAATAATTAATTAACATAATTGTTTCTAAATATTAAAGTTTTCATTTTGGAAATGTGAATTGGCTGAAAAATACACACCTGCGAATATTCGAATAAAAGTACCTAAAATAGAATAAACTTTAAATTTGAAATACAGATTCCTTCTCTTAAAAAAAATGTAATAAAATTGTAACTTGTCTTTATAACGCAATCACAAATTTATTTTAAAATTAAATGTATGGGACATAATTTCATAATTTTATTTTAAAATTATATGTGCGGAAGAATTTGAATCTCCTGTGATTAGACGGGTTAATTAAATCTGTAATTGGCGAATTAAAACTACACTCAGAATATGAAAATGGTTTCTCTTTGATTTTGGCAGCACATATGTGTCTGTAACTAGAATTTTATAACTTCACTTCGAATTAAATAATGGTCTCTTTCGAAATGTATCAGCAGATGAATGTAGAACTGAACACAATTCAGGTTTTAATTAAGAGTGAATCTAAACAGAGGTTATCAGCATTGATTAGTATTACTATCATAATATGCGTACGGTTTTCCTACGAATTGCGAAATTTGCAGCTTAAAAAAATATAATTATTGATATTTTTATAAAATAATAAAGAAAAGAGTTGGATTCGTGAACGAAAGTATCTTACTTCTTCAAATTTAGCAAAGTTTTAAAGTATCTTAGTACATATTCAAATAATGATTTGAAATGGTTTAAATTTGTCTAAGATAATATTATTATTTATTGTGAAAATTTGCCGCCCCCCTTAAAAGTGCCGCCCGGGGCGGGCCGCCCCCCCGCCCACCCCCCCCCCCCACGCTACGCCACTGCGTAGATGGATACATCAACAAAGCACTTTTCTTAATCACCAGAACACATCGTTACTAACATACTAACACTATTTAAAACATCATTGATTTTGAGAATTTATTTTTTTGTATGTGTATTTATATATGTACGTGGTCACTACACATTCGTCTGTGAGATGACTATTTTGCTATTACTCCAGAACTAGTAAGCGTGCGTCCGCCTCGCCTCCGCTCGAGTCACTAATTAGCCAATCAGGAAGGTACTGAGAGAGGCGGGGCGACAAAGTGTCGGGAACATACCCAAACCAAACATCGAACGCTTAATTATCAATGATCAATTAACGATTAATGATCCAAGGTTAAAAAAAAGAATAATAAAGAATGCCACTTCATATTCATTTTTTGTTATACAAATAAATAATATTTGTGCATGGGATTTTGAAGGTTTTTTTTGTTTTTATTAGCAAAATTTTTTGATATATGGGAATAGGTTCAAACGTGATACCTATTTAATTTGGGAGGCCGGAATGGAACCGCCGCCCCGGGAATCTTTATTGGATAACCAACACCTCTGCCATAGGTCACACCAAGTGGTTCGTTACGTTTGGTGATTAAGCAGGGGTGCCCGGGTTCATGGGGTGAGGTTTGTCTAGGCCTTGGGGGCGGATGACCAGGACATACTGATCCCCAGATTTCTACCCACCCCTAAACCCAGAACTCTCCTCTCCTTCCTTTCATTAAAAAAAACTCCACACAGCATTCCCAAAGATGCCATAGGCCCTGAGGGAAATTATTTTCCTTAGGGCCTCCTGTGTGGAGCTGATGTAAAAAAAATATAAGAAAAAGAGAGTAACAAAAAAGATCCCACAAAGGCGAAGACAGTGTATATATATATATATATATATATATAGTGATTACCGATATACTTGCCCTGAGTATGTACGCATTGGGTGTAAACATACGTTAATATAATATGTACATTTATCTTTAATTTTAAAAAATTTCTCAGTAACTCCTGTAAAATCTATCATGTTGATCACTATAGATATAGAAAGTATATCGGTAATCACTATATATATATATATATACACTGTCTTCGCCTTTGTGGGATCTTTTTTGTTACTCTCTTTTTCTTATATTTTTTTTACATCAGCTCCACACAGGAGGCCCTAAGGAAAATAATTTCCCTCAGGGCCTATGGCATCTTTGGGAATGCTGTGTGGAGTTTTTTTTAATGAAAGGAAGAAGAGGAGAGTTCTGGGTTTAGGGGTGGGTAGAAATCTGGGGATCAGTATGTCCTGGTCATCCGCCCCCAAGGCCTAGACAAACCTCACCCCATGAACCCGGGCACCCCTGCTTAATCACCAAACGTAACGAACCACTTGGTGTGAACTATGGCAGAGGTGTTGGTTATCCAATAAAGATTCCCGGGGCGGCGGTTCCATTCCGGCCTCCCAAATTAAATAGGTATCACGTTTGAACCTATTCCCATATATCAAAAAATTTTGCTAATAAAAACAAAAAAAAACCTACAAAATCCCATGCACAAATATTATTTATTTGTATAACAAAAAATGAATATGAAGTGGCATTCTTTATTATTCTTTTTTTTAACCTTGGATCATTAATCGTTAATTGATCATTGATAATTAAGCGTTCGATGTTTGGTTTGGGTATGTTCCCGACACTTTGTCGCCCCGCCTCTCTCAGTACCTTCCTGATTGACTAATTAGTGACTCGAGCGGAGGCGAGGCGGACGCACGCTTACTAGTTCTGGAGTAATAGCAAAATAGTCATCTCACAGACGAATGTGTAGTGACCACGTACATATATAAATACACATACAAAAAAATAAATTCTCAAAATCAATGATGTTTTAAATAGTGTTAGTATGTTAGTAACGATGTGTTCTGGTGATTAAGAAAAGTGCTTTGTTGATGAATGTATCCATCTACGCAGTGGCGTAGCGTGGGGGGGGGGGGGGGGGGGGCGGCCCGTCCCGGGCGGCACTTTTAAGGGGGGCGGCAAATTTTCACAATAAATAATAATATTATCTTAGACAAATTTAAACCATTTCAAATCATTATTTGAAAATGTACTCACATACTTTCGTTTACGAATCCAACTCTTTTCTTTATTATTTTATAAAAATATCAATAATTATATTTTTTTAAGCTGCAAATTTCGCAATTCGTAGGAAAACCGTACGCATATTATGATAGTAATACTAATCAACGCTGATAACCTCTGTTTAGATTCACTCTTAATTAAAACCTGAATTGTGTTCAGTTCTACATTCATCTGCTGATACATTTCGAAAGAGACCATTATTTAATTCGAAGTGAAGTTATAAAATTCTAGTTACAGACACATATGTGCTGCCAAAATCAAAGAGAAACCATTTTCATATTCTGAGTGTAGTTTTAATTCGCCAAATACAGATTTAATTAACCCGTCTAATCACAGGAGATTCAAATTCTTCCGCACATATAATTTTAAAATAAAATTATGAAATTATGTCCCATACATTTAATTTTAAAATAAATTTGTGATTGCGATATAAAGACAAGTTACAATTTTATTACATTTTTTTTAAGAGAAGGAATCTGTATTTCAAATTTAAAGTTTATTCTATTTTAGGTACTTTTATTCGAATATTCGCAGGCGTGTATTTTTCAGCCAATTCACATTTCCAAAATGAAAACTTTAATATTTAGAAACAATTATGTTAATTAATTATTATAATAAGCACGTCTGAAAAAATACTTTATCTAGATTTTAGAACAATTTTGAATTTTGCAAAAAGGATAAAAAAAAAGAAGGGAACGTTTAAAATGCATGGGAAGAACCAGAAATTTTGTGCGCAAGCATTGTGACAGGCAAAAGTATATAAATATTTTTTTTATTATTCGAAAGGTTAAATCAGTTTTTCACCACTGTGAGTAAACATGTGATTTTTTGATTTCTCTGAATAGTTACAGTCGGAACATGAAAAATGCTTTTCTCCACAATGAGTAGAGTCAGCAAGTGAATTCTTGGATATCCCTTTCAAGAACACAAATAGTTGCAGTCAGGACATATTGTAAAAGGCTTTCTCTTCTGTAAATCGCACGGTGGATTTATAAATTGTCCTTTTGAGAACTTGTATAACTGCATTCTGAACAGGAAAGTGGTTTTTTTAATTTAAAACTTTGAATTAATATTGTAAACATATGTAAAAGGAGTGGTAAATTAGTAGGAAGAAAATCTAAAAAAAGCAGTGCAAAAAAGACAAAGAAATTTTTTTTAAAATTGAATAGGTAAGCTAAATGATAAAAAAAATATATACCTATGACATGTGTGAATCACAACTTTACATTTGTGCGTTATGATTAATAAAAACATAAAAGTTTTTTGGTAATTTTTAATTATTATAATTTAAGTTGACTGATTCGGCCCATTGGCAGTCGGAGTTCACGTGATAACATCGGCCTCATGGCGATGGCGGTTGAAATGAACTCGCCGAAAATTATAAAATGTATATTTAAGCTATGTTTAAACACTTACATGTGAAAGGTAAGACCGTCTTTCTTCTTAAAGGTCTTCATAGAACTACTTTTACACAGTTTTACGGCACAGTGGACCATTTTTCTATGTTTTATGAACGTTTTTCTGGGAGCTCTATGCGCGACCGAGGTGTAAAAGCCAATGTCAGCCGTCTAAAAACCGTTCGGTAAAATTTTTGAAAAGGCATGCTTTGGGCAGTGAGGCACACTTTACACGCCGTCTCTCTAGTATCCATACTCTTAGCACTCGACCTAATGCAACCTATTCTAAGAGTATGGATACTATGGTAGATGAATAAACTTCCTCTATCTTTAGTCTATTAGCCATTAGCGCTATCGATAGGCGTGGTTAGGTTAAGTTGATGACGAAACCGCTTAGGAGGAAAAGGCCCGAAGATATCGATCTAGGGGTTAGTACATATATGGCCAGACCTATTTTATTTACTATTTACACGATCGTTATTTTCTTTTCAAAACAGATAGTTGTCATTAGTGAAGAAATAATATTTTTGGAAACTAAATACTAGTATTAATAGGATATTACATGTTCAAAAAATGGCAACACCTTAAACATAACCATAGATCACAATCATGAAAGCATCTGTCACTAGGGATGAAACGATACCATTGAGGTATCGATACTTTTACTCGATACTGTATCGGTCGTCGAGTATCGATACTTACTTGGTATCAGTTGAAAAGTATCGATACTTACTCATATCGCATCTTTTTTGGAAAATTTGAAAAAAAATATAAGTGTCTAAAATATGTATGTATTTACGTTGAAATCTTGTTGTTATCATAAACAGGTGCAATATAATCAGCATGGCTTTTTAAATGCTTGTGCAAATTAGAAGTTTTGCCACAAAACCGCACTGTTTTAATCATCATAAGCATTTTTTGCACCTTGCGGTTTTCTCGTCGTTTTTCGTGAAATATTGCCACACACTAGGCTTCGGAGGCCCCATTTTCAATAACTCAAAAAGTTAAAACACTAAACAAACACCGACTATTGTTAAAGGATTAACGAACATGGGAGCGAAAGTGAACGAACGGAAACATTGTCAATTCCATTTGTCAATGACGACAAAATATGGCGGTGGCGGCGCTGCCTGTTTTTTTATATAGACAAACAAGCTTGCCAACTACACAAAACTAAGACTAGCTAGGGACGCTAGGGTTAGGGTGCCTCCAAAAACTTCAATTTAAGATATGCAATTTTTTTGTGAATTTTAAATAAAATAGTGACATTAGCATACTGATATGAGTACTTTTGACCGATACCTACTCAGTACTCAATTTCAAAGTATCGATACTAAAAGTACTTGGTATCGGTGAAAAATATCGAGTATGTACTTGTATTTACTCGTATCGTTTCATCCCTATCTGTCACTGTCAATAGTGTCAATTGCAAGATTCGGATGTTCAGTCGTTATTTAATCGATTTATTTGTTTAACTTTTTGCAATTTGAGCAAGCTTTTGTACCCTATGCCTGATCCAAAGGTTAGCTGATACAACCCTTTCTCTATCCAAATTAATAAAAATATTTTACCACATAAAGTTAGGTAACACAACAGATATTCTTTATTCTATGAGTTAACAGTGCGTCTGTAAAGTTCTCGTACATTATTTCCTCAAAACAGGATGTCAAAACATCAAACATACTCGCAATTTTTTTTAAATCCTTACAGTAAGTAATTCAAGTTAACAATAAGTAATTAGTACACATTTAAGTATTTGATTAATATTTTAAAAATTAATTAAACATTCAACATTTCCTAATAAAAGAGTTGCGTAAAACACACATATTTATTTAAACAGACATATTTATATCAAACAATAATGTCCGAAATCTTAAACCATAGATAAACCAATACTTTAAAAATAAAACAAATTCCTTCTTACATATCGGATCTTTAATAAACAAACTGTATAAAGAATAATTAAACATCTTCTAAAACCCCTGTAATGTCTTATTCTATCATAATTGTTTTTAAAGAATAGTTCGACCGAACAGTCCATAAACCTTCCACTGTCTTGCCATGGATCTACTAAGCCCAGAGAGTGTTTCCATCAAGACGGAACCAGGGCCCCAGGAAGAAAGTGAAGGTGAAGGTGAAATGTCGTATGCGGATATGGATTTTGACCTCCCAGATGTAAAGAAGGAATGTCTACAGTATGCGGAGAATATTCAAAAAGCCAGTAAGTTGCATTATTGCATTTTCAGGAACATTGTCCGTTTTGAATAGTTGCTCAGGCAGGACTTAATATATTTGTTCATTATGTCCTCTATTGCTGTACTTTATCTATATTTACTTTATTTATATTTACGGAAACTACCAAACTATAGCATAAATTTAACTTATTTGGGATGGAAATAAATTATATTATTATGCGTTTAACGAATCTATAATATAAAAATGAATCGCTGAATGTGTTGCTAAGCGCATAACTTTCGAACGACTGCACCAAATTGGATAATTCTTTTTTTGTGTGTTCGTTATTGTCAGGACAAGGTTTTTATAAAACTTCAGGTGAGCTCTGGCATTATGAAATTTGTATAAAAAAATTGCTATTGGTGGCACGCTAGGAAGCAACTATTGCTATGGAAAGCGGGAGGGAGGGAGAGGTGAAGGGAGGGAACCAAGGAGGGGGAGGGAAACCTGGGAAGGGGGAGGGGAAACTGTGAGGGGGGAGGGGAACTCGAGAGAAGGTTCGCGGGACGGGGGAAGGGGGGAGGTGGAGTGGGGAGAGGGAATGTGGAGGTGATGGTGTGGGAACGCGAGAGGGGAAAAGGACGCAGGAGAAGAAGGGGAGGCGGAAGGGGAACGGGACGAATGGGAAAGGACGTAGGTATGGAGTATTTAGAAAATAATATGCAATAAAGAATATGCAGTGTTTATTTCCTTTTGGGGTGTTATGCCGTGTTGCGCTACCTCCTCCTTTAGCCAACGTTTCGGACAGCGTTACAGTGTCCGAAACGTTGGCTAAAGGAGGAGGTAGCGCAACACGGCATAACACCCCAAAAGGAAATAACCATAAAATTTTTGGCCGTGAAAATCTAAAATCATACAAGAATATACAGTATTTACAAAACAATGACAAAAGAACAAAATTAACAAAGATAGTGCTGTTATAGCATACACAGGAAAATAATAATAATAGACAACTTCGGTGGAATAGAGAACTCCAGTCCATTTTTTAAATTTTTTTTAAGACCTTCAAACTTAAATAACTTCATTTTTATTTTTATTTTTATAGTTAGTTTTAATAGTTAAAATAATTGTCAAAGTTTTAATTTTTCAAGACCCCCCGAATGTGTCACATCTGCCCTGATGATGGACACTGTAACTTAAATAACTTCATTTTTATTTTTATAGTTAGTTTTAATAGTTAAAATAATTGTCAAAGTTTTAATTTTTCAAGACCCCCCGAAAAGCACCGTATCTATGGTGGATTGTGTGACGTCTTCACCCACCGATAGTTTATTTACTTTCAAGTTGTCATTTTGAATCAGTGATGCTATGTCTAGGGAAATTTCCCTAGATCTAGGGGAGAAAAATATTTTTTAGGGAAAGGGGAAATCGGGGCAAAATCTAGGGAAATTTCGAACTCTGGCAAAAATTTTATTACATGACAATATTACTAGTATTATTTATATATATATATATTTTTTGAAATTCCTATGAATCTTAAATATTGTTCATGTACGTACCTGAAATGTTATTTTTAACACTGACAACTCAAAATGATATTATGTATCTAAAAAGATAAATGGAACCAATGAAAAAAAAAAAAATATTTTAAGTTCCGTTTTATTGGTGATTGCGGTTGATTTTTATTGTGCAAACTGTTTTTTTTTATTTGGAATTCAGTGGTGAGTGTATTCGTACTTTTAAATTATTATGTCACGTAGCAAAAAGTGTTTTATTAGGAAAAGCACAGTATTATAAGTACATTTACCAAATCCCGATATCTTCCCAATTAATTAATCATATGTTACTTAACATATAAAAGGATTAGTGTTACACAATCAGGTGGCTACGTAGGTAATTGCGTAAATGTGAAAAGGGAAATTTCACTTCGAAATCTAGGGAAATAATAGGGCAGAACATCCCTGTTTTGGAATGTAAGAATTAATGGCGGAATGAATTTAGGATGACACGATGACTTTTGTGTATACGCCCCATGCGTTTTTTATTCAAGATTAACTGCTTTTAATATAGAAAAACATTGGTAAAATGTTCACATCTCACCGCTACATTTATATTTTAACAAAGTGTAATATAAAAACAATAAATCATCTTTTTCATTGCAAATACAAATGACATCGTAAGCCTCGAATTTTGTGTTCAGGCTTGACTTTGTACATTGTTTTATGTATAACACATACAGAAACACTGGTATTTATAATACACTGATCATGACGATTGTGTAATAACTTGTATAAAAAGCCCTTGATACTATAAGCAATTCGAAAATACGATCGATGTATCGTAAACCAAATGTCAAATATGACCTATTTATGACTATATTTTCGACTATACTTAACCTCAAATATAGCCCTTTTTCGTCATAATTTTAATTGTTGAGAGCCTAAATAATGTTTCGAATAAACACAATAACTATTATTTATCTAAATCTCTTTAACAGTAATAAATAAAATAACAGTAATAAGAAAATAACCAAATAAACACGAAATGTTGAATGGCGTGCGTGTCTTCCGTGGCGTAAGATTTCAAATGTCAATACATCTTGATACACTTCGGTGAATAGTTAGCAGGTTAGCAGTGACGTCACCACTAACCATTTCAGTAATGCCAACTTGACGCTATGTTTTTTCGAGAGGTTTAAAAATGCACTTTTAAATATTTTTTTAAAAACTCTGCGTTTAATATTATGAAATAAAACTTATATATTTTTATTTTTTTATTTTTTTTTTTTATTTTAACTTTATGAGTAAAACCTCAAATTGTAATATTTAATTAAACGAAGACAATATAAGCGAAAGTCAGTAGCGGTGTCAATATCTTTTTCTGATTTTTCTGTTCTCAGATTTTCGACTGACTTTCGCTTATATTGTCTTCGTTTAATTAAATAAAACTTATATATTCAGAATCAGCGTTTATTGGTCTATATCAGGGGTGGGGAACCTGCGGCCCGTGGGCACTTTTGGTGCGGCCTGCTGAAAGAACCACAAAAAAATTCACAGAACGGGATGGTTTTTTCACGGTGTTTCAGATACATCTTAAAGACGTTATCACAAAATCGTTACTATTAAGTAGTTAAGATACAAATAAAAATGTGATTAAACCTCCCATTTTACTTATATTTTAATTTGTTATTGTGAAACGATAGTGAAATTCCATCGGAAATTTTAATTTTCTTGTACGGGATAGTCCCGATATTTCAGGATTGATGTCAACTCTATTCGGAGGGGAATCTTAAGCAGTCTGTCATAAACATTATTTTCTAGTCACCGTTGCGGAAGTTATGTGGATAGTATATTAATATAATTCTATTAATGACAACTACGAAGAAAAGAAAAGTTGAAGCTGAATGAAACGTGAAATCATTTGAAACTAAATTAAGGCTGTGGAAAGTAACTCGAAATGAATAACCCGTCGCATTTTCCAATACTGCAAGGACAAAAGCCTTCTACATCGTTTGAATACACTGCACTGGTGAGTGCGCAAAATTAAGTGAGGCATTTAATGAACGACTTAAGGACGTGAAAAGAGAGCAAACGGATTCGAACATATTTAATACACAGTTCAACGTTGAACCATCGAATGTGCCTTATGTGAAATTATTCAATTACAAAGCGATTGATATAACAATCTCCCCAAATAAAGTCAGAAATCACTGGTTATATTAAGTCAAGCATGTCCCTTAATATTTTGTATATAATACAAACAATAATGCCATGATAATTGCCACGCTTCTGGCATTTTCAAAACGCAATGAAAAAATTCCATATGTGGTCTCGTCTGCCTACGCATTTTGTTGAAACCCGTTCTCGTTTTTGAAGTGCATTTATAAAATTCTAATTGTTTTTGTGCTGCGAGTATTAGGAAAAAGCCATTTACATGTACTCGGTAAAATGGCTACACTCTGTATTTTTAAGTCTCCGCGTACAGATTCACCCTATAACTGAAACCAGTTCTGTGTTTAGAATGCAACGAAAAAAATCCACGTGGGGTCTCATTTTTTGACGCATTCCTCGTGTCAGAAGTGCATTTATAAAATTCCAGTTGCATACTTTGTGCTGCCAGAATTGGTGGAAAGCCATTTTATGTTCTGAGTGGAGTTTTAATTCCCCGCGTACAAACTCACTTTATAATTAAAACTATTTCTTTGTTAAAAATGCAACAAAAAAATTCAACAATGCAACAAAAAAATTCCAGTCTTCTTCATCTCTATTTTATTTAGATTTTTCGAATTTCTCCTAAGTGCACAATATTTTAGTATGTAACCGTATCCTATGTATGTACACCTACACATATACATAGATGATCAAGAAGTCTCAATTGATCCTATTATATACTTATCTATTGCATAATGTTATTTTATTTCAGATATAATTAGTGTAACTCGCTCATCAAGCACAAGAACTAGCTTCTTCTTTGGTGATATTGCAATTTTAAATAATTTCTGTACCGATCTGTAATTTATATAACTCCACTGTACACTTATATATCTATACTAGCTGACCCGGCGAACTTCGTACCGTCTCAGAATCAATAACTGTTGCGTTAACTTATTAGCTGAATTCTTTTTTAAGTTAAAATGATTACTCAAAATGAATTAAGAAATGTAATTCACGTGGCAGCAAGGCCCAAAACCGCCATATCGCTGACTTTTGTGACAAATTTGCAGATGTATTTGATTGACTTCACCGAATTGCAACACTCCGTTTTTACCACGATAATCTTTATTTAAAAAATCAACATGTTTCGAGAACGACGTTCTCTTCATCAGGACATTATATTTACTAAAAACTAAATTATCAAGTATAGAAAGACAGGCGTGGGCAGTGTTACCGAAGCTCCCGATTTTTCGGGAGATCTCCCGATTTTTCACTTCATCTCCCGATCTACCGGAATGGCATCAAAATCTCCCGATTTTTCGAAGTTCTCAGCGATTTATCGTTCCTCGTCGATTCTTTGTTTATGGTCCGCTCAACAGGCAAATAATTGTCTATGGTAAAAAAAAACTTAAGTATTCCCCGGATTCGGGTATTGACCAGAATAATTACAGAATACCGCAATCTAAGAATATCTCTGTTATAAACCCATACAAACCGATCATCTATGAAATATGAGCTAGAATTTATAATTTATTACTTTATTACGTAACGCCTCTTCGACTCGAAAGGTTTTTCAGTACTTTGTTCTACGAACTTTATAATATTTTTTTTATTATGACCAGCTCAGACTCTGATGCAGTTGCAGGTACGAGTAGGAGTATTGCTAAAAAAATACTAATTCCCAATATTAAAAACAAAATGTAAAATTTTGTCCATTTATATTACTACTACGGTTGGCATGCTACTAGCAAAAAAAACGTCACTTTTGAATTCTGCAAGAGTTGCAACAAGGACAACAATGTTGCCTCTGGAAGAGATGCACAAAAGAGGCACTCAAACTCTTTTCATGTCCTGACTGCAACTATTCTTCTCTCGAAAAAAATAACTAAAACGGCTCTTGCTGAATCACAGTGATGAAAAAACTTTTTATGTCCTGACTGCGACTATTCATGCGCTACAAAACGGTATCTAAAAATTCACGTGTTAACCCACAGTGGACAAAATCTTTTTTCTTGTCAGAACTGTAATAATCATGTTGTACAAAGGAACTTCTTAGAAATCAGTTGTCGACTCTTCATGTTCTACAAGAAGGCAACAAAAGAGCCGCAAGTTTACCAAGAGTGGACAAAATCATTTTCTTGTCTCAAATGCAGTTATAAGAATTCTCAAAAGGAAGATTTAAAAATGCACAGTATGATTCACAGAAGTTAAAAACCTTTTTCGTGTCCTGACGGCAACTATTCGTGTTCTCAAAAGGGTTGTCTAAGAAGTCACTTGCTGACTCATGTGAGGAAAAACCTTTTTTATGTTCCGACTGCAACTATTCATGTACTACGAAGAGAAATCTAAAAATCACATTTTTACCGACAGTGGAGAAAAACCTTTTTTATGTCCTGACTGAAACTATTCTTCTTCTTGAAAAAATAACTAAAACGGCACCTGCTGACAGCGGACAAAAACATTTTCTTGTCCCGAAAGCGGTCATACAAGTTCTCAAAAGGAAGATTTTAAAATCCACAGTATGATTCACAAAAGTGAAAAACCGTTTTCATATCCTGACTGCAACTGTTCGTGTTCTCAAAAGAACTATCTAAGAAGTCACTTGCTGACTCATGTGAAGAAAAACTTTTTCATGTCCCGACTGCAAATATTCATGCGCTACAAAAGGGTACCTAAATATTCACATGTTTACGCACAGTGGGCAAAAACCTTTTTCATGTCCTGACTGTAATTATTCATGTTGTACAAAGGAATTTCTTAGAAATCATCTACTACTCACGGCGACAAAACCTTTTACGTGTTTCTACTGCGACTATTCATGTTCTACAAAGAGGCACCAAAAAAATCACACGTTTACCCACAACGGACAAAAACCAATTTCTTGTCCCGAATGCAGTTAATTATTATTTTAATTGTAAAACTAACGTTTTTAAGACAAGATTTTTTATGCATAGCACAAAGGGTAACAATTATTATAAGCAATAATTATCAGCCTGAAACACTCATCCACATTGAAAAATCTTCCGAGAAAAGATACATGACGCCAACGGGACTTGAACCCGTGTCCTCTCGGTTGCCGGTCGAATGCTCTGACCACTGAGCTATGGCGGCTTATCTTGTACCCGCCAAATGATTCAATATATGCTAGTGTTTCATTCAACAATTACTGCTTATTATATTTTTTCCACCCGAAAACAACCAACTTTATTTTTGCGAGAGAAACATTGTTAGTGTTAAATCCCTCGCTAGGTGGCGTCGAGACAAATTATGTCTTCATTTATTGGGGAAATACTTAAACTTGTCAAATATTAATTATTATTTTAATTGTAAAACTAACGTTTTTAAGACAAGATTTTTTATGCATAGCACAAAGGGCATACATGACGCCAACGGGACTTGAACCCGTGTCCTCTCGATTGCCGGTCGAACGCGACGCCACGAGTTCAAGTCCCGTTGGCGTCATGTATCTTTTCTCGGAAGAACTTGACCGAAACGAACGAGACGAACTTGAACCCGTGTCCTCTCGATTGCCGGTCGAACATGACGCCACGGGTTCAAGTCCCGTTGGCGTCATGTATCTTTTCTCGGAAGAACTTGACCGAAACGAACGAGACGAACTTGAACCCGTGTCCTCTCGATTGCCGGTCGAACATGACGCCACGGGTTCAAGTCCCGTTGGCGTCATGTATCTTTTCTCGGAAGATTTTTCAATGTGGATGAGTGTTTCAGGCTGATAATTATTGCTTATAATAATTGTTACCCTTTGTTCTATGCATAAAAAATCTTGTCTAAAAAACGTTAGTTTTAAAATTAAAATAATAATTAATATTTGACAAGTTTAAGTATTTCCCCAAAAAATGAAGACATAATTTGTCTCGACGCCACCTAGCGAGGGATTTAACACTAACAATGTTTCTCTCGCAAAAATAAAGTTGGTTGTTTTCAGGTGGAAAAAATATAATAAGCAGTAATTGTTGAATGAAACACTAGCATATATTAAATCATTTGGCGGGTACAAGATAAGCCGCCATAGCTCAGTGGTCAGAGCATTCGACCGGCAATCGAGAGGACACGGGTTCAAGTCCCGTTGGCGTCATGTATCTTTTCTCGGAAGATTTTTCAATGTGGATGAGTGTTTCAGGCTGATAATTATTGCTTATAATAATTGTTACCCTTTGTGCTATGCATAAAAAATCTTGTCTAAAAAACGTTAGTTTTACAATTAAAATAATAATTAATATTTGACAAGTTTAAGTATTTCCCCAAAAAATGAAACATAATTTGTCTCGACGCCACCTAGCGAGGGATTTAACACTAACAATGTTTCTCTCGCAAAAATAAAGTTGGTTGTTTTCAGGTGGAAAAAATATAATAAGCAGTAATTGTTGAATGAAACACCAGCATATATTGAATCATTTGGCGGGTACAAGATAAGCCGCCATAGCTCAGTGGTCAGAACATTCGACCAGCAATCGAGAGGACACGGGTTCAAGTCCCGTTGGCGTCATGTATCTTTTCTCGGAAGATTTTTCAATGTGGATGAGTGTTTCAGGCTGATAATTATTTCTTATAATAATTGTTACCGAATGCAGTTATTCAAGTTATCGAAATGGAGATTTAAAAATTCAAAACGCGATTCATTGTGGAGAAAAACTTTATTCATGTTTTGAGTGAAACTCTGCATGAACTACGAAGAAAAATCTAAAAAAATCGCAAGTTTCCCATAGTGGGTAAAAACTTTATTCGTGTCCCGGCTGCAAAAATACGTGTTCTACAAAATAACAACTATAACGTCACTTGTTTACCCGCAGAGGAGAAAAAACTTTTTCATGTCCCGATTGCCACTATTCATGTTATCGCAGGGGACATCTAAAAAATCACATGTTTACCCATAGTGGACAAAAACTTTTTCATGTCCCGATTGCCACTATTCATGTTATCGCAGGGGACATCTAAAAATCACATGTTTACCCATAGTGGACAAAAATTTTTTCATGTCCCGATTGCCACTATTCATGTTATCGCAGGGGACATCTAAAAAATCACATGTTTACCCATAGTGGACAAAATCTTTTTCATGTCCCGATTGCCACTATTCATGTTATCGCAGGGGACATCTAAAAAATCACATGTTTACCCATAGTGGACAAAATCTTTTTCATGTCCCGATTGCCACTATTCATGTTATCGCAGGGGACATCTAAAAAATCACATGTTTACCCATAGTGGACAAAATCTTTTTCATGTCCCGATTGCCACTATTCATGCTATCGCAGGGGACATCTAAAAAATCACATGTTTACCCATAGTGGACAACATCTTTTTCATGTCCCGATTGCCACTATTCATGTTATCGCAGGGGACATCTAAAAAATCACATGTTTACCCATAGTGGACAAAATTTTTTTCATGTCCCGATTGCCACTATTCATGTTATCGCAGGGGACATCTAAAAAATCACATGTTTATCCATAGTGGACAAAAACTTTTTTCGTGTCCTGACTGCAACTATGCATATTCTCAAAAGGGACGTCCAAGAATGCACTCGCTGATTCACAGTGGAGTGAAACCTTTTTCGTTTCCTGCAACTATTCATGTTATTCAACGGGAAGTCATGAGAGGGCGTTTGTAGGCCAAGAACAGCTGATGATGTAAATCTCCCGCTTTCGAGGACATTATCGTAACTCACTTAAACAACACTGATATAATCAATTTGTTTATTTCGTGTTTTAAACACTAACGAAATCTGACAAAAAAAATTAAATAAAAATTACGTACAATACAGTCAAGGAATTGCCTGTAAAACATAAACAAAAAGGGTTGCCAACTTGGGAGAACAAAATAAAAATTACGTTCAATTCAATCGTGGGATTCCCCGTAAAACATAAATGAAAAGGGTAACCAATTTGGAAGATTTCAATTACCTCGTTTTTTATTTAAATTTAAAAAAAAACATGTTACGTAACGTGGTTTTCGACCCCCCCCCTCCCTCCTCCTGCCCCGGTAACGCACAGTAACGTTTAACAAGACCCCCCGCCCTCCCCCGAAATTGCGTAACGTAATACTTGAACGGCCCCCAAGGTCGAAGTTTCACAAAAATTTGTGCTGATTTGCCAGACGTAAAATTAGTCTCCGTTGAACGTTAGAGAAAATTGCGTTATTCCACCGGCAACATCTACAATAATCGTATTGACGGCGTCGCTTATGGGTTTTTTCGTTTTTCGTTACGGTTTTGCTTCGCAATAATCAAAGGGATTCGGATTATTGACAAGGGAGAATTTTTATTTTAATAATTCTAGTCATCTCCCGATTTCTTCAAAATTCTCCCGTTTTCTCCCGATTTCTCCCGATTTTTAGGCGAAAATTCTCCCGATTTTGAAGTTTTGGGTTCGGTAACACTGGGCGTGGGGAGAAATGAGAGTAGTGGGGGGGGGGGGGGGTGAGAGGTGGAAAGGGGAGGTGCTTAGAAGATCAAAGACAAAAAATTACAATGGAAATATATTTAAGATAGGGTTATTTACAAAATTAATTTGAATATTAATAATTTTCAATTTCTATTGATATTTTTCTAATTTCTAATATTTGTAAAAGATCTAAGTCCCCTAAGGCTCGTTTCAAAATTTCTGCAAGTTTTACCTTTTTGGTCTTTGTTCTTGTTATTTAAAATATCATTTTTCAATTTATTATTTGTATAAAAAGCTGGCTGTATTGTATTAAGATTTTTTTTCGTGATTAAATAGGAGGTTTGATGATTTAAAACAATATTTTTCTCCGTGGTTTTTTTTTTTTTTAATATTATCACTTTGCAATGGGTAAATGCAGGACAAATGAAATTTTTTCTTATATGTATATATTTTTTTTTCAATATGATAATATAAAATTTCAAACAAAAAGACGGTTTGGCAATGGGGTCAAAAGAAAATAAAATCTTTAATAGTGTAACATTTGCTGCTAGCGTCGTGAGCGATTCGCAAATTTCGCATGATTTGGTTGGCAGCATTGCACTCCGAAGGGGCGGCAGATGTTTCAAGATACTTCGGAAAAAGTTCGGGCGCTTCAGTTGACGGGAGTACCACAGATCGAGCAGGTGTTTTTTGTGTGACGGGCTGTTGTATGGCTGGACTCAAGACATTTTGGATCACGAGAAGTGAGATTTAAATTTCTTATATTTTTAACAGATCGAGATTGTGCTTTATAGATTATTTTTAGGGATTACTGATTCATAAATATGTTACGTTTTACGTCACAGGCGCCCATCAGTGATTTTCTTATGTCGTTACAATATAATTTCTTTCTTATTGACACGTGTCGAGAAACTTTAAACATTTACAGCTGGGTACGATACATCGTAACCAGTCACCCCTGATGATTATTTCCGTTGTTTAACTTAGAGTCTCATAGCTAATCATTATAATATGTTCCAAGGGCAGGGTTTGATTTTTTATAATAAATTATACATTGTTCTCATACCTACTTATTATTGCTACCTAACCTCATGGCTTGCTTGCTGGCTTTGTATGTGATTATTTATTCTATTCATGGATGGATGACCAGGTTTGGAGGGAATGAATTACAAGTAAGTATTCAACGTCACATTGGCGCGCTTCGGCTGAACCTGTCTATGTTTGTTTTTTCTCGCACGTGTTCGCGGTAGTGTTGTTCACGATTATCAAATGGTTTTTACATCTCGATCTGTTATTAATTTGATTCTCACTTTTCCTTGGGTTTATAACAGCCCGTCCCACGACTAACTTGCCGATCTGATATTTTTAATACATAGTTTCACACAGTTTTTTTGCCTTGGTTTCCGTCAACTCATCGGCGTTATTACGCTTTTAACTCATTTTGGCTGCTCAGTTCGCTGGCAGCATACATTATTTATTATTTTCTTAGAATTGGTGATTGCATGTGCATTGTCATTTTTCATGTCGTGTTGTTGCATGTATTCTAATAATTTTCTTTCTACCCTACAATCGAGAAATAGGTTATGGATGAAGGAGTAGGTACAAGAAGTAGAACAGCGGCAAAATTCATCATGGCGAAACAGGATGATACACCGGCGGGGTCCGGTTCAGCTTTGTCAATTCCGTCACTTCCGTCGTTTCCGGTACACAAGTGGAACCTCACCTTTGATGGCTCTGCGGATGTCAGAAATTTCTTAGAACGGGTAGAAGAACTTGCTGTCGCTAGAAACGTAAGTTATGCTTCTCTTTTTTCTTCTGCAGTCGAATTGTTTTCAGGGCAGGCGCTACAATGGTTCAGAGTAAACCGCTCCGCTTTCTCATCTTGGGCGGACATTGTGGTTGCGTTAAAAAACGAATTTGAGCTTTTAGACCATGAAAAGAGGTTATTGGCACAAATAAGATTGACGTTTCAAGGTCAGAAAGAGAATTTTAGTTCTTTTATCACTCGTGTTCAATTGCTGAATAATCGTTTGTCCACTAGGTTGCCGGATGATGAGATCCTAGACATTTTGCGGAGTAATATGTTGCCAAGATATATTCAGAAACTTTCTCTTTCGGAGATCCCTGATTTGTTAACCTTAAAAAAATTAGGTAGGATGATTGAGTTGGCCGACAGCCGTTCAAACGACAGATCAAACACTAGTAATTCTCATCCTATTAATTATTCTAGTAACAAAGGTAATCAGAGGAATCACAGTAAATCTAATTTTTCTAGAAATAACTTTTCTGGTAATAGAGGCAATGAGAGGTATTCGAATGATTTACATTTGTCTAGGAACAACCATGCTGGCAATAGTAATAATAACAGAGATTGCAACAATTTGAATTTTTCTAGAAACAATTATTCTAACAATAGAGATGGTTATGTAAATTCTGCTGATCCTAATTTCAACTTCAGGAATAACCGTCGTAATTTTTCGAATGTTTTGCATAACCCGTCAAATTTGAATTCTAGGGAGGTGCACTGCTTTCGCTGCGGGCGTCCGGGGGTCAAGGCTCCTCTCTGCGGCTGCCGTCCTCAAAAAAACTGATGGCCCGTGAGGTCCTGTCGGTGGGCGCTATGACGTCTGCGTTTGCCGAGATTACTTCACGGGAATGGGTTTTGTGGCTGGATACCGTAAGAGATTTTTATAAGAATTTAAGGACTTCGAAGGAGGTGCGAGCGGCCAACAGGGACGGCCGTCCTTACATCTCTTTCCAAGTTTTGAGCACAGGCTACTCTGGTCTTCTAGACTCTGGGTCGCACGTTTCGATTTTAGGAAATAACTTTCATCGTAAATTTTTAGATTTAGGTTTCAATTTGTCAAAATTGGATTCTGATTTCGCTCTAGTATCGGCGACCGGTCATTCGGTTACCTGTTCTTACAAAATAGCTCTCCCGGTGCGTGTTGAAAATGTTGTTAGAACGTTCAATTTTGTTATTATGCCAGACATTAGATCTGACATTATTCTGGGTTGTGACTTTTGGAAAGTTTTCAACATCTGTCCTAAGATCTCAAAATTAATGTCTTGTAATGATTCTGTTAGTAGTGTTCGAGCATCGAATAGTATTGGGCTTGATAGTGAGAAAAATTTATCTCAATCCCAACGCTCCGTCTTGAACGATGTAGTTCAAGAGTACATGGATTTCTCAGGAGATCGGTTAGGCAGGACAGAGTTAGAACATCATGTCATAGACACGGGTGATGTGCCTCCTATCAAACAAAGGGTTTATCCCATTTCTCCGCACTTACTTCCGGAAGTACATAGGGAGCTTGACAGACTCCTAGAGTTAGGTGTGGTAGAACCGAGCAACAGCTCGTGGAATAATCCCATTGTTCTGGTACCTAAGAAAAATGGCACATTCAGGCTATGCCTCGACAGCAGACGCTTAAACGCCGTCTCGAAACGCGACGCCTACAATTTACCGTTAATCTCAGACATTCTCAATAGCTTGGGTGGTGCTCGTTTTCTATCAACTTTGGACTTAAATGATGCCTTTTTCCAAATTCCGCTAGACGAAAAGTCTAAGGAGAAAACCGCGTTCACGATACCCAAGCGAGGGTTGTTTCATTTCGTCACAATGCCGTTCGGTTTACATGGTGCTAGCTCCCGGATGATGCGGCTGATGGATAAAGTGTTAGGGCCTGAATTTGATGGCAAAGTCTTTTGTTACTTAGATGACATCATCATTATTAGTTCATCTTTCGAAGAACATATTTATCTCTTGAGGAAGGTTAAACAGAGACTACAGGCCGCCGGTCTTACGATTAATGTGCAGAAATCCGTTTTCTGCAGGGACTCACTCAAATACCTAGGTTTTGTTATTGATGACAAAGGTCTCCGCACAGATCCGGATAAAGTCAAGGCAATTGTTGATTTTCCGACCCCTTCGTCACAAAAGAGCTTACGTAGATTCATTGGGGTACTCTCGTGGTATAAGAGATTCATTTTCAATTTTTCTAGCATTGCTTCACCTTTGTATAATTTAACAAAGAAAGAATTCGCGGGTAAGAAATTTGTGTGGAATGATCAAGCGCAATTAGCATTCTCAAAACTTAAAAACATTCTTGTATCCGCTCCGGTTCTCGCATGTCCTGATTTCAAGAAACCATTCACGATTAGCGTAGATGCTTCAAATGTAGGGCTCGGAGCATGTCTTTCACAAATGGATGATAAGGGGTTAGAACACCCTATTTCTTTCATTTCAAGAACACTTTCTGCTCAAGAGAGGAACCACTCTACCACAGAAAGAGAGTTAAATGCTATGATTTTCGCGTTGGAAAAATTCAGGGGTTATATTGAGGGTTCGCCTATTCCGGTAAAGATTATAACAGACCACTACAGCCTGAAGTGGTTGACCAGCTTAAAATCGCCTTCAGGACGGCTCGCGCGCTGGGCAGTCAGGTTACAACAGTTCAATTTTGAAATTATTCATAGAAACGGTAAGGACAATGTAATTCCTGACGCGTTATCACGGGATCCTTTACAGGTTAATACGATCAGTCAAAATTTTTCTACATCGGACCAATGGTACGTCAAATTAAAGGAGAAAATTTTGGCAAATCCTGAGAAGTATCCGGCGTGGAGAATTACTAACGATAGGCTCTATAAACATATCCAGAGTATGGAGGCTTTACATAGGTCCTACGACTGGAAAGAGGTAGTTCCGAAGGAACTCAGGAATAGTTTAATTGTACAGCACCATGTTCCTCCTACTTGCGCCCACTTTGGGATTTTAAAAACCCTGAACAGAATTAGACACAAATATTATTGGCCTAAAATGTCTGCTGATGTAAAAGCTTTCATCGGTAAATGTCAGATATGCTTAGGTTACAAGAGTACTAATTTGTTACCGCCAGGTTTGATGGGAAATCCCAAATTGGTTCAGCGCCCTTGGCAAATGATTGCAACTGATTTACTGGGGCCTTATCCGAGTTCATACAAGAAAGGTTATACTTATCTCTTGGTAGTTTCTGATTTCTTTTCTAAGTACACGAGGCTGTTCCCGCTGAGGAAGGCTACTGGGTTGAATATTGCTTCCATTTTAGAGAATGAAATTTTCCTGAAGTTTGGAGTTCCGGACACCATTGTGTTGGACAATGGTCCTCAATACATTTCACGTGATATGAAAGCTTTAGCCAATAAGTTTCATATTCGTCACCTGTTTTATAACTGCAGATATCATCCTCAGAACAATCCTGTGGAACGTGTTAACAAGGTTTTGGTAGCAGCGCTTGGTTCGTATGTTGGATCTGACCACAGAACCTGGGCGAATCATCTTCCAGAAATTGAGTTAGCCATTAACACGGCAGTCCATGAAGTCACAGGTTACACTCCGTTTTTTCTCAACTTTGGCAGAGAGATCATCATTTCAGGAAAAGATTATTTAGGCACTGATTTCAATGCTGAAGAAATTACGTTTGCTAAGCGTGACTCTTGGGCGTCAGGTTTAGAAGAATTGAATGACATTTTTTCACAGGTACGGACATCGTTAAGGCAGTCATACGAACGGAACAAGCTGAACTACAACTTGCGTCGTAGAGATATTCAATTTAGGGTTGGGGAAACCGTATGGAGGCGATCATTCGTATTATCAGATGCAAGTAAACACTTTTCAGCAAAATTGGCACCTAAATTCATTAGGAGCAAGATTATTGGGAAAATTTCTCCAGTAGCATATCAGTTAGCTGACATGAATGGCAAAAAACTGGGTATTTATCATTTAAAAGACATTATTAAATCTGAAACTCCAGTTGATCGTTAGTGTTATTTCAATAGGGGTTGGGTTTTTCTTATCTCCGTTGAGAGATTTTCTTTGTCATTTTATTTGAATGTTATATGTGTTCTAAGTATTTGCATGCATATCCAGCAATTGCATGTGGATCATTCAGCGTGGTGACGTGACTATTCCTTACGTCCTCACGTTGATTGCATTGTCCTTGTCAGTGTTTGTGTTTTCAGATATTACACGTATGTGTTGTACTTTGCAAGTGTATAATGCGTATACTTAAGCATATGTAGTTCAACGTGTGAAAGTGACTGATCATCATTTTCATACATTGAATTTACTTGTAATTTCGGTTTGTTTCCCTGTAGCAAAACCGTTTTTACATAGTTTTTCAAAACCTTTTATTTTAATTTTTATTGAACTATTTACTGTGTATTTTTGCGGATGTATAGAGGTGTTTAGCGTAGTATCATTATTCCTATTAGTGTGTAGAAACCTAGAATACCTTATTGTTTCACTTACATTATGTTGGTGTCTTTTGGAATAATTTCCATGGGAAAAAAAAAATATATATTTATATGAAAAAGGCTATAGCTTCAGAAGCTCAAAATTATCTATTTTTCATATCGTTTTAGGAAACGTATGGCATGGGCATTGTTCCAATTTGTTTACTCTGGTTATGGTGATGGTTGTTTTTCACACGCAATAGTGAACATATTGCTTAAGGTTCTATTCTATGATACTTAAGTTATTATTTTATGATATACATAACATCGGTACATATATTTGATGAGTAAGCATAATATAAATACATTTATTAAGTTAATTCCGCTGTGGATTTTTGTTTTAAGATTATTATAAAGGGTTTTGTAATTGTTTTGTTTTACAATATTGGTTAAACAATTTTTAATTCCATGGTCAATTTCTGGATGCATTTTATCCTCTATTTATACTAAAGATTTTGAACTTAGTTTGTTTACTACAATTTTATTTCCATATTCGACTGGTTGTTGAGGTTCGCTTAGAGCTCGAGCGAATTTGGACACCCTGTCAAATGTGAGAAATACTAATTCTGTTAAAAGAGTTACATATTTATTACAATAAATTATTGTCATATAGTTAATTGCTGATTACAATTATGCTATCTAAAACTAGGGGAATTATTCAAGTTCACATCCAATTTTATTGGGATTTTCTATTTGGGTAACTTTTTTCGACAGAGGTCTTCATTCGGTGAGTGGGGTCATTACTTGCTTGAAGTTTAATGGTTTGATTCTCGGCTATTTATTTTTTTGATCAACAGGTGTCAGGGGTGTTTTTTTTTTTTCTCAAACTAGGATTTAAAATAAATGTTTGTGTTTGGACTTCAGTATTTTTATGTAATATCTTCCTCATTCAATTGAACTTTAGAATGTTAATTAGGTATTCAGTCTTGCAGGTCATCTATGAGAGTTATTTACTTCCTTTTCAAATAATTTTTTTTTGAAACATTTCATTTAGTAGGTAAAGCACATTTCATTCTTTACTTAACTTAGCTTTTTTCATGCAAATTTTACTCAGTAACATTATGTAAGCTTTAGTGGAGCGGTTAGTTAGTAATCTCACTTCTGAATACTCTTCAGCGTCGCATTGTCAACCCTCATCAGCACGGGGAAATTTCTTCAATGTATGCAGAACCTCACTCAAGGATCTTCTTCAGCTTACACAAGATGCAGTCTTGATCATAATACATCTTCATTCCTTTTGGACGGCAGAGCTAGCAGCGCGGGAAAAATTTCATCACCTACACAGAACCTCACTTAATGACTTTCGTCTGCTCCAATTTAAAATGTTTCATCGCTACCTTGGGCCATCTTGGGTCATCAGTTTTGGAAGAAAGTAATATCAGAAGACGCTGAATTTGAGATTTCAGACCAAATGTTTCATCGCTACCTTGGGCCATCTTGGGTCATCAGTTTTGGAAGAAAGTAATATCAGAAGACGCTGAATTTGAGATTTCAGACCAAATGTTTCATCGCTACCTTGGGCCATCTTGGGTCATCAGTTTTGGAAGAAATTAATAGCAAAAGAAGCTGAATTTGAGATTCCGGACCAGATAATTCATCTCTACCTTGGGCCATCTTGGGTCATCAGTTATTGAATGCATCATAATTGGAGAGAAGCTGCATAGATTGATGCGTCTTTCTGTTCATCGCATTATGTCATGGCTTCAGTATTGCAGTACGGTGGTCACCGCTTCTTCCATGAGGTACATTATATGGATTGGGAGTACTTCTATCACCAGGATCCTTCCGGCTGACAATCCTTATATTTTGGCATCTTCCATGACTAACATTTACGACCAAGGCTCACATAGTATGCAGTTCTCTTCAGGAAGTGACACATGGACCACTTGATTTCCAGGAGGAAATATTTTCTTCTTGGTGGAGGGGTAATGTAACATTTGCTGCTAGCGTCGTGAGCGATTCGCAAATTTCGCATGATTTGGTTGGCAGCATTGCACTCCGAAGGGGCGGCAGATGTTTCAAGATGCTTCGGAAAAAGTTCGGGCGCTTCAGTTGACGGGAGTACCACAGATCGAGCAGGTGTTTTTTGTGTGACGGGCTGTTGTATGGCTGGACTCAAGACATTTTGGATCACGAGAAGTGAGATTTAAATTTCTTATATTTTTAACAGATCGAGATTGTGCTTTATAGATTATTTTTAGGGATTACTGATTCATAAATATGTTACGTTTTACGTCACAGGCGCCCATCAGTGATTTTCTTATGTCGTTACAATATAATTTCTTTCTTATTGACACGTGTCGAGAAACTTTAAACATTTACAGCTGGGTACGATACATCGTAACCAGTCACCCCTGATGATTATTTCCGTTGTTTAACTTAGAGTCTCATAGCTAATCATTATAATATGTTCCAAGGGCAGGGTTTGATTTTTTATAATAAATTATACATTGTTCTCATACCTACTTATTATTGCTACCTAACCTCATGGCTTGCTTGCTGGCTTTGTATGTGATTATTTATTCTATTCATGGATGGATGACCAGGTTTGGAGGGAATGAATTACAAGTAAGTATTCAACGTCACAATAGTTCTGCTTTATTACGTAAATGTAATGTGTATCCGTAAATGTGTATTTTTATAAACGTACGTAGATCATTTTTTTATATGGACCGGTACCAAAAGACAACTTCAAATGTTCATTAATTTTGTGAACAAAATTCATAAAAACATTATATTTTCATTAGAAATAGGAATTACTTGAAGCATAAATTTCTTGGATTTAAACCTAACTATAATTAAAAATAAAGCATTTCAATGGAGACAGTGGCGTAGCGTGGGTTTCGGCCGCCCGGGGCGGAAGAAAATTTTGGTACTTTTCCTACAGGGGGGGGGGGGTAGATATCCTATTTTTTAATGCCGATTTTTATAATCCTGTGCCGAGTACTCTTCCAATAAAATCATGCTTATAAATAAATTCTACTACAAAATTTATATATAACTGCTCTCAGAAATCGAGAATAGTATGCCTGTAATAGAATTTTGCATCTTTATCACGCATTCGTATGGAATGCAAAGCTTTACTCGGTACACGATGAATCGGCAACTTATTGATATATTGATAACACAAAACTGGTTTAAATTAAAATAAATATGTGGTTTATCAAACTACACTCAGAACACAAAAATGGTTTTAATTACAACTGAATGCGGTGAATTAAAGCTACACTCAGAACATGAAAATGGTTTTTCTTTAATTCTGCCGACAAATACATTCTGAACATAAAACTGGTTTTAATTAAATCTGTACGCGGTGAATTAAAACTACACTCAAAACATGAAAAGGGTTTTTCTTTGGCTCTGCCGGCATTTACATTCTAAACACAAAACTGGTTTTAATTAAATCTGTTTGTGGTGAATTAAAATTACACTCAGAACATCGGGGCGGAGGAAAATTTCGCCGCCCCCTTATTTGGGTACTTCAAGCGGTGGGGGGGGGGGGGATTGTATATGGTAATTTTTTTTTTATTTCGACCTATTTATATACGAGACGGTTTTTTTTAATAATCACATTTGACGAGTATTCTTTCAATGAAAATCATGTATATAAATTCTACTCCAAAATTGATTGATTGATACTGCATTAGAGTCCCCAAACAATAGTTACACACGCAACAATCAATTTCTCAGAATTTTACAGCGTTATATAACTCAAATGTAAATCTTCATTCGATGAAGGATGAATCTGCAACTCGTTATTTAATTTATCGTTGTATTCTGAACGCAAAACCACTTTGTACGCGGTGAATTAAAACTACACTCAGAACATGAAAATGGTTTTCTTTAATTCTGGCAGCATATACATAGTCTGCAAACAGAATATTATAACTGAATTTCGAATACGAGGACGTTTTCCTTCGAAATGTGTCAACAGATGAATCAACTGGAAATTTACATTCTCAACACAAAATTGGTTTGAATTAAGTCTGTACGCGGCGAATTAAAAGTACACTCGGTACACGAATATGGTTTTTCTTTGATTCTGGCGCACATACAGAGTCTGCAACTAGAATTTAATAACTGAACTTCGAATAAGATAATGTTCATAAAGATTCCCGTATCGAGACCAGGGACCAAATTTTTCGCAATACACGATCTCCATTTTCATCAATATTACAGTTGGCATCACTGCAAACAACACACATTATCAGCTGTCACCTGTCACGAGGATTTTATATCGCGAACCATTGGGAGTTTGGGAGGAATTGGTTTATTTATGTTGTCAGTTGTTCGTTTGCATTTGAACCCTCATAATGATGAATGGATGAATGCATGCTGAAATGAGGCAATAGACTTGAGACGCGTCAGTTCTCAGACAATGAAAAATTCGTACAGTGCTCAAATAACATCGGAAATACAATGCGCAGCTCAAGTGACGAAAAAATGTAATATTTGTGGTCTGTTTGCACAACAGAACATTGATAGAAAATATTCAAGAGCTTCCACGTCAAACGTGAGTGAAAATATTAAATATTTTAATTTCGAGTGCAATATTTATTAATTATAATAGAAATTTAGAAGACAAACCAGTACCTAAACATCTATTCTCACTTTTAACTGCTTATAAACAATTATGTTAGAAAAACATTCTAGGTATGTAATTACATAATTTAAAAACTGTTTCATAAATCTTTATTGTATATATTTTAGGAGACTGTGGTCACACCTGCTACCAACTTCTACTTCAAACCTATATAATTTAGGGCGACTACCTCCAACATAGAAATGGAAATTCAGGCAAATTCGCAGTGCTTGATTTACGCTGATAGTGAGATTATCTGGGAAAATACTGGTAATTTAAATTATTATTATATATTTAATGAAATTAATTACATGCATTTCAACAATATTATCACAATCTACTTTCGGCTGAGTTGGTTAAACAGTATTGTCACGATCTACTCTAATTGAGTAATCTGAAAGTATGTTGCCCGTCGTATGCTGATGATGCCTTGCTGATTTGTATGGAAGATCTACAGTCTCTCGTGTCTAGGATGAACAAACATGTATGAAGAATGAGTTAATGATAATAATAATGATGAATGTAAGTCTAAAGTGATGGTGTTTGAAAGAGAGAGTAAAAAAACAGTGTTTAATATAGTAGGTGGATGAGTTTGTGCATCTGGGAAGTTTGTTTACGGGAGATGGGTAAATGCAGGTAACTCCATTAATGGAGGACTGAACACCGTTGGCGCTAACAAACAACTCCAAAGAAGCGAAGCTGGCAGTCCACAATGGAGTGCTGATACCTGCCCTGAGTCGATTACCTGTACCTGGCAGAGGCATGGAACTGGCAGAGGAAGGATGTAAGTAGACTGAACGCTGTAAAAATTAGATTCTTGCGAATGTGTGTAAAAACCATGTATGATTGTGTAAGAAACGTGGAGATCCGCAAAGAATGCAAGGCTGCTGTAAGTGTAATATTATGATAAAAATAAAAGTGGTCTCAAACAAATTTATGTGTTTTTATTGTAATATTTTGAGTAAGATTATAAGTATAGTATAGTATAGTATATATAATTATTATAGCATGTAGAGCGAATGAACGAGGTAAGGAGTTTAAGAAGAATATATGGCGCAAATGTGAATGGTAGAAGAGGTCGGGGATGCCCGAGGAAGACATGGCACTACCGTGAAGCAAGGAGTGTGTTTCAAGACCGAGTTGTTTGGCGGTCCATCCTCTCTGCCTCTCGGCGAAACGGTGATGGTTAGTTACTCTGGGGTGTACTAGATGCAACGTTCTTAGTCATGCCAACACTTTTAATCTTTTTTTCAGGATTCAGTGGAACATAGGCCATTAAGCCATCAGCAATAGGTTGCAATGGACCATCACAATCCTAAACCAGCTGCAGCCACACAGCAACATATGTACATATTCTGGTATTTTAAATTGAATTCTTAAATTGCATACTATTATCACAATAATATTATATTAAAACAATTTAAAACTTTTTTCCACTTAATTTATTTCTGCCTGTAAACGGTTTCAGCCTATTAAGGCCCTCTTCAACTATGGTTTATACTCATAACATTATAATGTTTGTAATTTGTAATCTTTTTTTTAGGAATCAGGTGGAATGTAGATTATCAGATGCCATATAACATAATCCTAGACCAGCTGCGGCCAAACACAGCAGCGTAATAAGTTATTGCTTTTGTACATTTATGCATCTTTACAAATTTGCTAATTATTATAGCCTGGTTGATTACAAACTTTTTCTTTTATTTTTTTACATTACAAATAACATTCAATGTAATAAATTTACAATACAAACAATATTCACAACACTGCAATTCATGACGATATCCCTGTATCAATGCAACAACTTCACTGAAGGACGCAACGTACAATCAAATTCCATAGCGCCATTTATCACCTCAAAGGAACTTTAAAATATGCTTTATCTTTGTCTCTAAAACTTATAAAAACAAAATTATAAGAAAAAATCTCTTTTTATAACATTTGCAGGTTATTCCTATCAATGTAATATATCATTAAACTTATTAATTTATTAACACCCTATCACGCTTTTACACGGAATTCCACATTTACAGTATGTAAGTATAATAACAGTATATCAAGTATGAAAAGATACATTGCATTACAGCAGATACGTACAAATATAAATAACGAGAAAGATTGACAGAATTTAAAAAAATTTATCAGCCTTTTAATCATATTTTATCAACGCTCTTTTGCACATCCAGAGTTAAACAATTTCTCTATATAAATCAGCTGTATTCGATGACAAAAACGTAAAGAAGCCAGCTTGTATTGTAATATTGTTGAACTGAATGTATATCTGAACTATTTTTGAAATAAAACCGTACGCCCAACTCATTAATTTCCAATACAGAAACTATCGAAATATTCATCATCATCATTCTTGGCTCTACAACCCCTGGTCGGTCTTGGCATCCTCAAGAGTCTTCCTCCACTCATCTCGGTTTTGTGTCAGCTCTCTCCAGTTTAGAATCTCTAAGGTAGATATATCTTTGAGGAAGTTGTCGCTCCATCTTAATCTTGGTCTTCCCAGGCTCCTTCGCCTTATCGGTCTGGAGTTCAGCAGGGACTTTGGTGCTTGATGCTTGGTCATTCTCTCCATATGACCCAGCCACCAAAGTCTTCCTAGTTTTATAAATTTTGAGACGTTTAGGTCCACAGAGTACATAGCTCATTGTTGTAACGTCTGCGCCAAAATCCATTTTCTAAACCCAGTCCGAAGGTACGCCTCAAAATTTTCCTTTCTAAAACGTCCAGTGCTCGCTCATTCCTCTAATAACGAAATATTACTAATGGAATAATGAAAATGGATTCACTATTCAGCAAAACCTCATATGTGACATTTGTTTATGTTGGATTGTAAGTTATTTATCTTGACACCATGTAAAAAGTTTGAACAAGTTATTGGACAATATACGGCAATGATTAACATTTTTTATTGCCTTGAATAATTTTAGATTGCGTTACAAGTTAGTACAATACGAATCAGATGTCAGATTTCAAAAATACCGCCGAAATATAAATACCAAACAGTACGAAAAATCATCACTACCAACGTGCCAACCATTGGCGGTTGAGTAGTTCTATGATATTCATAGTTTGTCTATGCCTTCGGGATGAAAAAATACGAAATTCGGCACTACCAACCACCGGTGGTTGGTAGTGCCGATTTTCGTTCATTTTTTCATCATGCAGCTAGTTGCCGTTGGAGAAAAAGTAATAATATTTTGAGACGGTAAACCGTCAAAAAATGGCAACACCTTTTAAAAATGTCAAAATCAAAATATTGTGACAGCAATAAACAACACCATAATTTGCGGTTTCTGTGCGCAGTTTGTTGTCTTTATATCGTAAATCGTTGGTTTTTTGGACCATTATCATAATGTCTTGCTCTAAAACTTGATCAAATGAGGCAATTGAGTTATAATAAAAAGCAAAAATGGTGCGCGCTTGGTTGGCGGATAGTTTTGTAAACTCCCAGCGGTTGGATCACCAGATGAACCCTCCTGAATTCCTAAACTTTGATGAAGTTTACAGACAGGAGTTGAATATTTCAAGGTAATACAATAGCTTGTATTAATTTGTACATAAAATATAATACCTATTAACATTATTTTTTTCCAATTTTAAGCTGTCACCATATTTTTTCCACAGATCAACTGCGATACTTACAAAACTGATGGAGTTCTTGATAAAAGATAAGAGTTATCGAGGGTATACATTTGAGGATCATATAACTTGCTCCAAGGAGTGTCTGCCAAATTACGAGGAGAAGTCATTCTTCAAAGAACATTTGCACACGGATGAAGAGATCCATTTTGTCTTGGATGGATCAGTCTACTTTGACGTGAGATATGGAAAGGATGACTGAATCAGGATTGAGGTGGTTGCCGGAGACATGAATATTACTAAGTGGAATCTATCACCGCTTTACTCTTGACACAAAAGTAAGTAACCATTTATTTTTTCAAGTGAGTGCATGCTTCTACGAATGGTTTCCTTCTATATTCAATTTGGGAGGCGGGTATGAGTACCGCCCCATTTGTTGAATGACCAACACCTCTGCCATAGGTCACCCAAGTGGTTCGCTACATTTGGTGATATGGCAGGGGTGCCCGGGTTCATGGGGTAAGGTTTGTCCGGATCTTGGCATATATCGACCCCAGATTCCTACCCACCCCTCATACCTTCTTTCCTTCCCAGAACTTCCTCTCCTTCCTTTTCCTAAAAAGACCCTCCACACAGCATCCTCAAAGATGACATAGGCAACATTATATTGTGGTGTAGTAGGAGCATGTGTAACTTCATTATTATTTATGCACATATATATTTGTGTTATAATTTTTTATTTTATTTTTAATTAAAAAAAAAACTCCTTTTTGTTCTTGCCTTTACACACGAGTAATTTCACTCTCGTAAAGGTTATATATCGTATACATGTATGTGTTTTTACAGTTTTTTAATCAACGTTGCATGTTTAATTACTCATGAGTTACATGTGTATGTATATAAAAACTAATAAAAAATAAAAATAAATTACTAGTGAAGTCTAATTTAAAAAAAAATCTGTTCAGGAAGACAGGAACTTTAAGGATAACCTGGTTTCTACCTAGTATTGTTATTATGGAATAATCTTTCTAACTAAATGTAAAAAAAATTATACTTCACTGGCAGGAATGAGTTCTCTAAGAACTTCCTTGTGAAAAAACACTTAAATACTTTATGATAATACATATTGTGATTTTTAATACAGCCATTAAGTGCGTGAAAGATAAAGGGTATCATCTTCTTTGTTTCAGAATTTCATAGTTGCTAAAAGATTATTTGTGGGGGAGGGGGTGTGGATTCCCCACAACCGCCCGGCGGATGATATGCCCTCAGCCTCAGCCCGGCCGGAAGGAGGTCGAAAATTATATGTGGAGGAGCTAAAGGAAGGATTCGCCGCTCCAGTTGCCTAAAGATTTCATATCAATACTGCTGCGGCAAGACTTCTGAAAATGTTGACTATTCCTAATATGTATTTAAATATATAATATATGTACTTATTGTATTTTTTATATTGATTGTTTAATATTGATAATTGATAAAGTAAAGAAAAATTAAGTATGTAGGTATTCATTATGAATTTCATGAAAACAGTTGTTATACCTTCCAAATTATGATAAATTAAAATAAGAATTTCACAAAATTGTTATGTTCAATGAAAAATGTTTTAAAAATATCGGCGGAGGACTTTATTTTATAATATTGACGCTGGAAAGGACAAAGGCTAAAGCGTCGCACAGTTGCATAGGTAAAAATGGCTCAAGCGCCATACAGCTATATGTTTCTTGAGTCACTCTTCCTTTCCAGCTGCTTGGCGCTTTAGCCATTTATCCTTTAACACCTGGAATGTGAATCCTGACAGTATCCCATCCCTGTATTAATACTATAACTTTACTCAAGGACGCTGACTAACTATTTGGATTAATGGGGCAAAGGAGCTTTGAAACTTATTATATCTTACCCACAACATATACTTTTTTTACATTAGCTCCACACTGGAGGTCCCGAGGAAAATAATTGCCCTCAGGGCCTATGTCATCTTTGGGGATGCTGTATGGGGGGTCTTTTTAGGAAAGGAAGGAGAGAAAGTTCTGGGAAGGAAAAGGGTATTAGGGGTGGGTAGGAATCTGGGTGTCAGTGTGTCCAGGAGTGACAGACTTGTGAATTCATCCCTCCCACTGCGGTGCAAGGCGATGTTCCGAGAAAGTATGGTTGAAGAAGTCAAAGGGACTCCCTCAATCATTTTCTCTCAATCTGCCCTGCCAGGCAGCCAGTGGGCAGATGCATTCACCGCCAAGACCCAGACTAACCTTGCCCCATGAACCCGGGCACCCCTGCTAAGTTACCAAACGTAGATAACCACTTGGGGTGACCTATGGCAAAGGTGTTGTTATCCAATAAATAGTTCCCGGGGCAGCGGTACCCATATCCGCCTCCTATATTGATTACAACTAAAATAAGTAGTGCTTTAATAGTTAGACTTGTAGGTACATAGACATTATTCAACATCTGCCAGGGAACAGTGTGAAGAAACCTATGAAAAGATCCCACAAGTGCGAAGCACTTGCAGGAGTCTGTTGCTGCCTGCTGCCCAACGTTCAACAACGAATCCAAATTAGTTTGGTACTCTCGCTCCATAAATTTCCACGCATGCTGCTATTTTCTCTTCTAATAAGAAAGTTGTGAAGCGCACACACTGTCCACGTAATGGATTCAACTTTACCCATGCCGAAGTTGATTGGAGCTAGGATTCTTAACCTGTTTGCCAAAATCCCAATCCCAGGCATTTTCAAGCACGCGTCTTGGTCTGCCTAGATGGTAATTGAAAATCCGCTTTCAGGGGGCAAACACCTCTGCGCCTGTTGTTTCATAATAGTTAGACAATTGTTGTAGCGAGATTCAGTAAGCATTGACGGTATACCTCACCAACAGTCTTGCACCAATGCAATTGCACCAATGCAAGACTGTTGGTGGGGTATACCGTCACTAAATTACTAGGCGCCATTAAAACAATGCTGTGTTGGCCTTTATTATTAAAAAGTAAGAGCCATCACATCTTTTGGCCCTGAAGACAATGTGCTTCCCATCTAGAGCATCCAGACAGCTTGGGAAATTCAATTTTAATTGATTTTTTTGGCGATCTCCAGCGAACACCGCGTCTGGCATTCTCAAATACATATTTTTAAAGAAACCGGACGATTTTTTAGACGAAGTTCATTGTTTCGAGCATATTTAGTACGCCGTTCCGTTACGCCGGAGAAGCCATGGTTCTCTCTACAAATTCGGATCTAATTTGTGAGTCACTCGCCTTTTTTAAATCACTGCAGCGCCGGTAAAACTGCCGCAGATGCCAAAGCAATAGCTTTCAAAACCTCGTTTCTATCCGTCTTATAAAAATGCATAAATAAACCAATCCCTAAAAATGTTACAACACGTAAATGACAGATGAGTATGACAGATGTCAAAAGTACCGCCACCAATCTGTACGAAAATCAGCATTACCAACCGAAAATAGAGCACACCTCCTTTTTCAGCCCGAATCTACAAAAACGATGAAAAAAGATGTCGTGTATAACGCGAGCAAACCCCTAAAAAAATCTCACTTATTTTCCCCCTATGTTGGCAACCCTGAGCGAGAGATGGCAAAAATCAAATTTACAAACCTATCTTTACACCTCCATCTATGAAACTTTATCTATGAGTCTTTTAGCACTTAGCGTCACGGACCACGGTTGAAAAATTTGAACGAAGATATACGCCCCTGGGTCTGGCCGACCAAAAATGCACCACGGGCTCCATTGACAGTTTGGATACTTACTAACTTTTTGTTCATATTTTAGTCACAAGTAACAACATAACAATACTACTCTACACTCTACTCAACTAGGTACATAATGCTCAAAACGACTCGAAAAAAACATGGCTAGTCATAAATGAAATTTCAAATCAGAACCAAAAGGTTAACAAAATTTAACAAAAAATCATTACTGAGAATAACACAACCATGAAGATGCTGAGAGCATTGCAATCAATTTCAATAAGGGAGCGTTCAAGTATTACGTAACGCAATTTTTGAAGATTTTAGACCCCCCTCTCCCCCCCATGTAACGCGCCGTAACGTTTTCTTGTGTTACGTAACGCCCAAATAACAATTTTTACCTGAAAGTCACAATTAAGTTGCGCAACGTACTGAAATGTCGCATAAATACCCTTTTTCTTGATTTTATCGCGTTTGCGGTAATAAATAAAACAAGAGATTTCTAACTCGCGATACATTATATTTATTTATATTGTCATTTATAAAAAAAAAATTGAGAATATTATTATTTTTATCGGCCTTGTATTCCTTCCAAATCTCCACAATTAAACCCTGTCTTACCTAGAATTAACCTACATGGTTTTACAACACATACTTTCTTTTACATTAGCTTAGTGAGGAGGCCCTGAGGAAAGTAATTTCCCTAAGTTTTCCCTGTGGAGCAACACTTTACTCAACTATGATTCACAAGCTGACTCATAGTGGAGTTAAACCTTTTCCACGTCCCGAATGCAGTTATACAAGTTCTCAAAGGGAAGATTTAAAAATCAACAGTATGATTCACAAAAGATAAAAACCATTTTCATGTCCTGACTGCAACTATTCGTGTCCTCTAAAGTGATATCTAAGAAGTCACTTGCTGACCCACAGCGTAGAAAAACCGTTTTCATGTTCCGACTGCAACTATTCATGTACTACGAAGAGAAATCTAAAAATTACCCATGTTTACCCACAGTGGAGAAAAATCCATTTCATGTCTGTCCATGTCATGACTGCAACTATTCTACTTCTCGAAAAAAATAACGAAAACGACACTTGCTAACTCACAGTGACGAAAAACCTTTTTCTTGTCCCGATTGCGACTATTCATGCGCTACACAATGGTATCCAAAAGTTCACGTGTTGAACCATACTGGACAAAAACCTTTTCATGTCCCGACTGCAATTATTCTTGTAGTGCAAAGGAACTTTTCAGAAATCATTTGCTAACTCAAAATGATATAAAACCTTTTACATGTTTCTACTGCACTATCCATGTTCTACAAAGAGTCACCAAAAATCACATGTTAACGCACAGTGGACAAAAACCACTTTCCTGTTCAGAATGCAGTTATACAAGTTCTCAAAAGGACAATTTTTAAATCCACCGTGCGATTTACAGAAGAGAAAGCCTTTTACATGTCCTGACTGCAACTATTTGTGTTCTTGAAAGGGATATCCAAGAATTCACTTGCTGACTCTACTCATTGTGGAGAAAAGCATTTTTCATGTTCCGACTGTAACTATTCAGAGAAATCAAAAAATCACATGTTGACTCACAGTGGTGAAAAACCCATTTCATGCCCTGACTGCAACTATTCTTCTTCTCGAAAAAAAAAACTAAAACGGCACTTGCTGATTCACAGTGATGAAAAACCTTTTACTTGTCCCGAGTGCGACTATTCAGGCGCTACAAAACGGTATCTAAAAAATCACGTGTTTACCCACACTGGACCAAAACTTTTTTCGTGTCCCGACTGCAATTATACATTTGTACAAAGGAACTTCTTAAAAATCATTTGCTGACTCACTGCGCTACAAAACCATTTACATGTTTCTACTGCAAGTATTCGTGTTCTACAAAGAGGCACAAAAAATCACATGTTTACCTTCAGCAGAAAAACTATTTTTTTGTCCCTGAGTGGTTTTTCAAGTTCTCAAAAGGGAGATCAAAAAATCCACAACGATTCAAAGTGAAGAAAACCTTTTTCATGTTCTGAGTGTAACTATGCATGTACTACGAAACCTAGCTTTAGGTAATATTATTATATTTTAGCAGTAAACTAACTTGTGTGTAATAACTAAAATCGTTGTTCTTACTAAAAGATTCTCGTATAACATCATTCATATGTTGCATAAATTTTTCATTTTTTTTAATTTTTCTTTTGCTGTCTTCCAAATTTGGTTGGCATTTTTTGGTTGCGCTGCTCTGGCAAGTCAGCATGAGAGCCTTTATAGGCCAATAACAGCTGATGATGTAAATCTCCCGGTTTGGAGAACATTATAATTCCTAAAAACTCACATTAACAACACTGACTACAGCAAATTGTGTTTATGCGTATTTCGTGTTTAAAAAAACACTAACGAATACTGACAACGAAAATAAAATAAAAATGACGCACAATACAGTCGAGGAATTCCCCGTACAACATAAACTAAAAGGCTTACCAACTTGGAAGATTTCAATTCCTTAGTTTTTTATTTAAATAATAAAGAAAAACATGTTACGTAACGCGTCCTTTGAATCCCCCCCCCCCGTAACGCGCCGTAACGTTTCACCAGACCCCCCCTCCCCCCCAATTGCGTTACGTAATACTTGAACGGTCCCTAACTTCTTTACAAACATTGCCTCAACTCTTATAGATAATAATCCCAGTCTTAGTATTCACTGGAATCAAATTCTTCCCGAACTTTCAGAGTCTAATGACACTACCTCTGAGCTATCAACATTCAAAGAAATAACAGAACTTGAAATCTCAATACAAATTGATAACCTTATAGAGAAGTCTGCAAATGGCCCAGATAACATAAGCAATACCACAATTAAATTAATTAAAAAACATATAATCATTCCATTACACCACGTATTCAACAACTGCATCAGACACAGCATTTATCCCGATAATTTTAAACTCGCATATCATTCCAATACATAAATCCTGATCCCAATGTAAAACCGACAATTACAGTCCAATAACTTAAACTTCTCAATTATCCAAGATCTTCGAAAAGTGTTTAGAACGACAACTTATGATTTTTCTAGAATCGAATACAATCCTCTCAGCTAATCAATATGGCTTTAGGACTAACCTGAGCACCGACGACGCCGTCTTTAGTTTAACCAAAAACATATACTCTAACCTTGACTCTAATAATAAAACTTTAACCGTTTTATTGAACTTAAAGAAAGCGTTCGATACAGTCAACCGTAAAATTCTATTAAAGAAAATCATTAACGTTGGTATTAAAAACAAAAGTCTCTTATTACTAAAAAGCTAAATATTAAATCGCCACCAACGCACAAAAAAGGATCAAGCATAAGCACTTGTGATTTGGTAAAACATGGTATTCCTCAAGGAACAGCCTTAGGGCCACAACACTTTTTAATCTACATCAATGACCTATGCAATATTATATACCAGTTGAAATTCTCTCTTTTGCCGATGACACTGCAATAACAGTACATGGTTAAACGTGGGAAGATGCAACCAGTAAAGCCAACAAATGCATTGCAATAGTCAAAGATTGGCTAGATAGAAATCTTCCCAGTCTAAATCATTATAAAATCATTTTTATTCCCTTCTATAATTCCCATAAGTCATCTCCTAAAAACAATCTTAACTTGAAGTTCCATAACGTTAATTGTAACTTTACGACACGCTTAAACTGCGAAAATGTGAAATTAGGAAATTATATCAAGTACTTAGATGTAACTATAGACTGCTGACTCAAATGGGCTTACCATATAGAAAAAATGTTAATAAACTGAGATACTAACCTAAATTAAATATTCAAACAAAAGAGTAACATTGTCAATATAAGGACCATGAAACTTGTCTATAACGCATTGGTGCTTTCATCCATTTCCTATGGAATAATCGTGTGGGGAGGAACATACAATAACCATGTAAAACCATTAGAAATTGCACAGAAGTCCATCATTAAGGTAATGTACCAGAAGGCCAAGACGTATCGCACCAATCAATTATTTCAGGAAACTGAAATTATGTAACTAAGGTAGATCTACTGTATCCAGTGTCTTAAATTTATAGCTCGTCCTAACAATTTCACTAAAAACACAAATCGCTCTAGCCAGAGGCATACCACATGCGTGTACACACTGCCTCATTGCAAAACCAGGCTGGCCCAAAGGCACATTAACTGTATTGCCCCAAAACTGTACAATTCCCTACCCAATTCAATCAATACGTGTCAAAATCTGAACGTTTATAAAAAAAAATTAAAAGCTGGTTAAAAAATAATTTGGATGTGAGAAATTTTTTTGTATAAATTGTATTATCTGTTTCTAAATTCCTAAAATATTCCATTTCTTTCTGTATTTTAGATTTAAAAAAGGAAATATTTATGTGTATTATATTAACACATATATATGAACGTGTGTATGTACATATTGGGTGTAAACATATCTATGTATGTTTATCTTTAATTTAAAAAAAATTCTCAGCAACTCATGTAAAATCGATCATGTTGATCTCTATAGACACTATAAAGGAAAAGAAAAAGTTTTATTACGATTTATTTATAAAAAAGGAATCTGTTTTTTAAATTTTACGTGTATTATGGTGGATTTCTTCATTTACCGAGAATGCTAATCAAAATGCAATGCTAATTGTAAAAGTAAACGGTCAAACGCAGAGAAATTTTTAAATTTCAATCGTTTACTTTTACAATTAGCATTGCATTTAGCATTCTCGGTAAATGAAATCCATCTCATAAAAAAAGCACACCGTCTTACCCTAACTCACCTTATGTTTTATTGACAGAAAAATATATTCTTTTTTAAATTATTGAAAAACTGGTAGTCAACAACCCCGGTACGTGAGACTGAGGTCACCAACGATGTACTTAAGTCAAATGCACGTCACCAGTGGCGGGTTAATAATAAGCCATTCATATTTGGCGATTGAGATTGAGAATTTTAGAATTTTGGAATTGGCGATTGAGGTGGCACTTCTATCATGTGCCCTAATGTAAGTATTCTCTCATGAACGAAATATATTGAGATTTGAGATCAGAATCTCTATTCAGTCTCCTTTCTAAATGCTTGAGGCGTGACAATGCTATGTCATATGACTTTCCCAATTTTTCCGGTCTTTCCTTAAATGGCAACGAAATGACGTATCTGCCGTCTTGGTTACGGTAGGAACTTTCAGTGTATATTTTTTCACAACGAATTTCATCAGGCGATTGAATTTTCTTCAAAGCTGGAACATTTTCAATTTCCCAAAAACATTTAAGCTTTTCATCAATATTTTCCTCCATTGACGTGAAGAATGAATTTATACAATGATTTGATGGTCCAACATTTCCCATCAAAATCCAACCCAATTTAGTTTCTATAGCTATGGGTTCATTTTCTTTCCCCATCAATTTTCCTGAACATAACAATGACGCAAAAATATCACTCCCAAGCAGTATGTCAATGGCTGATGGTAAGTAGAATGTTGGATCTCCCAATTTGAGACCCACGATGTGTTCCCGAGGATGATCGACGATACGATTTGATGGCATATTCGAACAAATGTTATTTAAAATAAGGAAATCTGTCATAATACCAGATTCCTTCGAATCGACAGGACGAAATTGTGTTCTTATTAATCCGTTAGAATTAATAGTAGGAATATTTCCAATACCTATCACGGTAAGTGGTTGTTTTTTAGAACGAGTAAAACCTAATTTTTTGACACAATTTTCCGAAATAAACTTTCCCTGACTGGCGCTATCGAGCATAACACGAACCTTCTGAAAAACTCCATTTTTATCTAAAACTTCCACATAAGCTGTAGACAAAAGAACCGTTTTGTGAGTTTTATTGTAAAATGTTGTCAACACCAAGGGTTCCGACGAGTTTTCTTGCTGGTCTGAATTTTCCACGATTTTTTTTGGAAAATGTAATAGGGTATGATGTTTTAATTGACATTGTCTGCAAGTGAAACGCGAATGACAATTTTTTGCGTTGTGTTTTCCTTGCGCTAAGCAATTGAGACATAAATTATTTTCCTTTGCGAATTAGTACCTATCCTTTGGAGTAAGGCTTAAGAATTTTTCACACTTGTGCAGTGAGTGTGGCGATTTACAAAGAATGCACTTGATTTCAATGTTTGATACAAACGCATTAATATTATTGCTCGATCGATGTTTTGCATTATATGATTTAGATTGACCTTTATGAGCCTGTAACTGGTTTTCAGGAAAAACTCCAAGTGCCATTTCTTTTGCTAAGCACTGTCCATCTAAGTACTTCAATAAGTGATCAAACGTTGGAATATTCTCCGAACTGTGTTGAATTTCAAAATCAATACGTAATTCTTTTGTTAATTTACGTAATACAATATGTAATAAAAGAAAACTCCATTGGCGAACTGGAAAATTCAAAGCTTCTAACGCAGCAAGATTTTCTTTCAAAATGGAAATAAATTGCCTCACATTATCCTGTGCTTTTACAGGTTGAATCGACAGAATTAATTCTACGTGTCTATCAGCAATCAAACGTATGTTTTCATACCGTTCCTTTAACATATTATATGCAACAAAATAATTTTCTTCAGAAATCGGCAAATGTTTAACGTATGTTAAGGCTTCACCCGAAAGGGTACTTATTAAATAATGCATTTTTTGAATAGAATTCAAACCATTATTAGAATCGATCAAAGAATTAAAGGTGTTTATATAATTTGTACAATCTGTTGATATTCCAGAGAAAATAATCAATTTTAATTTTGGCAACGAAACATTATTGTTGGCCATTAAATGCTCTGATTCACTTTTCGAAACTTCTGGAAATAATTGGTTATAATACGACTGAATCTCGTAATACATGTTTTGGATTTCAGTATATTTTTCTTGCAAAACTTTAATTTTTAATTCATCTTTCTTATTTGATTCAATTAAAATATGTGAAGCGACGAAACTATCTCTAATATCAGATACATCCGAAAAACGTGCTTTGAATATATTTTTATCAGTAATATTCAAAGATGTTATGGCTTTGATAGCAGAAGAACGAACACTTTCCATATCTAACAGCGCTAATTTGTACTTAATAGTGTTAGCCGCCATTATGAATATTTTTAACAACAAACCAAATAATAAAAAACACTGTCAACAAATAACGTCAAACTTGTAAACAAAAATATTAATGTCCGCTGTTATAAACAGCTGACGCGATAAACTAACGCGACCTACGTTACCGACACTAGATACGAAAATGCTTGCAGGTAAGTACTAACTACCGACGCGAGATAGGCGCTTGTAGGTAACAAACTAACGACGGCGGCGAATTGTACGAAGTACCTACTATCTACGAATTCGACAATGTTAAGCCGCCCAAACGACCACAATAACCAATTTAAATTTAAAATGCTAATCAATATTCAAGATTGAATGTGTAATTCTGAAACAGCTTTATTAACCGGAAAAAGGTTAACGAAATGGAACGATTCAAACTTCAAAACACAATACTCCAGCTTCAAAATTACGTCTACCAAAAAACGACAAAAAAACGTTCGGCTCGAAGGACCAAAAATATGTCACGGCCGATACCGAGACACGAAAAGATGACTGTAAATCCTTTTTTGTTTTGTTTTGAGTAAATACCAATAATTGTGTTTTGAAATCTGATCGTGGGAAGTAGGAAATGAGAGGAAGTCTCTTACCTTTTGACGGCGTATTATGGCGATTCAGGATCGATCCTGGCTTCCAACACTGACTGACACAACACCAGGCTTCTACGACACGACAGTTTGATAAGATAAAAAGACGAAATCTTGCGATATTTGCAATATTATCCACGAGAGCACGGTGACCCATGTCACGATCAAAATTCAACTGCCCAAGTAGGTAAGGTAAACTTGGGCGATAATATTGTTCAATTATTTCCTCATGTAGGTAGGATCATCTTCTTCTCCCGGTAGAGACTTTTGAGGAAAGGAGGAAGAGAAAGGAATGCATGATTGCTGAAGGACTTGAGGAAAATGGATTTAGTTTTCTAAAATACTGTTTCAGAACCAAACAAAATGAATGGTTAAATTTAATTAGATGGTTAGCAAATTCCGAATAATTATTGCTATTTAGACATCTCAAAGGTTCCTTAATTTTCGTTTCAAAATTTCTGCAAGTTTTGCCTTTGTAAAAATGGTTGCAATCATTACAATTCAATTGGTAAACTCCGGATTTTTCATTTTTTGGTCTTTGTCTTAGTTATTTAAATATAATTTTTCAGTTTATTATTTGTATAAAAAGCTGGCTGTATCGTATTAGGAATTTTTTTCATGATTAAATTGGAGGTTTGATGATTTACAATATTTTTCTCAATGGTTTTTTTTTAATATTATCACTTAGCATTGGGTAAATGCAGGACGAATGAAATTTTTTCTTAAATACATACATTTTTTTCCAACATGATAATAAAAATTTTCAAATTTTTTGGCAATGGGGTAAGTACAAGTCCCTTAGAAGCTGATATATTTTTATACCAAGTAGAAAATAAAATCTTTAATATTTCTGCTTTATTACTTACAACCGGTCAGCAACTTAAGCAGATATATGCGTTAAAAATACAAAAGCAGTAAAGTACAATAAGCGTGTTTATACGTAAACGCGTGCGTCTCCATATAAATCGTTCTAACTCCGTTATTGTTTTAGTGACATCTCTAAAATAAAAAGTAAAAGGTCGATAAAAGATCAGTAATCCACCGTCAGTAAGATCATCCAGAAATTGAAAATTATTAAAAATCAAATTAATTTTGTGAATAACCCTATCTTAAGCATATTTACAATGTAATTTTTTGTCTTTGATCTTCTAAGCACCTCCCCTTTCCATCTCTCCCCCACTACTTCTATTTCTACCCACGCCTGTCTTTCTATACTTGATAATTTAGTTTTTAGTACATATAATGTCCTGATGAAGAGAACGTCGTTCTCAAAACATGTTGATTTTTTTAATAAAGAGTATCGTGGTTAAAACAAAGTGTTTTTAATTATTTCATTAAATATTATAATTTAAATTATTCTCGCTAGTTTCGAGCAAGCATGTTCTAAAAATGGATCCAAATGTAGGCTTATGTGCAGTTAAACATTCACAGAAATAGGTTTATCTCTACTGTGAACCAACATGTGCCTCGCTAAACTACTTTTCTGAGAACATACATAATTGCAGTCGGTACAAGAAAAAGGGTTTTTTCCACAGTGATTGAGCATATGTCTCGTCAAACCACTTTTATGAGAACATGAATAAATGCAATTGGAACATGTAAATGGCTTTCCTCCACCATGGGTAAGCATGTGTCTCCTTAAACTATTAGTCTGAGAGCATGAAAAACTGCAATCGGAACACGAAAAAGGTTTTTCTCCACTGTGAGTAAGCATATGCCTCGTTAAACCACTCTTTTGAGAACATGAATAACTGCAATTGGAACAGGAAAAAGTTTTTTCTCTTTTGTGAGTCAGTATGTGAGCCAGCAAATATCTCTTTTCAGAACATGAATAGCTGCAATCGGAACACGAAAATGGCTTCTCTCCACTGTGCTTCCTCGTGTGTTTCCTCAAATATCCCCTATCAGAACATGAATAACTGCAATCGGAACACGAAAAAGTTTTTTTTCCACTGTGAGTAAGCATGTGTCTGGTAAAACTACTCCTATCAGAACATAAATAACTGCAATCGGAACACGAAAAAGGTTTTTCTCCACTATGAATAAGATTATGTCTCGTCAATTGACTCTTATAAGAGCATGAATAACTGCAGTCGGAGCACGAAAAAGGTTTTTCTCCACTGTGAATGAGCATGTGTTTCCTCAAATTTCCCCTATCAGAACATGAATAACTGCAATCGGAACACGAAAAAGTTTTTTCTCTACTGTGAGGCAGATCCGCCAATGAGTCTGAAACATAACATGAATATAAGTGTAAGCACTGTGAATTAAAAAAAATATAAGATAGCACGAATCATTATTTACCTTTTGCTTGGGTAAAACTTTGAAAGCGTTTTAGGCATTCCTTTTTAACATCCGGCAGCTCTATGTCAATTTCCATATAAGGCATTCCCTCTCCATTTTTATCTCGGGGTCCTGGTTCTACCTTGAAGCTAACAGTCTCCACTTTAAGGCTACCTAGAAAAACTAAACAAAATATTAGATTTTATTTTATATAACACAGGGGTTAAAATTCTTCACTGTAACAATAAAATTAAAAAAATAGTTAACTCAGAAACCCTTGAAATCAGAAAATCCTAAATAATAACGCTAGTATTTTGATTAACCAAATAAATTTATCTTTTAGTCCCATTCGAAATATTTTTCCAATAAACCGTTCTGTTCATCCCGGAAATCCAGCAATTACCCCCACCCCTTAGCTTACCTCCCACTCAAACACCTAAAATTTGTATATCAGTCAATATTCTGTATCATAGGTTAGTTATAATATTCTCTTGACGAAGGAAGGGTGCTTCTGAAACCGGTAGTGTTTATTAAATAAAAGTGATCTACAACAAATTTATGTGTTTTTATGGTAAATTATGGCGAGCCACAAATTTAATCCTTTTTCAAATATATAACAATCTTTGAGGTAAATTTAGGAAATATGATGGACCCCAGATGTCCACTTCAGGAACGATGCTTCAACAAGGAAGAAAAAGAAGAAAAAAGTCTACCTAAGTTTTGTATAGCAAAGAAAATTGTGTTATCAGTATCATATGAATTTGGCTGAATTTAAACGGGCTTTAAAAACCAAATTATTTCAAAAATCATACCATTCATGAATCCTAACATCTTTTCAATATACGTTATAAGCCATGTTCTCAAGTTTCCCGTAATTGTTTGGTTTCGGTTTTCTCTTAATTGTATTTTTATGTTTAATGTCAGAATATTTCTCGTTTCTGAACGCAAAATGCCTTCTTTTACTATATTATATTTTAGTTTGAAAGTTTCTTGTTTTGTCCTGTGTTACAATAAGGAACTCCAGTGAAAAATATTATGGCTTTAAAAAAATGTGTTCATATAGACCAAAAAACGCTGATTCTGAATATATAAGTTTTATTTCATAATATTAAACGCAGAGTTTTAAAAAAAAATTATTCAAAAGTGCATTTTTAAACCTCTCGAAAAAACATAGCGTCAAGTTGGCATAACTGAAATGGTTAGTGGTGACGTCACTGCTAACCTGCTAACTATTCACCGAAGTGTATCAAGATGTATTGACATTTGAAATATTACGCCACGGAAGACACGCACGCCATTCAACATTTCGTATTTTTTTGGTTATTTTCATACTGTTTAAGAGATTTAGATAAATAAAAGTTATTGTGTTTATTGGAAACATTATTTAGGCTCTCAACAATTAAAATTATGACGGAAAAGGGCTTTATTTGAGGTTAAGTATAGTCGAAAATATAGTCATAAATAGGTCATATTTGACATTTGGTTTACGAAACATCGATCGTATTTTCGAATTGTTTTTAGTATCAAGGGCTTTTTATACAAGTAAGTTATTACACAATCGTCATGATCAGTGTATTATAAATACCAGTGTTTCTGTATTTGTTATACATAAAACAAAGTACAAAGTCACGCCTGAACACAAAATTCGAGCCTTACGATGTCATTTGTATTTGCAATGAAAAAGATGATTTATTGTTTTTATTGAGTGAGCGGCGATCAAATAAAATAACACTTTCAAACCCGGACAAATTTTAAAAGTATATAAATTAACCGAAAATAGAATAATTCATAACCCGTGAAAATGGAGGAAGCGGTTGATCCGCATGCCTTCATCACTAAGGCGAAACAAAATATAAGTGACTTACATACAATCATAGAAGAAAATAAACTTACTAAAGAAACTAAATCAAAAATGATGAAAGAAATAAATAACATCATGGAAATGATATCCCACATGGCAATAGAATTAGCTAAATTACAAGAAAAATGTGAAATTCAAGAAAAAAACCAAACACAAAAAAACTTATTTTCTTACTCTTCGGCAGTAAAAAACTTAATACCACAAACACAAGAAAAACGATTTCCTATAATTATAAAAAGCTTAAAAGAAGAAGACACTGAAAAAATAAAAGAGAAAATACAAAAAATCAAAATATCGCAGTTGGGAATTCGAGTAAGTGAATTTAAAAAAACAAAAAAAAACATTATAATAACATGCCCAGAAAAAGAAGACGCAAAAAAATTAAAAGAAAAGATAAATGAAGTCGACAAAACCATAATAGCGGAGGTACTTGTGAAAACGGATCCATGCGTAATATTCAAAGGACTTGACAAAGACTATACCGAAAAAGAATTCTTAGAAGACATAATTGAACAAAACAACGACATCAAAATGATATGTGAAAAATACCAAGATAAAAATATATTACAAGTTAAAGCCATCATTACGAACAAAAAAACTAACAGCAAAAACTTAATTCTCCAAACAAATCCAGAATTGAGACTACATCTTATAAATAGAAAAAAAAATCATCTAGGATTCATGAGAATCTATGTAACCGATTGTAACGTTCTTACCCAATGTTTCCATTGTCAAAGATTCGGACACACAGCACAAAAATGCTACAATAAAATGAATAAACCAACATGCAAGCACTGTTCAGAAGATCATCCCATCTCCGAGTGTAAATCCCTGGAACTGCCGCCCAAATGCGCTAACTGTCACTCAGCTAAGAAGAAGAAAGAAATAAACTCCTTCAACAGTAAAATGAATGAAATAGACCACCGAACAAACAGCGAAACATGTAAGTTCCGTTCTTACATGCTTAAATTAGCCAAAGAAAGAATAAACTACGACATTGAATAAAAAAAAAATTATATATAATTTTGCAAAATACATTAATTAAATGGATGATTTCTTAAATATCGAATTAGAATTAAATATTAAAATTCAAGAATATGAATGTATTTGTACTGATTCATGTAACAAAATTATTTCTAAAAACATCAATGATATAATTATTATGCACATAAACATCCGTAGCATTCAGAAAAATTTAGATGAACTAATTCTAAAAATAAATAATTTAATTAAAAAGCCGGACTTCATAGTGTTAACTGAAACATTTACAAACGCTGAGTCACCGTCTTATCACTTACCGGAGTACAATTATATTTCTACCAAAGTAGATATCAACAAAAATTCGGGAATAATAATATTTGCAAATAATAAATTTAGTATTGTTAACATTATAGAACACCCAATACATTTGGTAAACTGCATCGAAGTACATTTCAAACTCGGCAAATCAATATATCATTTAATAGCTATCTACAGAACGCATGGCTCAAGTATTATTACGTTTATTAATGACCTCAAATACATATTATTAAAATTAAAAAATAAACTCTGCTTCGTGGTGGGTGATTTTAATGTGAACATTAATGAAAAAATAGAAAATAGTAACAAAACTGAATACATCAATTGTATGACTGAACAAAATTTCATATCTTGCATAAATAAAAACACTAGAGAAATAAAAGAACATACTCCATCTTGTTTAGATCACATTTGGGCAAACGTAAACATTAAAGATCTTCACAAACTAAAATCAATTGTTTGGAAAACTAACATAACTGATCATCATTCATGCTTACTTCTGTATAATAATAATATTAAACATAAAAAACATAATTTAGTACCCAAAAAATCAACAATAGACATGACTATTCTCTCTGAAAAACTAAAAATGGAAAATTGGAACAATGTTTTAAAGAGTGATGATACCGAAATATGTTCGAATAACTTTGAAAAAATCCTGTCACAACACATTAAAAATTCGACAACTGAAATAATAATACACATAAAATCAAAATTAAGATGTTTAAAACCTTGGATTACCAAAGGACTTATAATATCTATCAGAAACAAAGAAAAACTTTATAAAACAACTTTAAAAAATCCCCATGATGAAAAAGCATATATTTTTTATAAAAAATATAAAAATAAATTAACATCTTATATTAAACAAAGTAAGGAAGAGTTCTTTAAAAATAAAATATTATCTTCAGAAAATAACCATAAACAAATGTGGAAAACTGTGAATTTGGCCATAGACAATACAAAAAAGACACAAAATATTAAGTACATCGATCATGATAAAAAAATTATAGATGCCAATTTACAGCCTAAACAATGTGCAAACATATTTAATTCCTTCTTTGCAAATGTTGGAAAAAATCTTGCGAAAAATATTCATAAGCCTTCTAACCCGGAAAAACAAAAAAATAAAAAATTACAGAAACGTAATATACTTTCAACATTTGAAATAACAACAGAATGTGAAATCTTAAAAATAATAGAAAATATGAAAGGAGGTTCGTCTCCCGGTTTTGATTCTATTACGGCACAAATGTTAAAATCTATGAAATCTTACTTAATAAAACCCATCACTCATTTAATAAACTTGAGTTTAACGAAAGGAATATTTCCAATGAATTACAAAACCACAATAATCTCACCTATTTACAAATCTGGTGATCCGCAACAAGTAACGAATTATCGCCCAATTTGTCTAATTTCTAACATAGGAAAGATATTTGAAAAAATAGTAAAAAAACAATTGGTAAATTTCCTAGATAGTAATAAAATACTACACGAAAACCAGTTTGGTTTTATTAAATCGCTCAGCACACAAGATGCCATTGCTAACGTAACTTTATACATTTACGAATCATTAGATAGAGGTAAAAAATGTGCGGGTATATTTATTGACCTCAGAAAGGCATTCGATAGCATATCCCATGAGATGCTATTAAAAAAATTAAATGATATTGGCATTAAAGGCAACGCGATGAAATGGATCACAAACTACTAAAAAAACCGCCCTCAAGTGGTAAAAATCAATCATGTTAATAGTGATCAAGAGATTTCAAGCTTTGGAATCCCGCAAGGTACAGTGCTTGGACCAATTTTTTTTACCATATATGTAAATGATATTTTTTTTCAACATTTAAATGGTCAAATTACATCATACGCCGACGATACAGTATTAATAATAAGTGCAAAAGACTTGGGAAAATGTAGAATTAAAGGCCACAGAAGACATCAACACGCTTAAGAATTTTTTCGACACTAATGTACTATCACTAAATAGTGAAAAGACATTTGTAATTCCATTTGCAATCCATCCAAACGATGCTCCCAAAAATTTTAACATTGTCATACACGATAATACTAAAATTCATAGCCAAAATTATTGCAAAACAAACTGTACAATATTAAAAACAACAAATAAAATTAAATATCTCGGAGTAATTATCGACAAAAATCTGAAATGGAAGGAACAAATATGTCAAGTAGTAAACAAAATCAGAAAATTAATATATATATTTTTAAGAATTAGAAATTTTCTGTCGATAAAAAATCTATATTTAATCTACTATGCCTTAGTTCAATCCACTCTACAATACGCTATTATTAGTTGGGGATCCGCGTATAAATGTAACCTTCTTCCAATAGAAATTGTACAAAGGACAATTATTAAAATTATATTAAAAAAATCCTTAGACTACCCAACAGAACGCCTGTTTGAAGAATTTCAAGTACCCACATTTAAAGATTTATATATTAAAAATTCATTGATTCAAATTATAAAGGAAAAAGATAAATATCCATTTTTAAATGAAAACAGAACTCGACTTAAACATGTTTTTCTATGCCCAAAACTAAATACGTCTTTTGCACAGCATCATTATACTTACCAGGGAAGAACTTTTTTCAATCGTCTACCAGAAGAAATCAGAAGCATTAATGATAAAACCCGAATACTGCTCTCTGTCAAGAGACATTTTAAAAATATTCTTAAGAAAAAAACTACTGTCAATTAATCTTACAAATATCCTTAGTTTTCCATTACATTCTTTCTTTTTTAAAAAAAATTTCACACCATTATCAAATAAATACTGCAGCTCCCATATATTTATGTACAATTAATTATTTAAGTACTAACTTATAACTAATAGCATTTATATACACTCCCCTTCCATACACAAGCAAATGCTTTAAATGGAAGGGTAGTAAAAAAAAAAATACCTGTAAAAAAAATATATACATATTTGTTGTAAAATTGTAATTATAATAAATGTTGCAATAAATAATTAAAAAATATTACACTTTATACAATAACAGTAGCGGTGAGAGGTGGACATTTCACCAATGTTTTTCTATATTAAAAGCAGTTAATCTTGAATAAAAAACGCATGGGGCGTACACACAAAAGTCATCGTGTCATCCTGTATTCATTCCGCCATTAATTCTTACATTCAAAATCAGGGATGTTCTGCCCAAAAAAATTATTTCCCTAGATTTCGAAGTGAAATTTCCCTAGAATTTCACATTTACGCAATTACCTACGTAGCCACCTGATTGTGTAACACTAATCCTGTTATATGTTAATTAATATGATTAATTAATTGGAAAGATATCGGAACTTGGTAAATATACTTATAATACTGTGCTTTTCCAAATAAAACACTTTTTGCTACGTGAAGTAATAATTTAAAAGTACGAATACACTCACCACTGAATTCCAAATAAAAAAAAAAAACACTTTGCACAATAAAAATCAACCGCAATCACCGATAAAACGGAACTTAAAATATAAATTAATTTTTTTTTCAGAGGTTCCATTTATCTTTTTAGATACATAATATCATTTTGAGTTGTCAGTGTTAAAAATAACATTGCAGTTAAGTACATGAACAATATTTAAGATTCATAGGAATTCCAAAACATATATATACGTATATATATATATATATACGTATATATATATATATATATATATATATATATATATATATATAAATAATACCAGTAATATTGTCATGTAATAATTTTTTATATATAAATAATACCAGTAATATTGTCATGTAATAATTTTTTTGCCAGAGTTCGAAATTTCCCTAGATTTTGCCCCGATTTCCCTTTTCCCTAAAAAATATTTTTCTCCCCTAGATCTAGGGAAATTTCCCTAGACATAACACTGATTCAAAATGACAACTTGAAAGTAAATAAAATATCGGTGGGTGAAGACGTCACACAATCCACCATAGATACGATGCTTTTCGGGGGGTCTTGAAAAATTAAAACTTTGACAAGTATTTTAACTATTAAAAATAACTATAAAAATAAAGGTAAATTTTGGGGATCGCTGGCAACGGTTAATACGCACTATTTTTTTTTTAAATCTTTTGATTCACCTTAATTACATTAAAAGATAACTGTAACAGACGTATCAAGCCTTTACAAGACTGTAAAATAAGGGGCACCGGTCTTGTGCACGCCTTCCACTGGCTCACGCTGATGATGGTGATAGTTGTTGGCTGGCCTCCCTACATCCAGTGCTATGGCCCTGGATGCGCCTCGTTTCTGCCTGAGCGGTGCCTTGCAGTGCCCAGAGTCAGGGCCGACTGCAGCGGTAGGCACCGGGTTCCCGTTCAGGCAGAACTTCGGCAGGAGGCAGCAGCTGGCAGCAGGTCGCAGACTTCCAGAGGTAGGTAGAAAGGACCACTTGTAGAGTAAATAACAAGACTTGTTGACTGTTGAAGAATAACTTATTTATTACCCAAAAAATCACGCCTTTTATACCCGTTTTCGGGTGAAAAAACGGTCACGTGGTACAATTTTAGAGTGGGGGGATTTACCTATCCCGTTTCGTATATAAGGGGCGGTTTTCTGTTGCCGCTGCTTTTGCCGACCATTTCCTCGAAAGTGGTCGATTAAAATTGATTTCTTAAATTAATTATACAGGTCAGGTTAATGTATTTACAATGTTTTCCTTAAAACTACAGTGTTTCTACGGATGTTCTACATTCGTAGATTTTTTGTTTGATGAGTTTGGGTTGTTTTTAAGGAAGTTTGACTTTTTGTCGGTAGGTATTTGTTATTTAACAAAGTGTTTGAATAGTTACAAAGAAGTTAATATTTTTCCCAGGTACCCCGTAAGCTTGGCTATCGAAACCTTTTGGTTCCGTCGCTTTACGAGGTCCTGGGATTTTTAAAATGGAGAAAAAGTGAAATGATGCTAAAGTCTCGAAAATCTGCTCAAGTGCTGATAGCGCTGGCAGTTTAAGAGTTACAATGTTTATTTATGGCTCTATGGATGCCCCGTAGGACTCTGCACTGAAACGTCTTAGTTTCAGCGTCCTACGGGGTGTTTAAACGAAGTTATATTAAAATATGGTGTATTTTTGACCAATATAAAGGCCCTTAATAGGGACGCCCAAACTGGTTTTTTGGCTTTGTAGCCGGAGAAATAGCCCTGAAGGCGATAAAATAATAAGTTTAGGATGTCTCCTGGTGGCAAATTGGTATCCAAGTTTTTACTTGTATCACCAGGGCATCTGTGTATTAGAAAAAGACATTTAAAATTGATAAAATGTGTTTTGAAAAAGATCGTTGCTGGCGGCACGGTATTATTGAACTTAGTGGCCAGGACGAAAAAAGGCCCTTAAAAGGGCCGCCATAAAAAATTAAAGGCAATCTGCTTGGTGAAGCCGACTGCGAGCCAGTATAATAATGGCCCTTGTTAGGGCCGCCTAAAAAGGGAGGCAAAACAGCCTGCTTGGTGAAGCCGACTGCGAGCCAGTATAATAATGGCCCTTTTCAGGGCCATAACTAAAAAGGAGGCTAGTTAGCCTGGTTGCCTTTGGAGGCGTAAATAAGCATAAACAAGGTATTAAGTATTAAAATTATTAAATTATAAGAGTCTAGAATGTCTCCCGGTGCAACTTGGCACGCAAGCTTTATTGGTTGCACCGGGGCATTGTACATAACTAGCAAATTATAATTTAACAATGAGGGAGAGCAACACGTCCGTTACAATAACTATTTGCATTGGGGGAAGTGGAAAATATTTTTGTGTAACATGGTTTGTGATACAAAAGAATGCCCCTTTATAACGCCTACTCGCGTCAAGGCAAGAAAAACATCCCAGTTTTCAAGTAGTTTAGCGGTTTGTGTAACATGGTTTGTGATTCTGGCGTACAATCTTACAAGACGAAAGCTAATTTTAATTTTACGTAATGAAATTAAAAATGAAATATTTTCCACTTCCCCCAATGCAAATAGTTGCCTTTTAATGTAATTAAGGTGAATCAAAAGGTTTTTTTTTTTACAAAAGTGCATATTAACCGTTGCCAGCGATCCCCAAAAATTAATAAAATAAAAATAAAAATGCAGTTATTTAAGTTTAAAGGTCTTAAAAAAAATTTTAAAGATGCACTGGAGTTCTCTATTGCACCGGTATTGTCTAATATTATTATTTTCCTGTGTATGCTATAACAGCACTATATTTGTTAATTTTGTTCTTTTGTCATTGTTTTGTAAATACTGTATATTCTTTATTTCATATTATTTTCTAAATACTATAAGGAGCACTGTAGGATTATTTTTAAATTTATTATAGTTAAGCGCACTTGAAGTGAAATGACACAAAACTGCGTTATATAAATACAAAGTTATTATTATTATAATAATATACTAGGTGGTCCCCGCATGCGTTGCTATGCCATTTAATAAAGAAATTGTTTATCTCTGAGTGTCCTTTCCCATTCGTCCCGTTCCCCTTCCGCCTCCCCTTCTTCTCTTGCGTCCTTTTCCCCTCTCGCGTTCCCACTCCGTAACCTCCACTCCACCCCACTCCACTCTTCCCAGGTTCCCCTCCCCCTCCTTGGTTCCCTTCCTCCACCTCTCCCTTCCTCCCGCTATACATAGCAATAGTTGCTTCCTCGCGTGCCACCAATATCATTTCTTTTATACAAATTTCATACTGCCAGAGCTCACCTGAAGTTTTATAAAATCCTTGTCCTAACAATAACGAACACATAAAAAAAGAATTATCCAACTTGGTGAAGGTCGTTCGAAAGTTATGCGCTTACCAACACATTCAGCGATTTATTTTTATATTATAGATTTGTTTAAAACGCATAATAATGTTATTTATTTCCATCCCAAATAAGTTAAAATTATGCTATAGTTTGGTAGTTTCCGTAAATACTTATACATTTTAAGATACAGTACGGCAACAGAGGACATAATGAACAAATATATTAAGTCGTGCTTTGGCAACAATTCAAAACGGACAATGTTCCTGAAAATGCAATAATGCAACTTACTGGCTTTTTGAGTATTCTCCGCATACTGTAGACATTCCTTCTTTACATCTGGGAGGTCAAAATCCATATCCGCATACGACATTTCACCTTCACCTTCTTCCTGGGGCCCTGGTTCCGTCTTGATGGAAACACTCTCTGGGCTTAGTAGATCCATGGCAAGACCGTTGAAGGTTTATGGACTGTTCGGTTGGACTATTCTTTAAAAACAATTATTTTTATTTTATTTTTATTTTGCAGAAACAAACAGTACATTATTACATAATGGGAAATAGTTACAAAGTTATAGAATTAATACAATAATTGGTACCAATGACATGTCTCTGTTATATACTTATGTTTTTGTGAGATAAATAATACATTATACCTAAATTAAGTTAATAAATTATTGAAGGAGAGGGGTGTGTGAGGGTGCGCGGGAGGGTGTGTGGATGTGTGTGGATGTGTGTATTATGTGTGCGAATTCAGTGTGCTAAAAATGTTTTTCTTAAATAGAGGGAGGGAATCAAAAAATATATCGGTATTTGTGGTTTTTTGAATTGAGTTGTATCTTTGAAGGATGCGAGAAATGGGGGAGTTGGCCGCAGCGTTCGTATTATTACTAGTTGTATAAAAAAGGTTGGTGTGGCGAGTGGCGAGTTCTTTTAGAAGGGATGTTAAAATTTATTTGAGATAGAAGTTCTGGGCAGTCTATTTCGTTATGTATTATTTTATGGAGAAATGTCATGTCAGCTACCGTTCGCCTGGATTTTAGGGATTGGAGAGTGCCGATGTAATTATTGTTGTATTTATAACCGAGATACTTAATAAATTTATTTTGTATGCGCTCTATGCTATTGACGTATTGGGTGTATTTGGGATTCCAGACAGGCGATGCAAATTCCAGTGTACTTCTGACTAGTGAGGAGTAAAGCATTACTAGAGTTTGTGGATTTCTAAATAATTTACTCAGACGTAGTATGAAACCCAACATTTTGTAAGATCTATCAGTGATTGAATCAATGTGCGTATTAAATATAAGTTTACTGTCTAAATAGACTCCAAGGTCCTTACATTCATTTTTTGAGATCACGGGTTCATCGCAGAGTGAATATGAAAAGTTAATTATGTGCTTGTTTCTAGTAAAGCACATAGTGTGGCATTTAGAAACATTGAGGTCTAAATAGTTAGCTGTGCAATAGTTGCAGAGCCTATCTAAGTCACTTTGTAGCTCTTTACAGTCCGATAGAGAGCGAACCGTTTTGTAAATTTTCATATCATCTGCAAACAATAAAAATTTAGAGTGTTGGAAACATGAGCCTATGTCGTTTAAGTATATATTAAAGAAGTGCGGACCAAGGTGGGAACCCTGAGGGACACCCGAGGTTACGTTGATTATTTTGGATAAAACTCCATTTATTGAGACAACTTGACTACGATTGCTAATGTATGATTTAATCCATCTAAACAAGTCACCGTGTATTCCAAGACGAGTGAGTTTATTTAACAGAATTGAGTGGATAACGCGGTCGAAAGCCTTTGAGAAGTCGGTGTACATAGCATCGACCTGCACCCTTTCGTCCATATTGCTCTGCAAATAGTTGACAAATAGGGCAAGGTTAGATGTTGTAGACCGATATTTCATGAATCCGTGTTGGTTCTGTGAAATTGTTGTAGTGATAGTTATGATAGAAGAAGACATTACAGGGGTTTTAGAAGATGTTTAATTATTCTTTATACAGTTTGTTTATTAAGGATCCGATATGTAAGAAGGAATGTGTTTTATTTTTTAAAGTATTGGTTTATCTATGGTTTAAGATTTCGGACATTATTGTTTGATATAAATATGTCATCTCTCATTGTTTTACGCTACTCTGTTATTTGGAAATGTTGAATGTTTAATTAATTTTGTATTTAAAATATTATTAAATGTGTATTAATTACTTATTGTTAACTTGAATTACTTACTGTAAGGATTTAAACAAAATTGCGAGTATGTTTGATGTTTTGACATCCTGTTTTGAGGAAATATTGTACGAGAACTTTACAGACGCACTGTTAACTCATAGAATAAAGAATATCTGTTTGTGTTACCTAACTTTATGAGATAAAATATTTTTATTAATTTGGATAGAGAAAGGGTTGTATCAGCTAATCTTTGGATCAGGCATAGGGTACAAAAGCTTGCTCAAATTGCAAAAAGTAAAACAAATAAATCGATTAAATAACGACCGAACATCCGAATCTTGCAATTGACAGTGACAGATACTTTCGTGATTGTGAGCTATGGTTATGTTTAAGGTGTTGCCATTTTTTTAACATTTAAATATCCTAATACTAGTATTTAGTTTCCAAAAATATTATTTCTTCTCTAATGACAACTATCTGTTTTAAAAGAAACGGTAAATTTTGGAGATCGCTGGCAAAGGTTAATACGCACTTTTTTTAAAAAAATCTTTTGATTCACCATAATTACATTAAAAGACAACTATTTGCATTGGGGGAAGTGTAACATATTTTTGTGTAACATGTTTTGTGATACAAAAGAAAGTGCCCCTTTATAACGCCTAATCGCGTCAAGGCAAGAAAAACATCCCAGTTTTCAAGTAGTTTAGCGGCTACGCTAGGTTTGTGATTCTGGCGTACAATCTCACAAGACGAAAGCTAATTTAAATTTTACGTAATGAAATTTAGAATGAAATATTTTCCACTTCCCGCAATGCAAATAGTTGCCTTTTAATGTAATTAAGGTGAATCAAAAGGTTTTTTTTTTAAAAGTGCATATTAACCATTGCCAGCGATCCCCAAAAATTAATAAAGAAAATAACGATCGTGTAAATAGGTCTGGCCATAAATATACTAACCCCTAAGAAAAACGCTAATAGACACTGGCTCCAATATTTGTTTCAAGAGCAGTCAAGTTGTCGGATATGCGGATGACATTAACATTGTCGGAAGATCAATTTCAGCCATTAAGGAGGTCTTCGATCCTTTAGAAACAGTAGCACGGGAAGTAGGACTGCAGGTTAATGTCAACAAAACGAAAATGATGATACAGAGCAGGAACCCTTCACACAGAAGAAGAAGTAGTGCACAATTCAAAGACAACTACTTATACGAAGTGGTCGACCAATTCGCCTACCTGGGCTCCAGTCTGACAGAGAATAATGAGGATCCAGCAGAAATCAGAAGGAGAATCACAGCAGCCAACAAAACATAATTCTCTTTGCTGCCAGTATTTAAGTCACGTAGTGTCCACTGAAAAACCAAAATAACCATATATAAGACCATTGTTAGAACTGTATTAGCATATGGATGTGAGGCGCTGACACTGACGGTAAAGATGGCTGAAATGCTGGATACTTTTGAAAGGAAAGTGCTGAGAAGAATATGTGGACCCGTGAAAGAGGGTGAACAGTGGCGCATCCGGCACAATACAGAATTGTATGATATATATAAGGCCCCTAGCATCTCAACACATATGAGACTCCTCAGGCTGAGATGGGCTGGGCATGTACAGAGAATGCCGGATACACGCGTCCCAAAAAGAATTTTGACTGGACACCCAGGTGGAAAGAGAAAAGTGGGAAGACCCAGCCTGAGGTGGGAAGACGAAGTAAGAGGGGATGCAGCACAGCTTCTCCAGGTACCAAACTGGAAGTCAGCCGCTGAGGACAGGAGGAGTTGGAGGCGACTGTTGCAGGAGGCCAAAGCCCGATATGGGCTGTAGCGCCATCGAAGAAGAAGATAAATATACTAACCCCTAGATCGATATCTTCGGGCTTTTTCCTCCTAAGCGGTTTCGTCATCAACTTAACGAAACCACGCCTATCGATAGCGCTTTAGATAGCGTCGGAATATATCCGCTTACCGCTCAGAGATGTTTCGCATCTAAAGGTCGCGAAACTCATTTAAATTAATAACACGTTTGATATTTCATATGGTTAGATTTATTAACACAAGTTCAAAGTACTTCAAAGGTTATAGTAGTTATCCGCGACAATAATTTTAACGCAAGCGAATTTAATTATTTTTACTAGCGGGTAGGGAGATCGTCATAAATGAACTAATACCGAGATCGTTGACAGATGAACTGGAACGTTAAGGGGTGTTCAGACATCTAATATAACCGCTAGCAGGTATCTGTTGAACCGCAAGCGCTTATGTTTCGTGCCGTTCACACGGCGCAGATAAAATATTTCTTCTTATGGTAGGAGAGGGGGTCAGTTTAATTAGCGAGCGGCCACGGATTGCGCATTTTTTGTACTGAATCTATGAACTTGACATCTGTCACCCACCGGTCTTGGCAGCTCCGTAATTAAAATGACCCCCTCTCCCGTTTTCGTCGGAGTGGGGGGCGCTTAACTGTTGGCATATCGCCTCAGGAGCGGTTACGGCGTAAGATGTGCATTGTCTATGGTTGATGTGCGCATAAAGCGCTCAGGTGTGAACGGTCTGAAGGGATTGTATGGAGAGCGATATGTGTCGTGCTATGATCTTTTATATTTATATGCTCAATGTGAACGAGCTCTTATGTCACGTCCGAGCTTACTTGTGTCATCTGCGCATTTCGACTGCGCAGGCAGTGTTGCCAGTCTAAAGATGATATCAGGGCACAAAAATAATATTCGCGGTGCCAACAGCGCTAATAAACTAAAGATAGAGGAAGTTTATTCATCTACCATAGACAATATAATTGCACCGACCTACTGCAACCTATTAGCCCAATAAATTATTTAAAAACAAAATGATTGGAATCAGAAAATGTTTCTTATTACATTAGACAAATATTATTTTCAGTAAAGGCAATTGATAATAACACATAAAACTAAGGTATCCTAACCGACCTAACATCAAATTAATTTACGGACGAATGCTGAATGCTGATGTTTTAAATAATTACCTCATTCCCTGACGAATTCTTGTCACATTGTAATCATTTTTTCACCTCTGGAATTCAATGTACATTGATTTTTTGATCGAAATATGCAGCTCGCGAACGAAAAGTGACAACCATTCAGCAACAATGATATATGATCCGAGTTATGAGGTGTTCAAACATTTTCTGAAACAAAATAAGAAAAAACATTAACCTCCTGTACCCAGAAGCTTGTTTTCACAATGAATTTAAAAAAAGTATAGATTCTAGAAGTCTAAAATATCCAGAGCCAATAGTGAGCCAATTGTAGAGCCAAAAGTGATGATGATAACAATAAGAAAAAATGACAAAATTACTTACATGGGTTTCCACGTCCATTCTCAGAGCTTGGCTCAATGCCTCCACATTGGATTCCTCTGCAGGATCCTGGTTAGCTTGTAGATACTCCACCGACCAGCTCTCTTCACCTTCACCGTCAGTCTCCCATTCGACATCGGAAATGTCGCCTTCCAGTGCAATAGTTATTTCTTAATGTGATAAACCTCTAATAGCCACCTATAAAAATGATTACATTAAGTTATATATATAGTCTACCGGAAAACATTAAAATAAATTAATACACCTTGAAAGAATCAAATTAAAACACGTAAAACAATACAAAAGAAAATCTCCATAAAACAAGATCTCCATAAAAAAACATCCACTGACAAAAAATGGAACATGAACGTTTTTAGCGAAATCAAAATGAAAAAGCAATGTTTTTGAATGGAAATTATATTTATCGATCAGATAAAACATCTGTATTAAATATAATAATTATTTTCAACAGAAAAATGCTATATCTTACCTTTAACCCATTCATGACGAAGGTTCCATATGGAACTCGAAACAGGATAGGCATTCATTTTGTCACATCATGCCGATATGTCAAAATAGTGGTGCCAAATACAGTTTGACATAGTCTACGGGCATGTATGAACACGTTTGTCTTGGTTGCGTTCAGTTCGTTTGTGTGTGCCGACGTGGACAGACGTGTCTTTATTGAGTTAGAAAAAAGTGCAATTTTTTCAAAATGTCAAAACAAGTGAAGAAAGTAATCAATTAAATTTATATAGGTAGTAGATTTGATTTTTTTTCTCCAAAACTGAATATGATTTGTAGAGAATGAAATTCTCTGCCTATATACAAACATTTTGTCAGAAAAATAATCATTATTATATTAAAACGAGTACTGTGAATTAAAGGTTTTGATTATTGGTTCCATATGGATCTTTCGGCAGATCTCACTATACATAAAATGTGATTTTGCAAAGATTTAATTGTTTTTTCGTGTGTTTTAGGGGTTTGACTGTTGAAGACGTGATGTTACTGCTTGAAGAACAATTGGATACGAATTTGGATGATGATGAATAGTGGATGTGTTTGTGGAGCCGCCAATTGAGAGTGACTTGTCCGGAGCAGATTCAGCTGATGAAGATGGCGGCGGAATAATTGCCAATATCTCTCGAGCACAATTATTTTCTAATTGCCAAATTGTTAGGCGTCGTTGACACAGAACGGTAAAAGGTACATCTGATTCTGATTCAGATCCAGAGAACCCTGATCTAGAGCATTTAGGAGATGTGCCCTTGGACTCAGCTTGCGGTGACCTCGACTTATGGAGCGTAGGGAGTGTGACGAACCCATCACTCAGGGAGTGGAAACACAAACCTGCAATAGATCCCAAGCCAAGGTGTTTGCTACCGTGCTCAGGCTGAATGTCATGTCACGGTGTCACGAACGGTGCCTCCGAGAAACAGGGTCGCATTTCGGAGTATTTTACTCCAGCACTTGGGGCTCTGCTGGTGTGGACCTTCTATTTCCCTGGTCACTCGTGGACAAAAAATTAGACCATTAAAAAACTAGGAGCCTTTGGAAAAATTAGGAGTGCTGAGGCCACCTCTCTGGACTTTCTTCACGGGGCCTGCAGGAGAAACTAGGAGGAGAAGCCGTAGAGAGGAGGGCTGAGGTCAACTCCTCGACCTCTCCTCTTGTCGGTCCTTCAGGGAACCAAGGGGAAGTGCACTCTGCCGGCGTGGGGCCTTCGGGAAACCAAGGAGGAGTGAAGTGGAGAGATGATATCCTCTTCCCATGTGGGGCCTTCAGGAAACCAGGTGAAGAGGAGAAACTAGGCTACCTCTGTGAGCTCTTCCATGGGGGGGCCTTTAGGGAACCACGGAGGAGTGAAGATGAAGTCCTCTTCCCTCCTGGGGTCCTCGGGGAACCAAGGTGGAGTGGATTCTTCCCTTGTAAGGCCTTTAAGGAACCAAATGGAGGAGAACTCTCCATTGTGGAGCCTTCGCGGAACTAAGGAGTGGAGAGGAGAGATGAAGCTTTCTTCCCTCGTGGGACCTTCAGGGAACTAAGGAACCTCCTGTTTGGCGGAACTGATAGAATGGACCACGTTGTATGGTTGGACTATTCGTGAAATGCTTCGAGGGTCACCTCAATAAATAAGTTTGTTCAAAATTTTACATTATGTAGAATAAAGTTGAAAAAAATAAATTTCCGACTAGTTATTTGCCGAAAGTGCCATATGGAACTCACCCTTCTCTAGCTTCCTGGGGGGTAAAGAAACAATTTTTTTAAATTCTGAGAAAAATGTCCATTTTCTACCTCCAAAACCAACCCCCCTGTGAAATTTCAACACGAAATTCGAGAAAAAAATAGTTCGTTATGAATGGGTTAATGTTATCCAGAAATCCAAGACAAGTCAAACCGTTAAAATGCTGTCAAAGACGCCGTTCGAATTCGAAATAATAGAAATATTTTGTGTTGCCAGTACGCGACTTGTTATATACCTTATAAAACATATCTTTCACAAGCGATACGCAAAATACGGGGCTGTTTGTTTCATAAAATCAAGGAATATTAATTTTTTCCTTCATGTTCCTCAGGAAGAACTCTGGTATTGAGAGGGTTAAGCTTAACATTTCAGGAGATGGATTAAATGTAGTGCAAGATCCACCATTTCGATTTAATGTAAACCGAACCATCATCATGCTTTAAAGCATTTCAATGGAGAGTCTATTCCGCAGCTAATTTTTAATGATATTGTTAATGGAGAAAGCACCGTGGAAAACGCTAATCTAAATTTTGAGATGTTTCCAAAATGTTAACAGCCAGCTGCGTCACAATCATTGTAAACTTCGTAATAAAAATCAGCTGAAGTTGATGTATTTTTCCATGTTTTATTACTCAATTGGTGCCACTCAGACTCAATTTCATTTTTGTTGCCATAGATATTATGAGTACGATGAATTTGGTTCAATATTAGTTTTATATCGGGCTTTAATTGAGACATAGCAACCTTTGGGTGCAAATCAGCAATTATTTTTAACATCGATAAATCAAGGGCGGATCCAGCTTTGGCGCCAGGGGGGGTCACAGAGCGCCAGGGGGGGGTCACATAGTCGTGGTCAAGTCACAAGAAGTTATAATTTAATTTTGATAATAATAGATACAAGTAAAAAGTAGGTCCCCCTAGGTCCTGGACCCAGCCCAGGGGGGGGGGTCATGACCCCATGACCCCCCCCCCTGGATCCGCCCTTGCGATAAATTATCCGGAAGCCTTTTTTGAAATTGCTCGGCCAGAAAATATAAGAAGCTCTTGCATCTTTCCCTTTCAATTTTAACCACCACTGTATAATATCCACACAATATAATACCCACGCACAGGCTTCGCCCTTGTAGGATCTTTTTTGTAATTCATTTATTCTTATATTTTTTGTTATTATGTTTATTATTTATTAATCATTAACGCCCTTGCGGGCTTTTACATACATTTACATTTTTATGTTTTAGTGCATACAGGTGTTTTTAAACTACAAAGAAAACATAAATAGTTTTTACGGATGGTACCTACATAGAAATAAAGCTGGTAAGTAAAAAGTATAGCTGTAGGTTCGTGTAAATAGCCCCTGACACGAGGGAATAAATACCCTATGTAAAATTAACGAAAATTGAATTCTTCCCTATGTGACACAAAAAACAGTTGACCCAGCAATTCCAAAAACCAAAGTGAAAACAAACAAATACTCACTCAGAGAATGCAGCTCAGCCACGATGTCCACACAAAAAGACACTTCTTTTCAATAAAAATGTCAAGGCGATATTGCATAATCTTAACAGATGTTTCGCACAGCAAGGAAGTTTCAACAATGAAAAATTTGCATATTAATAATGCGTGCCAAAATCCAATCTTAGGTACAACAATAATTCACTCACTGGGTGAACCACTGGATAATGACTGACCAGTGACATCTGTTGGCCTTTCACTGACACTCCCGTCAGAAGCAATTGCCTGCCTCACAGAGGTAAGGAAATGCATGAATACACTGCATCTCAAGTCACATAGGTTAAATTCAATACAATACAAAAACCATAGATGGCGCCCTTATGGTCTTATAGCATAAATTATTAATTTAAAGAAATTAATGCCCAAATATATTTATGGCGCATATCCATATTCCCCGCCTTGGAAGTTCGTAGAGCTTACAAAAGAAAGAGTATAAAAATACAAATGAAACAAGAAATGAAATAGAAATAAAGTGACTATTCACCGGTAATATTCAGGAATGACACGCATTGGAAATTCGCAGAATCTCACAAAATAAAGAAAAATAACTAAAAATACAATGTAATAAAGTTCAATTGACCAAGATAACGGATATTAAGTAATGCCATGTCTGGGTCAGAGATCATTGAAACAATGACTAAAAACAAAAAATAAATAAATAAAAATAAACAAAAATAGATAAAATATAAAATTATTGCGTTGGAATGGGATATAATTTGACAACCGGACGTTTAAAAGAACCAAATCGTGTCTTTACCGTCGCAACGCGAATAATTCTATCAGTACCAGAATTAACCATTATCTGAATACAAGAATGACACACATGGCCACGCCGAGAAATAAAACGGCTGAAAGCATTTAAGTTAGGTCAAAGACCAACTCAATATGAATGGCCTTGGTTACAAGGCACACACAAAAAATATATATATGCCTTTTGTGAAAGTTGTCCTCTCAGACGAGCAAGCGTGATACAGAGGGGACCTGCGTAATCTACACTGGTGTGAACGAAAGCCCTTGCTTCTACAACACGACATGAAGGTAAAGCTGCCATTTTCAGTGTAGGATGCGATGGATTTAAGCGGAAGCAGCAATTGCATTTCCGCACTTTTGTCCTAATAACAGTCCTGGCATCTAATATCCAATAGCGCTGCCGTAAGATGGACATAAGAAGTCCAGGGCCTATATGAAAGTACATGACATGGAAATGATCAACGATAAGATCCACAACACAGTCATGTTTAGGAAGTAAACCCGGAAGTTTAACCTCAAATGGTAAATCCGCTTTAGAAGGCCGCCCCCCAATACGTAACAAATTATCCTCATCGAGAAAAACTAATAAATTCCGAAGCTTTTTTGAATTGTATATGGACAATTTGCCTTTCTGGAGTTCAGCAATATCTTCTATAAAATGAAAACTCTGCACAGAACGAATCATAACTTTTTTACAGGAAGGTGATACCTTTTTTACGAATCGAAGGACATAAACTACTATCCTTAAAGGTTTATCCCAAGTGGATATACGCTTAGCCAGTTCACTCAGGACCGATTTTTCACCCTGAAATGTTGCAATGAGCACATTAGCTTTGTGTTCAGGCATTTCACCAGTATTGGTAGGGTGAAACGGTTTTAATGGCCATTCCAAAAGTGGGCTGCGAATCCATGATAGGCCGTTCCACCATAAATCATGTGAAACGAGTTGGGAAGGAAGCAAGCCACGAGAAAGGCAGTCGCTCGGGTTTTCTCTAACGGCGACATGATAAAACTTCTCAGGAGGCAAATTCTCCTGACATTGAGCCACGTGATTACTAACAAACACCGACCATCTATGTGGCGACGAATGTATCCATGAAAGCGCAATGCTAGAATCTGAAAACGCGTATGTCCCTGCAATAGTAAAACGCGAATGATAATTATCTTGAACCATCCGTATTAGTTTGGACATCAAGACCGCGGCACACAGCTCCAAACGAGCGAGTGTTGTCACTTTGATGGGAGAGACCTTTGATTTTGCACAAAACAATCTCACAGTAATATTCCGAGATGGATCAGTTGTGTGTAAATATATCACACAGCCATAACCATTCAGGCTCGCATCGCAGAACGCGACAATGAGTACTGTACTGTCCTTTAGGACACCAACATGACGCGGGATTTTAATAGTAGAAATCAAAGGAAATTCCTGTATGAGTGCCGAGAACCTTTGAATAACGCTCTCAGGGGGGGTATCATCCCAACCAATGTTGCACAGCCATAGCTCTTTAATGAGCAATTTAGCGTACAAAATGATGGGGGCGACCAAGCCGAGGACATCGAATAAGCGGGCCACTATAGAGAGTATGTTCCGCTTTGTACACTTCTCCTGAACATACGAAGGAGTAAAGAAGAAGCTGTCATCAACTGATTCCCACAAGAGGTCTAACACTTTAAAGGCATTGTTAGAACCAACAGTGAAGTCCACCGCACTGCGGTGAAAATCTGGAAGGTTTTCAAGTACAACTTGAGAACTAGTAGTCCATTTGACCAAATCAAAGGCACCGGACTTGAATAACGAGATTAATTCTCGAGAAAGACGTACGGCGCTGGACTCATCTGCAATAGAATAGACCAGGTCGTCCACATACAACTTGAACTCTGCCACATTGGCAGCATCCAGGAAATGTGGTCTCATATCTTTGGCTAACTGACGAAAGTCAAATAAAAGCATAAACCAATCAGTTTGCAAATTGAGACCAGTATGCAAGATGTCATTTAGTGACAGCCCTGTTTGTGTCTTAGCGCTAGCGTACAGCACAATCCTAGGCATAGGATTATCAGGACGAATGGCGGCATGATGGATGTAATATCCATCATCTGCAATTTCAGACCTACTACAGAATACTAAGAACCTCATATCACCTTTGATTATACAGTGATTAGGCAGTTTATTTGTGATACTATCAACGACAAGTGCATGTATATTACATTTATTATTTGAATACACGCGCGACTCAATGTCTAAATAGACGTCACTGAAGATTGGTCGTGAAGCTGAACCAATTTCTTTGACAAAAGAATTACTCAAAGGAATTATTGGTAAATTCAGTGACTTACAACAATCTATCGTAATCAAATTATTCTGCGAGCCATTATCAATTAAACATTGAACAATCATTTTCTTACCATTTTTAAGTTTCGCATATATTTGAGCAGTTGAAAGTAAACCAGTCAAATTAGGCGTTACTCTGGCGGCCAATAAGCATGAAGGGCTAACGTGCGAGGGTTCCTCTAGTTGCATATTGCAATTACCCGTTCCATTGTTACTGGATGGCACTAGAGGGGGGGAAGACTTCTCCTCATTGGTTCGTACTTCTGACGTATGTACTTGAGTGTTTGATTTTAAATTATTCCCACCACCAAAGTGCAGTAAGGTATTATGCGATTTTTTGCACACATCGCACACAAGCGTTGATTTGCAAGAATTTACAGTATGTGATGTGCTAAAACAATTTACACATAAATGTTTTGATTTTATAAAGTCAAAACGGGCTCGTGGAGATCTCACCGCCCTGAATCGAGAGCAAGCAGTAATTGCATGTTCAGTTTTTTTACAAAACATACAAGCTTCCAAGGGCATATTCTGAGTCGAGAATGTACGTGCCGAGGCTAGTATCAGGTTACGAGTTCGTTTGACCGGTAAAAAAAGATCATCAAAAGCATTTAAAGCTTGAAAATCTGGTTTAAATTCTGGATTTAAAGTTAACTGACAATAATTAATATCGTCAATAATGTTTTCAAACTGAATGTACATTTCATCTATTAATTCGGTCTGATCTATGAAAGTTTCATTATTCCTAAAATCGAAATCAGAGACATTTTTTGTCAAGTTAAATAGATCATTAATACGTGAAAAAAGTTTTTCCTTTTTCGCTGTTAATGAAATAAGCATTCGATCATATTGATCATTTGAAATTTCTTCCGTAATCCTCAGCATTTTTAAAGAAGTACAACAATTTTATCACACGAAAAGTTTAAGTTTAACAATAAAATAGGTATTTCGATATTTACCAAAAAATTACGTAATCCGACAATCCTTTGTTTATGTAATTATTAAAAATATGCTACTAACAGTAATGTTGATTTTTCTGCTTCAAATTTACCAAAAAAAATACGTAAATTGACGCTTTCTAAATAATTCTATAAGAGGTAGGTATTTCAAGAATATTACCAAAAAATTACGTAAATCTGAAACCTTTCTTATAAAATTTATGCTGTTACCACAAAATTTTACAATAATGTTACAATGTTAATAATTAATTAACAATAATGTTGCGAATAATTATCCAAAATTACGACAATTCTGCGAACAATGTTAACAATTAATTAATAATAATAATGTTGCGAATAATTATCCAAAATTACGATAATTCTGCGAACATCCAAATATGTCATCCAAAGCAAAAAACAAGACCAGCTATAGTTCTCAAAAAATGAGAGGTACTTCAAATTTACCAAAAAAAATACGTAAATTCGAACATCCATGTAATATCAGCTATAATCTCGAATTGAATGAATAATCCAGGCTACGAAGGACCATTAAATATGTAGGGGCGTGTAAATAGCCCCTGACACGAGGGAATGAATACCCTATGTAAAATTAACGAAAATTGAATTCTTCCCTATGTGATACAAAAAACAGTTGACCCAGCAATTCCAAAAACCAAAGTGAAAACAAACAAATACTCACTCAAAGAATGCAGCTCAGCCACGATGTCCACACAAAAAGACACTTCTTTTCAATAAAAATGTCAAGGCGATATTGCATAATCTTAACAGATGTTTCGCACAGCAAGGAAGTTTCAACAATGAAAAATTTGCATATTAATAATGCGTGCCAAAATCCAATCTTAGGTACAACAATAATTCACTCACTGGGTGAACCACTGGATAATGACTGACCAGTGACATCTGTTGGCCTTTCACTGACACTCCCGTCAGAAGCAATTGCCTGCCTCACAGAGGTAAGGAAATGCATGAATACACTGCATCTCAAGTCACATAGGTTAAATTCAATACAATACAAAAACCATAGATGGCGCCCTTATGGTCTTATAGCATAAATTATTAATTTAAAGAAATTAATGCCCAAATATATTTATGGCGCATATCCAATAGCATTATACAATAAAGAGAAAAAAATCAGTTTTATATGTATATACGTATATAACAAATAATAATAATGGTGAGTTTTTAATATATGTGTGCAATTTATGTGTTGAATACTTAGCGAAGTTGATTTTAAACAAAAATACATACTACCGACTTGCACCGCACCAAAGTTATTATACAAAGCGATTCCATTTTGACCAATTACTTTATCGTCAGAATTTCTGCTAAAAGAATTCAATTTCCGAAGACTTTATACTTTATACCATAAATATACCAATCCCCTTTATACTGATACCATGGAACATTTCAGGTTTTAAAAAAATATTAATAAAAAAATAATGTCAGATACTTCAGTAAACTATGAGTTCGATAATATAATATACCAGAGTATCTAATGTTGTACCTATTTCCATGTATCAAAAAAATTTGCTAATAAAAAAAAAACTTTCTAAATCCCAAGCACAAATATCATTTATTTATAAAACAAAAAATGAATATGGAGTGGCATTCTTTATTTATCTTTTTTTTAACCCTGGATCACTAATCATTCGTCTCACAGAGGACCGACCAGCACCTGTCGCGTTCGATGTTTGGGTATGTTCTCGACACTTTGTCGCCCCGCCCCTCTCAGTACCTTCCTGATTGGCTAATGGCTAATTCTAATTAGTGACTCGAGCGGAGGCGAGGCGGACACACGCTTACTAGTTCTGGAGTAATAGCAAAATAGTCATTTCACAGACGAATGTGTAGTGACCACGTACATATATAAATACACATACAAAAAAGAAATTCTCTAAATCAATGATGTTAATAGTGTTAGTATGTTAGTAACGATGTGTTCTGGTGATTAAGAAAAGTGCTTTGTTGATAAATGTATCCATCTACGTTCTTATTTTAACAACGTTAGCTCGAGAGGGAGGACTGCCCCGAACAACCATACTTACAGGTTCTAAGAAATAAAGAACTCGAAACAATTTAGTCAAACATTGACATACCTACTTAGCCTTAAGAATGTGCGTATTGACGGCAGTTAGCAATTGCAGTAGTGAGCGGAATTTTTCCTGTCTAAAGAAAGAAGACTGAAAAATTATCTTCGCCCGACCATGTTAGATAAGAGAATTCGTCAGCAATACACATTGAAACAAACTTATTGCCATCTTGGTGACAACTTTGCAAGAAAATAATGAGGACGCAGAAATTTTTAATTGTTTTAAACAATTGTCCATTGAATGCATTGAGGTATGTATATATATCAATGATTGAATGTGATTGGTAGATACCAATTTTTAAATAAATAATAATTGATAACTTTAATTTTTTAATTATCAAATATTACGTTATAAATTGTTTTGTTTATTATCCCTGCTAATATTATAACTGCGAAAGTGTGTATGTGTGTGTGACGAATGATTAGTGATAATAGTGATAATGTGTAAGTGTGTGTGGTGAGACGAATGATTAGTGATCTCCTAGTACGTCTCAATGACAAACAAATAAACGCAAGATATGGGGATTTTGTCCGTATAAAAAACGCAAATTACACTTACAAAAATTCTTTATCGTAAAGAGCTTTTAATGCTTGCTGAACTAATTTAATACCAGATTGAATGGTTTTAAGACTCTAGTTGCAGACTATGTATGTGCTGCCAGAATCAATTGACATTTTACGAAAACTTTGTGTTTGTTTTTTTTTTTTTCTTTTCTTTTCTATTTATCTGTTGTGTAAATATGTACAACTTTATGGGACGTGTGGGATTGCACTATCCTCCCCACATCCTGGAATAAACATTATTATTATTATTATTATTACCGCTTCACAATTAAAGCTCTATAAATGAAACATTACTGAACGTAGCCAAATAGTAAAAACTGTTTTAAAAAGGTTAGAAAATAAGCTTTCAAATAATTATGTTACAAATAAATAAAAACATTTGTAAATATTAAAATTAAGAATGCAAACATATAAAAATGTTAAAATGACCCACGTGATGTTTTTATGTGAAAACGGTACTAAAATCACAGATTATGTAAACCACAATACTTAATCTATTGAATAAATGTATAATAAACACTTTTGTCACCTCACTATTTTATCATTTTATATAAAATATTTAATAAAAATTAAAAATGTCGAGCGCGGTCCAGCCGCCCGTAGGAAATTTGGCGGGTAATATTTATGTCAGACTGCGCGAATGACAGAATATTCTTGTTATGTATTTCTATGGACAACATGATAGGGATGTACAGCTTAATCTTTTATCGACCTTTTACTTTTTATTTTAGAGATGTCACTAAAACAATAACAGAGTTGGAACGATTTCCATGGAGACACACGCGTTGACGTATAAACACGCTTATTGTACTTGACTGCTATTGTATTTTTAAAGCATATATCTGCTTAAGTTGCTGACCGGTTGTAAGTAATAAAGCAGAACTATTAAAGATTTTATTTTCTACTTGGCATAAAAATATATCAGCTACTAAGGGACTTGTACTTACCCCATTGCCAAACCGTATTTTTGTTGAAAATTTTTATTCTCATATTGAAAAAAAAATATATATTTAAGAAAAAATTTCATTCGAGATGCATTTACTCAATGCTTAGTGATAATATTACAATTATATTATAATGGACAAAGACCAAAAAATGAAAAAATCCGGAGTTTAACAATTAAGTTGTAATATTTGCAACCATTTTTACATAGGTAAAACTTGCAGAAATTTTGACCCGAGGCTTGAGGAACATTTGAGATGTCTAAATAGCAATAATTATTCGGAATTTGCTAACCATCTAATTGAATTTAATCATTCATTTGATATAAATAGTGGTTTTAAAATGTTACACACTAACATTAGTGGTTTTCACTTGGATGTTTTAGAAATATTAGTAATTAGGAAAAATGCCAATACTAATTGAAAATTATTAATAATTAATTTTGTGAACAACCCTATCTTAAGCATATTTCCATTGTAATTTTTTGTCTTTGATCTTCTAAGCACCTCCCCTTTCCATCTCTCCCCCCCACTACTTCCATTTATACCCACGCCTGTCTTTCTATACTTGATAATTTAGTTTTTAGTGCATATAATGTCCTGATGAAGAGAACGACGTTCTCGAAACATGTTGATTTTTTAAATAAAGGTTATCGTGGTGAAACAAAGTGTTTTTAATTATTTCATTAAATATTATAGGTATTTATTTATTATTTTTTTTTTTACTACCCTTCCATTTAAAGCATTTGATTGTGTATGGAAGGGGAGTGTACATAAATGCTATTAGTTATAAGTTAGTACTTAAATAATTAATTGTACATAAATATATGTGAGCTGCAGTATTTATTTGATAATGGTGTGAATTTTTTTAAAAAAAGAAAGAATGTAATGGAAAACTAAGGATATTTGTAAGATTAATTGACAGTAGTAATTATAATTTTAATTATTATCGCTAGTTTGTAATAATAATTAAAAGCAATGCAAGCATGTTCTAAAAATGGATCCGGATGTGTCTTATTAATGTAGGCTTATGTGCTGTTAAATATTCACAGAGATAGGTTTATCTCTACTGTGAATCAACATGTGTCTCGCTAAACTACTTTTCTGAGAACATACATAATTGCAGTCGGAACAAGAAAAAGGGTTTTTTCCACAGTGATTGGGCATATGTCTCGTCAAAACACTCTTATGAGAACATGAATAACTGCAATTGGAACATGTAAAAGGCTTTCCTCCACCATGGGTAAGCATGTGTCTCCTTAAACTATTATTCTGAGAGCATGAAAAACTGCAATCGGAACACGAAAAAGGTTTTTCTCCACTGTGAGTAAGCATATGCCTCGTTAAACCACTCTTTTGAGAACATGAATAACTGCAATTGGAACAGGAAAAAGGTTTTTCTCTACTCTGAGTCAGCGTGTTTGTCCTTAAATTTCCCTTCCAAGAAAATTAATAGCTGCAGTCGGAACACGAAAAAGACTTTTCTCAACTGTGCTTCCTCATGTGTTTCTTCAAATTTCCCCTATAAGAACATGAATAACTGCAATCTGAACACGAAAAAGGTTTTTCTCCACTGTGATTAAGCATGTGTTTCGTCAAACTACTCTTATCAGAACATAAATAACTGCAATCGGAACATGCAAAAGGCTTTTCTCCACTGTGCTTCCTCATGTGTTTCATCAAATTTCCCATATAAGAACATGAATAACTGCAATCTGAGCACGAAAAAGGTTTTTCTCCACTGTGAGTACGCTTATGTTTCGTAAAATTACTCTTATCTGAACATGAATAACTGCAATCGGAACATGTAAAAGGCTTTTCTCTTTTGTGAGTACGCTTATGTTTCGTAAAATTACTCTTATCTGAACATGCATAACTGCAATCGGAACAGGAAAAAGGTTTTTCTCTACTCTGAGTCAGCGTATTTGTCCTTAAATTTCCCATCCAGGAAAATGAATAGCTGTAGTCGGAACACGAAAAAGGCTTTTCTCCACTGTGCTTCCTCGTGTGTTTCTTCAAATATCCCCTATAAGAACATGAATAACTGCAATCTGAACACGAAAAAGGTTTTTCTCCACTGTGATTAAGCATATGTTTCGTCAAACTACTCTTATCAGAACATAAATAACTGCTATCGGAACATGCAAAAGGCTTTTCTTTACTGTGCTTCCTCATGTGTTTCTTCAAATTTCCCATATAAGAACATGAATAACTGCAATCTGAACACGAAAAAGGTTTTTCTCCACTGTGAGTACGCTTATGTTTCGTAAAATTACTATTATCTGAACATGAATAACTGCAATCGGAACATGTAAAAGGCTTTTCTCTTTTGTGAGTACGCTTATGTTTCGTAAAATTACTCTTATCTGAACATGTATAACTGCAATCGGAACACGAAAAAGGTTTTTGTCCACTGTGAGTAAGCTTATGTCTCGTCAAATGACCCTTATGAGAGCTTGAATAACTGCAGTCGGAGCACGAAAAACGTTTTTCTCCACTGTGAGTGAGCATGTGTTTCCTCAAATTTTCCCTATCAGAACACGAATAACTGCAATCGGAAAACGAAAAAGTTTTTTCTCCACTGTGAGGCAGATCCGCCAATGAGACTGAAAAATAACATGAATATAAGTGTACGTACTGTGAATTCAAAAAAATGTAAGAAAGCAAGAACCGTTATTTACCTTTGGCCTGGGTAAAACTTTGAAAGCGTTTTAGGCATTCCTTTTTAACATCCGGCAGCTCTATGTCAATTTCCAAATAAGGAATTCTCTCTCCATCTTTATCTCGGGGTCCCGGTTCTACCTTGAAGCTAACAGTCTCCAATTTAAAGCTACCTAGAAAAACCAAACAAAACAAAATATTTTATGCACAAGATTTAAAAGTCCGGGTTTAATTTTCCCCACAGGAAAAACTAAACCCTTTAACCCCTTCCCAAATGATCATCTGGTCAATCCAAGCTATGCAATTGCACTATATAAGTATTATAAATACAAAACAATACAAGAACAACATGTCAACCTACCAGAGACCAAATGGGAAAATAATTCACCGACTCCAGATGTTTTCATATCATATATATCATATTAGAATTAAGATTACATTAAGAGTAAATATTAGAATCACAGAACATTTAAGATGCTTAAATAAGAAATTTTTTCAGAGTTTGCTAATCACCTTATTTCCACGCATCACACTTTCAATAAGGACACAAGAGTTAATATTTTTCACTCTAACAATAAAAGCAAAAAATAGTTAACTTAGAAGCCCTTGAAATTAGAAAATCCTAAATAATAACGCTAGTATTTTGAATAACCAAATTAATTTATCTTTTAGTCCCATTCTAAATATTTTTCCAAGAAAACCGCTCTGTTCTTCCCGGAAATACAGCAATTACCCCCACCCCTTAGTTTACCTCCCACTCAAACACCTAAAAATTGTATATCTGTCAATATTCTGTATCATAGGTTAGTTATAATATTCTCCTGACGAAGGAAGGGTGATTCTGAAACCGGTAGTGTTTATAAAATAAAAGTGGTCTACAACAAATTTATGTGTTTTTATTGTAAATTATGGCGCTCACAAAGTTAATCCTTTTTCAAATATATAACAATCTTTGAGGTTAATTTAGGAAATATGATGGACCCCAGATGTCCACTTCAGGAACGATGCTTCAACAAGGAAGAAAAAGAAGAAAAAATACTACCTAAGTTTTGTATAGCAAAGAAAATTGTGTTATCAATATCATATGAATTCGGCTGAATTTAAACGGGCTTTAAAAACCAAATTATTTCAAAAATCATACCATTCATGAATCCTAACATCTTTTCAATATACGTAATAAGCCATGTTCTCAAGTTTCCCGTAATTGTTTGGTTTCGGTTTCCTCTTAATTGTATTTTTATTTATTTATTTATTTGTTTGTTTACGCCTTGATAGCTTTTACATATAAAATAAATTGTACAGGAGCATTATAACAAATATGCAGTATCATAAGTATATAGTACATAAAATGATAAACAGAACTAGAAAGATATAAGTAGGCCTAACATAAGTAGGTATCAGTAATTGTTTACAAAGGAGTTCAACCAGCGGATCGTATTTGGGCTCACGCTACATTAGATTCAATAATTATTGTCACAATATCACACAAAGTGTGATTCCAAATATACTCGAAGCATACCGGTATTGCAGTGGTGTAAAACATTTTTAACAATTAATATAAAAGTAGGTAATTTTCTTGCTATCATAAATGTACGTATGTTTGTTATTATTATGAAAAAGAAAAAAATAAAAGGTACACAGTAATAACATATATACATAAGTAAGTAGGTACTATGAATGTAGTTATCGTGAATGTAGTTACAGAGCAGTGGGTATTAAGTTTGTTACTGTTCACAATGTGAAACATTTAAGGATTTTTACGTTAGTTTGTTATTATCAGGAAAAAAATAAAATAAAAGGTACACAGCAATTACATATATGTATAAAGAAGTAAGTAGGTACTATAAAAGTAGTTACAGAGCAATGGGTATTAAATTTGTTACTGTTAACAATCTGGAACATTTAAGGATTTTTGCATCTGCATACATACACGCTTTTTGAAAGAAGCGATGTTTTTATAAAAAAATATATCGACAGAGCAAGTTTCATTCCCCATACGATGCAATCTCTGAAGACAAGAGTTAAACATAAAGTTAGTGCGAGAAGCAACTACGTTAAATGGAGCATGGAGTCTGGTGTTGTAATTGTTAGGTACTTGATAATTTATCATGTTCACAAGTTCAGGGCTATCCAAATATCCGTTGATAATTTTAAAAAATAATAAAACATCACAGATTTTTCTTCGCTGTGACAATTCGGGTAATTTAAGCAATTGCATTAAATAATTATAATTTAATTTTTCTATTGGTATTTTTAATTTGTAATTTATATGCCTTAAAAATTTATGTTGTACTCTTTCAATTTTGTGTGAATGAACATTGTATAATGGCGACCAGAGAGAGGAATTATACTCAAGAATACTTCTGACTAGTGTTATGTATAACGTTTTAAGTGTATTAGTATGCATTAGATCTTTGGACGATCTTAACACAAAACCAAGACATTTAAGTGCTTTATTCGTGATTGCATCAATGTGGGGGACGAATGTCATCTTGTTATCAAAAACGACACCCAGATCCTTTATTAATGTTACTGTAGAAAGATTCACATTGTTAATGTGATATTGAAAGAGAATTGGATTTTTATTTCGAGAGAAACTTATAGATTGACATCTGTTAATGTTTAAAAATAAATCATTTATGTTACACCAATTATACAATCGATCCAAGTTGTTTTGCAATACAAGACAGTCCATTAAATTTCTTATAATAGTGTATATTTTCAAGTCATCAGCAAACAATAGGAAATGGATACCTTCAAATATTAAAACAATGTCATTGATAAATAGCGAAAAAGGATAGGACCTAGATGAGAACCTTGGGGCACCCCACTTGAAGCTTCAATTACGTTTGACATATGGTTAGATAATTTAACGTATAGTTTTCTAGATGTTAAATAGGTCTCAAACCATTTTAGTAGATTTCCTTTTATCCCATATACTTTTAGTTTGTTTTAAGATTTTTTGGGAAACTTTGTCGAATGCTTTGCTGAAATCTGTGTAAACTGCATCCGTTTGCCATTTTGAATTTAGATTGTCTGAAATATATTTTTCGTATATAATTAAATTTGTAAGTTTAATGTCAGAATATTTCTCATTTATGAACGCAAAATGCCTTCTTTTAGTATATAATATTTTAGTTTTAAAGTTTCTTGTTTTGTCCTGTGTTACAGTTGCACCGGTATTGTCTATTATTATTATTTTCCTGTGTATGCTATAACAGCACTGTCTTTGTCAATTTTGTTCTCTTGTAATTGTTTTGTAAATACTGTATATTCTTTATTTCATATTACTTTCTCAATATTACAAGGAGCACTGTAGGATCATTTTTAAATTTATTAGGTATAGATAAGCGCACTTGAAGTGAAATGACACAAAACTGCGCTATATAAATACAATTATTATTATTATATATTTGTTTAAACGAATAATAATGTTACTTATTTCCATTTCAAATAACATGAATGTATGCTGGAGTTTGGTAGTTTCCCTAAATACTTATACATTTTAAGATAAAGTACCTCAACAGAGGACATAATGAACAAACATATTAAGTCCTGCTTGAGCAACAATTCAAAATGGACAATGTTCCTGAAAATGCAATAATGCAACTTACTGGCTTTTTGAGTATTCTCCGCATACTGTAGACATTCCTTCTTTACATCTGGGAGGTCAAAATCCATATCCGCATACGACATTTCACCTTCACCTTCTTCCTGGGGCCCTGGTTCCATCTTGATGGAAACACTCTCTGGGCTTAGTAGATCCATGGCAAGACCGTTGAAGGTTTATGGACTGTTCGGTTGGACTATTCTTTAAAAGCAATTATGATAGAAGAAGACATTACAGGGGTTTTAGAAGATGTTTAATTTTTCTCCATTGAGTTTGTTTATAAAGGGAGGCGTCTACCAATATCTACAGGAATTCCAAAAAATGAAAAAATCGAACTAATATCTATGAGAAGGAAAGTGTTGATGAATATCTACAGCACAAACTGTTGACGAATATCTATGAGAACCAAAGTGTTTACGAATATCTACAGCACTGGCAGAGGTTGGATTTGCAATTATGTATAGCATATTGGAATAACGTAATATTGCATATGCAGTTTAAAAAACTTAATTTATGTAAGTATGTATGTAAAAATCCCTAATATCGGACTATTGGACACATTTAGCTGATTAATCCAACCTACGCTTGAGCGCCCTTGAGGTGATTTTTCACGAAAACGGCGCTTTATAAATCAGCCAAATATTATTATTATTATTAAATATTACGCTCTGTAGATATTAGTCAATACTCTGAAGTTCGTAGATATTAGTTCAACATATGAGCTGTAGATATTCGTCCGACATACAGGCTGTAGATATTAGTATCTGGAGTCTTTATTGAGGATCCGATATGTAAGAAGGAATTTGTTTTATTTTTTTAAGTATTGGTTTATCTATGATTTAAGAATTTGGACTTTATTGTTTGAGATATGTCATCTCTCATTGTTTTCGCAACTCCGTTTTTTGGAAATGTTGGATGTTTATTTAATTTTGTATTTAAAATATCAATCAAATACTTAAATGTGTATTAATTACTTATTGATAACTTGAATTACTTACTGTAAGGATTTAAACAAAATTGCGAGTAAGTTTGATGTTTTGACATCCTGTTTTGAGGAAATAATGTACGCGAACTTTACAGACGCACTGTTAACTCAAAGAATAAAGAGTATCTGTTTGTGTTAACTTTATATGGTAAAATATTTTTATTAATTTGGATAGAGAAAGGGTTGTATCAGCTAACCTTTGGATCAAGCATAGGGTACAAAAGCTTGCTCAAATTGCAAAAAGTTAAACAAATAAATCGATTAAATAACGACCAAACATCCGAATCTTGAAATTGACAGTGACAGATGCTTTCATGATTGTGATCTATGGTTATGTTTAAGGTGTTGCCATTATTTGAACATTTAATATCCTATTAATGCTAGTATTTAGTTTCCAAAAATATTAATTCTTCTCTAATGACAACTATCTGTTTCGAAATGAAAATAACGATCGTGGAATGAAAGAGTATCTGTTTGTGTTAACTTTATATGGTAAAATATTTTTATTAATTTGGATAGAGAAAGGGTTGTATCAGCTAACCTTTGGATCAGGCACAGGGTACAAAAGCTTGCTCAAATTGCAAAAAGTTAAACAAATAAATCGATTAAATAACGACCGATCATCTGAATCTTGCAATTGACAGTGACAGATGCTTTCATGATTGTGATCTATGGTTATGTTTAAGGTGTTGCCATTTTTTGAACATTTAATATCCTATTAATGCTAGTATTTAGTTTCCAAAAATATTAATTCTTCTCTAATGACAACTATCTGTTTCGAAATGAAAATAACGATCGTGTAAATAGGTCTGGCCGACCCAAAATGTACCGCGGGCTCCATTGATAGTTTAGATACTTACTAACTTTTTGTTCATATCTTAAGTCGCAACTTGTAACAACATAACAATATTACTCTACTCAACTAGGTACATAATGCTCAAAACGACTCGAAAAAACACGGCAAGTCATAAATGAAATTTCAGATAAAAACCAAAAGGTTAACAAAATTCATCAAAAAATCATTACTTAGAAAAACACAACCATGAAGATGCTGAGAGCATTGCAATCAATTTCAATCACTTCTTTACAAGCAAACATTGCCTCAACTCTTATAGATAATAATCTTAGTCTTAGTATTCACTACCTCTGAGCTATCTACATTCAAAGAAATAACAGAACTTGAAATCTCAAGACAAATTGATAACCTTAAAGAGAAGTCTGCAAATGGCCCAGATAACATAAGCAATACCACAATAAAATTAATTAAAAACATATATAATCATTCCATAACACCACGTATTCAACAACTGCATCAGACACAGCATTTATCCCGATAATTTTAAACTCGCATATCATTCCAATACATAATCTGGATCCCAATGTAAAATCGACAATTACAGACCAATAACCTTAACTTCCCAATTATCCAAGATCTTCGAAAAGTGTTTAAAACGACAACTTATGAAAGTTTTTCAACACTTGTGTTAATTAGAAATGATAAGCGGTCATGCTTATAAGGTCCTGACCAAGAACTTCACGTTGCGCTGTCAAAAATCGAGCCGAATATAAAACTTGTGTTCACTGAAACAAGCGCAGGTATCAGATTAATTTATTATTATTTTATAATAATTATTAAGATTGCGTAAAAATAAATGTCACAGGTATTTTTTTTTTACAGTGAACACCGCACAAGAATCTCAACTGCTCCCGTCTGGAGCCAGTGAGACTATGGCATCCCCAATTGGGGTATGTTGTGAGGCTGAAGGTAGTGGGGAGGGGAAGGAGGTGGGAAAGAGGAAGGTTGGGAAGTACCTGGCTCTTCAGATCTGGTCACCAAACACGGCTAAAGCAACGTTTCAATTCTGAATGGTGGTCTTACACCAGGGCGATACTGATAGTATCTTCCACTCTGGAACATGCCGCAAATATACTAGATATTATTTTAAAGGAATTACCTAATTGTGAAATAACACAAATTAATCAAATAAAATTTATTTGCGCATGCCGGGTTCGAACCCGCGACCTCCGGATTGTGAATCAAGATTCTTCCCCACTGGACTACGGAGGTCGTCATATAGTTATATGTATGTAAACTTTTCAAATAAAAAACGAAAAAATATTGTAAAATTTGTGTATAAATTTAATACCTATATATTTTAGCTTTTGGTGTGCCGCGGAATTCTAGGAAGAATTTTGGTATGTCGTAGGTGACAAAAGGTTGCGGAGCACTGATGTAGGATGTAGAGAACGATACTCAACAACTGGGTAATTGGGTTTTGTACGCTGGCAACTCAAGCTGACGGATCTTGAGCTGTATTCCGTTCGGCAAATGTACCGAACTTGATTCGTTTTCTGACGGCCCGATCAGCTGCTCACTCGTCGAGTGTCGTTCCCTACTAAATCCTTCTGATAATTACTTGTCGTATTTTACAAGATCGAATAAACTTTAACTTCAGTGTAAAATACTTTCTTTCATTTTAAATATCATGGTACACTACTTTGGTAACCTAATGTGGTCAGATAAATAAGTAAGTAACCAGGCGGATTGCCCGAACCAAGGCTGGCGAGGCCCGCCATTACAAATGTACCTACCAAATACTTAAGTCAAATTCACGTCTCCAGTGACGGGTTAATAATAAGCCATTGTCATTTCGTTTGAGACATTATAAGTGCATATTGGCGATTTTCGGACGGATATGTGTATTTTTATAAACGTTGCGTAGATCATATTATTTTAATATGGACCGGTACTAAAAGACAACTTGAAATGTTCCTTAATTTTTTGAACAAAATTCATAAAAACATTAAATTTACATTAGAAACAGGAATTACTTGAAGCATAAATGTCTTGGATTTAAACCTAACTATAATTAATAATAAGATTGAATTTAAATTTTTCGAAAAGAAACATACGCTGATATAATTATACACAACTCATCTTACCATCCATTTTCACAAAAACTCTGGAAAAAATTCGGTTTATGGGGGATGGTCCGAAATTTTTATTTTTATTTTTTTTATACTAATTATGGGCCGGAAAATCCGAATCTGAAAGAATTAGGCGGCGGCAAGCAATATTAACTGCGTTACACGACTTTAAAATTTTTTATACACACACAGGAAAATAGTCATTTTGGAAGCATTTTGATTCCTAGAAAATACTTCGTGTGTCAAAATGTTGTTGAAATGAATATTTTCATGTGTGTGTGTACAGAAAACTTTAAAGTCGTGTAACTCAGTTAATATTGCTTGCCGCCGCCTAATTCTTTCAGATTCGGATTCCCCAACCCAAAATTAGTATAAAAATAACTAGTTTAATTTTTTAGGAATTTCCCCCATAAACCGAACTTTAGCCAAAACTCTTAGCTTTCAGTATTTGATCAATAGATTAATTAATATCCCGTTATCCCCAAATAATTTCAAAGCTGAACTTAACACCATTAAAATAATTGCATCTAATAATGGTTATAACTCCAAATTAATAGGCGACATATTAAACAAAAAATATAAGAAAAAAAATTATTTGTCCGAAATTTACCCATTGCTTAGAGAAAATATTAATAAAACAATGGAGAAAATATTGTTTGTAAATTACCAAACCTCCAATTTAATCATGAAAAAAATTCCTAATACAATACAGCCAGCTTTTTATACAAATAATTAAATGAAAAATTATATTTTAAACAACAAGGACAAAGACAAAAAAAATAAAAACCCGGAGTTTACCAATTGTGTTGTAATGATTGCAACCATTTTTACATAGGTAAACTTGCAGAAATTTTGAAACAAGACTTAAGGAACATTTGAGATGTCTAAATAGCAATTTTTATTCGGAATTTGCTAACCATCTAATTGAATATAACCATTCATTTGATATAAATACTGGTTTTAAAATTTAACACACTAATATTAGTGGTTTTCACTTAGATCTTTTAGAAATATTAGAAATTAGGAAAAATGCCAATAGAAATTGAAAATTAAGAATTATAAAATTAATTTTGTGAATAACCCTATCTTAAATATATTTCCATTGTAATATTTGTCTTTGATCTTCTAAGCACCTCCCCTTTCCACCTCCCCCCCCCCCCCCCACTACTTCCATTTCCACCCACGTCTGTCTTTCTATACTTGATAATTTAGTTTTTAGTACATATAATGTCCTGATGAAGAGAACGTCGTTCTCGAAACATGTTGATTTAAATATTATAATTTTTATTATTAGAATTCATTATCGCTAGTTTCTTTCGAGCAAGCATGTTCCAAAAATGGATCCGAATGAATCTTATTAATGTAGGCTTACGTGCAGTTAAATATTCACAGAAATAGGTTTTTTTTACATGAGCTCCACACAGGATGCCCTGAGGAAAACAATTTCCCTCAAGGCCTATGTCATCTTTGGCGATGCTGTGTGGAGGGTTTTTTTTAAGGAAGGAAGGAGACGAGAGTTCTGGGAAGGAAAAGGGTTTAAGGGATGGGTAGGAATCTGGGGTTCAGTATGTCCTGGTCATCCGCCTCCAAGACCTAGACAAACCTAGACACACCTAACCCCATGAACCCGGGCACCCCTGCTAAATCACCAAACGTAGCGAACCACTTGGGGTGACCTATGGCAGAGGTGTTGGTAATCCAATAAAGGTTCCCGGGGCAGCGGTACCCATTCCCGTCTCCCAAATTGGTTTTACTCTACTGTGAATAAACATGTGTCTCGCTAAACTACTTTTCTGAGAACATACATAATTGCAGTCGGAACAAGAAAAAGGGTTCTTTCCTCAGTGAGTGAGCATATGTCTCGTCAAACCACTATTATGAGAACATGAATAACTGCAATTGGAACATATAAATGACTTTCCTCCACCATGGGTAAGCATGTGCCTCCTTAAACTATTATTCTGAGAGCATGTAAAACTGCAATCGGAACACGAAAAAGGTTTTCCTCCACTGTGAGTAAGCATATGACTCGTCAAATGACTCTTATGAGAACATGAATAACTGCAATTGGAACAGGAAAAAGTCTTTTCTCTTTTGTGAGTCAGTATGTGAGCCAGCAAATATCTCTTTTCAGAACATGAATAGCTGCAATCGGAACACGAAAAAGGCTTTTATCCACTGTGCTTCCTCATGTGTTTCCTCAAATTTCCCCCCCAAGAACATGAATAACTGCAATCTGAACACGAAAAAGGCTTTTCTCCACTGTGCTTCCTCATGTGTTTCCTCAAATTTCCCCTATCAGAACATGAATAACTGCAATCGGAACACGAAAAAGGTTTTTCTCCACTGTGCTTCCTCATGTGTTTCCTCAAATTTCCCCTATCAGAACATGAATAACTGCAATCGGAACACGAAAAAGGTTTTTCTCCACTGTGAGTAAGCTTATGTCTTGTCAAACTATTCTTATGAGAACATGATTAACTGCAATCGGAACATGTTAAAAGCTTTTCTCCACCATGGGTAAGTATGTGTCTCTTTAAAGTACTATTCTGAGAGCATGAATAACTACAGTCGGAGCACGAAAAAGGTTTTTCTCCATTGTGAGTAAGCATGTGTCTCGTCAACCTACTCTTATCTGAACATGAATAACTGCAATCGGAACATGTAAAAGGCTTTTCTCCACTGTGAGTTAGCTTGTGAGCCATCAAATATCGTTTCTGAGAGCATGAATAACTGCAATCGGAACATGTAAAAGGCTTTTCTCCACTGTGAGTTAGCTTGTGAGCCATCAAATATCGTTTCTGAGAGCATGAATAACTGCAATCGGAACATGTAAATAGCTTTACTCCACCATGGGTAAGCATGTGTCTCCACATACTACTATTCTGAGAGCATGAATAACTGCAGTCGGAGCACGAAAAAGGTTTTTCTCCACTGTGAGTAAGCTTATGTCTCGTCAAATTATTCTTATGAGAACATGAATAACTGCAATCGGAACATGTAAAAGGCTTTACTCCACCATGGGTAAGCATGTGTCTCCTTAAACTACTATTCTGAGAGCATGAATAACTGCAATCTGAACACGAAAAAGGTTTTTCTCCACTGTGAGTAAGCAAGTGTCTCGTCAAACTACTCTTATCTGAACATGAATAACTGCAATCGGAACATGTAAAAGACTTTTCTCCACCATGGGTAAGTATGTGTCTCCTTAAACTAATATTCTGAGAGCATGAATAACTGCAGTCGGAGCACGAAAAAGGTTTTTCTCCACTGTGAGTGAGCATGTGATTCCTCATACGTCCCCTAATAGAACATGAATAACTGCAATCGGAACACGAAAAAGGTTTTTCTCCACTGTGAGGCAGATCCGCCAATGATTCTGAAAAATAACATGAATATAAGTGTAAGCATTGTGAATTTAAAAAAATGTAAAAACACGAATCGTTATTTACCTTTTGCCTGGGTAAAACTTTGAAAGCGTTTTAGGCATTCCTTTTTAACATCCGGCAGCTCTATGTTAATTTCCATGTAAGGAATTCCCTCTCCATCTTCATCTTGGTGTCCTGCTTCTACCTTGAAGCTACCAGCCTCCACTTTAAGGCTACCTAGAAAAACCAAACAAAATATTAGATTTTATTTTACATTAGAATTAAAATTACATTAAGAGTATATGAGAATCACAGAACATTTAAGATGCTTAAATAATAATTTTTTTCAGAGTTTGCTAATCACCTAATTTCCACGTATCACACTTTTAATGAGGACACAGGGGTTAAAATTCATCACTGTAACAATGACCTACGAAGTCTAGTGGGTAAAACTCTTGACTCATAATTCGGAGGTCACGGGCTCGAACCCGGCATGCGCAAATAAAGTTTATTTGATTAATTTGTGTTATTTCACAATTAATTCATTTAAAATAATATATAGTATATTTGCGGCACGTTCCAGAGTGGAAGATACTAGCAGTATCGCCCTGGTGTAAGACCACCATTCAGAATTGAAACGTTGCTTGAAAATGGCTTTAGCCGTGTTTGGTGACCAGATCTGAATAGCCAGGTACTTCCCAACGTTCCTCTTCCCCACCTCCTTCCCCTTCCCACCACCTTCAGCCTAACAACATACCCCAATTGGGGATGCCATAGTGTCACTGGCTCCAGACGGGAGCAGTTGAGATTCTTGTGCGGTAGTCACGGTTAAAAAAAAAAAAAAAAATAAAAGCAAAAAATAGTTAACTCAGAAGCCCCTTGAACCCTAAGAAAAATCCTAAGTAATAACGCTAGTATTTTGATTAACCAAATTAGTTTATCTTTTAGTCCTATTCTAAATATTTTTCTAATAAACCACTCTGTTCTTCCCGGAAATCCAGCAATTACCCCCACTCCTTAGCTTACCTCCCACTCAAATACCTAAAATTTGTATATCTGTCAATATTCTGCATCATAGGTTAGTTATAATATTCTCCTGACGAAGGAAGGGTGATTCTGAAATCGGTAGAGTGTTTATAAAATAAAAGTGGTCTACAACAAATTTATGTGTTTTTATTATAAATTATAGCGCTCACAAAGTTAATCCTTTTTCAAAAAAATAACAATCTTTCAGGTAAATTTAGGAAATATGATGGACCCCAGATGTTCACTTCAGGAACGATGCTTCAACAAGGAAGAAAAAGAAGAAAAAATACTACCTAAGTTTTGTATAGCAAAGAAAATTGTGTTATCAATATCATATGAATTCGGCTGAATTTAAACGGGCTTTAAAACCAAATTATTTCAAAAATCATACCATTCATGAATCCTAACATCTTTTCAATATACGTAATAAGCCATGTTCTCAAGTTTAGCCATGTCCTCCCACTCAAACACCTAAAAATTGTTTATCTGTCAATATTCTGTATCATAGGATAGTTATAATATTTTCCGGACGAAGGAAGGGTGCTTCTGAAACCGGTAGAGTGTTTATAAAATAGAAGTGGTCTACAACAAATTTATGTGTTTTTATTGTGAATTATGGCGCTCACAAAGTTAATCCTTTTTCAAATATACAACAATCTTTGAGGTTAATTTAGGAAATATGATGGACCCCAGATGTCCACTTCAGGAACGATTCTTCAACAAGGAAGAAAAAGAAGAAAAAACACTAAGTTTAGTATAGCGAAGAAAATTGTGTTATCAATATCATAATATGAATTTGGCTGAATTTAAACGAGCTTTAAAAACCAAATTATTTCAAAAATCATACCATTCATGAATCCTTACATCTTTTCAATAAACTTATAAGCCATGTTCTCAAGTTCCACTTAATTGTATTTTTATGTTTAATTTCAGAATTTTTCTCATTTCTGAACGCAAAATGCCTTCTTTTAGTAAATTATATTTTAGTTTTAAAGTTCCTGTGTCAGTGTCCTGTGTTACAGTTGCACCGGTATTGTCTATTATTATTATTTTCCTGTGTATGCCATAACAGCACTGTCTTTGTTAATTTTGTTCTCTTGTCATTGTTTTGTAAATACTATATATTCTTTATTTCATATTACTTTCTCAATATTATAAGGAGCACTGCAGGATCATTTTTAAATTTATTAGGTATAGATAAGCGCACTTGAAGTGAAATAACACAAAACTGCGCTACATAAATACAATTATTATTATTATATATTTGTTTAAACGAATAATAATGTTATTTATTTCCATTTCAAATAACTTGAATGTATGCTGGAGTTTGGTAGTTGCTGTAAATACTTATACATTTTAAGATAAAGTACCTCAACAGAGGACATAATGAACAAACATATTAAGTCCTGCTTGAGCAACAATTCAAAACGGACAATGTTCCTGAAAATGCAATAATGCAACTTACTGGCTTTTTGAGTATTCTCCGCATACTGTAGACATTCCTTCTTTACATCTGGGAGGTCAAAATCCATATCCGCATACGACATTTCACCTTCTTCCTGGGGCCCTGGTTCCGTCTTGATGGAAACACTCTCTGGGCTTAGTAGATCCATGGCACGACCGTGGAAGGTTTATGGACTGTTCGGTTGGACTATTCTTTAAAAGCAATTATGATGGAAGATGGCATTATAGGGGTTTTAAAAGATGTTTAATTTTTCTTCATACAGTTTGTTTATTAAGAATCCGATATGTAAGAAAGAATGTGTTTCATTTTATAAAGTATTGGTTTATCTATGGTTTAAGATTTCGGACATTATTGTTTGACATATGTCATCTCTCATTGTTTTACGCAACTCTGTTATTTGGAAATGTTTGATGTTTATTTAATTTCGTATTTAAAATATTAATCAAATACTTAAAAGTGTGTTGTTTATTCATTTCGAACTTGTATTACTTATTGTAAGGAAAATTGCGAGTATGTTTGATGATTTGACATCCTTAAATATTTTTAATTAATTTGGATAGAGAAAGGGTTGTGACAGCTAACCTTTGCTCAAATTGCAAAAAGTTAAACAAATTTCGATTAAATAACGACCGATCATCTGAATCTCGCAAATGACAGTGACAGACGCTTTCATAAATAGTGATCTATGGTTATGTTTAATGTGTGGCCATTTTTCGAACATTTAATAGGTAGTATGGAATTTCGTAAAATATTATTTCTGTGATAATAGCAACTATCTGTTTTGAAATGAAAATAATGATCTTGTAATCGGGAGGAATCGGACGATCGGACCGATTGAAATGAACATGGGATTTTTCATCACTTATTCTGTGACGAAACCGGGGAATCTTATTTCTTTGCCAGGAAACCACCTAGCCCTGAAAGGCGTCTACAAGATCCCCAAAATCTACCTTTTTTACGATATCTCCTTTATCACTCGTACGATATCATTAATTTTTTTTGTAATCCTTGATAAAATACCAAAAAAAAAATTGCAATTTTTTGTTTTCCAATATTCAAAGCCCGGTAACACAAAAAAATGTTTTTCATATATTGTAAAAAATTGTAGGTCTTCACTCAGGAGAATTTCTTTGGGTAGACTGGTTTTTTATAAATGAAGCACTTTTTGTTTTAACTTTAAGTTCTTGAATTTTTATTGTTATGATTTGATATTTATAAACTGACGACAATAATTTTCCCCACCCAACGGACAAGGGTTCAGTAGTATTTTGAATTTGTAGTGCAAGTTTTTTAGAGAAGTGAGTTAATTTTACTGAGGCAAGCCTTTTTATTAGACTTTCGTACATCTATATTTCCCTCGTCCGTGGGGTGAGAAAGGGACAGAAATAAAAATAAAATGATTCTATCGACATCTAACGAACAAATCAGAAACTCTTGGATCCCAATCCAACCTTTAATGGTAACTCAAATCCATATCCATAATTGGTTTGAGTCCTAGGTTCAAATCCAAACATATATATTAGTGCAAATCGCGTTGCCCGCAAGTAAATCGCTTGGGTTTCGTAACATTATTCTTGTCTTCACTTTATGTTCTTGAGTCACGTTTTTTTTTCAGTGTAACATATCCAGGTAGCCACCCGGGATAGCCCGTAGTATTGTATCTTCCAACTTTTTAGCATATAACACCATGTTTAGTTTCTGACGTTCTCAAACGTTTATTTAAAACCATAAGTGAATTAACATAGTGCTGAGTTCTATTAAAAAAGTGTATATTATTTTTAAGATTAATGTGTACAATTCCCTGTTAAAAGGTTTTAATTTTTTGTTAAGGTAAATTAATTCATCCGACTCTATTGATATAGAAGCTTTTTTAAAAACATAAAAATACAATCCGTAGGTGCAGTGGCGTAGCTAGCATGGGTGGCACCCGGGGCGGAAAACGCGGTGTCACCCCCCCCCCCCCCCCCATTAATCTTTTTTTTGAGAAATTCAAAACGCAAATGTTGAATTCCTAAAATATAAAAAAACATTTCTAGCTAGTCAAATATGTAAAAAAAAATTGTTATCCTCAAAATTAAAACACTTTTAAAAACACTAACAGAATAACAGCTTTTTCAACAATCGATAGGTGATAATTTCCTTCGCAAGTTCCCGTCATTCACAATGTACGAAAGAAATGAGAATGACACAGGGGAAAAGCGAGGAATATTTCACGGGAATCCCCAATAAATCAAAGTAAGAGCTAGGAACAAAAATAAAATAAAAGAATTTTTGGGGAATGCTGACCGACCGAGCCATATAGCTACAAATAACAGACTTCCGTGTGGAGTCTTCAATTCTAATATGCTGCAAAAATCTGAAGAAAATCATTTGCTGTCATGAAAACATAATAACCAATACATAGGTTAAAACCAGTTTTGTGTTTAGAGTGTAACGATAAAATTTCAATCGTGAAATAGTAAAGGGGGCGTTCAAGTATAACGTAACGCAATTTTTGAAAATTTGTGACCCTCTCTCCCCCCATGCAACGCGCCGTAACATTTTTCTGCACCTCCCTCCCCCTAAACATTACGTAACACCCAAGTGACTATTTTTACCTAAAAGTCTCAATTAAATTGCGCAAAGTACTGGAAAGTCGCTTAAATACCTTTTTCTTGTTTGAATCACGTTTGCGGTAAAAATAAAACAAGAGATTTAAACTCGCAATAGGTTTATTTTATTGTTTTAAATTGTAATTCATAAACAAATTGGAAAAATATTATTATTTTTATCGGCCTTTCATTCCTTCCGGATCTCTACAATTTAATACTGTCTTAACTTTAATACACCTACATGGTTTTACAACACATATTTCGTTTTACATTAGCTACACTGAGGAGGCCCTGAAGAAAGTAATTTCATGATCTGAATGCAGTTATACAAGTCCTCAAAACGAAGATTTAAAAGTCCAAAGTATGATTCACAGAAGAGAAAAACCTTTTTCATGTCCTGATTGTAACTATTCCTGATTGTAACCATGCTTATACCAAAAAAATTTAGGTCTTGACGTGAGTTAACCATTCTTCACATTCTGGACGTTGGTGAATTATAACCATAATTAGTCGAGTGCTGACTGAGGAAGAGCAGTTCATTATTTATTTATTTATTTATTACACGCCCTAATCGAATGCACTTTCCGCAAACGGCTTTTTACAATCATCAGATCTCTCATTTATTTGGTTTTTATTATTTCTTATTAATTTGGCGCAGTCGTATTTTAGAAGTTTTATACTCCGGTTTCTTTTCTTTTTTTCTTTTACACTAGCTCCACAAAGGAAGCCATGAGGAAAATAATTCCCCTCAGGGATAATGTCATCTTTGGGGATGCTGAATGGAGGGTTTCTATAGGATAAGGAAGAATAAGAAGATCTGCGAAAGAAATGAGATATGAAGGGTGGGTAGGAATGTGGGTGTCAGTGTATTCAGGAGTGGCGAGCGTTCGAATATATCCCTACATCCCTACCACTGCCGTGCATGGCAATGTTCCGAGAGTTCTGCTGGCAAGGTCAAAAGATCTCCCTCAACCAGTATCTCCCGATCTGGCCTGCCATGTAGTTGTTCAAGATCCGGGCAAATCTAACCCCATGAACCCGGGTATCCCTGCCAAGCCACCAACATAACGAGCCTCTTGGGGTGACCTGCGGAAGAGGTGTTGTTTATCCAATAAATGGTTCTGTCAGTTCTTCAGGAGCTAACCCAACTCTGGTATTTGAATACTCTGTCCTTAGTTCTCCAATAAGCCATAAAATAAATTTGGGCGAGAGCTGTTTTTTTGGTCTTTTTATAAATTATGTGACAGTGTCCAATCAACGTACAGATCGGGTTCGAATGGTACGCGATACCAAAAGAAGGGGACAGGTATATTAGTACATATATTGGGTGAAGAAGGTAGTAAACAATGTCAGCATAATGGCCCAACCCGTCAAATTGACGGTGACGGTCTTTGTAAAAAAGTAAATAAGAGACTTGTAAGTACCTATTTCTTTTACCATAGTTGTTAAAACATAAATTATGAAATGTAAACAAAATCAAAACAATACAATAATCATTCAGCATTATATCGTCATATTACTTCGGGCAGCCGTCAAAGTGACGGCCACAGTCTTTTGAACAAAGGTTAACGAATTTGAAATGAATGTCGTAATACTTAATATTTTTTTATTGAAGTAAAACTTCTTCACGCACGCTTGACTTGGGGAGTAAGCTGGTGAATGCGTGACGAGAGCGTTACGAAAAGTGTGATTGGGCGAGGCGAACGGTCGGGCCTTTACGCACGCTTGACTTGGGGAGTAAGCTGCTGAATGCGTGACGAGAGCGTTATGAAAAGTGTGATCGGGTGAAGCGACGGTCGGGCGAGGTGAACGGAAGTTGAGAGGGAGATATAAGTTAGTGAAGTCTTACTTCAGTCATGTGGTCTGAAGCACACTCGTATTTTTTTCTGTCTACCCCAAAGAAAGTCGAAATTTTCCGTTCCATCTGACAATTGAAATGTGTTGATATTTATTAGAGTAGGTTTTATTCTTCTATACAGAATCGTTGCAATTTTTTTTAATAGTTTCAATGGTTATATAAATAGGTGTTTTAGGTATACTTACCTAAAATATTGATTTGATATTATACGTACCTAAGGAGATATAGAACATTAAAAAAGCATTGTAGACTATCGTTACATTATGGATACGGCTTGGTCAACGGAGGCGTCTACTAATATCTACAGAAATTCCAAAAACTGAAAAAATCGAACCAATATCTATGAGAACCAAGTGTTGACGAATATCTACAGCTCAAACTGTTGACTAATATCTATGAGAACCAAAGTGTTGACGAATATCTATAGCACTGGCAGACGTTGGATTTGCAATTATGTAGCTTTAGCATATTGGAATAACGTAATATTGCGTATGCAGTTTAAAAAACATAATTTATGTAAGTATGTATGTAAAAATCCCTAATATCGGACTATTGTACACATTTAGCTGATTATTCCAACCTACGCTCTGTAGATATTAGTCAACACTGGGACCGTCATAGATATTCGTCCGACCTTAGCTCTGTAGATATTAGTCAACACTCTGAAGTTCGTAGATATTAGTTCAACATATGAGCTGTAGATATTCGTCCGACATACAGGCTGTAGATATCAGTATCTGGAGTCGGGTCAACTTGTTGGGGGATATGGCTTGAAGACAACTATGACAAATTTAAAAGTGTAAAAATTTACTACCTCACCGACTCTCCCTTCCCAGTTCTGTCAAAACTAAATTATCTTTTTCAACACACGTAAAAAAGAAAAATTTAACCCTTAGTTAGGTGCATGGGGCGAAGACCATTGAAAATTGAACATAAAATAAGTTAGTGTTTGGAATGCGACAGCGCTCTTTCTAGCTTCCTACCTTCCCACGCAGTAAGCAAATCAGTCGCTTTCAGAAAGCCAACGACAGCCAACGCGTACGCACTCTCTTGGGTGGTGACCTATTTAATTAACCTGATTAATTTACTTTAATCAGATTGTTAACAGTTTAAGATATCGGATCGGTTGTAATAAACCAATTTATCTCAGTGATAGAATATAAGGTATTCATGTTTATTACACAAAAATTTTGTTGGAAATGATAAATGGAAATGATGAAAATGATAAATGGCTTGATTTACAAACAATTTATTTGAAAACTTCAATATTATAATGATATGTACTCCTGTTGTATCGGCGGTTATTGAGAACAGTTTGTAGATGTTCAAACATGTGTAACTGACAAAAGTTCTAATGAAATTTTTGAAATGAAAGATGTTAAATGTTTACATAATGAGTTGTCAGGAATAATTGGAATGTAAGATTTTCATACCGTGGATTTTATAAAATTAGTAAGCTCGGGCGAGTCCAGGACATTATTCAATAAAATAGAGCAAAATTATTATTTTATAACAAGAATATTTCACCGATTTCAACAATGGATGTTTATAATTTACTCTCATTTTAAATCTATTTTCTTCCAAAATCGTAAGAATTATAATAAGGTAGTTACATACTTACCAACTTAGTTATAAGCCATTAATATTTTAAGTAATTTCTTTTATTTAACATATAAAGAATTATACATATTAGGTAAATTAAAAAAGCACAAAGAACCTCATAAGTAAAATCGAATATGCATATAAAACCAGCAAAGTAATAATAAATAAATACTAAAACCATTGTAACAATGCGTTATACTTTTATCACGCAACATTACAAATTTATAAAGATAATATTCAAAATAAAGTTCAAAAAGAAATCTTAGACAAACATCAATACTTCCTATTCCAAAATGTAAAAAAACAATAGGACAGTTAAATCATAAATATCACGGAGTTAAATTTTTTAATTCACTACCAGAAAAAATCAGAAACATGAACAGTAACATAAAAAAATTTAAAACGCAGCTTAAAACTTATACTGAAAATTTGAACTGAATAAAAAATAATAATTGAACCAATATAATAACACCCCCCATACACACAAGCCCTGCTTATTTATGGGGGTACATCAAATAAATGTATTATGTAATTAATTATTGTAAAAAATATATTATAATTTATGTATCTTTTTGTAAAAAAAAAATTAAAAAAATTAAAAAAAATAAAAAAAAACTTCAAATTAATAAATAACGTTGTATTAACCACTTAATTATTTACAAAAACCGACATGTTTCGTCAGCAAAGCTGACTTCCTCAGGGTTTTGATAGAACTAATTTTAAAAATAGACATACATAGGTAATAGAGAAAAATAAAATAATATTATACATTATTATATTATACATTGTAATGTCAATGGCTTTCAGTTGGATAAATTAGAAATTTTAGAGATTGGAAAGAGTGTTAATGCAAATTTAAATATTATTAATAATCAAAAATTGTTTTTAAATGACCCATTATTAAAGCTATTCCCCCTTTAAATTTTTAATTGTTCTATATTGCCCCTCGTTCCTTATACATTATTTTCTTTCAAATTTTATTATTGTTTATGTCTATTATTTTTCTCTATTACCTATGTATGTCTATTTTTAAAATTAGTTCTGTCAAAACCCTGAGGAAGTCAGCTTTGCTGACGAAACATATCGGTTTTTGTAAATAATTAAGTGGTTAATACAACGTTATTTGTTAATTTGAATTTAAAATGTTACCACAAAATAATTTTGCAATATTAGAAGAAAAAAAACTTCGTCAGTGATATTAATTTTGAATACTGGAGACTCTGACACTAGATCTATGATTATCTGTCGCTAGTTACGAGCAAGCCTATTTTATAAATGAATCCGAATGTATCTTATTAAGGTAGGATTTAATAAGGTAAACATACTGAATACTTAATAATACACATGGAACAAGAAAAAGATTTTCTCCACTCTGATTCATCATGCGTTTCGTCAAATGTCCCCTCTGACTAAATGAATAACTAACATTAACCCGGTATTTCTTTACTACGATTCAGCATATGTTTCCTCGAATTTCCCCCTTGAGAACATCAATGACTGCAATACAAGACCTTAACACAATATCTACCTGGTACGTTGACAATGAAATGGAACTGAATATAGCTAAGTGCAAACTTAAAAAAATTCACTAAGAACACAAACAAAACTCTATATTCATATAGCATATGTGGTCACAATCTGGAAACAGTTGAATCAATAAAAGATTTAGAAATTATATTTGACAACGAAATAACGTTCAATCAACACATTGAATACATTGTGAGTAGATCAAATAAATTACTTGTTTTTATTGTAAAATCAACCAAACTGTTCAAGAATTCTAATAGCCTAATAATTCTTTTCAATTCCTTAATCCGTTGTGTTCTTGAGTGCGGGTCAACAGTCTGGAATCCACATTATATTACACAGGTATCTATGTAGACTCGAATCAGTCCAAAGAAAATTTACATTACCGGATTTTATCTTACCGATAAGGTGTCTACCATCTTCTAGACCGGTATGAACAAAGACTTACAAATTTCAAATTAGAGTCTGGTTAAAAGACGAAACAAAAAAGAACCTCTTAATGCTTTATAAAATTGTGAATAATCGTGTAGACAGTAACTTAGCCAACCAAATCAAGTTATACGCCAGGCCCAAATCTACCAGAAATCTTAACATATTTTGGACTGAAATTTTTACCAATAACACTGGATATTTTAATCCTATGTCTAGAATGTCTCGATCGTACAAATTAAAATACACACTTTCATAGATATTTTTGTAAATAATATAACATGTTTCAAAAAATATCTCCACGGTTTGTGCACCAAAATTTTTTGTTGTTGTTGTTGTTTTAATAATTTTCAGTAAATACTTCATAAATATTGTATACTTATTAAGTATTTCGATTTTGTATTTAAGTTTCCATGTAATGTATAAATAATACTTGCATTGTTTTTCACGTGTTTGCTTCTGTGAAAATGCAAATGTGATAAATGTAGACACATAAGTCTAGGGATATTTATATTGGTATTTTAATTTATTATATTTAACCCACAAAAATGTTTTATAAATATCCTGTTTGTGTCTCAAATAAATAAATAAAATCGGAACACGATAAAGGTTTTACTGCACTGTAAGTCAGAAGGTATTTCTTCAAATGTCCCCTTTCTGAACATGAATAACTGCAGTCGTAACCTTAAAAAGGTTATTAACCATTGTGAGTCATCATGTGTACCGCCAAATGTCCCCTTTGAGTACATGAATAATTACAGTCAGTACACGAAAAAGGTTTTTCTCCACTGTGAGTAAGCATATGTCTCGTCAAACTACTCTTACGAGAACTCGAATAACTGCAGTTAGTACATGAAAAGGGTTTTTCTCCACTATGAGTCAGCATATGTGACATCAAATAGCCCTTTCGAGAACATATATACTTGCAGTCGGAACATGAAAAAGTTTTTTCTGCTTTGTGAATCAACTTATGTTTTTTCATATATTCCCTTTGAGAACACGAATAATTACAGTCAGAACATGTAAAAGATTTTTCTCTTCTGTGAGAAAGCATGTGTTTTGTCAAATTACCCTTTCGAGAACACGAATAACTGCATTCGGAACAGGAAAAGGGTTTTTCTCCACTGTGGGTCCGCATATGTACTGTCAAATTATGCTTGTGAGAACATGAATAACTACAGTTGGAACATGAATAAAGTTTCTCCCCAGAATGGGAGTAAAAGTGTTGTACTAACTTTGATTTATAAAAGCAAGAGTAGTTACAACAGGGACAAGAAAATGATTTTTCCATAGGACGTGTCTTCAGCTCTGTCGATGTGTCTGAAAAATATTAAGAATAAATATAAAATTTAAGCACTGTGAGTTCGTAAAAACGAAAGTAGTAGAACGCACGAATCGTTATTTACCTGTTGTCTGAAAAATTCCTTGAGAGCGTGTGAGGGATTCTTTGTTAACATCCGGCAGCGCTATGTCAATTTCCACAAAAGAAATTCCCTGTCCATCGTTTTCTCGGGGTGGTTCACCCTTGAAGCTAACAGTCTCCGCTTTAAGGTTATCTAGATAAACCAAACAACAATATGTACAATGATATGCCCAGACGAAAAGCGTGTTACATTTGAAATTACAGTATTCCCTCTCCAAGAGAGAACAACAATTTTTTATGCTATTATAAAATAAGCGTTGTATTAAATAAAATATACCAATAAAGATAGCGTTGATTAACCACGTGGAAGCGCGAATTTAGACAACGGGATTTAAGAAAAAATATTAAATAAGAAAGACTTCAGACGCCCGATGGTTAAAAAGAAAATACTGTTTTTTTAATAATATTGTAATACAGAGAAATAAAATTTTATTTTATTTTTTTATTGAAATGATTTTAATGCATAAAAATGAAGAATATTACATTCCTAATAAGTTAAGATAAAAGTTTTCTGGCAGTTTCCGTAAATTTTGATATTAAGGTAAATACAAAAGTACAGCAAGAGTGGACGTCGTGAACAAACATTATGTCCTGCAAGAGCAACATTTCAAAACGGACATGGATTCCGAACGTCAATATTTTATATCCTACATTTACTATTGCTACTTACTTGCTTTTTGAGTACTCTCCGGGTACTCAAAGCATTCCTGTTTTACTTCTGGAGGTTCAAATTCTACATCCCAGCACGGAATTTCATCTCCACCTTCTTCCTTGATCCCTGGTTCTGTCTTGATGGAAACATTATCCGGATTTAGTAAATCCATGGCGAGGGCGGTCGGTATATTCTGTAAAACAATGAAGAGTGTACATAATAAATATTTGGAATAAAGGATATGATTTTGACTGAATAGACCTTTAAGTGAAGATAATTGAAAAAGGTTGACAGAATCATCATCATTAGTAAGATAACAGTAATCTGACGCCTTCTTTCTCTAATCTCTACGTAAAGTGACCCAGGTATACCGCATTTTTTACAATTTATCATTATTGTAATCAATGTCTAAACTTAAAAATTTGATTCATTCGTACGTCAACGTCAAATAGACAGTTAAAATGATCTTAAAACCAAACGTAAAGTAATGAATGTGTTAACATAGGTGTACCAATTGGCAATTATGCTAGGTCGCGTTATGGGGGTTCAGACTATGGTTTTTTTTCATATAGTTTATCTGTTCCTAAGGATTGGGGGTGAAAAAAGGACGTGTTCTATTTTTATTCCAATGTTGGTACAGTTTGGGTATATCTGTGGTTTAAGACGTAGGACATTATTATTTAAAATCTGCCACCTCGAAAAGTTGTACGTTTATACCATTTTCTTTGATTATATAAATGTCTAGATAGAGTGTTGCGCTGTAATTCCGGCAAAAAGAACGGACCAGATTTGAAACACTTGTGTGCGTGATATGCACACAAGTATGCGTAACTTATATTGTTGACGAAGCGCTTAACGTCACTGTAGGCGTGTCGAGTGATACCAGCTCCTGAGTATTTCCCATAAAAGTGGGTAAAAAATATGTTTCGATTTTGCGGGACCTATAATTCGTTTAATTTTAAATTCATTTAAGTAAGATAGTTTTCTACATATAATGATATAAATGAAAAGAAAATCATTGTTAAAAGAGATTTATTTTTATTTGATTATTTTTAACAAATAAATAAGAAATACGGAAAATAAGAAAGATACATTCCTAGACGCTGCCAACTGGCCGGCAGGTAACGCTGTGTCTAAATTTAAATTTTTATCATCATTAAATAAAGAAGGTGGCCAACATCAAGGTTAATCTATACCTACCTAAAAATGGCAAAACTATCTTTAAAATACCAAAATGTTCGTGGTTTAAATACGAAAATAGGTGAATTTTCGAACAATGTTATTTCACAAAATACTGAAGTTATTGCTCTAACAGTCTAACTGAAACATGGTTGCAAACCTCTGTATTCGATGCAGAACTGTTGTCCACCAATCAGTACACAGTACATCGCCGGGTCACACTAACATGTCACACTAAATATGTCACACTAAAAAAGACAATGCAACTTTTTAAAACGATAGTGTCGCCACTGAGCGGACAGGCCGAGCTTATCTGCCAACTTTTGGTAGATATTTTTTTTTGGCGCTTCGTCACTCGAGCGCTATATCTAGACATTTGTATAATCAAAGACCATTTTATACATTAAATATCAATAAAACGATAAACAAATTGTGTTAATTACTAATTGCCACCGTGTGTTAACCACCATTTTTTGTGAATTTTGGGTGTACATTTGATGAGCTTATGAACTTATAATAGGTACACGTTTTGCTTAGAGCAAATATTCCAAGAGAAATGTTAATTATACATAGAAATTATATGTTATTTTTATTACTTTGGACGGAGAAAGGGTTGTGCCAGCAACACCTTTGGCATCTGTAGTAGAAATTTTTAGATATTTTTGTAGATAGTTTTAGCGTTGCCTTGATTTCACCTCAAATATATATAAATAGGCAGGCGATTTCACTAACGTGTAGGCACTTGTAAAAAGCATTATGAAGAAGATTGAAACACGAACGGTTACACAAAACTTCGATTAGATAAGGACCGAACATCTCAAACTAAAACATCTTGCAATAATGACAGCACGCACCGTCAGCACCAGAGGCTTCATTATCGTGATCTATGGTTATGTGCGGGTGTTGCCATTTTCTAATGATTTAGTAGCGTATAGCGTACCACAATAATAAAATCTTCTCTAAGGGTAAGAACAAAAACAAAGTGGGTTTCAGTTTTCAGATTAACGGCGTTCAGTGCCCTGTTCCACCGGCGGCTGTTGACGCCGAGATGTGGACAAACAGAACGCGGATAAAACTTGCGCTACCTGCGCGGTAGCTTGACAGCAGCTATCAGTTTTTACGAAATGTCGAGTTCGTAGACGACGATTATTACATCCTTTCTTAAAATTAAGAAATAAAAAAATTGTATTTGGTAAATGGTATCTTTAAATATGAAAAAAACCTCAGGAGAACATGATAATATGTTAAGTAGGTACGTGCCTGAAAGGAATTAACTTGTGACATTTGAGGTTATTCCAAAATTTTATCTTGTTGATTTTATTCCATGACTTGTCAATAACATTTCTGGTGCTATGGAGTGTATTTATTTTATCCCAGATTGGCGATTGATTGAAAACAGCGGCAATTAACAGGTCGCTCATTTTGATATCAGATTCTGACCGGCGTCACCGGCGAGCAGGAATTAAGAATTCATTCCAGTAAAGCTTATCGGCGCCGCCTCGCGCGGACACAAATCTGAACCTGCCTTCACTATGTTCGGTCTGATACGTTGACATACAAACATTCTTGTCAGCATGCCTGCGCCAGTCGGCCGCCAATGCGCCGACTAATCAGAAAACCGAAACCCGCTTTGTACCTGTTCGTACCCTAATGTATTACACTGTCTGTATGAAATCATAAGAGCTCGTTCACATTGAGCATATAAATATAAAAGATGCACGCCACATATCGCTCTCCATACAATCCCTTCAGACCGTTCACACCTGAGCGCTTTATGCGCACATCAACCATAGACAATGCACATCTTACGCCGTAACCGCTCCTGAGGCGATATGCCAACAGTTAAGCGCCCCCCACTCCGACGAAAACAGGAGAGGGGGTCATTTTAATTACGGAGCTGCCAAGAACGGTGGGTGACAGATGTCAACTCCATAGATTCAGTACAAAAAATGCGCGCTCCGTGGCCGCTCGCTAATTCAACTGACCCCTCTCCTACCATAGGAAGAAATATTTTATCTGCGCCGTGTGAACGCCACGAAACATAAGCGCTCGCGGTTCAACAGATACCTGCTAGCGGTTATATTAGATGTCTGAACACCCCATTAATGTATCAAAATAATGATCGTGTAAACCGGTGATGGTATATCTGAGGAAAAGTCCCCAGATCTGGGGAGTTGAGTTTTTGGGATTTTGAGATTTTGAGGATTTTGAGAGAGGGAAAAGGAGTTCTTTTTAATAAGAAATCTGGGGGATTTTTTGAATAAGGGTATTGTATAATCAGACATTTAGTTCAGTGGCCACCTGTTAGTTAAATGCTGAAGTTAAGAAACGTAGTTTTTCTGAAATGGTTTTTGTCTAGATAAGACTACGCAAGTAAATTTAATTTGATCGATTTGTGTTGTATTATCAATTAAACACATCAACGGTATATTTGAGGTACGTTCCAGAGTAGAATACATACTTTCAGTATTGACCTGACGTAAGACCGCAATTCAGAATTGAAACGTTGCTTGTAATGGCTTTAGTAGAGTTTTGTGACCAAATTTGAAAGCCAGGTACTTCCCCACCTCTCTCTTCTCCATCTCCTTCCCTTCCCCATTACCTTGGGGATGCCACGAAGTCAGCTACAGTCCATAACAGTGACAGCTACGGCTGCGGATTTTCGCTGCGTCGTCGGTTCGCGAAGTGAATTTTGGTTTTATGCAATTGAAAATTAAAATGCATTATTTTCCGCCGCCCCAAAGCCAAAAAGTTTCATTTTATAGTAATTAAGGCGAATCTAAAGTTTTTTTCTAAAAATTATTCGTAATAAGCGTGGCCAGTCCGAACCGATATTTACCATAATTTATTGTGGGAAAGAGTCGATACGTCTAAAATTTAATTTAATAATGACATATTTCAGGTTTTCACTAGTTATTCCCACTTAATTGGTGAATTAACATAAACTACTTACGTACAAGGAAAAGAGCAGCTGTCAAATCCAATAAGTAGGTTGAAGAAACGTCACTAGAAAAGAGAAGTGCAAGAATTTGAACATTTTCGGGAAAAATTTATGACCGCCATTGAAATGACCCAAAACTGTATAAATATAACTCAAATATTGTACAGATGATTCAATATTACTTCGGAAAAGAGGAGCAAGATTGGGTAAGAGAAGCAACAGAAACGTCACAAGATAGAGAATTTCATTTCCATAGACAAAGAACAAATTAAGAAAATATTCATAGAAGTCATTGGCCCCTTTCTAGAAATCCAAGTGTTGCCATTTTAAGGCTTACGGTGCTTACACAGTACCTTACCCACTACCCGACCTATAGTAATTAAAATGTGGTAAATTGAACATCTATTTAAACACACATCTGTGGCCCAACTGACAAAGTATTAAGTCGCTTTACATTCCGATTTGTCAATTTAAATCTGCAATTTCTCGCCTTTGAATAAGTAACTAATGCGAGTACCCCTTAGTTATTATCGAATTATTCCGAGAGTTAGTTAAGTACATCTAGTAGTAGATAATCATTTAAATACGTCATCGATTATTTTCCATACCTACTTTAAATTAATTAAAGTTATCTATGTCTTTACGTAAAATTACGATTTACTGAAGTAGCCCCAATTGTGGCGATTCTGAATAAAACAATAAAAATGATTTTCTTAAATATCAACCTTATTCGATATCAGATGCAACAGCAATTTTAAACTTTCTTTGGGATAGACAGAAAAAACATCACATTAATTGTCATTTTAAATTTGTTAACAAACTTTCAACATGACATCTCATTTTAGTCATTAGCTGGAGAGAGATGTCACATCAACTTTTGAAATGTATTTCTTATCTCTACATCCCACTTGACTTGCCTTAGTTGACATAACAAGTCTTTAGTACTTATTCTCTTTCAAGTTTCAAGCACATTAATTTTGTCTTGTTAAAGGCAAAGACGTCAATAGTAATCGTAGCCTCTCTAAATATCGGATTTCGTTGTCCGAACCAAAGGAACCATGTCTAAAAGTTGGGTCGTCTGTTTGTCCGTTCCTTAAGCCAAGGCCATTTTTTTGTATTCGTTTCCTTCATATTGACCGCCAATTCCGGAAGTCTCTAATCCCCTGCAAACTTGCATACGTGCACTCTGCTGTGATCTCCGAAGACGTGGCGTTTTAATTTTAGTTGGTACCTGCGACCGTGCGACCCAAACGTTTTTTTTTTCAATTCTGCGACTGTCAATTGTACATATTATGTAAGTACACAGTGTAAATAAATCGCAATAATATATTTTTATATTTATTATTATCAAATCTGTTATTTTAAATCTGATCACGGAAGACTTGACTTTACTACGTGAAATAATATGCAGCACGCATATTTATTAATTTTTTGAATTGTTTGATTTAACATATTTAGCTTTTTAACGATTAATAATAATAATATTCGGATGATTTGATTGCGCCGTTTTTGTGAAAAATTACCTCAAGGGCGCTGAAACGCAGGTTGTAGTATTTTTTTAAACGAAAAGAGCTATGAAATCACTACTTAATTATATTATTATAAGCACTGATTTATGTGTTTTTTTGGCTAAGTTAATGGTAGTCAGTTATTTTAATTAAAATTAATGACACTTTCAATCTTTTTTTAAATTAAACTTTCTGGCAGTTAAAACGTAAAAAAGTAAAACTAAGAACACATTGGCATCATGGTATTTGATTTAAACGTAATGGTAGGGCCATCCTGCGGGCAACTTCCAACTTACAACGTTTGGACGATTGTGTGGAGGGGTAGTTCGTGCGTTGGAAGTTCGAGGTGGAAGGTTGGAGTTCAAGTTGGCCCAACACATCAGTCTCTGCAATCCTATTACGGGAGAGTGGTATAAATTATAAATGCTGTTTGAAATTATTATTTTTTTAGCTTTACGAATCAAAAACAATATTATGAAAACCGAAGCATGGTCTGCAATAGGGTACATGCAGTATATGTAATACAGTGTTTTCAATGCATTTAATATATGTTAAAAAAATAACAAAACTCGAATATCGTACTTAAAATCCCCCCAAAATATTATTAAATTAATTAATTCACTTTTAAAATTGTATAAAAATTCAAATACCAAAAACAATCATGATTGACTGGCTACATTGTAACGTCACAACGCACCCACCGAGTCCCACGTGAAGTTGTTTTTGTTCTAGTTGCTGGTTTGAATAAGTTTAAAAGTCATAATCGTTTAGTTACGCATCTTAAATCCATTCGTTTGTATAAAACATTTATTGTAAATACATATTATCATGACAGACAGTGGTTTTCTACAAGGATAATCTGATAATTTGCCAAAAATCGACGCGCTTATGATGGCAGTTTTTTAATGCACCTTTTCATCGCATGACACCGCTTTTTACACATAATAACATAATTTGAGACGTTTATAAATAGTTTGTTTGGTGTTTAAGATGTTGTATTTGTGCACTTTACTGCAATACAGTATTTATAAACGGTTTTTACGGATATTTTATTCGAAAAACAAATGATCAACTGAAGACGGTTACCGGATTACGACAAATGTCAGCTGTCAAGAAGTGCGAAGTGACGTCACAAGACAAAACCGCGCGAAGAAGGCGTTTTAGCCCGAATTTGAAATGTGAATATTCAAAACGTTGTTGAAGGACTATTCCTATCGTAAAAAAAATATTTTTTGTATATTCCACTTTGTAATTTTTTTCTCTAATTTTTGGTAAAAAAACAAAAAAAAGTGATTGTACCCTTAGGCAACTGAAAAGATACAGCGCTGAATCATCAACCGCAGCCACCTCACGATCGGCCAACCTTCCAACTACAGTCAGGACGTAGCATAATACTATTGCCATGGAAATGTATGGTTTATAAATTATTATTGTAATAACTGCTATAAAAGGAGCATGGTGAAATTATTTTACCTAAAACTTTAGTAACCCGTGGTGATACTGCAAATCTGGGTTTATTAATTTTTTACTTATATTCTTTTCTGTTTATTGTTGATCGGAATGTATTTCAACACTTGAGATTATATTTCATGATAGGTAATGTGCATTGTAATGATGTTACAAATTTATTTTCTTTATTGACATAATTTTTTTTACACAGTTTTTAGATGCCTTTCGACTACCACACTAGGCTCAGAATGCCGTTCAATGTGTATAAAGAATACTAGGATTAAATTCAGTAATTTAAATGTTTCCCACTTAATGACAAATTAGAATATATAAAATGAAAAAAAAATGCGGTGATATCGGCTTCCTAAGTTCCAAATTTTAGTAGATCATCTCGAAACAGGAAAGCATAATGACAGAGGCGGATCTTCTTTTAACAAAGATGTACAACTTTCATCCTATTTCTGAATTCTAATTCTTGATAATAATATCCCTTGAGCTGTTTAACACACGCAGTTAAATGTATCATCGCATACTTGTGATAGTTATTGATTAGTTCTAATGCTGATATTTTCTCTCGAGTATTTTACATACTCAAATGCAGAACGGCGCTGTGTCTTATGAGATTTTACCAAAACCATAGCACAAAGCATAGCACGACCAAACCACGTCACGTTTACCAAGATGACAGTGATCTAGTTTGGTTTAACCCTCCCGTTGCTGAAAGGGGTTCCCATAATTTATAAATTTACTATTCTCCATGTAGAATTTTTAATAGAGACTTTACGATTTCGATATTTTTTGTATTCCTGCAAAACCAATAAACACATATTCTGCCATTAAAAAAAATATAAAATTGTCCTAGATTAAAGCGTAAAAAAATATTGTGTTACTGTGTAGGTATCATTCCTTGCCTCGTATGATATTTCTTGCTTGCTGGAACCACATCTACGACAAAATAAATTATGAGAAATGCTCCATCTCTCTCCCGCATTAGTTCGCTTATGGATATGGTTCCCTGTTCTACTCGCATCTCGCCAATTGTCGGCATCTCGTTCCCACGCACTACGTCGAAATCTGCATAAGGGTGTAACGACATAGTGTCCTTTACCTAAACCGTCGCCGTTCTGGCTGACCCAACTAGCTGTATTTATTGGGGTTTAGCTACAGTGCGTGTCAAAACACTACAGCGGACGGTAAAAAAATTATTTGAATATTGAAAAGTTTGAAGTGCGGTTTTGGTGGTATATCGTTCCATTCTTGTGATATTGCCTTTCAATAACCGTGCTCATAATGACAAGAAGGGGTCTAACTGATGAAGAATCATTGAATTATAGATAACGTTCGACACACAAAATGTAGGCATTCAAGACAGAAATATCAACTAACTCCATATATACCTATTCGAAATAGCCATCTCCTGTTTGCCCTTACACATGGATATTGTATCACCGGTGGTGTCAACTATCGGAAGGTGACCATTTCTCTCTTTGTTTTGTTGTAATGTAAGATAATATCGGGTATCTCCATAAAATAGTTTTGTCATCTACGACAATAATATAATTTTTTTCGTGAATTTAAATATTGTTGACAGTTCTTCCCGTTTTTATTACTACCTATGCACTTTTTCATCAATTTCTCTCAAACAATTTTATACAATGCATTTTAGGCAATGCAAATAACATGAATATAATGACATTTGGGAAATAACCCATTAATAGTTTATTGCTATAACAAGTATTATTATTTTCCAGATACTCATGGATTCTTAGGAGCATTATTTGCATATCATTGCTCTGGTACTGCCTTCTCAGAAATTTATGATTATTACGGAACATTGAACTAACATTTTTCCCGTTTCACGTAAGCGGCACTTTGGGGGTTATTTAAATTGTTTGATCTCAAAATGGGGTTCATAATAATTATTTTTAGATTATTACAGGCTCAATTGTTCGATTAATAAAACAGTTTAAAACCGTTCCTCAACTAGTTTCAAGTGTAGGTAATTTTATATAGCGTACATTAACTTATAATAAATGATCTTTTATTTAAAGTGTTCTACTTCTTTCTTTTAAACCACTGTATAGTTATTTTAATTAACAGTATTTGATTCTTTGCATTTCTTTTATGTGTTACTTTTCCCTTCTTGGACCTTGCTAAATATCTGTTTTAGAAGATGATTCAAATAAATAATAAATATAATATTTTACTATTGTATGCTGAATTTAAATAAATGATTAAATTGTTAAGTTTTTAAAGTAATTGTTGTGGACAAATTTGTATGTATATCTTGCGTAGTTTAATGTTTTATAATATTTGATATCTGTTTATTTTCTTATGTGTGTAAATCAATTATCATAACCCAAATAAATTTTTTTAAAAAATCGATGTTTAGTTTTTAATTTTATTTTTGTTATTTTGGAACCACCCGGTTACAATTCGCTCCATCGGCCGCCGGTCGCACTGGCCTGCCGGCAGGTACCAAAGTACCGACTAGGAAGCTAGTCAAAGCCGTCATGGCCGGAGCGTTTGTTGATGAATGATTTTATATAAAATTAACTGAATAGGTTTTATATTATAAAATTAACTGTATAATGATATTTTTTAACGGAAATACGTTAAACATGTAGGCCATAAGAGTAATTTTCCAACAAACTTATGAATAACTGGGAAAAAAGGCATTGAAATGATAAAATCCCTGGGGTTGTAGCGTCACCCCTCATGGTACCCAACGTTTTGTTTTTCATGTTGGCATGCCGAAGGATAAAACGATTTTTTTTTCTTTCCGGTTTCCACATCGGGACACAAATTTTGTAAAACGCGATTATTATTTTCATGTTTACGATTTAACAAATAGTTGCCATTACAGAAGAAATAATATTTTGAGACCGTACTAAATCGTGAACATTTTTTTTGTATTTTTTTTTTTAAATTTTTCTTTGTTTATTGAATATTATGGTTATATTATTTATGGATTTTTAAAATGGCAACACCTTGAACTTTACCATAGATCACAATCATGAAAGCATCTGTCACTGTCATTTGCTGGACTCAGATGTTCGGTCGTTATCTAATCGAAGATTTTGTTTAAATTTTTGCAATTCTGACAAAGTTTTTGTACGTACGCCTTCGCGAAATTTTCACGGCAGCACAAACTACCTACTGCAGATGCCAAAGGTAAGCTGACACAACCATTTCTCTATTCAGCTGACCCGGCTTCGCGTCGCTGTGGCTAACGAAACACAACGCTATCTTCTGGATGGTTACTCAACCTTTGTAACTACCGCCATCTGTTAATTTGCATTCAAATCAAATCCACACCTCCCGCTTCCAGCCCGCTCGTTACAAAACCTTGACAAATTATATACTTAAACCTTCCCCATGAATCACTCTGTAGAGATAGTATACAATATGAAGTTAACAAACACAGATATTATTTATTATCTGAGTCAGTAGTGCGTCTGTTAAGTTCTGGCATATTATTTCCTCAAAACAGAATGTCAAATCAGCAAGCATACTCGCATTTTTTAAAATTCCTTACAGTAAGTAATACAAGTTCACAATAAGTAATCAATTCATATTTTAATATTTGATTAATAAGTAGTTGATTAATAAGATTTAAGATGAAGTCATAGTAAATAATGCAAAATCATATGTTTTTGTTTTGAAAATTTGATCGCTTAGAAGTATTGTAGATGCTTCAATTAAATACTGCGTGTAGAACATACCTTGGCCCTTAAAAATATCGGTCATTTTTTTTATAAGTTTTTTAATAAGCCTATAAAAAAATAAAGTATGAGGTCTAAAAAACACACTTTCAAGTCCAAACTCTCCTATTTATAAACCCCTTTTCGGATATGGTTTTATTGTGTAATGTGGCAAATTCAGTTTATTTTATAATAATCGCAAAAAAAGTTGATATTTACACCCAATCTTCCCAAAATAAAATAAAATATGCATTTTTCGCGTTGATATTTTACAATACGGCCGCTAGTCGACGAATTCGGTTATTCAAAGTGACCCCTATGGCGTCCACCGAAGAACTACTGTCCACGGCACAGTAGTGAACTAGTGGATCGCCTTAATCTGAAAGTATGTTGCCTGTTGTATGCTGATGATGCGGTGCTGATTTCTAACACTATGGAAGATCTACAGTCTCTCGTATCTAGGATGAACGAAGTATGCATGAAGAATGAGTTAACGATGAATGTAAGTAAGTCTAAAGTCATGTTGTTTGAAAGAGAGAGTACGAAAACAGTATGCAACATAGTTGTGAATTATGAATACTTGGAGCAGGTGGATGAGTTTGTGTATCTGGGTAGTATGTTTACGAGAGATGGGAAGGCTGAAAGAGATATTGAAAGAAGGGTGAATGCCGGTAACTCCATTAATGGTGGACTTAATGCCGTTGGCGCTAATAAAAATCTGTCAAAAAAAGCGAAGCTAGCAGTCCACAATGGAGTCCTGGTACCTACCCTGATTTATGGCAGTGAGGCATGGAACTGGCAGAGGAAGGATGAAAGTAAACTGAATGCTGTTGAAATGAGATCCCTGAGACGTATGTGTGGTAAAACAATGTATGATCGTGTGAGAAATGTGGATATCCGCAAAGAATGTAAGGCTGATGTAAGCATAATGAGTAAGATTAAGAAAGGGACCCTCAGATGGTTTGGGCATGTAGAGCGAATGAACGAAGGAAGTAGTGTAAGAAGAATATACGACGCGAATGTGAATGGTAGAAGAAGTCGGGGACGCCCGAGGAAGACATGGCACGATCAAGTGAATCAGATACTTGAGTCGGGTCATGTCAAAAGCCAGAATAATAGAAGAGAATGTATGAGACGATGTATGAATGTGAAAGAGGCAAAGAGTGTGTGCCAAGACCGAGTTGTTTGGCGGTCCGTCCTCTCTGCCTACCCCTGCGGGGAAACGGCGTGATGGTTAGTTAGTTAGTTAGTTAGATTAACATTGTGAATATAAAATTTTAAAAAACGTCCAACATTTCCAAATAACGTTGCGTAAAACAATGAGAGATAACAGATGTCAAATATAATGTTCGAAGTCTTAAACCATGAATACCAAAACTGTTCCAAAATTGTTAGCAAAATAGAACATGTACTTTTTTTTCATCTCGAACCCTCCAGAATAAAAAGAATGTAAGTATAAATAAAAACGTCGGTAAATATTCCAGTCGCTGAATGCCGCTAATCTTTAAATAGGTATAGATTTTGAAAAGTAAACCACTTTTGAACTTAATTGCCAAAAGAAACATCGGTTTCAGTGATAGACGGAAAAATATGCATTAAAATTCGATTTTCACTCAAACAAAGTAAAAAATTTCTCCTATAAAAAATTTCCGTTCTCGCCATTTTTATTGCATGATTTTGACATTTGCGAAGTTTCGTTTCAAACTAAATACGCATGAATTACGTAGTTTACCTAAACTAAAGAACCTAAAAAACTATTTTGTGTTCGTAAACAGTTGTTTCTTGTAGTCATTGTTGAAATGATGTGCGATTTCATAAGCTGTGCCTAAAAATGCGGCGGCTTATGTATTATTTAATAAATCATCATCTTAAACCCTCATAATGCGATCGCTTAACTTACGCCAAATGGTAACTTCATTCACGAAATGGCGTCTGGTTTGAGATGTTTTTATTTTTATTATTGCTGGTAGGCGTTTATTGATATAACATTTTCAAATACAAACAAGTAAGTAACCCGCCCCGCTAGACGACTTCTGTAAAATAATCACAAATTAGGAAAATATGGTTTAACTGGGTAAAACGATAGTTTTCTAAGGTGGAATGGCTGATCATTTATATTTATGGATATAGATTAATACAGCGTACAACATCTTACTAATGATGACGATGCGGTCAACCATTTTCTACTGTCTTATCTAAAAGTTTCAGTAAAAATTATATCCTAATTTCCAAATATTTTTTACGCATACGCATTATGGCAAGGTACTGTTTAATGTTTTTTTTAATGATTTATTATTATAGTATATTTTATGTGTTGGCAATTTTGAATGCTGGTCCCACCGGACAAGCAATATGGTTCCAATTTCTACTACCAAAATCATTCCGTCCCAAAGTGTTCTGTTGTGTACGGCTATCAGATTTAGCAATGACGTTACATACTATATTAGACGAGGGGTAGAAATCTCAAAGTGGGAAGACAATGGCAAGACAATTGTACCGGTCTCGATATCTAGTACTTTAGTACTAAACTGCTACGCGTCGAGTAAGGTTGCGTCTTACCAGTAAGTAAATTGCATTTTAAAAAGTGTCAAAATGCCCTCCTGTGTGATGAAAAAATGTTTTAATTACACTGCAAATAATAGTAAAGGCGAATGAATAACATTTCATTTGTAAGTACACGCAAATTACTTAATATTATCGATTATTATAAATATTACAATTAATTTTCATGTTTCCCGCTCGCGGTTTTACACGTCATTACGAGACAGAGAACGTCGCATCAAAAAGTAACAAGCATAACAAAGACAACCTGCTAACAGTAGGTCGGTTCACACAGCGTCCCGCACTCGTTTTCTTCTTTTGGGAAAGATGGGGTAAAACGTATAAAGGGTAAATCGTTAATTAACTTAATTATGTTTGAATTGTCATAACGCTCGAACCGAGTTTCCTTGCTGACAATGACAAGACACTATAATTTAATACACGTAAACACGCTAGTTGTAGTTAAGCTCTGTTGATAAATATAATTTTTTGTCATTTCATATGAAAATAATTAATACCTAATAAAATCCCAAAAATTTCAAAAAAATTCAAATTGCTATTCAAAACTTTACGTTTTACTTTATTGGTGGTCGTTTTTAGATTTGAATATAAAGCGTGGTACTTTGTCTTTCTAACACCGTTTAGAACATATTTCTCACTCTGTTAGTAAGGGAGTTACAGTGATTTATATGAGACCTGTGTGAGCTGGGACAAAAATGGTCTCGTGCTATTCAACGGGTTAAGCCTGTACAGATCTTTTTGTAATTTAAAGCAGTCAATAAGGCGTTAATAGGAAGAAATATTTTGATGTCATTAGCGAAGAGTAGAACATTTGCATAATGGAAGCATTTTATAATGTCGTTGATGAAAATTGTAAATAGATTTGTATACTCATTTGAACCTATGACCTGTACTGTATAATAAAATAAGTTTTTAACAATACTACTATAATAGTACCAATATTATATTACTAATTATAACTCATATAAATATAATTAAAAAAATATTTGCCCATGTGTCTTGTTTTACCCGCCTTTACCCTCCCCTGTGCGTAGTGTAACCGAGTGAGAGTATCTTGTTATCTCAGTCACACCCGTGATGTGAAAGCAGTATTCGGCACAGAAATTAATACGCCGCCCGCTAATGTATCCGTGCCATTCATACATACACATTATTTGATTGTCTATCTTTATCACACAGGAATAAACTTTTGAATTGAGAAATTATTGAAAATCGCTGAAAACAAAAGAGTGTTCCTTACTTTCCACATTATATTGTGAGTATGTGAGACTATAACGAGTCTATTTATTTTATATAACGTCATTGAGATTTAGCCCCGCAACTTTCTATATTGTGTCGCGATTGTGTTTGACGATTACAATAAAAAGAGCGTGTATTAAAACCTTCTCATAATTTATTTAACTCCCGTAACACATACGAAAGTGTTGATTTGGTAAGATTGACACTATCATATTCGTGACCCGATTTTTGAAATTTAAAACGTACAGAACCAGCCAGGCATTTTGGATTTAAAAACATGTTCTTAAACAGACTTTTCCTTGAAAACATAATTGTTTTTAAGGAAAAGTCTAAACGAATCAAAAAAATCTTTCAAAAAAATAATTTTGCTTTTTTAATAAAACTTTCTGTTTCTTGCGGTTTCAGTTATATTTTTGGGCTTGAACGAATTCCATAACCCTTCTACGGTCATGCCATGGATCCACTAAGCCCAGAGAGTGTTTTCATCAAGACGGAACCAGGGCCCCAGGAAGAAGGTGAAGGTGAAATGTCGTATGCGGGTATAGATTTTGACCTCCCAGACGTAAAGAAAGAATATCTTCAGAATGCGGAGAGTACTCGAAATGCTAGTAAGTATCATTATTTATTATTGCAGTTTTACATATGTCGAATGATGTGGAATGTAAATTTTTGATAATCGGAAACATCAAATTGTCCATTTTGAATCGACGCTTCCATACTTAGGGTCTTCGGGTACGTTCCCCTACTTCCCATTTACTGTCGTTAAGGCACAACCGAGAAACCGGCTAAAGGGCGCGGACGTTGAGATTCATTCGGTACTGCCAGATGACGAGAGAGGTATCCCACCCGATACAAGCGTTCTTCATATCACAATACTTGTTTTCATTATATTTTCTTGCAGATGCTTGCAACATACGCAAGATGCCATTACCCTGCGAGCAGCCGCCTTTTATAATAATAATAATAATAATGTGATTCCAGGATGTGGGGAGGATAGTGCAATCCTACACGTCCCATAAAGTTGTACATATTTACACAATAGATTAAGTAAAAAAAGTAAATAGAAAAGAATAAAAAAAACCAAACAAATTTAAAAAACATAAGCGATAATAGAAATAAAATAAATAATCAATTATAATGTAGGACGTGGTCTGCAGTGAGCTCGGGCCCAGATTTATGTTTTTCTGTTATCTTTTTTAATTAGTTTATCCCTGACTTGCTTCATATTATTCGCATTTTGTGTATTATGTAAGCACTTGCATACTGCTTCTTAACACCGTATGCAGGGACACTGGAGGTCTAGATCATTCAAAGTTAAATGTAGATTCGTTCTTTCAAAAAAATTAGAGTCCTTGCGAGAGCCTTGAAGGAGTCACCATCTGTTACTTATACCAGGGCGGGTAAGTGGTGGATTACCTCCACGGTCCATATTGAATTGTTGCTCAAACAGGACATAATGTTTGTCAATGCAGTCCTCTTTTGCCGTACTGGTATTTATCTTAAAATGTATATTTACGTGATTACCAAATTACAGTAATTTACAACTTATTTTATTTGGGATGTAATACAACTTACATTATTATGCGTTGAAAAAACAATAATATTCATTAAAACATTATTTCCGTAGCTATACGAAAATTCGTACATAATGTGCTTTGGAATAAAATTGTATTTCCTACTTCAAGCATTATTCCTAAAGCACATCTGGGGTCCTTTATATTTCCTAATTAAACTTTAAAGCTTATTTTCTTATTTCCCACTTTAACGTGGTTAATCAACGGATCTCTCAATTCGTACGTGTTTTCTAAATAAACGTTTTTTTAAATCAAAACAAGTTTTTTTTGTAGTTAGTTCTCTCTCGGAAAGGAACGACTGCAATTTCAATGTAACACGCTCTTCATCTGGGACTGCTCATGTACGTATTATTATTTGGTTCTTCTAGGTAGCCTTAAAGTGGAGACTGTTAGCTTCAAGGTAGAACCAGGACCCCGAGATGAAAATGGAGAGGGAATTCCTTATGTGGAAATTGACATAAAGCTGCCGGACGTTAAAAAGGAATGCCTAAAACGCTTTCAAATATTTAACCAAACAAGAGGTAAATAAAGATTGCTTTCTTTTTATTACACTTTTTTGAATTAACAGTACTTACACTTATATGTATATTTATTCGTTTTATTTTTCAGGCTCATTGACAGATCTGCCTCACAGTGGAGAAAAACCTTTTTCATGTACCGACTGTAATTATTCATGTTATCGAAAGGGAGATTTGACGAGACACATGCTTATCCACAGTGGGAAAAAACTTTTTTCATGTCCCTACTGCAAATATTCGTGTTCTCGGAAGGGAGATTTGCCGAAACACATGCTGACTCACACTGGCGAAAAACCTTTTTCATGTCCCGACTGCAAATATTCGTGTTCTCAGAAGGGAGGTTTGACGAGACACATGCTGACTCACAGTGAAGAAAAACCTTATTCATGTCCCGACTGCAGTTATGCAACTAATAGCAAAGGTAAATTGAAGAACCACGTGCTGACTCACAGTGTAGAAAAATCTTTTTCATGTTCCGAATGCAAACATTCGTTTTCTCTAAAGAGATATTTGGCGAAACACATGCTGACTCACATTGGAGAAAAACCATATTCATGTCCCAACTGCAGTTATGCCTCTACTAGTAGTGGTAATTTAAAGACGCACATGCGGACTCATAATGGAGAAAAACCTTTTTCATGTTCTGACTGCAGTTATTCATGTTCTCATAAGATTAGTTTGACGAAACACATGCTGACTCACATCGAAGAAAATCCTTTTTCGTGTTCCTACTGCAGTAATTTATATTCTCACAAGAGTGGTTTGACGAGACACATGCTTACTCACATTGAAGAAAAACCGTTTTCGTGTTCCTACTGCAGTTATTTATATTCTAACAAGAGCAGTTTGACGAGACACATGCTTACTCACGTTGGAGAAAAACCTTATTCGTGGTCTGACTAACCATTCATGTTCTGACAAGAGTAATTTGACGAGACACATGCAGACTTACAGTGGAGTAAAAACCTTTTTCGTGTTCTGACTGCAGTTATTTATGTTCTCGGAAGGGTAATTTGACTAAACACATGTTTACTCACAGTGGAGAAAAACCTTTTTCCTGTCCCTTTTCTTTTCTAATTTTCTTTCTTTGTTTTTGTTGTCAAATTATTTCTAGTTTGAGGTGTTTATTTTTGAAGTTTTCCATTTTTACGTACTTCTATAATTATTTTTTAATGAAATTTGTTGAACTGGTATAATTCTTATGATGATGTTAATAAAAAAAGTTTCGTATCATATGAATGGCTTATTATTAAGAAGGTTTTTAAATACCGAATTATCAATCTCATGAATTCAAAGAATAATTTGGTTTCGATTTAAAAGTAGTGTCACGTAACTTCGGTTCCACTTCGGTTCCACTGTATTAATGGTGTTTAAAGGTGCTGCGGAGCCGAGTCAAGTCATACAACACACACTTGAAGGACCAGTCTCAAAACTACTTCAACCGCAGTATTTATACAGGACAGTTATGTTTTTATGCTGAACTTTTGGAAACTATTAGTCAATGGTTCAAATCTGGGCTTCTGAAACATAAGATAAGGCCAGAATGGAGTATAGGAAACAAAAACTTACCCACCGCACTTGGGGCCACACGCTTCCAGGTTCTGGTTGCTTCACTTAACGATATTGATTATTTACTTAAATAATATATAAAGCCTCAATAATTTATAAATCGACATATAAATTCACATTATTTCTTCCAGTCGTTGTTATGGTATGACTAGTTCCACCTTGTATCAGATACAGTGGCGTAGCTAGCATGGGTGGCACCCGGGGCGGAAGTCACCCCCCCGGGGCCTAGTGTCACCCCCCCCCCCTATGAAAGTTGACTTGAGAAATTCTTTTTTTTTATTTTTTTTTTTTTATATATTTATTTATTTATTTATTCCATTTTTACAATTTTACAAAGTTAGGTATAAGTACAATTATTTTTTTAATTATGTACATGTAATGCAATATTTTTTAATGGTGGTAATAATACCTCTCTAATTGAGAATTTCTCGTGTTTAGGGAGGGAGTACTAACACAATTGATATTTTGATATATGTTTAATTGATGCTACCATGAGCGTATTTATGAAAAAATAAAATAAAAACAACATGTATGTAAAATTATATACCTGTGCACTATTTTAGGAAGAAACTTTTTTTTTTTAATTAAATTATAAAATATAAAACCTGTGTACACATTGAAAATATAAGTGGGCGTAATATAACACAAACATGAAATTACCTACTGGTGAAATGTATTTTAATTTTTTTCTTAAAAATTTTATAATTTTTTTCGGATTGAATATCTTTAGGGAGTTCGTTAAAGCATTTTATGGCTGAGTATGTGTAGTGGTGTTGGGCCGTTGTAGTATTAAGTTTAGGGATTATTATTTGTCCTGTTGTTCTCGGCCTGGTGCTAAATGACTTTATTGTTAGTTTGTCTTTATGGATTTGAAGTAATGCATTTTTTTGATAGATTCTGTTTATTTGTAAAACTTTGAATTCATCGAATATTTTTTGAGTTGAATAGTCTAAAGGTTTTTTTAGAATAATTTTGATGAGTCTTCTATGTACTATTTCAAGTGGGGCTAAGTTGGTTTTATACGCTCCTCCCCAACCTATTATTCCGTATTGCAGAACTGATTGGGCTAATGCATAGTAAACCTTCAGTAGTATAGATTTATGAAGTATATTTCTTAGTTTGAGGAATACGTAAAAAAGTTTACGTATTCTGTTTATAGTTTGTGCAATATGTTCTGTCCATTTAATATGTTGGTCTATTATTATGCCTAAATATTTAATGTTGTTCTTTTTTGAAATTTTTGTGCATTTAGATGAGTTGCAGTTGTCAGTATAATTTTTACAAGAGCTATGAATAGTTATATTGGAATTTATAATTGGAAGGAATTTGTCTGATAGTGTAAATGTCATGAAGTAAGTTTTGTCAGAGTTTAAGGAAAGATAGTTGTCATCCAGCCATTGTTTTAAGTTGTTTATTTCTACATTTGCGGTTCGGTAGGCTTCATCCCAAGTTTTTTTTTCTATGATTAAGACTGTGTCGTCAGCGAAAGATATGATTTTTCCAATTTTCGGTATTGTAAGCATTTCATTCACGTAAATGATAAACAATATTGGACCTAACACTGTCCCTTGAGGAATTCCAAATTCTGAATAGGTGGGTTCACTCAATGTATTGTTAATTTTCACGTGTTGGTGTCTTTCATGTAGATAACTTTTGAACCATTCTATAACTGTTCCTTGAATTCCAATATTTTCTAATTTCTTGATTAGTTTTTTGTGGCATATACTGTCAAAAGCTTTTCTTAGATCAATGAATATACTTAAACATTTATTTCCCGAGTCAAGAGCATTATATATTATTGAGGTTATTTTTGCGATTGCATCTTGCGTGCCTAAATTTTCTCTGAAGCCGAATTGGTTATCATTAATAATTTTATTTGAAGTGATGTGCTTAGTTAATTGTGACTTTACGACTTTTTCAAATATTTTTGCTACGTTTGATACAATAGATATGGGACGGTAGTTTGAGATGTCGGTTGCAATTCCTGATTTGAAAATCGGAGTTATTATTGTATTTTTATATATTTTCGGGTAAATTCCTTGTTGCATGCTGTTATTTATGATATGTGCTATTGGTTTTGATATTAGTTGTCTCATTTGTTTAAGTAAATTTACTGTGATATGGTCGAAACCAGGGCTCGCTGACACTCGTAAGTTCATTATTATTTTTTCTATTTCTATCTGTGTGCATTTTTCAAACTTTTTGAAAATATTTTGGCAAGTTTGTGTGGATGTACTGAAAGTTTTTTTAGATTGGACAGCGTCAATTTTTTTGGCTAGGTTCTCACCGACTTTTGCAAAGTAATTGTTGAAAATATTAGCAATTTTAGTTGGTTCTTTTACTGTCTCTATTGTTTCATTGTCATATGTTATTTTATTTATTTGTTTATTTTTATTACCCTTGCCAATGATGTTATTAATTGTAGCCCAGACTTTTTTGTTATCTTCACCACAATCTTCAATTTTTTCTTTGAAGTAATTTTCTTTTGTTTTTTTAATCAAGTTTGTAAGATTATTTCTGTATTTTTTATATAATTGTAATAAAATAAAGTCATTGGGTTGTTTACGGGTTTGATAAAATAGTTTTTCTTTATTCCTAATTGAGGTAACTATTCCATGGGTGATCCAAGGTTTAATTTTTCTATGTTTTGATTTTAGTTTGACGTTATTTTCTTTAGTTGCATTTATTATGTGATCGCGAAGTGTTTTTTCGAAATTAATTGAAGATTTTTCGGCATCTTCGGTATTTAATATTTCTTCCCACTTTTCCGATTTTAATTTTTGTTCTAGAAGTTGTGTGTTAATGGTTTTTATATTATACTGCTGTAATGCAGTTGAGGAAAAGGATATTTTTTTTTTTAAATCAAGAATTAAAAAACACGCAAAGTGATCAGTCATATTTGTTTTCCAAATGACAGGTGTTAATTGTGTAGTTATGTCAGCTTTTGTCCAAATATGATCAATACATGATGGGTTTTGTCGGGGCACAACTCTAGTATAGTCGTTTATGCATGAAATGAAGGTCAGTTCAGCCATCGTATTATGTAGATCATTTTTTTCGACACTGTTTGAATTTAAACCTATATTTATATTGAAGTCACCCGTTACTATAGTATTTTGACATTTGTTTTTATTAATTACATCTTTAAGTTGCTCTATAAATTGTTGAGTTTTCGAAGCGTGGGTTCGGTATATAGCAATAACCTGATAAATCTTTTTATTTACTTTTATTTGTAATGCTAGGCAGTTAGTGAGTGTCATGTTTATTTCTTTATAAGATATATCTTGGTGTTTTTGGTTAACGTATATAACTATGCCACTATTCTTGTTAATGTGCATTTTCGTGGTAATACATGTAAAGTTCGGTAATTGTTGTATACTATCAATATTTATTGTATTAAGGTGGGCCTCGGTCAAAACTATACAGCCGAGTTCAGTTTTCAATAGACTAAGAGTGCATAATAATTCGTTTATGTTTTTGTAAATACTTCTGATATTTAAGTGCATAATGGTTAATGAGTTAGTCATATTTTTGAAGAGAAGGTTGCATTGATCAACATTATTACATACCTTTTCTCTTATATTATAAGTGTTATCTAGTTCGTCCGTAATAATATTATTCATCCTACTTTGAAATCGTGTATCTTATGTAAAATGATTGAGTATGTATATAAATATGTTTGGAGGTGCGTTTTGTAGGGAATTGAGAATTCGTTTATATGAATAACTTCATAGTCGGGCGGAACAATAATAATCATATACTTAGTAATAATAATGCCACTCGACTGGGAGTTGCTAGTTCTTAGGTACATACTATGAATTTGAACAGGCGCTAATAAACAGGGTGCCGACTTTGATACTCTGTAAACAAAATATAGTTGTAATATTAATTTCTTACTTGTTTTTTTTTAAAGAATATAACATTTTAATTAAAGTCAATTTTCTGGTAAGCAGATTCTGTCATTTTATTGACGTAGTGGCACTTGCTATTATTCGCTCGATGGTTCGAATTTGTTTTTCCATTTCTTGATTTATTAAAGGTTAGACAATTGTAGCACGTCGGTGGTTGAGTTTTATTCGGGCAGTTCGATAGTGTATGATCTTGTGCGCAGTGGAGACATCTGGGTTTTTCCATTTTTTTTCGGCACTTGTTGGCAGTATGTTCGAACCACAAGCAATGGTAGCATTGGGACAACGGGTTTGAGTCGCCTACATGAACCCGCATAAATCCCAGGTTTATTCTTCCTTTTTCGATTAATAATTTTCTCATTTGACCGGTTGTTTCTAGGACGTAGTTGGATAAGTTCTCGCTTCTTTTGTTTTTTATATTTGCCATTATTTTGGGCATGTGTTTACTATCGTCTTTGATAAGTTGGTAAATATCTTCGTTTTGTTCTATAAAATCTTCATTAAAATCTTCTACGTTGTAATCCTTGTGTATTCCTTTAAGGATAACATTAGGCTTGCGCTTCTTAATTTCTGTTGCGGTTATGCTGTTATTTTCCTTCTTGTTGATTTCTTTAATTATTTTATCAGAATCTTCTTTCTTTGGGCAAGAGATGATTACGTGGTTTTTATTTGATTTTTTTATTTCAGATACTTCTATCCCCAGTTTTCCGACTCTTATCTGTTTTTGAATGTTTACTTTTATTTGGTCCGCGTTTTCATTATTGTTTGAAATTATTTTTATTGTATGTAGATTTTCTTTGGGTAATATTGGTTTTCCCTTATCAATTACGCTTGCGTATGTTCTTTTGTCGCCTGTACTTGTTTCCTGCGGGGGTTTGGTGATGATTTTTTCATATGTCATTAATTTTCCCTCAATTATTCCAACCTTTGTTCCAACGTCAATCATTTTGCTTGAAAGAGTAGATAATTTTGTCAAAAGCTTCGCCATCTGGTCTTTAGTAATTTTTAAAGCTGGATCCGTGATGGCACTGTGGATGCCGTCAATAAGTTCTTTCGCTTCATTAATAGATAGGAGGGCGTTATCGTTCAGATTCATTTTTGTTGTTTGTGACAGCCCTGCTTGAGTAAACAGCATAGATTATTTGATGCGGTAGTATATAATATGCGTCATGTTGCACGGCACGCACCGTTACATCGATGCAAGGTACTACGATTGGAGCCTTCTATATGTATGCGTCCGATGCGTTGTTCAAATTCTAATTGTCACTTGTTCTGTCACTGAATATTTAATATTTTAATATCAATTTAAATCACTTAAATATTGATCGATTTTAACCAATAATGAAGTATGTTTATTAACCGTCTCTCAAGGGACCACTTCCGATATAAATATATGCTTTACGCGGACTTGAAGAAGGCGGATTGAATAGTTTTTCGGTAGAGCAATTGAAATGCGTGGATATTGTATGACTCATTTGTGAATACTGAAAAACGCTAATTTCGACTTCATAAAATTGGTACATCCTGGGGGGGGGGGGGGGGGGGGGGGGGGGGCTAGAGAATTTCAGAATACAGGCTATTCCGCCTTACGAAAATATAAATAACAGACCATGTTCATGTGTATGCAATATCTTGGTTACGTATATGCAATATCTTGGTCGAGTGGCACCCCCCCCTTCGGGTGGTCCGCCCCCCCCTCGCTACGCTACTGATCAGATATTAATTTACACTGAAAGCTCTCTTCAATGAGCATACCTACTGTCATTTACTGACATTTTATTCCTTAGTAAAAGGCCTTACTAAAAGGAACTTATCTTTTGTTAATTAAAATTAATTATTATATATCATTCAAATTATTAATATAATTCAGCTTTGACAATTCTTTTTTTGGTGCTCTAATCATATGAAACTTTAAAAAATTTGACATCGAGTGTGTGATTTACGGTTTTTTGACCTCAAACAAAAAAAATATCTTCCAGATTTTGATTCTGAAGGGGCTGGAGTAAAAGCTAAAGTCTTTAGATAATAATAATAATAATATCTTCATTCAATTAAATTGGCAACATTATAACTAAAACAATTACATTGTCAATGTAGTTTACTAATAGATTACATCAGTAGAAAAAATTAACAAATAGAAAGTAATGTAAGAACGGTTACACAGATGTAGCATAATTATACAATATTTTTAGTTGTGCATAGCCTGCCTTACTAGATGAACCTGTATTGAGGCAGATTTTTCTGTAAATTGTTTCTCGCAATTTTATCTATGTTTGTTTTATAAATGTGTATAGTAAAACTTTATTTTAGTTTACATTATTGTTTGCATATACACAATACAAAAACTGCAAGTTTATTACCACGATAAAAACTGTCAATCACTGGGCATTTGGGTAAGGGCACCAGTATAGGCTCGATCATTAGAATATATCCATATTTTAACATATTTTTTAAACTCTCTCTGTTTTTGATTCAGTTTGATGTTTTCTGGGAGAATGTTGAATATTTTTGTGACAAAGTATCTAAAGCTACGTTGACCAAAGGTGGAAGAGAGTGCTGGAACTTGCAATTTGTCTTTGTTGAAGTTACGTGTAAATCTTAAGTTTATTTTTTTATAAGTTCGTCTATTCTCGAAAACTTGTTTATCCGGTAGCCTTAGATGAATGCAGTTATGTCATGGAATTGATTCCGACAATATTCAAAATTCCGTAGAAGACACAAAACCTTCAGCGACGAGTTTCACGAGAAACACCAATTACCTTAACTGTACCCAGGGGTACTGGAGCACCCCACGCACGTCTTGCCAGTGGCGGCGTAAGGGGGGGGCGGAGGGGGCGGTCCGCCCCGGGTGCCAAGCACCAAGGGGTGACAACGACAACTCACTCGTACAGTCAAAGAATGCGCACAAAATCTACCTCTGTAAAGACATATCAATAAATAACTACCTACTCTTATATCTAACTACTTACATACTAATATCATATTTTGAAACGCATCGCAACCATATTTTCTTTTTTTTTCAAATATAAATTCTAATTCCCTAAAAGAATGAAGTCATGTTGCGCTTGGTCTGATCTTAATACCGCACGTAACATCTAGCGCGGTGGGAAAGATTAATTTAAAATGTAGGCATGTCCGCAAGGGGGCATGGGGGCACGTGCCTCCCCCCAGACGGTATTTTTGTGTACTGTGGAGATTCCATCACAGTACATACTTAGAAGCTAAAACTGTCTTTATTCTGCCTTCTGCCCCCCCAGAAAAAAACCTAACAGTAATTGTTGATTTTTTTTGCCCTTCCGCCCCTTGTGCCCCCCCAGAAAAAAATCCTAACAGTAATTGTTGATTTTTTTGCTCGTCCGCCCCTTGTGCCCCCTCCAGAAAAAAATCCTGGATCCGCCCTTGCATGTCCGTTAAACGACTATCAGAGACAAGTTCGATTGCTCATCACGACGCAGCTAAACCACTGAAGAATAATTTTGAGGAGCTTGTATCAACACTCGAAGAGATATATGATCCCACCACCAGCAAAGAAAGCGTTGAAAGAAGAGAAATAGCATCAACACTTATACCAGCTTTGTGTGACTTCAGTTTTCTACACTATTTTTTGGTGTAATCTGGGCTATCATTGGAAAAATGTGTCATAAACATTAAAAGCTCTTAAAAATTTTCTTCCTAACCAACGCAACCAAATAGTGGAAAAGGCTGTTTGATGCGCAACAAAACAATGCGAGGACTTATACATTCCGATTGAAGGAAAAAGAGGAAGGAGGAGATTTCTAAAACGTATGCCGGAAGAAATGGCCCGAGATGCTGAACTTACGGAGGAGATGCAGAGAGCAATATTAGAACCGGGTACCAATCTACCTTACGCCGCCACTGCGTCTTGCCACGACCGCACACCCGATTCCCGCCCGAATGATGCTTCGGCGCTACACTCCACCCCGTGCAAATACATTTGCGCGTAAAATTTTGTACCCCAGGGTACGGTTCTGGATTAATTCTTTGTTCTTGTAAACATAATTTTTTTAAATTATTACTTTCCTAATATTATTCAGCATAATTCTTATTGTAGAACTAACGTACTTTTTCGTACTTAACCCCTTATTTATATTCTTTCAATACCTATGTAGGCGCTCTAGATTGATAAATTGGGGCATTGCTTTTGTAGAAGTAAAATTAAGAATAGGGACATTGTGGGAACAGTGAGTCAAGTGTACAAAATGAGTCGGCAAGAAACAAGACAGATAGAGTATTGCCATAGCCGCGTCTCTTTTGCATTTACCTCGCGTCCGAACTGACAAATACAGAAATAGGTAAATTATTAACGACATATCATGTTATCTTTGACGGCCTCCGTGGTCGAGGGGCAAGACTCTCGACTAGCGATCCAGAGTGGAAGATGCTCTCATTATCACCGTGGGGTGAGACCATTCAGAAGTCTAATGTTGTTTTTTTTTTTACGTTAGCTCCATACACCAGCCCTGAGGAAAATAATTTCCCTTAGGACCTTTGTCATCTTGGGGGATGCTATATGGAGGGTTTTTTTAAGGAAAGGAAGGAGTGAAAGATCTGGGAAGAAAACAGGTTTGAGAAGTGATTAAGTAGTTAGTTATCTGGGGGTCAATGGGCCCAAGAGTGATGGACGTATGAATCAATTCCTCCCACCGCGGTGTAGGGCGATGGGTCGAGAGAATCTTGCAGGAGAGGTTAATTTTTTTTACGTGAGCTCCACACAGGAGGCCCTGAGGAAAATAGTTTCCCTCAGGGCCTATTTCATCTTTGGGGACGCTGTGTGGCGGGTTTTTTTAAGGAAAGGAAGGAGAGGAGAGTTCTGGGAAGGAAGAGGATTTAAGGGCTGGGTATGAATTTGGGGTTCAGTGTGTCCTGGTTAATACTACTTTTTTTCTGACTACCCAACGCAGAATTTTCTTTTAGTCTTCGGGTATTTTACCCCAAATATTCAGTTAACATTCTTTGAGGCTTCACTGAGTGGTTGGCTAAGGGACACGGAAGCTAAGTGTAGTTTATGGTCAGACCGAAAGCCATTCACATTTTTTGTTGGTAAGGTAAAACACCCTATTTCTGACACGTTAAGCTATCACTTTTTTTTCATTGATTTAAATTTTTTTTTCTAAAATCAACCTTGTATTATTGAAGTGAAATTTTGAATTTTTGGAAACATTGTTCAATTTCGTATAAAGACATCTCATTTTTTGGTAAATTTATTACCGTTAAATATTTAAAATCATTTAATACGTAACATGCTAACAAAACACCTATTACTGACATAGCAAAATCAATATGTTCCTATTGATTGACATGGCTATTCGTATTTCTGACATACCAAAATCGATGTGAATCCAGTATCCGACATACATGTTGATATTTCGATCATACCCTCAAATAAAATGCAAAGCTATGTGGACAATATTTAAAACAAAAATCCGTATTTTGAAAAAAAATTATTAATATTGTTAAACATAAAATTAAAAAAAAAACTTTTTTTTATACAGGGATTAAAATTAATTAAAACATTGTTATTGGGTATAAAACATCGCTTACATTATTTTGTCTGTTGTTTTACTTCAAAAGGAACTTAACCGTACCTTGCCTTCTTCAGGCATTACATCTAAATTAAAATAGGTACAGTAACAAATAAAGAAAAAAAGTAAGTATAAGTACTTTGCATTTAGGAAGTTTATACCAAGTAGGCATTAAACATTGTATTATTTATTATTGTTCCGAAACCGGTCGGATTTGCGCATCAAATAAGTGGTTTATACAAAGTTAAATTATTTCATTTTTCTATAATGGATAACCACAAAGTAATAGCTACATTCAAAAATATATTATTTATTAGTTTATTAGTCTACAGTTGCGGTCATACTTTTCCAAATATCAAATAATGCCTTGAACTCCGTAAGGCCCATCCAAACCTCGTGCGATTCACGAAATCCTTTTACAATAGCAGAATCGATTAAGTTCTCAAGAATTTGGAGAGAGTTATAACTGGTGATACATTATTTTTTGACAAAATTTATTGTTTCTTCCACTGCAATACTCTTTGGAGTCACGGCTTTCACTTTCATTGAATAATGGTGTTTTTAATAACTTTTCGTATGGTATGACATTTGCATCCCCATTTCATAGTTTCCAGATTTTTTATACAAGAGTGTTGTTCTGGGAATGCCATATTCAATGCTTACTCTCCTGACAGATTTTCTATTTTCAATTTAAAGCAGCTCCTTTTCTAAGGACTCTTGCATATATTTGAGTACACAAGTGCTCTAACTTTTGTCCTCTAACTTTTCCCATTTAGTTTAAAATGTAATTACCCAAGAAAATCACTTAGTCTTAAATTCATATTGAAACTTTGTTGGAACGAAAAATTGTTATAGATACATACATTTATATTTCTACCCAAAAAAGTTATATTTCATTTTATTAAAACAATAGTTCGGTAACATTATTTATTTGATAAAATTGTTACTCACAAACTCGCAAAACATTGTCAAGTTTGCCTCTAAAACTATTTCTTAAATGGCCTGAATTTTATATTAAAAAATACAAATAAATTAAATTACACTGTTGGCAATAGATATTTCTCATACATTTTTTTAATTATTCGATTTGGTTGAGTATTTTGGCCTCAATTCCAAATTACAGTTTATTATAAAAGAGGTCGTGCAGCCGTTCTTCTATATCAGGATTATTATGTCAGGATTAAAAACCCCCAAATTAGGATAAGAATCAATTTCTGACATACCGGTCAGAAATATGAACACGATTTTTTGGAGGCGTATCATTTTCTGACACACATGTCAGAAATATGGTCACCCTTTTAAAACAGCTACCTATTACTGACCGCTCAAAAACTATCATTAATCTATTGAAATATATTATTTTCGGTTTTAAATGTATTAATATGGTCAATACTCTATTAAAAAACATACAAAAACAATACATAAAACATTGGTGAACTGTGTCATCACATTTTCTAAAATTTGGTTTACTCGCCGAAAAAGGTGAAAAAATGTGCAATATCAAAAAATCACCAAAATCATATACTAAATAATATTTTGGTAGAAATGGGTGTCAAATAGTCCTTAGACTAAACGTTGGTTAGAGGGAGAGGTGAACAACTTTATCGATGCGCTAATATCAATATACGTAGGAATGTTACTTCAGTTGGTAAAATCGTAATTTGTGTTACATGTGTCAGAAATTGGAGCAGGGTCAGATATGTGGTGTTTTACCTTACTTGCCAATTGATTTGAGATTTATTGTATTTCTTATCTTCTCTATTTTATGCAGGTACTTGCAGGTTTTTTACAGGCGCAATGCCGCGTCATGGAGTCTCATGAATGAGTTTTTCTTTTGCCCTGTTTAATTTATCTTTGTCTTACTAACCTATTTTTTTGCATTTTGTTTTTCCTGTTAAGCACTTGTATACTGCTTACTAACAACGTATGCATGGACACTGGAGGTCTAGATTCATTCAAAATAAATAAATGTAGCTTTTTCAAACTTTGCAAAATAACTTTGTGGTATCATTTTTCAGATAAGTACATTTTTATACATGTTGATATTGTTTTAAAAATAGTGGTTTAAACAAAGTGATTTTTTATTCATTAAATGTAGCTTTGTTTAATAAAAAAAAAATATATATTGCTTGAGCCTTGAAGGAGTAACCATCAGTTACTTATACCAGGGCGGGTAAGAGGTGAATTACCTCCACTGTCCTGGTCATCCACCTCCAAGAACCAGACCAACTTCACCCCATGAACCTGGGCACCCCTGCTAAATCACCAAACGTAGCGATACACTTGGGGTGACGTATGGCAGAGGTATTGGTTATCCAATAAAGGTTCCCGGGGCGGCGGTACCCATTCCCGCCTCCCAAATTAAATGATCTCCCTCAAACAGTCCCTTTCGATCCGGCAGATGGGCGGATGCATCTGCCACCAACACCCGGTCAAATCTCCCTCCACAAACTCGATCTCGAAATGGCTTTGGCCGTGTTTGGTGACTAGATAACTAGATTCGAATAGTCAGATACTTCCCCACTATCCTATCTCCTTCCCCTCCCCACTTACCTACAGAGTAATTGGAGAGGCCATAGTTTCACTGGCTCCAGGCGGTTAGGAACAGTTGGAACTCTAGTGCGGTAATCGCATTATAAATCTTTTCGTCAAATTTTTTAACGAATTAATGGTACATGTCTACCTCATCCTGTGTCTATCTAATTACCATAGTGGGTATATAATTAAATAAGGCAGTACTTTTTTTAACCTTTAACTGCTGACGTGATTTTTTTTTACGTATTCTCTGACGTGGGTCTGGGCGGCCCGTTACTTTAAATGTTTATATATTGGAGATCTATGAACATTTTGAGGTCCAAATTATTATCTATTGGACAATTTACATATATTTATACAAAATAAAATAAATCAAAATACCTTTTTTTGTTAAGAAACTTATATTTGACAATTTGGTTACAATAATAATAAAAATAATTGGATAATTTGTATAGAATAATCAGTGCCGTAAATAGCCTTTTCTGCGCCCTGTGCGAGCTTCTATAACTGCGCCCTATTTAAGTGAACCCGTCGCCTATTATACGCCATTCTTGCGCCCCCCAGAGTCTACGCCCTGTGCCTGGGCACCGGTGGCACCGCCCTATTTACGGCACTGAGAATAATTTGTATAGATAATGTGTTTTTACCGTTCACGGATTCCAATATCTACATCGTATTTAATTAACAATAATGAAATTGCATTAGTACCATTTATCAAAGACCTTGGTGTTATTTTTGACCGGAAACTTACATTTGATCGTCACTGTGAAACAATTTCCAATAAGGCCATGCAAATTCTAGGTTTTGTAATACGTAACACAAGGACTTTTCAAAACATTGAGTCAATTAAGCTACTTTACTGCTCTCTTGTAAGATCGCAGCTGGAATATGCATCTCCTGTATGGTCTCCGATTTATACCTGTAACTTACACCGTTTGGAGAGAGTACAAAGAAAATTTCTTCGATACGTTCAATTCAAATTGAGACAGCCTGTAATTGAAATCCGCTACAATGCATTAATGTCTGATCTAAACCTACCACTACTTTCTACCCGGCGTACTATTAATGACATTCTTATACTTTTTAAATTACTGAACAATCTCATAGACTGCCCTCAAATGTTAAGTGTTATAAATATTCGTGTCCCTGTTAAACCAACTCGACTCCACCACCTTTTCCACAGTGACAATCATAGCACTAACTATTCCTATCATTCACCGCTAGTGCGTTTTCACCGAACTGCCAATACGTTTACAGACCTTTTCGATATTTTCAAAACCTCACCATCTTGCATCAAAACAAAAATAACTAGCTATTTATGTAACTGATATGTTTGTAAAATGATAAATATTTGTTGTACTAATATGCATCGTATGTATGTACTGTATGTTATTCTATATATATATAATGTTTGTAAATGTTCGATACACCTGTATTATGTATGTAATAGCCCTATGTACGGGCGTTTAAATAATAAATAAATAAATAAATAAATAAATAGAACCGATTTGTGAAAAATCACCTCAAGGGGGCGGTTATTAATATGTGTTATAACATGTAATAATTTTAAATAATACATTATTAAAAATTATGTAGGTAATAATAATTTAAAATTATGTAATATTTTTTGGCAAAAATCACTTGAGATCAGAAGTCGGTCTGTATTATCTATTTAACTAAATAAAAACAATATATTCTATTTTAGAATAATTTTTCAATAGTGTCTCGAATAAACTGTGTATATTAAACCTTGGTAAAGTTGCTTATATTTATGTGTATTTTTACAAAGTAAAAATACACGAAAAGAAAGTCACGCGGCCTGTTACTTTAATTGTTCATATATTAGAGATCCATGTAAATTTTGGGGTCCGAATTTTTTTTTTTTTTACATTAACTCCACACAGGAGGCCCTGAGGAAAATAATTTCCCTCAGGGCCTATGTCATCTGGGATGCTGTGTGGAGGGTCTTTTTGAGGATAGGAAGGAATGAACATTGGTCTTGAAGAGACCCATGTTGTATGAGGGAGGAAACACAGAGGCCGGCAAATCATTCCACAGCCGAGCTGTTGAACACAAGAACGAGTCGAAGAAACGACCTGTTCTCATGTGACAAATGTCAACTGTGTACAAATGTTGGGCACGCGTTTGGCGTGTTTCCCGACTATGCACCGGTGCCGAAGGGATCAATGATGCTAGTTCCTCGGAGCATCTTCCATTGTAATACCGGTAGAACAAGGATAGCATTCCCACCCGACGCCTGTGCTCTAAAGATTGCAATCCGTCTGTTAAGATGGGAGAATCTATCAAACGGACCGCCCGTTTCTGCACAGAGTCGAGGGTATTTTTCAGGTATTTTGGAGCTCCAGACCAGAGGTGGCTGCCGTATTCAACTGTGGGGCGCACTTGTGATTTGTACAGGGTTAGCAGTTGTGTACTATTAAAGTATCTGCGGGCCCTGTACAGTACGCCCAGTTTTTGGGAGGCTAACTTTACTCTGGCTTCGATGGAGCCCCCATACCTGAGCTGGTCACTTAGGGTTACACCAAGCATATCAATGGAGGGCCTGTTCGGAAGATTGCTTCCGTTGAAGGATACTAGATATTCAGTTCGATCCCTTTTAGACGTAATCAGATAAGATTGGATAATTATTAATAATTATTATTTAGGTATTGGACAATTTAAATATACTTAAATAAAATAAACTACTTTTTTATTGTTAAGTAACTTATATTTGACAAATTGAATATTACGAAAGTAATAATTTGTGGCAAAAATCACTTAAGATCACAAATCAATCGGTATTATCTATTAAGCTAAATAAAAAAAAAAACAATGAACGCGCTTTTATTATAATATAAAAAAAAAACAAAGACATCAATAAACTGAAACTCAAACTGAAGCTACACTTCATCAGGATAATTAACTAAATAATTACCTGTTTTTCTCTTTCCTTCTATTTATTATCAATCTATATTCATCTCTACTTTATTTAGATTTTTCGAATTTCTCCCAAGTGTACAATATTTTAGTATACAATATTTTTGTACACCTACACATATAGATGATCCAAAAGTTTCAATTGATCCTATTATATACTAAAATATTTCATAATGTTATTCAACTTCAGTTATAATTAGTGTAACTCGCTCATCAAGCACAAGAACTAGCTTCTTTGGTGAGATTGCAATTTTTAAATAATTTCTGTACCGATATGTAATTTATATAACTCCACTGTATACTGTACACTTATATATCTATATTAAATTTAAAAAAAAATCAATAGTGTCTCGAATAAACTATATAAATAGGTACAACTTTGGTAAAATTCTTTTTTGTAGTGTTTTTGAATAAACTTAAATTGCTCAGAAATATCACTTGTAATAATAAAAAGGGTTCGGAATGTTTATTAAATACAACAGAGGCTCGCTGACGGAATGAGCTCCTGGCCCCGCGAGTGCCAGCTGCCCGGTCTAATCCCTTCCACTCTCTCTCAGTCCGGGTGTGATAGGAAACCTTCGGCTACCTCCGGCTATCTCCGGCTACCGACCCCCCTCCCCTGTAATACGTACCCTGTATACTACATTTTATATAGTAAAATCAACTTTAAAAAGTAACGTTAGTACTGACGATGGGTTCGAGAGGCCCGCAAGAAAGAAAACAGAAATTTAACTTTAAGAATTTAAAATTTCAAACTTACGGCTCTGGCGTACTAAATTCGAAGCTACTGGAAGCGGCGTATGCATCACTGTATTACTATATGCACGCGAATTGCGCGGGGAGGGGAGTATTTCGATTTTATTATTATTGCTGGTCCTGAGCGACCCCACGTCAGCAGTTAAAGGTTAAACTGGCAATACCATAATAGTTCTACAACTGAGCTCTTGCCCGGAATAAGGTTGTATCCAAAAATATTCTTATTTCAGGAAAATTAAATAATTTTTTCTGGAAAAATGGAAAAAAACGAAACCAGTTCGTCACATTTCATATTTAAATAAACAAAAAAAAAATATAGTTTTGAATAAAAAGTCGTGAAGAAAGGCAATTATATTAGAATTTATTACAAATAGCCCGTTGATCCAACAATTCATTTATCATCATCATTATTGCACACATAAGCTATTTGAAACCAGTTTATTACAGAAAATATTGTGAATAAGTGTCTGTTGATAACATGAAAAGGGTTTTATTCCACTATGGGTCAAATCTTCAGTAGTTTCTGTCGGCACATAAAAAATAGTTTTTTCCGCTGTGAGTCAGCTTATGTTTTTTCAACTCTGCAATGAATAATTACAATCCAAACATGAAAAAGGCTTTTCTCTACTGTGGGTCAGCATGTCGCTCATCAAACTTCCCCCTCATTAATACGAATAGTTTCAGTCGGACCATGAGAAGGTGTATTTCTACTGTGAGTCAGCATGTGTCTCGTCAGATTTCCCTTTTGAGTACATGAATAATTGCAGTTGGGACATGAAAAAGGTTTTTCTTGACTGTGAATCCGCATGTGTGTAGTCATATGTCCCTTTCGAGAACACAAATAGTCGCAGTTGGGGCATGAAAAGGGTTTCTCTCCATTGTGAGTTCGCATGTGAATATTAAAATCGCCTCTTCGAGAACATGAGTAGTTGCAATCGGAGCACGAAAAAGGTTTAACTCCACCGTGAGTCCGCATGTGTTTAATCAAATCTCTCATATAATAACTTGAATAGGTGCAGTCGGAACATGAAAAGGGTTTTTTTTCACCGTGAGTCAACATGTGTTTCGTCAAACTTGCCTTTTGAGAACATGTATAGTGACAGTCGGAACATGAAAAAGATTTTTTTCCGCTGTGAGTCAACGTGTGTTTCGTCAAACTTCCCTTTTGAGAACATGAATAGTTGCAGATGGAGCATGAATAAGGTTTTTCTCTGGTATGGGTGCGCAAGTGCAGTTTGAACCATGACTTATAAGAGCAGGAGTAGTCACAATGGGGGCACGGGAATCCTTTTTCCACAGGATGCGTCTTCAGATCTGTCAACAAGTCTAAATTGATTAGGGGCGAAGAAAGCTTTTAGGCAAACAGAGTAAATTCTTAAGGACCGAAATCATAGGATGGCACTAACAATTCAAAAGAAGGAAATCGGTTTTACCTGCTGTCTGGGTAATTCTTTCAAAGAGTTCTAAGCATTCCTTTTGAACATCCGGCAGGTCTGTGTCAATTTTCACACCAGGAATGCCCCCTTCATCTTCATCTCGGAGTTCTGGTTCCGCTTTGATGAGAACAGGCTTCACATTAATGCTACCTGGAAAAAGAAAACAAAACACATGAATTCATAGTTGATACGCCGAGACGAACAGCGTATTTCATTAAGAATTGCGGTAGTCCCTCTACGAGGGAGAACTACAACCATTTATACAATAATAAGGAACTCCAGTGAAAAATATTATGGCTTTAAAAATATGTTCATATAGACCAATAAACGCTGATTCTAAATATATAAGTTTTATTTAATAATATTAAACGCAGAGCTTTTAAAAAATTATTAAAAAGTGCATTTTTAAACATCTCGTCAAAACACAGCGTCAAGTTGGCATTATTGAAATGTTTAGTGGTGACGTCACTTTTCCTCGTGTCGTGACTTCACCTTAAAGTCATTGGATGGGAAATGTACGGGAATGTAGGAATGACACAAGCCATCGCATTAATTTATTCGTTTATTTACATAACTACTGTTCATAGAGATTTGGTTGTTGTGTTTATTGAAACATTATTTATGCCTAAATATTTCAGTATCAAAAATAGAGGTTTTTTTTTTGTTTTTTTTTTTTTTTTTTTTTATTGGCAATGCTTATTAAAAATACATATAAAGTTACATCAGTTACATCAGTTACATAGTTACATAAGGTTAACAAAAAAATAAAAAAAATTGCCTTTCCTCACCATAAAGAGACAATGCTCTTGTGTTTGGTGAGGGAGTTCTAGCTCGATTAGTAAATTAATGATCGTGTAAGTTAGTAATAACGGCTATTGTAAATAATAAGTAAGTTAAAAAATCTTGTATAAATTTAAAAATAAAAATCCTGAAGAGTTTGAAAAAATCATAATATAAATTAAAAAATCATTATAAATGAAAGAATCATGTAATTTAGTATCAAAAATTATTGTAATAAGTAAGTAAAGGATACGTAAGAAAGAACGCAAGATTTATACAATAGTAGACTCAGAGATATAGAGACTAAGAAATGAAAGAAAAAGAAGGAATAAATGATTTATAAAATAGCAGACTTTAAGATACAAAGTAAACATATTTGGGACTTTTATAACAGTTTAAGGTAATTTTTTAATTTGGGCTTAAATTCCTGCATATTTTCGATGGTTTTTAATTTTAATGGGAGGTTGTTATAATAGATTATGCCCAGATAAAGATAGGAATTTTGAATGTGCTTAGTATTAAATTTAGGGATTTTAATAGTTTTCTGGTATCTTGCTGATGTATTGAATTGGAAGTTATGAGTATTTAAGTGTATATCTTTGTAAATTTGAAGTATTGAATATTTTTTATAGATTTTGTCTACTGTAGGCACATTGAATATTGAAAAAAGAATTTCAGTAGGAAATTTTGACGGTTTTTTCAAGATTACCTTAATTATCAACCTTTGAACAATTTTGAGGGGATTTAAAATATTGTCATATGTTCCTCCCCAGCCAATAATACCATATTGCAATATAGATTGGACAGTTGCATAGTACACTCTTTTTAGGTTTTCTAAGCTAAGAATATTTCTAAGTCTAATAAATATATAAATACATTTCCTAATCCTTTTGACGAGTTCACAAATATGTGTTTTCCACTTAAAATGTTGATCTATATATACACCAAGATATTTGATTTTGGGAGTTGGACAAGTATAGCACAATCTTGATTGCAGTTAGTTTTATTACATTTACTTTGGTGTATTATGATGTTTAAATTTGGTTCTAATTTGAATTTATTGATAGAGAATGGGATAAATTTTGTTTTTTCGGTGTTTAGAGAGAGGAGATTTTTATCGAACCAATTTTTCAATATGTTAATATCAATGTTAGCTAGGTTATTAACAGTATTCCAATCCGTACCTTCAATTATTATGACAGTATCGTCAGCATAAGATATTATTTTTCCATTTAGTTTTTGTATGAATATGTCATTAACATAGATAATAAACAGTAACGGTCCCAGGACTGTACCTTGAGGTATGCCGAAATGACTCATTTTTGGTGAACTAAGCACACCATTAATTTTTACAACTTGGGGACGTTTGAAAAGGTAGCTTTTTATCCATTCTAGAGCTGAACCATTTAATCCAATGTTTCTTAATTTACTTATAAGTTTGTCATGTGATATACTGTCAAATGCTTTTTTGAGATCTATAAAAATTCCCAGGCATTTAAATGATTTATCTAATGAACTATGTACAAGGCTACTTAATTTTGCAATTGCATCTTGTGTGCTTCTACCTTCCATAAAACCAAACTGGTTTTCATTAATTATATCGTTGCATTTTATAAATTGGCTCATTCTTTTTATAACTACCTTTTCAAAATTTTTTGCTATATTTGAGATTACTGATACGGGACGATAATTGTTTACTTCTTCTGGATTACCTGACTTAAATATTGGGGTAATAGTAGTTTGTTTGTAAATTTATGGAAATACTCCGCTTTGGAAACTTGTATTTATTATATGCATTAATGGCTTAGAAATTTGATTTTTTATGTTTTTTAAAATATCAACCGTGACTGCATCAAAGCCCGGAGCAGATCCTCCTTTCATATCGGTTATGATAGAAACTATTTCGTCCTCTGTGGTGACTTCAAATGTTGTCAATTTATTTTTAGCATTTATATTACATTCTGGAGATGTTATAATATATAGATCAATGTGAATGAGATTGGCGAGATTTTTCCCAACATTTGCAAAGAAAGTGTTAAATATATTTGCAGCGGCTAAATTTCGGTTTACGGAAGGTCTTCCTAAATAATAAAACTTTTTTTTTTATACTAACTATTGGCTGGAGAATCCGAATCCGAAAGAATTTTTTTTCGGAAAGCAATATTAACAAAGTTACACGACTTTAAAATTTTCTATACGCACACATGAAAATCGACATTTAGGAAGCATTCTGACAGTTAACTAACAAATCGACCATTGCAGAAAGCTTTAATAACTATTTTACAAATGTAGTAGACGTAGTACTTGAATCATCCGGCATTAATGTTAATGATGCGTATATGGAGACATCTCCTCAATTAGATTCAAATAACGATTCAATTAACTCTGTAGAATATTTTTCTCCTGTTACATTTAATGAAATTGAAAAATATATTGATAACCTAAAACCATCCAACTCTAAGGGAAATGATGGATTATCTTGTGACACGTTAAAAAAAATAAAACAACATGTCCTACTCCATTGCAACATATTTTTAATTTATGCCTCAAAAATGGTCATTTTCCAGAGCAATTTAAAATCTCCACTATAATACCTATTCATAAATCTGGAGATACGAATAAATTAGACAATTATAGACCAATATCTCTTGTTTCAAACCTCTCGAAAATATTCGAAAAATGCATCAAGTTTAGAGTCATAGAACACTTAGAAAAATATAAAATTCTATCGAAAAACCAATACGGCTTTCGTAAAGACCTAAGCACCGAGGATGCGATATATGAATTGACAAAAAAGATATACTCGTCTATCGATAAAAAAAAGAAATGTCTTGCCATATTCCTAGATTTAAGAAAAGCTTTCGACACCGTAAATCATAATTTACTCATTACAAAAATAAGTCAACTAGGCTTCAAAAAAGACACACTAAAACTACTCTCTAACTATCTTAAAGACAGAACACAAAAAACAAAAATTGGGAATAATTATAGTTCAGAGTCAAAGATAATAAATGGAGTTCCACAGGGAAATGTGCTTGGCCCGATTTTATTCTTAATTTATATTAATGAATTATGTAACTTTGTAATCCGTGATAAAATTGTTTCTTACGCAGACGACACGGCAATAATAGTGGATGGTAATCATTGGAAAGAAACTTTTTCGAAAGCACTGATTGTATTTCACTGGTTTCAACATGGCTAAAACACAACAAACTCGTTTTAAACTATAGCAAAACATTTTATTTACCGTTTTATAAAACCATTAAAAATAAACCCAAAGACAACCTTAAAATTAGAATCCATAATACTAGTTGCAATCAAGAAAACATATTAATCAAATCACTTCAAAATTAAGATATCTGACCTACATATTTTATAGACTTAAGGAAGTACTAAACATTGAAAAATTGAAAATGATCTACTTTTCCCTGGTGCAATCTTCAATCATTTATGGCATTATAGGATGGGGTGGTGCACTTGATACATTTATTAAGCCTCTACAAATAATTCAAAAACACATAATTAAAGTAATATATAACAAAAATAAAACATTCTCGACCAACTTATTATACAAAGAAACTAAAATATTTAATATACCTACGTAAATTATTTATATTACAAACTTTGAAATATGTATTTAAAAACAAAAAAAAAATCGAAATAAATGAAAACAGAATGAGCAAAAGAACAAATAATATATTTTACACTCCACAAACCAATACTAAATTATTGCAGACACATAGCAGTTTCATTGGTCCTCGAACATTTAACCTTCTACCACTACAAACTCAAATGTTAAATAAAATGATAAAATATGTAAAAGAGGTAAAATTATGGTTGAATAATGTAGATATCGAAACGCTTTTTCTATAAATTTATCCATCCTTCTACAACTCACTTTCTGTAACATTCTAAACTGTAGTACAATATGTTTTCTATTTATTTTTTATAATAACTTAAAAAAAAAAATTGAAATTAGTATGTTTTTCTCCATATTTTTATTTTATTTTTATAATAGCTGAAACAAAACCCTTTTCATTTATTCTCTATGTAATACTAACTTTTTATACTAACTTTATATTTTATATGTTTTTTAAATCTTTTTTATACTTTGGTACTTAGAAATATAGTATTTTGTTTTAATATTACCCACACTCAGGCAGTGCCTTAGTGGGTTTTCATTTCTTATTCATATTATTTGTTAATATATTTTATGTTATTTTATACTATTTGCTATTATACATTATATCTATGTACAAAGAAATGGAAATAAATAAAGTAAAAAAAAAAAAAAAAAAAAAAAAACACAATCGCCAAATATTATATAAAATATAACAACATTTTTTTTACGTAACTGTATTAATATGCTCCCTGTGGTGACCAGACAACTCATAATAAAACCAACTCAGAAGCACCTCAGAAAGGTCATTAGGAGTGATGATAAAAAAAATAAAAATAAATTGGTCAAATAGGTTAAGTTGGGTTAGGGTTACCGGCTATTTTAAAATTATTTTTTCATAGCTTTTAATGATCTTTTTGATGTGTTTCTGAGTTGGTTTCATTATGAGTTGACATGGAACCGCTCCCTGTGGCATTGTGCACGCAAAATATAATGGATAGTTTCACTGACTTCTTTTTTGTGAAAAAACAACTCGTATGTGGAACCTACATTCCCTTATCCGCAGACCGTATAGAAAGCGGGTTTCCGTGATGAGTTATCCCATGCAAATAATAATAAATGCAGCTAATATAACCTAGCTGAAGAGCGCACTTAGGATCGATATGTTTGTAGGTATGAGCATGTCGCTACAGTCAAGCAAAAACCTGCAGTTTTAATTTAGATGCAATTTGCGTCTGTATAAAAAGACAACAAAATACCTGAATTGTTTTCAGAAATCGATTCCGAATTTTCATTTTTAACAAAAGGATATTCTATATCGATTTCCGTAAATGTCACCGAAACACTCTCTTCCGCACTTGTGCCTGGTTCTAACTTGATGGATGTGGAATCCATGCTTCTAAGGATCTGGTAGTTCTGTTAAACTTTATCTTTACACCGAGGATGAAGGAATTCCTGAGAAAAATAGGTGATTCTTGAGAAAAAAGGATCAAAGCCTTATGCTTGTAACATAACCAGCAAAAAACTGACAGCAACTATTCGAAGTATATCCATAGATAATACGCAAGTTGAAATCCAAGTGTTGCCAAATTATATCTTCAACAACATCAATGTAAAGTAGCCATCTAATTATTTTCATATATTATTTTCAATGAAGATATTACAAACAAGTTGATGTACCTTTAGGTATTCCCCTATTGGGCGGCTGGCTACCTTTGCCGAATGTTCCCTGGAAACGGCGTGAATTTTCAGTTTTGCAACTTATATATAAAAATTCTTATTACTCTGCAATCTGACAATTTAAAGTTTTGAAAAAAATTGTGTAATACGAATAATTGTTTAATGTATAGTTAAATATAATAACAATAAGATTTTGAGTAGAGGTCAACTAATAAATAAATAAATAAACTTGTAATTACCACAAAAAATGTAGTTCTCCCGCAAATAATCAGTCATAGAAGAGTAATGGTATAGTTTATCGTAAAACTTAATTAGTATAAGTCATTAATGTTCTTTTCCACATAATGTTGTAACAAAAAAAAACTTTTTTTTTCATCGAATATACGTAAACAAATGATTTTTTCGGCCACTATAAAAAATCGCCCTTCTCACTCACACACATTCAAGTTACGCTGCGTCGGCATTGAAAAGGGTGACCACGCGTTAGTTTGGTGAGGCCGGGCATGTTTTATCAATAAAAAGTTTTGTATTGTGTGATATATTTTAAAACATTTTGAACGGCATAAGGCAACTTCACAGTCACTTCACCAATCACGAGTCTGAACTCGTTTTTTTGGCTCTCGCGTAGTGTTTGTACAAACATAACATGGCAGGTATGATGTTTGTCACTTTGAGTTCACTGTTAGCATTTTAAAATTAAACTGTTACCATTTCTCTACGCAGGCGAAAAACTCTGTCCATTTATTTCACCCGGGGGATTAATTTCTAATAAAACGGAATCTTCAATTTTACCGTCACTTATTTCTGGAGGATCATCTGGATCCTCTAAATTTTCCACTCTTTACTCATCATTGTCACTCATATAAAAATCTGAATCAATGTTAAAAACATGTCGTTCTACGTCTTCCTCTTCCATTGTTCAAACGGTAATACTGAGATCAAAAACAACAATATAAATAATAAAATTCACGTAACCAAACACTCTCGAAGTCCACAATATCTTAATTTTTATAATATAACACCAACAAGTCATAAGCAATCTCCAGTTACCGGCCGCGGCGCCTCGAAACGATCCAAACTAATGGGTACCCTAATATACAAACAAACACACTACAAACGCATGTACCGACAGGCGATGACGGCGTGACCAGTACACACGCAAGCTGTAACGTTACTGTGTGAGTGGCATATCTTCCGATGGGAGATTTCTGTGAGATGAGATATTACAAAAACAGCTCGGAAATTAAAAACTCCCAAATAAAAGTGTTAATATATTTTTTATGTGGTAGACAAATCACCAGGCTAATGAAATATCCCTTTTATTTTGTCTTTGATCAGTAAATACGCGTTACATTGGAGGGGACCCACCACTTTCCCAACGGCGTTATAAGGAAACATATGGTTTCCTCCTTCACCGCACACCTCAAGACTCTACTTTTTTTTTGAACGAAGCTACATTTATTTGAACGACTCTAGACCCTCCAATGTCCATGCATACGGGGTTAGTAAGCAGTATGCAAGTACTTACATTAAAATTATACAAAAGATAAATAGAAGTAGCAACCCGTGGAATAATTCTTCTGAAATAGGTAACATCAATAAGAGAAAACAGTGTTAGTAAAAGAAAAATAAAAATAAAAATAACGGCTAGACCAGTCGAAGAAACCTTCTGTAAATAAAATAAGTAATGAGGAAAAAACAGTTATATGATTATGTTATAATGTAAGTAATTACTATAATAGCGGAAAGAAAATAAAATATATAAAAAGAAGAGCCAGAGAAAGTATCCCATTGACCACCGGGCAGTCCCAATGAGAATACGTATAGCTATCGGCCCAACCGCAGACGATGCTCGAAGTCCGCGCCCTTTAGCCGGTTCCCCGATTTTGCCTCGAAGAAATGCACTTGGGAGAGAAGGGGAAGATTTTGAAGACCTTGAGGAAAAGATGAGCGTCGGGTTACCGGAGGGGGGACGGAAGGACATCGAGACCGCACGGTTACGCCTCAGGCCTACGCATGACGATGGGGGAGGCGCGGGCGGATCGCGGGAAGACCACTCTGGTGTGTGTTCGTTTGGCAATGTGCATGGACAGGGTCTATCCCACCCCCTTTCTATGGGGGAATGACGATACATAACATGTTCAGTTCAGTTGCGCCACCAAAGAATGGAAACCAAAACTAATACAGAAAAATAGAAAATAATAAGAGCATTTATACATGTGAAACATAATTACAGAATCAGTTCAGAGTGATAATATATCGAGCATTAGTGTCATCACTAATATCGATCACCAACACCAACATGACCTGTCGAGGTAAAAACATAAATCATTGTTAGCAGAGATCAGAAGAAAAAAAAATAGGCAGATGTTATCAGTATTGAAAAATATACAGATGTTATAAAAAAATCTATGGAGTTTTTCATAAGTAACCAAATATTTTTGTCCTACAAAAAGTTTAAAAAAAACGATATCTAGATTATGTTTTTCACACAAAACTAAGTGTATCACATTAAAAAAGTGGATCGTTTTCCAATTAATAAATAATCACAGTGAGAACACATAAACTATAAGAGTGAATTTAAAAACAAAATCTTGAAATTAACATGACAAGTGATATTTGAATTTCAAACCATTTGAATTTGAATTTGAATTTGAATTTGAAGTTTGAAGATAAGTGACATTTGAAGCCATAGACAAAAGTTAACAGAATATTGTTATGGCTGTTACTGTAACAAGAGACAATATTTTAAATTTTAAATAGAGTGGGGGCATTTTTGAACCCAAATTGAAGAACCAAAAATGACGGTAGCGAGCTATCTAAGTGAGTTAAAGAGTGAGGTTTCGAAAATTCAGACTGTCAAGGACCAGAAAACAAAAAATACGATTGAACTCATAATAACAAAATTGGAAGATGCTATTAACAAAGAGAGTCTGTCATTACAAGAAAAAATAATTGAATTACAAGAAAACTGTGATGTCTTGGGATCGGGTAGTAATAACATCTGTTAATGTTACAATGTTTATTGGTTGCCAGATTAATATGGAGAGAGCGCTCAATAGCGGTACATCCCTTTTATACTTCCCATACTCGCTATCTCGCTCTCATGCCGTCACCCTCATACACATACGTCACACCCCCACACTTAAAACCTAATTACATACATTTCTTTATTCGCAAATTTATACAAAACAAAATATCTAAATATTTCCATTCCATAGTATATGTAATTATTCTTGTTCTTCACGTGTAGCGTGGGCGTTGACCTCGAGGGCGTAACCTCCCCTCCCATGGTGTAGGTGACCTGCAAAAATTAGAGGAATTAGGAAATTTGGTCATGTCCACATCCGAGAGTGGACCCAGGTCCAGCAAATCATCAGACCTGTCACACTCCCCCCACCTAACCTTCCTCTCTGAAATCTGATCATGGTGACGTTTCCAAATTTGTCCCGTAGACATAATTTTAACTAAATAAATCCTATTCCCCAATCTTTTAAAAATTTTTCCTAAAATCCATTTATTATCATTACTTCTTAAATCCCTGGTTAAAACTTTAGAACCAACCTCAAAGTACTTTTTAAATTTTCTTCCTCTATAATACTTTTTCTGTTTATGCTGGCTCGATAACATTTTGTTTTTAACCGTGTTGTCAATTCCTTTAAAGCCTTGACTCTCAACATTATCCACTATTGGAATAATCGTATTAAAAATTGATCTAATCTTCCTACCCAACATTAATGTACTAGGCTCAATGCCCGTAGACATTGAAGGCGTATTTCTAATATCAACTAAAAATGTCAAAAGTTTATCTTCAAAATCAGTAGGAAATTTATTATTTACCATAATTTTTTTCAAAAAATTCTTCACTGTTTTAACCCCATTTTCAGCTAAACCGTTAGAAGCAGGATGCTGTACAGCTGAAGTCAAAGATTCTATATTATAATTATGACAAAATTCCTTAAAAACTGACGATGTGAAAGCTGTACCATTGTCACTTACAATTTGTTCCGGGATTCCGAACATAGAAAATAATCTTTTCAAAACTTTTATTGTACAAAACGAATCTACCTTATTTACAATATGACAGTCTATCCATTTTGTAGTTGCATCAACAATAATTAAAAAATTATGACCTCCCAACGGCCCCATGAAGTCGATATGCAATCTACTCCAGATTAACCCATTGATTGGCCAAGGTGCCAACTCAACTTTACATGGAGTAGGTAAACATTCCATGCATCGAGCACACTGTTTCACAGTTACTTCTATATCATTGTTCATTCCGAGCCAAAAAAAATAATTTCGAGCAAGACTTTTCGATTTTACAATGCCTAAATGTGATTGATGTAAAAAATTCAATATAATTTCCCTTAATTCCCTTGGAACTACAAATTTATTATTATAAAATAAACATGAATTATAAGTCGATAATTTATCCCTAAAACACCAGAATTTCAATAAATCATCCTTTAAGAACTTTTTATCCGGCCAACCATTTGCTGTGAACTCGATAATGCTCGCTATATTTACATCATTAATCGAAAACTGTTTCATCGTTTCCGCATTTAATGTTGTTTCTGACTCGATTATGTTCACAAACTCTGACTCAACCGTATTCACGTTTAAAGAATCAATATAATTTAAAAAATAATCGCTAGCATCAATATCGTCGCTACACACAACTAAATTATCCTTATTATTAATCGGCATTCGTGATAAGAAATCCGCTTTGTTATCACCTGACTTAATATGCTCTATACTATAGTCAAAAGTCTGGAGTATTAGGGCGTACCTCTGCAGACGGTTAGCGGCCAAAACGGGTACTTGCTTATCCGTGTTCAAAATGTGTACTAACGATTTATTGTCGCAAGCCAAAAGAAATTTATTGCCGTATAAATACTGAAAGAATTTCTTCAACCCAAAAATTATAGCACACGCTTCCTTATCTAAAATAGAGTACTTTAATTCTGTTTCTGACAATAATCGGCTAGCAAACGCGATAGGTCTCTCTAAACCATTATCATATACATGGCAAATCACCGCTGATAACGCTTTTTCAGATGCGTCTGAAATAAGTTTAATCGGTAAATTAGGATCAAAATGCACTAAAATATTATCTGACGTCAGCAGTTTCTTAACTCGCTCAAACGCAATATTACATTCCTCAGACCACACATATTTTACTCCCCTTTTTAACAAGTTATACAATGGAGACAAAATACCTGAAATATTATGAACAAAAGTTCTATAATATGAAATAACCCCAAGTAAACTCCTAAGTTCTGAAACATTATTCGGTACTGCCATTTGAGTAATCGCACAGATTTTATTTTCTAAAGGCATAACTCCTTTCCGCGAAATTTTAAAACCTAAATATTCTATCTCAGTTTCTAGAAAAGAACACTTATTTTCATTAATAGTTAATCCACAATCACTTAACTTGCTAAGTACAGATTCACAAATAGAGAATAATTCCTCTTCAGAATTTCCAAACAACAAAATATCATCTAGAAATATACGAACGTTACGAAGTCTACCTACTACCGCCTGAATAACTTGCATAAATATAGCCGGGCTTGTGGTCAAACCGAAAGGCAACACTTTATACCTGAATAAACCCACATGCGTACTTATCACACATAATTTTCTCGACTTCTCATTCAACGAAATCTGACCAAAAGCATTACGCAAATCTATTTTAGCAAAAAAATTCGCACCATTTAAAGATGAAATTAAATCTTCTATACGAGGCAATGGATATTTCAACTTCGCTAACATAGGGTTTAATGTGGTTTTAAAATCAGTACAAATTCTAATTGAACCGTCTTTCTTTTTTACAACAACAATCGGACTAGCCATATCACTTATTTCTACGTTTTCAATTATATCTTCACGTAACATCTTATTTAATTCCTCCTCTACCTTTCCACGTAAACTAAAAGGTAACGATCTTGGATTCACAAACTTTGGCCTGAACTCCGAAATAACTTCGATGTTAGCTTCATAACCTATAAGCCTACCCGATTTTTCTGAAAACACATGAGCATATTTTTTCTTTAAACTATCACGAAAATTTAATTGATTATCACAACTAGTCTCACTGGTATTTACCGCATTTATTCCACTTAATCCGATACCGAAAACTTGTAAAAAATTTCTACCAACAATCGTAGAGTTACCGTTTTTAATTATTATAAACTGCGTATCTACACTTTTATTTAAAAATAACACACTTAAATTAACTTTACCTACAATATTTAACCGTTTCCCGTCATATCCTGACAATTGAATATCGCATCTTTCCAATTTACAAGAAACAAAATCTTTTAAATACACTTCATATGGAATTGCATTAATCTCAGCGCCGGTGTCAACAATCGCTCGCAGAACAGTGTTACCAATAATGAGATCTACGAATATCGGTTCCGGCCCCGTGCCGTCATGCAACATAAAAACCGAATTTAATCGTTTATTCTTATTACCTACATTAATTTTACTGTTTTTACACACATTACTAGGATGACCCGATTTATTGCACCGATTACAAAAAATATTCTTCCAACAATCTTTCTGCAAATGATTCGTTTTTCCGCACAAAAAACATTTTTTTAATGCAATATTTACTGGCGTCTTACTACGCACTGCACTTTTAAATCTGATCGGACTATCCGACCTGGATTTACGGACAACATTACTATCCTTATGCACAACATTTAAATTCGTATCAACTTTCTTAAAATTAACAACATGTTCCCATGAAGCTGCTAACTGAACGCATTCCGAAAAAGAAGTATTTACCCCCTCAACGAACAACTTATGTTTCAATTTTTCATTGAAAATTCCAATAATGAATATGTCTTTTAAACAAGATTCCAGCCTCAATTCAAAATTGCACGTCAAACTCAGTCCTCTCAACCTAGCAGCGTAATCTTTAATAGATTCGTTAGCTAGCTGTTTACACTTATAAAATAACTCACGCGACTCGAAAATATTTTGAATAGGTTTGCAATGTGAATCAAATAATTTACATAAATCATCAAAAGAACAAACAGAAACCTTTTTAGGGAAACATAGATCACATATTAAAGAGAAAGTTTCTTCGGTGAGGCAACTCAGCAAAAATGCTCTTTTGCGTTCTTGTGATAACACTTTGTCATCATGTAAAATGAGGGCCTGATCCAGTCGTTCTTTGAACAATGACCAGTTTCCCGTTCTGTAACAGAACGTCCCCAAATTTTTACAAACACCCTCCATTGGGGGAAGAGCTGAAACAAAATAATCTAGACTACTTATCTCAGCACTTCCAAGAAGGCTACACTCCGAGGTCCACGTTCCACGTTCCACGTGCACGCCACCCAGAGCTGTAGATCACCGTCCCCGTCTGGCTCCGTCTCCCGACAGCTGCGGATCCAATCCCTACTCCGAGGTCTTCCTTCCCAGACTGCAGCGACGGAAACCAAGTCCTGGTTCCCGGCTAATCCACACGATGATCCAGTCCTTGACCCGATCCTTGATCCGGTCCTTTTGTACCCCGTTACACGGTGTACCCGAACGACAATAATTTTGTAATTTGTCGGTCCCACACACGCGAATACTTGCGTGTGGCTGCTCCAATTTCTTCTTAATGCGATCGCTTCCTGCGATCGCTTCCTGCAATCCTGACAACAATCCGTCAGATCCCGAAATCTACCGCGTAGATTCTTCCAATTTACGTAAAAATTTACGAACTACCGAGCTGCGCCAACTGTGATGTCTTGGGATCGGGTAGTAATAACATCTGTTAATGTTACAATGTTTATTGGTTGCCAGATTAATATGGAGAGAGCGCTCAATAGCGGTACATCCCTTTTATACTTCCCATACTCGCTATCTCGCTCTCATGCCGTCACCCTCATACACATACGTCACAAAAACATTATCAGCAGTGATAGAAAATATATTAGTAACTTAGAAAAATATCAAAATCTGGAAAACAATGCTACTACGAGAAGTTACGCTAGCATCACCAGTGGAAAAAACACAACACCCAATATTCCAGTATACCCCATTATAATTAAAACTAAAAATGATAACGAAGACATAAAAGAAACCATCACGAAGAACATCAAAATATCTAAACTAGGAATCGGAGTAAGTAGCTTCAGGAAGACATCAAAAAATGAATTAATAATAAATTTACAAAAAGCGGATGATATGGCCAACATCAAAAATGAAATTACAAAGTTAAAACTTGAAGGAATACACGTTGAAAGCATTGATAAAAAAAGACCGTGCATGATCTTTAAAGGAATAGACGAAAAATATACACAAGAAGAATTTATATCAGATTTGATTCTGCAAAATGAAGACATAAAAATTATTTACGAAATGGACCCAAACCAGATAAAATACAAAGGAACCATACAAATTAAAAAATTTAAACAAAAAAATATAATTCTCGAAACCAGTGGAAATCTCAGAAATCTTCTAATTTCGAAAAAAAGCGTAAACCTAGGATTTTACCAAATTAAAGTAGAGGATTGCAACCCCCTAATGCAGTGTTACCATTGCCAAAAATATGGTCACACAGCAATGCGTTGCCTCCAACCACCGAACAAACCAATATGCCTTCATTGTGCGGGTGAACATAACCTAAAAAACTGCAACAATAAGAACGAAATACCAAAATGCATTAATTTGCACAGAACTTAATTTAAAATTTAATACTACGACTCCAACAGACCACAAATCAAATAGTGAAAAATGCAAACACAGATTGAAAATGCTTAACTTTGCTCAAGAAAAAATTAATTATAATTCAAAATGACCGAATACATAGTAAAACAAATTGACGAAAAATACAAAATAAACCAAGAAATATGTCAAAATATCAAAGAAGTTAATAAGTGGTGCGTTACAAACAGTCCCCCCTTTTTATTACTACACATGAACATTCGAAGCATCGCAAAAAACCTTGATGAATTTTTGATTAATATAAATGATCTGTTTTTATCGCCCGCCTGCATAGTGTTAACAGAAACGCACTGTAATAACGATCAACACATTAATGCACTACCCAACTACAAAGGCATCGCAACAACAACACCAATTAATAAAAATAGTGGTATAATTATATTTGTTCATGACGAGTGTGAAATTATTAACATTGAAGAAATTGATATACAACATGTAAATTGTCTAAAAATAGATATAAAATTAAAAAACAAATTATACAGAATTATAACAGTATACAGAACACACAAATCAAACATAACTAACTTCATAAATGAACTATATGAATATCTAAGCAAATTATCGAAAATTCTTACTTTTGTATGTGGTGATTTCAATATAAACATCTCTGCTAACCATAACTCGATAGAAAAAAATAATTTCATTAACATAATGACACACCTCAACTTTAAATCTTGTATTAATAGTAACACTCGAGAAATTAAAAACCAAACTCCATCATGTATAGACCATATCTGGTGTAATATACATTTGAATGAAATAAAAAATATTAAATCTACTGTTTGGAAAACTAATATAAGTGACCATTACGCGTGTCTTATATTACATGAGACAAATAAAAAACTAAACACAATACCCAAATTAAATCTTCCATATTCCCAAATAGACTATGAATTATTAAAAAAATCATTAATAAATGAAAAATGGGAAGAAGTTTTAAAAAATAAATGCACCAACCAAAGTGCCTTACTGTTAGAAAAAACTTTAACTAAACACGTTTTAGAAGCAACAAAAACAACACAGATCGTCCCCAATTCAAAAACAAAGAAAATTAAACCATGGATTACTCTAGGATTAATAAAAGCCATTAGAAAAAAAAATAAACTTTATAAAATAACACAAAGACCACTAGTTAACAATAAAATTATAATATATTATAAAAAGTATAAAAATATATTAACTACTCTAATTAGAAAAACGAAAAACGACTATTACTCAAAAATTATAACAGAAGCTAAAGACAATAATAAAAAAATATGGTCAACAATAAATGAAATAATAAATAAAAATAAAACATATAAGCACATATCCGAAATATCAGATGGGAAATTAATATATAATGTACAAAATAACACAAAAAAATGTTGTAATATTTTAAATAACCATTTTAATAACGTTGGAAAAAACCTAGCAAAATCCATAAATTCGACCAATATATCAAATCCACAACACAGAACACAATGTCAAATAAATAAATTTGAGCCAGTCACAGAAGCCGACATTGACAGAACTATTTCGGAACTAAAAGGAGGTTCTGCCCCCGGCTTTGATAACATAAATGCTAAGACAATAAAAGCGATGAAAACATACTTAATTCTCCCAATAACACATATAATAAACCTAAGTCTAGTAAATGGCGAGTTTCCCAATAATTACAAAAGAGCTATTATAACTCCCATTTATAAAACAGACTGTCCTAAAGATCCACAAAATTACCGCCCGATTTCCCTTCTATCAAATATATCAAAAATATATGAGAAAATTGTAAAAAAACAAATTTGGACATTCTTAGATGAAAATAAAATAATTAATGATAATCAATTCGGCTTCAAAAAAAATACAAGTACTCACGACGCGATAGCAAAAATAACCAACTATTTATATACGGCCCTAGATTCCGATAAAAAATGTATCGGAATATTTATAGACTTGAAAAAAGCTTTCGACAGCATATCACATAAAAAATTAATAAATAAATTAAAATCTATAGGAATTAATGGGAAAGTCTTAGCATGGATAGCTAGTTATTTACATGAAAGACCACAACAAGTAAAATTACTAAATCAAGTCAGCGATTCAAAATATAGCGATTTTTCAATACCCCAAGGTACAGTTTTGGGACCATTGTTATTTATTATATATGTTAATGATATATTCAATATTTCTAAATATGGAGACATTGTCTCCTACGCTGACGACACAGTCCTATTACTAAAAGCAAACACCTGGTCTGAATTAAACAAAATGGCAAATACAGATATCAATGCACTAAAATTGTGGTTTGATAAAAACCTGTTGACTTTAAATTCTAAAAAACCTATTATTTACCATTTTTCATTAAAAAACAAGAAACACCTAAAGAAATAAACTTAATAATCCACTCTGTGACAAATACAGAAAACCACAAATGTAATATATCATGTTCAAAAATAGAAAGCAAAACTGATATTAAGTACCTGGGCATAACAATAGACCAGCGTTTAAAATGGTCTCCACACATAAATATTCTGAACAACAGAATAAGGAAACTTACATATATATTTAGATGTTTAAGAGATATTTTAAACGAAAAGTTACTTTGAACCACATACTTCGCTTTCTGTCAATCAATTATACAATACGGCATTATAGGATGGGGCGGTACATATAAAAATCAAACACAAACAATTTACATATCACAAAAACTTATAATAAAAACAATTTAAAAAAAACCCTACTCATATTCGTCAGAACTTTTATTCAAGCAATTTAAGGTCAGAAAATTAAGTGCATTATACTTTTATCATGCAACATTACAAATTTATAAAGATAATATTAAAAATCAAGTTGCACCCTTTAAAAATAACAGAAGTCTTAGACAAACATCAATACTTCCCACTCCAAAATGTAAAAAAAAAATTGGAAAATTGAGTCATAAATATCTCGGAGCAAAATTTTTTAATTCATTACCAGAAAAAATTAGAAACATGAATACCAATATAAAAAGTTTTAAAACTCACCTAAAAAATTATACTGAAAACTTAAACTGAATGATATTAAAAAAGCAATACAATAACACCCCCCCATACACACAAGCCTTGCTTAATTATGGGGGTACATCAAATATTCTACTATGTAATTAATTACTGTATAAAATTTATTTGTAATTTATGTACCTTCTATTACTAATAAAAAATAAAAAATAAAAAAAAAATTTTTATAGGTCACATAAGTTATATTATAGATAGTTCAAAGCATATTCACTAAATAAAGAGTAATAGAGGAGGACCGAAGAAGAAGACGGGAGCAATACGTGTGGCACCTGAAACAAAGATGAATTTAATCTAGGTCGGCGACTCTAAGTACAGGCATCTCTCTACCCAGGACTTGACAAACTTTTTCAAGCATTCAAAATTCTCTTTGTTCGACACAAGGTCAGCATTCCACGCTGGTCTTGTTATTCCGCGCAAGCCATCCAACATTTCCTCTCGTGCTTCCTTCATCAACTCGCAGTGCCACAGAATGTGCCTGGCGTCCTGATTAGTATCACCACATGCGCAGTTTGGGTGAGGAGAGAGGGTCAAGCTATGAAGCCGACCCCTGAATTCCCCATGCCCAGAAAGCATCTGCGTCACATAGTGATCTAGTTTAATGTATGCCCCTTCCATTCTGAATTTAACTGAAGGGAAGAAGGAGAAAGTCCATCTGCCCTTCGTCGACCTATCCCATCGCTCTTGCCATACACTCAGCGTTCTCTCGCGCATCGCTTTGAGCAAGCCAGGGAGGGCCACGACTCCTCCCGGTGTCAGCTCGACTCCCAGGTGGACAGCAGCCCTGCCTCTAATAAGTTCCTTTTTGGTCAATATTTCCCTAATTTCAAGGTCAATCGGCAGAATGCCGGCCAGAACCGGTAGTGCATCTGAGGCCACAGTCCTATAAGCGCCCAAGAGCGCCAACAGGGGAGTCCGCTGACCCCGTTTAAGAGCAGAGTTTATCAAGACGTTATCCAAGCGATGCTCCCACACAGAGGCAGCATATGATACTTGCGATACATATACCCCTCTGTACAGCAGGCGAATCGCCGGAGAGCGCAATCCCCATTCGGCTGTTGAGAGTCTTCTCAGTTTCTGAAACAGGGCTTGTGCCCTGTCGGAGACGTTCTTGACGTGGGCCAGGAATGAAGAAGATCTGTCCAAAATTACGCCTAAATACCTGGTGTTTTCTGCAAATCGGATGGATGAGCCTCCCATTCTGATGAAGGGGTTCCTGCCTCGGCTGAGCATGCCCTTCATGAGGAGGCCCACGGTCCTGTGGGGAACGAAGTTCAGTCTATTTCTCTGTCCCCATTCAAGGATCACTTGTAAACCTTCTTCAGCCTTAGATTCCACTTCCCTCCTACTGTCCCCAGAGACCAAAAACAATTTGTCATCTACGTAGTCGACCGATATACAACCTTCAGGCAAGGGCAACCTGGAGGAGTCGTCGAACAAGATTTTCCACAGGTCGGGTCCGAGAACCGACCCCTGCGGACATCCCATGTCGACTGTTCGGGTGATTAAAACGTCCCCGTGCCCTATGATAACTGTCCTACCACTTAGATAGTCACTAATAATCTCAAACAGTTTACGCGGGCAGTTCCTGCTTTTCAGCTTGGTAAGTATCATCGGCCACCACGCGTGATCAAAGGCACCCGAGATATCCAAGAAGATGTCTATAACGTACCTCTTTTGGCATACCCTCACCCATTCAAGCGCATGTTTAATGGCGTGCTCCGTGGATTTGCCGGGGATAAAGCCGAATTGAAGATCGCTGGGCGGCGTTAGGGTGAGGTGTAGTCGGTGCTTGATGATGTTTTCCAAAACTTTGCCTAGAATTGGCAATAATGTTATAGGCCTATAAGCTCCTATGTCCGTCTTCGGCTTACCGTTACCCTTTGGTATAATCCGGAGCACGCCCTTCTTCCATTCCGTAGGAAATTTTCCCCTACGCAAGCACGTCTCCAACACCTGGTAGAACTCCTCTTTGGCGTGGATCCAGACATTCTTCGCAATTATTCCATTCAATCTATCAAATCCCGGTGCCTTTTTCGGACCCAAACCCTTAATTATTATTTCCACTTCAATTCGACTTAACGGTGGCATGCCGTTCCCCTGGGCGGGCTCACTAGGTGGTAGCCGTGACAGATTTCTAATCTGTTTATGGTGAACACTTTCCCCTATTACTGAGTCTAACGGAACTAACTTGCCCAGAAGTGTCTCAAGAGTGGAGGTAACATCGACACTCTCAACGTTCCCGAGCACCACGCTCGACAAGTAACTTTCAGATCCTTTTCCCGTTTTTCCAACGACGCTGTGGATTTCCCACGGGTTGGCGTTACCCACTTCATTAACCCAATTATGCCAGGCAGCTCGTTTTGCCAAAAGGACACCCGAGCGATAGGCACCTCGTGCGGCCCTAAAGCGGGCTTGGAGGACAATAGCCTCTTCGGGCGAGCATAAGCTCTGCCTGACCACACTGAGATTCCTGTAAGCGCTTTTAAATGTACCCTTCAGCAAAGTCAGCTCTTGTGTCCACCGCGGCGTCCGAATAGCCTTTTTAGGGTTAGTTCTTCCCAAAGAGGCTTCTGCGGCCGATACCACCGCCGCGTTGAAAAAATTCCCCAAATTGTCCGGTTCCCTAGCTGCTACGTCGTGAAAGCCCCTTAATGATTGGCGTAGCGCCTCCCCAAATTTATCCCAATCCGCCCTTGTGGTTCTGAAATTCCACGTAGACCGTGGAGTTTCTGTCTTTGGAATACCCACAGAAAAAGTTATGAGTCTATGATCAGAAACTAACGCACACTCGTGAACTTTCCACTGAGATATTTTAGTCGCAACAGATCTAGAACATAGAGTGAGATCAATGTTACTTTCGCCTCCGGGTCCTGAAAAAGTAGAAAGCATGCCCGGTTCATTGAGGATGAACAGACCTTGCGCCGCAATAAGGTCTTCGACAGCAAAGGATCTTTCCGTCCGAATTCCGTTATAGTCGAACCAGAGAAGCGATCGCGCGTTGAAGTCTCCACCGATAATTACGTTTCGACCTCTTAATTTGTGAAGGGCTCGCGTTAAGCTCAAAATATGCGGTTCAACAGGATTACCGTACTTAAAGTAAACGGAGATCACGATGATTTCCGTGTTAGCTAATTTAATGGATACACAGGTTTGGTACTCGTTTGAGAGCCCTCCCAAGAGGAGGGGTCTGATCAAGGAAGTATTGACCAGGACACCCGCACCCGGAGAGGAACCCACCTCGAGCACCGCACCCGGACTATTAATTCCAGGAGTTTTGCCTTGCCACACGTACTGCTCCTGAATAAGCATGATGTCTATGCCGAGTTCAGACATCACCCGCTGAGTCTCCAGGGTGGCCACCCGAGACCTTTGCAGGTTCGCCTGACCAATGGTGAGGGAATTAGCGCCCGCCATAGTCCGTCATACGTACTTGTACCTCTATAGCCGCTCTGTGGGCAGGGCAAGCACGATCTCCCGTAGAGTGGTTCGCCGGCTTTTTAAACCTTGAGCAGGTAGCGCAGACAGCGGCCAGTGCTTTTTTGGGGCAATCCTCATAGTCATGGCCGGTTGCGGCGCAGTGGCGGCATGTTGTCGTTTCCTGGGTGCAAGATTTGCTCACGTGGCCATACAAGTGGCATTTATAGCATCTCGTTGCACCCAGATAATCCCGAACACGGCAGGCGTTCCACCCAAAGTAGCAATGTCCGCTGTCTATTAGAACCTTCCTGCAGTCAGGATGACATGTAATAATCATATTCATGGTAGGGGCATCCCTCCTACCAAAAAGTGATACCCTCCGCATGGTTCTGAGGTGGTCGTCCTTAGTGAGGGTGCAGTTCCCTGTGATATTATTTACGAAGATCTCCTCAAATAGGGCGGCATCTTTGGAGACGTCACCCCTCGGGACGTCGTAAAGTACGATTTTGGGTAGGCGGCCCTGTGGACTGATCATTTTTATACCACTAGCAGAGAGTTTCTCGGCAGCTTTCTGTATATTTTTCAACCCCCCGGCACTGGATGTCTGCAGGAGAAAACCTCCTCCCTTAATACTTCTAGTGCGGACCGCTTGGAATCCGTCTGACTTTGGATCTAGGATGGAGGTGATCACTTTTTTAGTGTCCTCCGACGTTTTACCTTCCGGTACCGTGGGGTAGAATAATACTGTCGGCTGTTGAGGAGGTAAACCGCGCTCCTGTCCATCGATAAAGATTGAGGCGCTAGGTGTAGCGCCAGCCGCACTCGCGTACGTTTTTTTGCCCGCGTTTGTTTGTTTTCCGCCTGAGGGGGGGGGCAACAGTGGGTTTATGTTTGATTAAAAGGTCGATTTTTTCAACTAAGCCAGCTTGAGAGGTAATGACTTCCTCGAGGGCTTTAGCCCTGGCCTTCAGCGACGCATTCTCCACAACCAGGATAACTAGGTCTCTTTTAATTATGTCGACCGCTTGAGCGACAACTTGTTTCTCCTCCTTATTCATTTTGTTCCTACCCTCTGTGACAGCACCTGTAATTTTTGCGAGGTTTTCCCAAAACTTATTCAGGAAATCTTCGAAAGGTTGAGCTTCATCAGAGCGTGGGAGCTTTTTGTTTATTTGAATTGGAGACTTACCTCCCACTCAGGCCCGGACTGGCCAGGTCCGCAGGTCCGCGATCGCGGAGGGCCCCCGGCGCGAGGGGGCCCCGAAGGGGCCCCACAAAACGTACAAAAATTTTTTTTTGTCTTGGTAGTAGTTATAATGCCCGGTGAAAAATCAAAAGATGAAACTGACTCTACATCAACAGTTCAACATTACAAAATTGTATATTTTGATATGAACTGTGCGAGGATCAGTATTGAAGAAAAATTTTGCGCAAACAAAGACGTTTTTACAGGATTGCTCTTGGTTGGACGTTGGACTCCAAAAAGTTTGACTTTATCTTGAAAATCCAAACATTTCCCACAGAAGCTGTGCACAGTGTTTCTAAACTGTGTAAAATTGAAAGAAGTCGGCTGTTGATAGAGCTGCGACGGTTTGCACAACAATACAGCAACTTCATAGCGGCAGAATTCACTGAGAACTATGGATACAGATGCAGTGACGAAGGAGACGATTTGGAACCAACGGCAGCGGAAACAAATGCATTTACTGCTCTGAAAATAGACAATGTTTCCAGTGTTTGACATGTGCTTTTTCTGTTCTGTTTGAACTTACTCAATCTCAATGACGTTACATTTATTTATATAACGCCATTGCTCAATCTGGACTGTTTACCAACCTGTATATTGTATATAAATTTGTTCTTACCATACCTTGTACCCAAGTCACATGTGACCGAGTTTTTTCTAAACTTAAAATCGTCAAAAATCGACTTCGGTCGTCCTTAGGCCAAGACCTTATGTCCAGTCTGCTTTTTATTAATGTTGAGAGGGATTTATTTTATAATTTAATGAATCATGTATATACATGTATAATCTTGTACTAAATAAACAAACAAATAAATAAATAAATTTGGACAAAAATAAAATAATAGTTGAAGTAGCTTTAACCCATTGGCCACAGAATTAATGAGCAAAAAAATTGGCCTTCACCACTGAATTAATTTTGAACCAAAAATTGAAAACCTGCGTTGGTGTACTAAATCTATTGTAACTTTTAAACCATATATTCAAATAAATTAATTTCTTTAAATTTATTTACATATCGATTCAGGTAAAGAAAAAAATTTAAAATAAAAATTTAAAAAAATATTAAAATATGTGTAAATAAGGATTCAAATATAACCTTCTCTTTTTTCGTAATTTTTTTTCCACATTTTTATTCAAAAAGTTAAAAAAAAACATTATATTCATAAATCGAACAATAATAATTTTTGTTTTTTACATATATGTATACTAATAACTAATAAAATAATTTGGAATGACAGTCCTCAAAGCAATCAAGGACGTTCAGGGTCACTACCAAAAGCCTAGAAACACTCGCAATTATGAAGAAATTAAATGGCGGCTGGCAGCATACAAAATTTGGAGCACAAATATTAGTGAAAAAACATAAGAAACATTTTATTGCCAAATCTACGAAATGAATAATTAATTACCTACAGAATGTTCGGCATTTAAAATTTTATTCAAAAATGTCATTGTTGAGCTCGTTTTCCGTTTTTTGGCGGACCTACTCTAGCCCGTCAGCGTGCCGGGGTTTGTGGTTAAGTACCTGAGTTGCACACCCGTCAGGCTGCCGGGGTTTGTGGCCAATGGGTTAACATGTGAGTTGCTTAGGCTAGGGCTAGGGAAGCAAAATGTCGAATCATTTCAGTTAAGTTAAGCCCCTCCTATTCTAGTATACAACATTGTAAACTGTTAAACACACAGGATTTTTTTTAAATGTTAGTATTATTTTTCTAATCCCTTAAATCCGTTTGTCATTATTTTTACTACACAAATAATTTTGACATAATTCATTAATGCATTGGTGTGAATAAAATCCTGCCCTATATTTTGAACTCCGTTATAATTATTGGCATTTACATCTACATCATGTGTTTGTGTTGTGGTATCCTAAAAATACTGTGAATTTCTTATTTCAATAAATAATAAAGTCAACAAAAGTCGAAAATCATAATATTCGTATAGAAACCTATCTGAATTTCTTCTTCTTTATAGGTGCCAATATAGCGTAGAAACGCGTTTTCACTGTTTTCAAGCACCTAATTTTCAAAAATTATCCGGGGGAGACCGGACCCCCCGTTTTCTGCAGCCCCCCCCCCCCTGCCCCTCCCACGTTAGGGGGCTCCTTTACAGGTTTTAGCGGAGGGCCCCAAATGGTCCCAGTCCGGGCCTGCTCCCACTCCCTCATTAACATTATTGCAGAAGCCTGCCGTAAGTCGCCGAGGATCTGACTCCTGATCCTTGTCGGGAGACGTAATCATATCAGCAATCTGTAACGACAAGCCTAAGTTAGTTTTATCTCTTACCGGAGATTGTTGAGAGGTTCCCGCAGTAGGGTCTGTGGTCTCTAGTGAGCGCGCAAATTCCACAGCATCCTCATATTCCATCTCCGCCAGACGTGCCCTGTGGGCCATTTGGCGGTCTAGGTCTTCCGAGATCCGCTTTAAAATCTCATCTGCGCGGTCCATATCTTATCTCAACATAACTTACCCTAGTTTTAAGAAGAGAATTTAATTGTAGATAATATTACACTCCGAAACGAAGGTTAAAACAAATGAAATTACGGGTTACGACACTTATTCGATAGAGTTTCACAGCGCGGTTTTAATGGTATAACTGTTTCCACGATTCGTTTTCACTGGGGAAAGTTATAGGTTTCTATACTTTTTATTGATTTTTTTTTTTTAAAGTGTTAATAATGTTTTTCAGAAAAATATATTTGAACACCAAGTACACCTATTCGATAGAGCTTGATAGCGCGCATTCACTGATATATTTTTTTCCGTGGTCCGTTTCCGTTCTCCAAAGTTACAGACTTCGACACTTTTTTGTGGGACGCCAAGAAGGCTCCCACAACCGGTGAGCTTCTAACGGAGTCGAATATTTTATGTTTCAACACGTTATTCAATTCGGCACAATTTTCTCACACTGTATGCACACTATTACTATTTAAAATTGGGCAGAAATCTGCTCAAAAAAACGATTTAACAGGGGCGGAGCGCGGGTCGGTAGGATTCGCGCAACGGAGCGATGTTAAAATAAACTGTCCCGCACGGTGACGGAACTGAAATACGCGTTACAAATAATAATGAAAGTGATTCACGCTCCGTGGCTACGAATGTAGCCAGCCGTCAGCTAGGCCCGATTTATTCGGGCTGCAAATGTAGCCAGCCGCCCAATAGGGGTTAATGCCAAAAATTCACGGAACTGAACAAATGTGTACCATCTACAATAAGGTCGCTAGCATAGGAGTAGAATTTTAGAAAGCAACGAAGGATGAGATAAAATCATTTTTACGAAGGATAATATTTATAATAATAAAAAAATTGCAGCTAGCGGTGAACACAGAGCGGTGAAGGCAAGGACCCTAATAAAATTCGGAAAGCCAGGATATTTTCGCATTGGCAGACAACAAACACGACCCTACATCGCCGAGCCGAGCGAAGGACCATAAACCTTTTTATTTGACCCTCGAGACCCATTGACCCGTTGGAAATAATTCCGAAGACGTACACCAAGGGTAAAGCAAGCATGGGGATTCAAGAATTTCACCATGAAAGCAGTCACCATTTGCCCGGCAAGGGTCGTAGAACTCCACTCCGCCAATGGAGTGTCTCAACCGACGGGGAATCGTGCGAACCGAATCCCGACCAGGGATCAAAAACAGTAGCGATTTGCAACCCGGCCAGGGCTTTGCAAACGCTCTCCAAACTCCACGCGACCCCGCGAAATTTCCCGACTAGGGAAATTAACAGACACGCTCGCGGATTTCGACTAGGAATCGCCGATACGTTCTTGAACTCCCGCCAGGAAGTCCAACCAAGTGACCGCGAAAATTACAACCAGGATTTGTTCAAAAATTCCACTTTGGACACATTTTCACTACAAAGAACTTTTGTAACTTCTGACCTGTGCAATAACTAAGTCTAGAAAAAATAATTTTACGTGCCAGTGTATCAGCCAAGCCGATCACTTGTACGCGGAGACTCCATTATCAGCAACCCAAAGGGAAGTGACTGAACATTTTATTTGTTTTAACCGCCAAAGTGATTAGACTCTGTACAATTACATAAAGACTTTACCGTAGAATTCAGCAAACAGACTTTCTAATTTTAACGTACCATAAGTACCTAGTATAAGACTAACCCTAGATTCATAATTAATACCTGCCTTTTGTATCCTAATGTAATAAATGTGTCGTTTCGTAAACCAGTAGCTTTTCTTAATTATTGTTCTCTCCATAATTTTAGTTTATATAGTTTAAGTTTGAACCCGCCATATAGTTTAAGTTTGAAACTGCCAATAGCTAAGTGGCTAATTGTAAAAGACAATCACTAAAATTTAGTGATTTAGGGCCATTTAATGGCTTATTGTTTGATCACCGATAAAAGCATTTATTATTTATATTGTCTTCACAATACATGCGAAATATAAAAAGGCTAAATTTAGCCTAAAATAAATGTATATTATCATTTTGATATGACAATACCTCTGAGGATTAAAAATTGACATACAACCGGTATTTCGCTATGCGTGATGTAAAAATATTGAACATATTAATATTCAGAAATGTGATATTGACAAACTTTAATATTAAGCTAACGTTGAGTAACTGAAATACCGGCCCTAAGATAATCATGTTTAATAGTGCAAATTTTAACGTTTATTGATTGTTCTGTGCCAAAATGAACCAAATCAAATCGACGCACTCTTAGCTTGGGGTTCAGTACCTACTTACAAAAGAAATCCTACCATTTTGTAGTCTATGGTGCCATTATTGTCTATACATAAACATAACCTCACTTATTGCCGACACATGATTCTGTTTCCAATCTTCATTTCCACATAATTACATACCTTACACTGTGAAACCAACCGTGGCCTGCTGGTTATAGTTATTGGTAAGTTCTGTTGCTGATATTTTTTACCCGAGTATTAATCGCGCTATTCATATTGCTTGCAACTCCAATTATTATCACATTAGTTGTCAAACTGAAAAAAACCATTGAGTTTTATTTTAGATTAAATCTCAAATGTACACTTCGTGGTGTCCAACGCGACCTACATATGAATAGTAACAAGTTCTGGAATATGTTTGCCAATATTGAAATGGAATTTCCCTTCATCGGTGCACCCCGATAAATTACCCCGATATACTTCCAGTTGGTTAGTCAGATATCTCCAAATACTGATTTGAAATTAAAAGGAAAGCAGTATTCGATTGCTCGCCATAAATAAATTTTTTTCTGTATGCGCCTGTGTTTTTCATACTAAATAATATGCTATATACAGTATAAACTACGACCGGGTAGTAGAACGGTCCGGTAGATAAGTACGAGATTTTGAAACTTCCTACAAGTTACCTAGAAAATATCATTTTTTTATTCACTACAAGTTTTTCTGTAGGTATGTTAATTGATTTAGCTGCTTTTATTAGTAATCTTAGTATTATATCAGATTGACAAAAATCGTTACTGCATACTGAAAAAAAAAAATAACATATAACTGCATACTGAAATCATATTTCGTTTTTTCGGAGATGTGTGACCCATCAATAGGACGATCGATATTGTCAGAGGTAACAATCGAATAATATTGGGTAAATATTTCCCTATCGAGTCCACGCTCAAAACACACTTTAAAAAATTAAAACAAATTGTACTAGGTAGATAATGGTTAGTAATAAGTTATTCAGAAACCGGAATTGAAAAATATTGCTTATAATGTTTTTATTTTTTATTTAAAAAACGCGAAATGTCATTTTTCAAAGACATCCATGTTAATTACGACGATGAAATATGCATTTTAAAAGAAAAAAATCACTTTCTGTCAGTTAGACAATAATAAGTATGAATTGCAATCTTTGGAAATGATAAATAATGCGTAGTAATCGTTTTTTTGTTCGGTTTCATAAACACGAAAAATCACGCGAGATGTTTGCCGTCGTAATTAACAACATGGCGTTCCTTGAGAAATGAAATTTCGCGTTTTTAAAGATAACAAAATAACCATTAAAATGCAACTTTTTCAATTCCGGTTACTGAATTACTTATTACTAATTGTAATCTACCTTGTACCTACAATTTGTTTTAATTTTTTAAAGTGTGTTTTGAGCGTGGACTCGATAGGGAAATATTTACCTAATATTGTGATAAAAATTGTAAATTCTAATGTTTTTCGTTTGTTTACATGTTGAGGCGCACTAATGAAAAGTCACTTCCTATTAGCATTGTCCAACCAAGGAACTATTAACTATCAATTTGATTTGTACGGCTTACTTTAGATTGGTATTTCGAAGGCATTGATAAAAATTTTCTCAAATTATGGAATACCGAAAGTAACTATATTTATTTTATACTGAAAAGGCGGATCCAGTGATAATTCAAATTGCAATGGTACTTGTAGCACACAAGCTGCTAAACGGGCACATTTGTAATCCTGATGTCCTGGAAAGGATTTCACTTTATGTCCCCGATAACTTCACCAGAGTAAGGCAACACAGACATTTTACTTTTCCTAGAGGCAGGACCAACCTACCAATGGTTATGCCTCTGGGTAGAATGACCTCACTATTAAACCTTTCTTCTGAAATTGACATTTTTCAATCGAACTACAATCATTTCAAGAGCGAAAAAAAGGTATTCTTTAGCACCTGTCATTATTAATGTACCTATATAATTAATGTATTACACTATTAACTAAAAATTGTGAAATGTAATTGGATATATAATATGTTAACTGTTTTTCACAATAAATAAATAAACCAGTTATTCTTCTTCTTCTTCTTCTTGTGCCCTGTCCGTTCAACGGACGTTGGCTATCATGTTTGCTACTTAAGTTATTCAGTTCTATAACTTTTAAATTTTCATATCGGTCAACCATTTTCAATTTTCTTTTCACAATGTTTCAGTCAAAATTATATCCTTATTTCTAAATATTAAAATTGAAATTGAAACACTTTTTAACCTTTTTCCACTTATTTATTTCACCAGTACCGGTTTCATCCTATTATGGACATCTTCAGGCTGGCAATTGACATTCTTTTGTTACAGAATTTATACAAAATTAGGTAGGTAGGTACACAATGTTAAGGTAGGTACATATGTTTGGGTTATTACGTTACAACTGCTCTTTAAGGTAAATATGTCATAATAAGAAATAATAATATTTACATTGGGAAAAAATATCAAATAAAATTTCAAAATTAAGACAGCATTTTACACCTCACTAGCAAATCAAAAAGGAGGGGTTATGATCTATTGAACACAATCTTGCATTTACCAGAAAACCGAAATAATTTCTACAAAGATAGAGATGTCAAAATTCTTCACGTTTGCAACAAAGGACAAAAAATAGTAAGATTAGAAAATTACATAATTAAATTACACAACTGTTCTCTAAGGTAAATATGTCATGAACAAGCATCCGGAACAAAATGCTCAATAATCATTAATACATACATTGTAAATCACTTAGAATAAAATGTTACCTTAGAGTCTAAGGTAACATTATTCCAAGTAATTCACAATGGATATATCAATGGTGACTGAGCACCATGTTCCAACTGCTTATTCGTGATATATTTACGATCAATTTTCTTCGTTAGGCGATTAATTTCTAGTAGGTAACTCTAATCTGTCTAATTTCTGTCCCTTTTCGCAATTGTGAATAACCTTGACATCTGTTGGTTCTCTAGCAAATGCAAGGCTACGTTCGATAAATCTCCCTTTTGATTTACCCAACTTGCGAAATGTTCATTTTTTCACATTTCTAAATATTTATTACGCATACCCATCAATGTTTTTAAAGAATAGTCCAATTGAAATAAAATATACATAGTTCTTTAAAAAAAATAATGTTGCTTCCTTAATACCACGTTCTGTTTTTTGTTGTTTTAGTTATATTTTTGGGCCCGAATTCCGTAACCCTACCACGGTCTAGCCATGGATCTACTAAGCTCAGAGAGTGTTTCCATCAAGACGGAACCAGGGCCCCAGGAAGAAGGTGAAGTTGAAATGCCGTTTGCGGATATGGATGCCGACCTCCCAGATGCAGAGAAAGAACATTTTCAAAATGCGGAGAGTACTCGAAAAGCCAGTAAGTTGCATTATAGAAGTATTGCATATGTCAAAAATGTTGAATGTAAAATTTTGATGTTTGGAAACCTTATCCGTTTTGAATTGTTGCTCAAGCAAGACATAATATGTTTGTCCATAAAGTCCTCTCTTGCTGTACTTTCATATTAATCTCAAAATATTTATTTACGGGAAACCACCAAACTACAGCATATCTTAAACTTATCTTATTTGGGATGTGAAATATGTTGCATTATTTTGCGTTAAAAACACATAATACTTATTAAAACACAATATCCTCGACTATACAAAACTTGCTCAACACAGAATGTGCTCAACAGTAAAATTGTATTTCCTTCTTGAAGCATCCCTAAATAAATCTTCAAGCCTGTTAACTAAACTTCCACTTTTACACGGTTAATAAACGGTATCTTTATTCGAATTATCGTTTTTTTTTTAATAAACGTTTTTTAAATCAAAATAAGTTTTTTTGTAGTACTCTCTCGGAATGAAAGGACTGTAATTTACATTGTAACATGCTCGTCGTCTGCGCATGTCAATGTATGTAATGTTGTTTGATTTTTATAGGTAGCCTTAAAGTGGAGACTGTCAGCTTCAAGGTAGAACCAGGACCCCGAGATGAAGATGGAGAGGGAATTCATTTTATAGAAATTCCCATAGAGCTGCCGGATGTTAAAAGTTTTACCCAAACAACAGGTAAATAACCATCTGTACTTTTGTTTACATTTAAAAAAAAGGGAGGAATGCAGATCCGGGCACCGTCTGGAAATTTAATAAAAAGGCACTTTCTAGATGAGAAAAGTGTGGAAAAGCAGAATAAAACAAAAATTAAGGCGCGCTCGGCAAAATTGAGGGAGATACAACCGTTCAAAGTATTTAAAATTTCACTTTACAAACTGATATTGACAGTTCGCCCGCGTCCGCCCGCCATTTTTTTATAACCTAATACGCTAAACATGGTTTGTGATAGAAAAGAAAGTGCCCCCTTCGTAGCGCCTGCTCGCGTCACGGCAAAAAAACATCCCAGTTTTCAAGTGGTTTAGCGGCTACGCTAGGTTTGTGTAATATGGTTTGTGATTTTGGCGTACTATTAATTCTGTATTAGGTCTGGGATCCAACATAAGCAATGAAAACATGGCGAACGAACTGTCAATATCAGTTCGCGAAGTGAATTTTTAAATACTTTGAACGGTTGTATCTCCCTTAATTTTGCCGAGCGCGCCTTAATTTATTTTTTATTCATCTTCTCCACACTTTTCTCATCTAGAAAGTGCCTTTTTATTAAATTTCCAGACGGTGCCCGGATCTGCATTTCACCCAAAAAAAATTTATAATGCTTTTATTTAAAGCTTTATTCATGTTTATGTTTCAGACTCACTAACGGATGTAAAGAAGGACCCTCTGAAAAAATCCTTCTCCTGTCCCCATTGTAACTACTCCTGCTTTTATAAGACACAGTTAAAATTACACTTACGCATCCATCCTGTAATACACCTTTGTCCATGCTCCGACTGCAAATATTCATGTTCTCAGAAGGGAGATTTGAAGAGACACATGCTGACTCACGGAAGAGAAAAATCTTATGCATGTCTCGACTGCAGTTATGCATCTACTCGCAAGAGTCATTTGACGGCACACATGCGGACTCACAGTGGTGAAAAACCATTTTCGTGTCCCGACTGCAATTATTCATCTTCTGATAGGAGCACTTTGACGAAACACAAACGGACTCACACTGGAGAAAAACCTTTTTCGTGTTCCGATTGCAAGTACTCATTTTCTCGGAGGGGAACTTTAAGGACACACATGCTGACTCACAGTGGAGAAAAACCTTTTTCGTGTCCCCATTGCAGTTATTCGTGTTCTCGCAAGAGTAATTTGACGAAACACATGCTTACTCACAGTGGAGAAAAACCTTTTGTGTGTTCCGACTGCGGTTATTCATGTTCTGATAAGAGTAATTTGACGAAACACAAACGGAATCACAGTGGACAAAAACCTTTTTCGTGTTCCGATTGAAGTTATTCGTGTTCTCACAAGAGTTGTTTGACAAGACACATGCTTACAATCAGTGGTGAAAAACCTTTTACTATTCCGAGTCTAAGTATTCAACTGCATTCACTTAAGCCTACCTTAATAAGACGCATTCAGATCTACTTTTAGAACGTGTTTGCTTGAGATTAGCAATAATGGATCTTAGATCTGACCTTACAACACGGACTCTTTAGTTTTCAAAATTAGTATAAATCAATAATTGGTAATAAAGGTTATGCTTCTTTTTTCTGTACATCTCTTATTATTTTTATACTGAAGCTTGTTGAACTGATATAATTAGTAAAATTTAATTATAATTAATATTATAGTTAATGTAATTAGTAAAAAAGTAACTTAAAATATGGTTGGCTTTTATGAAGTAAGGTATTTAAATACCTAACTATTAATGTGATTTCAAAGAAAATATTGGTTTTGATTTAAAATGATAGAAAGTAATAAACATGCATTGTTGAACGCGATGTCTACTATTTCTAGAACTACTAGTTATATTTATAAGAAATAATAATAATACATTAGTTAATTTTATTGGTACAATACATTAGTTAATTTCATATTCAACAAATACCGATACAACTGGGGTAGGTATATATTATTATAGTATTAGTATAGTTTTGTTTCAATCAAGCACATTCATGTTAGGGAACGTACCCATACTACGTGATACGTTTAGGGGGGGGGGGGTCTTCAAAATGTCACGCTCCATAGAAATGAGCGGCGGGTTGCTTAGGATTTTGGTCACCGGGGGGGGGGGGGGGGGGGAGGTTAAAAATTGCAAAAAGTTGGTCACGTAGTATGGGTACGTTCCCTTACTTTAAATTAAAAAAAAACTGAACTTTGTATTATTTTCTATCACTGAGTTAATTTTGTTTAAAACAGCCGATTACTTTAACTTTTTACAATTCGATTACAACCGATTTATAAGAGCAGACTCTAAAAAAATCGAGTTAATGTACTTTCCAATTTTGCATTGACTCAGTCCCGCCACACCTAAACAGATGATGCGCAGATAAACCACACACATACAAATTTCACGCCGCAAACAGGAGGGGGTAATTTTATTAACGGAGCTCCTTCAGTGTGCGGATATCAGCCAGGCATATTTATGCAGCCAGGGTTGCCAACTGTGCGAGGTTCCTCGTACCTAATACGAGATTTGTCACCTTCCGTACGAGGTACGAGGACACTATAAACCTCGTACAAGAATGTACGAGATTTTGATAATACCTATGGCTACACGAACATCTTGCATCACTATTATGTAATAGTAAAAACTAGTGCCATCTATCAGAACTTGTAGTTTTGATAGGTAGCACTTGTAATTACTAAAAATCGAAGACTCTTCCAAGCTAGCACATTTTGCCCTTTCTGCACTATCCCTACCCCATGTGAATGCTGACTGCGAGCGGGTTTTAATAAGGTAAATTTAATTAAAATAGATCTAAGAAACCGGCTAACTGTGGAAATAGTGAACCGCACACCACTTCTTGCTGCAGAAAACGCAAAAGGTTCAACTCGTACTGGAAACTGCGTCAATTTTGAACCCACAAAAGAAATGTATAGGCGCATGACAACAGACAAAATATACGACAAAAAATATGACAGTGAGGATGTTCCTGACAATATTTGGAGAGGAGATGTAAATTATGTTACCTTGATTTACATTTATTTTTTTGTGATTTAACTTGAGTAATATTAAAGATTTTTTTAAATACAACACAAAGGGATGTTTTATTTAGTAGGAAACTTGCAATAGTTTATTCATCGAGTACAGAGTCCTTAATCCAGTAGTTGTAATAAATGTACGAGGTTTGAAAGTCAAAGTACGAGATTTTTAGCTACATCCGTACGAGGGAATTTTTTGCAAGTTGACAGATTCAGTACAAAGAAATGATATTTCGTGGCAGCTCCCTAATTATGGATCCCCTCTCCTACCATAGGAAGAAATCTTTTGTAGCCTAGTGTGTCGGCATAACACATAATCGGCGCAGGCCGCGCTAAAAACCGCGCACGCTTTTGGTGCTTCATGATGCTTTATTGGCTTTTTAAATGTTAATCTGGTAAAATCTTTCAAATAAGTTGACAAATTAAGTGAACATTTGTCGGAATACCTGTAGTACCTGCTTCTAGGCCTCTAGCATAGGGGTGGGGAACCTTTGTACATTTGTGGGGGCCATTAAATATTTGTGCTCCGATCACGAGGCAGGTTATAACTTAAATTTGATTCTGCGAAGAGTCCGAAAGCTTAAATACACAGAACAGTCATTTTTTTCCGAATTTTGCAGCATATGGTGTGCCACTCAAGTGTAAAGCTACACTCGGTACATGAGAATGGCTTCACATAGTTTGCATCTACATTCTAGAGGAAAATTTTATAACTACTGCACTTCTAATCAGAGAATTTTGTCATTGTACTATGGGGATTTGGTCATTTGAAGGTAATTTTTTTATTGGAAAACATAGAGATGCAGGGATTGTATCTCTTTGTTTTCTAAGTGATTTTAAAATAAAGAATTATTGTTATTCACCTTCAGTGCATTGACACTATTAGACCTTGTTTTGTCAGGTTACACAAGTTATTGCTAAATTTTAAAGTAATTTTTTTTCTCCCTCTTCTTCTGTTTTCTTGGTAAATTGTCAAAATATTGTTTTACTCTATAAACATAGGCTGCGTCAGCTAAGCCTCAGCTTTTGGAAAAGCGTTTTAATTAATTTTGTTTTTAATAGTTACAGAAAATATTTTGTAATGTCCACCTTGTTTATAAGATTTTAGAGATCTTATAATGTGGGACGATATGGTATCACATATCCTTCCACATTTTAAGCCAACATAGGAAGTAGGTTAATTTATATTTGTATAAAATTTTGGATGTATTTTGTTATTATTGTCCTGAGAGACTTATAACATTGTTATTATGTACTACATGGTTGAACAACGGTTTACAGTGAAAACCATAAAATTTGTTCTTTACTTACCGATTACGCCTTCTATAGAGTTGGACGTATACTTATGGCTGCACTAAATTATAGCTGCACATCTCATTAACAAATCACACCTTCTAAAAAGTTGGTTGTTTTCTCTAAAATTAGCACCATGCGATGCGATGGTTGTATACATTTAAAACTACTTAATTTAAAATAATGTGGTATAATTATTGTAAGTTAAGTATTGCACACCCAAGGACCAGAATAGGAGGTTAGTTAGGAATACTCTTCCAAAAGAAGATTAGTATTTTATCCTAAAGGATATAAATTCAGTGAAGTGTAGATGGTGAACCCATCAAATATTTTCGGCCTAAGAGAGGCTATATAAATTCAGTGAAAGTGTTTGGAACAGTGATGCCTAGTGCATAGAATTTAACTTGACGTATTTGGAGGAGTGATTTAATCATAAAAATGTATGTTTTTAATTTTAAGACTTATCTTTTAAGTTAGTTTATGTGTTCTGTTCCAGATGATACGTCAACGGTAGTGCTCGGTAAAGGCGGGTACAGATTGCTGTAACGTAACATGCAATGTAACATGAAAGGAACATTTCATAAGTGTGGACGCAGCGCGCGCACGAACCGAGCATATACCTACTCGCAGCTGTTCCCGGCATGCGCGCAGTGAACATAGCCCAGTCTGCCGAGAACAAGACCTCCATTGTTCGCGCGCGTTCTGCCGTACAGACACAAACAACCCGTCCACACTAACGCTCCGCGCACACTACGCGCCCCTTTGTATTCGGCGAAAAAACCGAAGCTTTGTGGATTGCGGCGTGCACGAGTTGAAATGCTCTGTTCGCGCGCGGAGTGTGCGCGGTTCGGCGTCCACACTATGGGAATTCTGTTACATTGCATGATACATTGCGGCAATGTGGACAGCAAATTCTTTCATTGCGTGTTACATTGCGTGTTACGTTACAGCAATCTGTACGCGGCTTAAGAGTCAATATTACAACCACCCAGAATTTTTTTTTAGTGCTGAGGGTGCTTGCTGTCCGTTCACGTTTCATATTACAAGAAGTTGTTTTTTGGTTATATTGGTTTACTAGTTTTTAAGTTCGAGAATGGTTGCATTGTGAGCCTACTATCCGGCCTACACGCAGGATAGGCGCGATCATAAGAGTATTATTTAAGGATTTTTTTTTCTTTTCTATTTCTGATAATTGTATTATGCATTTCACATCTACTGTTTGTTTTATTTTTGTTTTATTACTAGGTACTCCTTGGGACCAACGTAGCTAGTTCAGGGCATGTTTAGATTTTTGGTAGTTTTGTTTGAGGGCAAATATTTTTGTGGGAAGGGGGGTAATGTTATGAAGCGATTTTATTTATTATTCGATAAGATTTATTCGCGTAAAATGCGAGTTCTCGCGAGGGGCCCAGAGTGACCCACGAGTTTAATGGCGATGTGCCAGTATAACGATTATTGTACCTCATTGTCCGAGGCATCGGATTAAATAATAACCCGCCACGCCATGATGGTATGCAGCGCAACTAACCGAAGATTTATTCGCGTAAAATGCGAGTTCTCGCGAGGGGCCCAAAGTGACCCACGAGTTTAATGGCGATGTGCTAGTGTAACGATTATTGTACCTCATTATCCGCGGCATCGGTTTAAATAATAACTCGCCGCGCCCGTGATTGTATGCAGGACAACTAACGAATTCCCACCGGGGATTATTTATGGAATAAACACGGAAAAACCGCTGAGTCAAACAATTCTCCGCCGCCATTGCTGAAGAGCCTTCCTTACAAATTTGGAGGAGAGTCAGGGCACTCCTTCCTTTCTCTGAGGGTCCAGGACAATCTTCCCTTCCATGCGATCGCTGTGGAGGTCGCTAGTCCATGCTATGCCGCAGAGGTTAGGACCCCCTTGCCACCAGGAGGTGGTGATGGTTACTCACGACATAGGGGGAACGGCGGCAGTAAATTTATTTAGTTTAGCTAGGCATATCATAAAATACGCTATCGGTCCCTGGGTGAGTCCATACATTTTATTCTAATATGTCATATCAACACAATACAGTGAACCGATTTTCTACCCTACCACTTGTTTTATTATATGGATTCCCTGTGCAGCCTTTTCAGGAATGCTTTAAATATAAATGACCCACACTCTGAGAAATGAGTATCGTGTTCTCCGCTTGTTGACATACTCAGACATGAGACTGAGTTTGGCGTCCAAGGTTTCCTGAGATGAAATCAAAGTTGACTTGCAAAGTTGATTACACCCGAGCCTGACAAAGGCACATCATTACATTTCCCTTTAACAATATAACATACATACATTTAACAATACTTTAAAATAAATACAAAATATTGTAAAACCTTCAACTACAGCTAAATAATATTCCAAACCTATAGTGAGCGTAAAATGTAATTAACGAAAATCCTTCCCTCTCAGGCAGCCAATTTATACAAAATCTGCTCGTCTTCTAAGGGTTAATTTCTTACTAGCACATTCAATTGCTGTGTCCAAAATCAGGCTAGTTAACATTAATTCTAACTGCAAGAAACATGAGATGATATCCGATTTTACCTAAAAAGTCGGCTATCCGACCTCCGACCGTCTGTTAAGACTTTATCGATTCAAAGCTAAAGAAATATTAAATATTTCATAAAAACAAATCACAAGTTTCTTTTAGAGTCTGCTTGGATAAATGGGTTTGTAAAAAGTTTGAGTAATCGGATCGGTTGTTCCAAATAATTTAACATAGTGTTAAAAATAACAGAAGTTTAAGTTCTGTATATTATGTATTTAAATTTTTTTGTTGGCGATTTTATAAAAGTAACCTGAATGTGCTCGATTAAGAACCCAAAACTGTACTCAAATTTTTAAATACCCCTTTATCTGTTATATCACGGTTTTAGGTCTGGCAGATCTACTGTGTCTAATCTAATGGTTTTTAAGGAGTACATATCTCAAGCTCTTGATAGCAACAATCAAGTAGATGTATCATACAACGACTTCGCAAAAGCCTTTGACTCGGTAGATCCGCTTATTCTCCTAAATAAACTCGACCAATTTGGATTTTCAGCGAAACTTTTACGTCTATTTCTAAGTTATTTCTCAAACAGACAGCAATACGTAACTTATGGTATATTCCACTCTTCCAACTTCATCACAAACTCTGGAGTTCCGCAGGGGTCAAATCTTGGACCCTTACTTTTCTCGCTATTTATCAACGACATTTATCATTGCATAAAATTTTCTAAGTTTCTCTTATTCGCGGATGACCTTAAACTATTCCTTTTAATAAAATCTTTGGAAAATTGCTTGCAGCTACAAAGTGATATAAATTCTATCGTCGAATGGAGTCACACCAATACATTAGGATTTAATATTAAGAAATGCTCTATCATGTGCTACACCAAGGCGAACAAAACGATTTACTATAACTACAAAATGTCTTATTCGTCTCTTCAGCACATTGTTATTTTGAGAGATTTGGGAATCACATTTGATGCGCACCTAACATTTCACGTCCACATAGAAACGATATGCAGCAAAGCTCTAAGAATGCTAGGATTTGTGCTAAGCAACTCCAGACACTTTTGCAGCTCAGCCGCGATTAGTTTGCTATACTGTAGTTTAGTACGTAGCATTTTGGAAAGTGGTTCAGTAATATGGGGACCAGTGGATTTAACATACTCTCAAATGATTGAGAAAGTGCAAAAGAAGTTTCTGAGATATTTATATCTTAGAGACTTCGGATATTATCCCTGGTTATATCCATCAGCCTTTTTGTCCGGCATGCTAAGTATTAATAGCCTCGCCGAAAGAAGGAAAACTGCTTTGCTGACAACAGCATATAAACTTTTAAACGGTAACATCTGTATTCCAGATATATTACGAAAAATTGGGTTTTATGTCCCCGACAACTTCACAAGAGCGCGCAGACACAGAACTTTTGTTGTTCCGAGATGCAGAACTAACTTACCATTAGTAATGCCGCTCGGAAAAATGATTATTTTACTAAATTTCCTGTCCCCTGATATAGATATTTTTAAACTAAATATTCATCAATTCGAAAACGCTATTTTTACTTAATAAAATAAAATGTATGTTTATTATTGGTTATGTATAACTGTAAATGTGCATTTAAAATAAAATAAATAAATTAATATCGGTAGATGAGAAAATTTTTAGATTTTCAAATTTTTGTGAGATGTGTGATTTTATATGGCTGTGTTGTGACAGCTCAGAGTTTTTTTTCTTTTTTTTTGTCTTTCACCCATTTAGGCCATCTTGGTCATTTATTAAAGCTAGTTACATATTTTTAAAATTATTTACATTCCCAGATTTTTTTTTAAAATTAGTTACATTATCAATTTTTAAAAATTATATACATTTTCAGTTTTTTAAAATTAGTTACATAAGTTACATTATCAGTTTTTTTTAAATAGTTACATTTTCAATTTTTTTAAAATTAGTTACATTAACAGTTTTTTTACATGGAATAGATACATTATATAAGTAAATATAGATAATGGGCCAAGACAAATATTCATATAATTATTCCCAAAAAAAGGAACCTGTACAGTCCATAAATAAATAAACAATGTTAAAAATATTCCTCTTTGGTATATTAATTGTATCATACTTCGACTACCAACTACTAACATTATCTTCATTTTCTTAACGCATATTTTTATTGATTGCAAGATTAAAACCCGAACTAAATGCTATCTAGACAGTGTCTTGGATAATTTTATGTCAATTTTATTTTTAATATGCGAAAGCTATTGACTTTTCTGCAAGTCTAGAATCATACGGTTTCAAGAGAATAATTCAATACTACGCCTAGAGAAGATGATCATTGTGATTTTTTAACTTCAATCTTTTTAATACTCTTGTGTATTGCTTGTAGAATTGACACTCTTGCTTCATTTTGAAAGAAAAAAATAGTATCAATATTAAATTTTGACGCCCTTCACGGTGATCTAGCTACATTTTTGTATTTAACGCGTTTCTCTTAACAATTTCAATAACATGTTAACTAATTTATTTCAATAATTAACGATTAAAATAACATTTTAAAATTTCTTTTAAATTATTTATTGAGTAGTTTATAAAGGTTTACGAATCGTTCATTTTCAGAATTTAAACAGTTGAAAGAACAAGAAATTAAAAGATTTGTTCAGAAATTAGCCTGGCAATAATCTTACAATTATTCAAATAACGCAAAATCTGTTTAAAAAAGAGATAATATATTCATTTAATTTATACAGTAACAGTTTAAGGTGTGGGTCGGAATCAAAAACGGAAGTTTAATTTTTTAAAGTCTTCCCGAGGTGGATAAAAAGGAAATTGGTATTATTTAAGAAAAAAAAAATCATATTTAAAATAATCGAACACTCGTAACGTCAACAAAAGACAGTTTCGTCACTAAATGACATTATGACATTATGACACAATGATATTTGAAATTTTCAAATCATTTTCATATGTGTGAATGTTACCACATGATTTGATTACGATATAACATACATATGATATATAACAAGTTCTCTTCATTGGCGTAGAAATATTCAAAAAAAATTAATTTCAATTTTTATTTTTTATTTTATTTTTATTTTATTTTATTTTATTTATTAAATTACAGAATATATTTTGTACAAAAATTTGAGTAGACCCACAAAGCCGTCATATGGCAGCTTGTCTGCAGGTTCTAACAATTTAAACATTCTTAATATAATATCTAAGAAAATATTTGTAAATACATGTTTAGTTTTAAGGACACATTAGAATAGATCACATAGTAATATTAGATAATTTAACTTACATCTATTAATATATAAGATATTTCAATATACCTGCCTAATAACAAGATATGTAGGCAGCTATATTAAGATATTCAAAGATACATGGAGTTTTCGTTCATTAACCATAGTTTTATCATTTTAGGACTTAGTCTCTCATTTTTTTCAAATTTTATGTTTTTATTGATTTTATTAAAAATCACTGGTATTAGATATTCAAGAGTACGGCTTCCATATTTATTTAATATTCGAGGAGTTTTTAGGCCCTTTCCTTCTCTAAATCTTGTGGTATATTTGTGTATATCTTCTTATTTCATTGTATTATTTATAACCTCAACAATATTATACTTCAAATTAAATATTGATCTTTTCAATATAATTAAGAACGCTGTAACATTTTTATTTTTATTATTTATAACGGTAGAGCTGGGACTCTCATCAGGATTGGGAAAAATAACAGGTTCCTTATTTTTGAGCATGGAATATGAAATAAAAGATTTGTTTTCAAAATAACAGATGCTAGTATATTTAAATAAAGAGACCTTATGGTCGTTATAATGACATGGTTTAGGGTACCAAAATATAACTAGGATTACTAGAAACTAACATAGAATAAAAAATAAATACCTGTTGGACCATGTTAAATTCTAAATAATAACTTTCATCCCGCAAACACTTGGATGAAGACCACATCACGCGCCGAACACAAACAGGGAATATTCCAGGGCAGCAGCCTCCGTCTCGTTATCTAGAAGCAGGATTAAGAACCTGAACTTCCTCCAGGTTCCAGGCCTTGCGTATGAGGATTCGCCAGGATTTTGCCGACACCAGGTGTGATCCCGCATCAAGGAAAAACCGCCGGGATTCCGTCGATCGTAAATACGGATATGTTGGGCCGGCAAAGGCCATTTAAATGCCCTCTCGCGAAATTCCGTCGCAATACGAGGCTCGATCATATAGATTTCTCCCAAAAAGCACAAGAACGCGCCATGTGAAGATAGCGTTCTGGCTATCGATGATGCCCTAATAACAAGGGCTCGTGTTTAAAGATCACAAACTTAAAGATCCCGCACGCGGTGTCTATTTCCATAATACAAAGTAGGAATTAACCCATATTAAACAAAAACTATAATATTAGGTGATAATTCGAATGCCGGTCGGCTCCCGTTACGGCGGTAATTCAAAAAGTAACCTACCGGAAATCTCGTTAATATAGTTGCCAATTGCAATAGAGTTGCCAATTATTATAATTAAATAGTTATAAATACATTGGGAATTCATATGTCAAATATTGGTTTATAAATGTGTAAATTCTGACTATGCAATTGTAAATGTTCTCTAAAATGGCCTGGAAAGAATCTCCTACTTGTGATCTCACTAAAGAAAACACTCATAGAACATTAATAAATGCAGTCACTTTGAATGCATTTATTTATGTTCTACAAATTGACCTTAAAAAAAATCACATCTTTGCGATTCTTTTAAAGACATAAAGAAACCCTCCCTTAATTATATACAATTCTGAATGTCTCAAAAGTTGTCTTGACAGAAGTGATATCTTGAACGAAACCATTCCTTTGTTAAGAATATTATGAACTAATTATACAATTTGGCTGTCCTGAAACGGGTATGTTGGACAGACAAATGATCACATTGTATTGTATTGTAATATATATGCATATGTAAATAAATAAATAAATATAAAATAAATTGAAGAAGCGAAAGGGCAAGGCGATTCAACAATTAAATATGCAGCCAGGCGGGAACAAATCAATGACTGGCCAGCAGGCAAAATAATTTGAAAGAGATTAATCAAGTCAGGATAATAATTATTCCTGGTGCAATAATCATTATCGTGACAATGCTTATAAAATTAACAGAGGGGTTCAAAATATTCCCTTAATGGTTCTTCAAATAAATCAGAAAACTTTGTAGCAGTTTGCTGCCTGCTCCAGAATATTAATAGTTCCTACCCGAATGAAGAAATAATGTTATCATGGTTGCTTCGCAGTTCAGCGAAAACTTTTAGCCGCTCGTTGCATTTTGGGGAGCTCGGATCTTTGGCGTTCGCCTCACTTCAGTGTGAAACATAAATGAACTAATACCGTGTGAAACAGGCTTAGAGAGAAGAACTACATCTGTCAACGGGAACAAAGATTGGCGGCACACGACATGGATTCAACCACCATCAACCAACGTGTAATTTATAATTTCTATTTCATGGTTTACTTAATAATTATTTACTACTTATCGATTATGTAGAATTCTTTATTCTTTTGAAATCGTCTGGCGCCCCTAACTTAATTTTATAATCCACATAGCTTCTATAATTGTATTAACATGTGATAATAATAACTTGACTGTCTTCTTTAAATAATGTTAGAGTTCTAGATAATCATAACTAATCTTGTTTATTTTGTAATTTGAAATCATTAAAATCACATTCCTAAAACAGGTGTTTCATTTCGGATTATTATAATTGTTTTATAATGCCTACCTTACTGGCTACAGAAGCATATGAAATCTCGCCACCTTACCAGAAGAACTAAAGTCCTGCTTTACAAGACCCTTATACGACCTGTTCTTATGTATGGTTCGGAATGCTGGACAATCAGTAAGGGTGATGAAGGAGCCCTAGAAAGTTTTGAAAGGAAGGTGCTGCGAAGGATTTACGGCCCAGTCTGTGATAATGGAGAATGGCGTATCAGATACAACCAGGAGCTATACGATCTTTACGAGGACCCTAATATCTCCAAGGAAATCAAAACTGGAAGACTCAGGTGGGCTGGACATATCCAGAGAATGAGCGAAGGAGATATTCCAAAGCGAATTATGGATGGTGCACCTGGGGGTCGGAGAGTTGGAAGACCAAAGCTTCGATGGCTGGATGGAGTGGTGAAGGATGCAAGCACCATCGGCATCCGAAACTGGCGCAACGCAGCACAACACCGACAGTCATGGAGGCAGGCTCTGCTGGAGGCCAAGACCCGACCTGGGTTGTAGAGCCACAGATGATGATGATGATGACCTTACTGGCTGAGCCTAGCACTTTTAAATATTAAATCCACACACACATCTAATCCAACCTTGTGACAATTATTTGATAACCATCACAAGTCTGTTTACATTTTTTTTATGATTTCGTTTGCGAATGTCATTAACTTTTACAGGTGTATCAACGGCGAAGCATTCCCAAGCCTTGCATTGACAAAAGGCCACCAAACCGACAAGGCGATAACACGCATGAGTATCGGGGCTTCCTTTTCGGACTTATATTAGGAACATGAAAAAGATTATTCTCTTCTATGAGTCCGCATGTGTCTCGTCAAACTTCCACTCCGATAACACGAATAGTTGCAGTCGGGACATAAATAATGTTTTTCTGGGGAGTGAGTCTGCATATGTCTCGTCAAATTTCCCCTTTGAGAACATGAATAGTTACAGTTAGAACATGAAAAAGGTTTTTCACTACTGTGAGTCAGCTTGTGTCTTTTCAAATCTCCCTTTCGAGAACATGAATAGCTGCAGTCGGGACACAAAAAAGGTTTTTCTCCACTGTGAATCAGAAAGTGTTTCTTCAAAATTCCAATATAGGAACACGAATAGCTGCAGTTGGAACACGAAAAAGGTTTTTCTCCACTGTGAATCCGTATGTGTTTCTTCAAAACTCTGTATTGAGAACACGAATAGTTACAATCGGGACATGAAAAAGGTTTTTCTCCACTATGAGTCCTCAAATGTATATTTAATTCTCTCTTACCATTACATGTATAGATGCACTCGGAATATGAAAAAGGTTTTTCTACACTGTGAGTAAGCATGTGTACTGTCAATTGGCCCTTTCGAGAACACGAATAGTTGCAGTTGGAGCATGTAAAGGGTTTTTCTCCAGTATGGGTGCGCAAGTGCAGTTCTAACTGTGACTTATGAGAGCAGGAGTAGTCACAATGGGGGCACGAGAATCGTTTTTCCACAGGATGCGTCTTCTGATCTATCAACAATTCAACAAAATCGGCTCTACCTGTTGTCTGGGTAACACTTTCAAAGCGATCTAAATCTTTCTTTTTATCATCCTGCAGATCTATGTTAATTTCTAAATAAGGTATGTCCCTTTCATCTTCCCCTGGTGGCCCTGGTTCCGCCTTGAAGAAAACAATTTCGTCACCTGGAAAAACGAAACAATATATAAATTTTTAAGATTTTCACGGCAAAAAGCATTTTCGTTATTTGTTTTTGGGGTGTTATGCCGTGTTGCGCTACCTCCTTCTTTAGCCAACGTTTTGGACATCGTTGCAGTGTCCATCATCAGGGCAGATCCGGCAGATCCGGTAGATGTGTGATCACATCAACACATCTACCGGATCTGCCGGATCTGCCCTGATGATGGACACTGCAACGATGTCCGAAACGTTGGCTAAAGAAGGAGGTAGCGCAACACGGCATAACACCCCAAAAACAAATAACGAAAATATATAAATTGATAATGTACGAACATGTATTCCGATACGAACAAGATTTTTTCATTACAATTTGTGGTAATCCCTCACGGAGAGAATTCTACAATTTTGTTATTTTTTAAATAAGGATAACTTATTAAAGATCATAAACAAACTTAAATGCAATATTTAATCATTGATTAAGAAAATATCGACAACTTTCAATAAAAATATAAAACAGACCGTTGCTTTTTTGACTTTTTGTGTCCTGCTGTTTCATATTTCCGTTGTGAAATTTGGATGTTATTTTTGTCAGCGACTTTTTTAAAACTTTAAATTTACATGTTTACGATGTAAAATATCATCGATTTTCCATATAGACGCAGGAATTTGGAAAATAGATCCCTTTAGTCCGCTTCAGGAGCCGATGCTTCAAGAAGGAAAAACGTTTGTGCATCATTACGTAGTAAATGTATTTATAGCCAATAATATAAAGTTTTTTGGACTAACATAAAATATATATTTTTAAATATATCAATTTCATTTATAGGTAACGCAGCGAAAGTTGTAAGCAAAAAAACTTAGCATTGAATGTACTGGTACATCGGTACGCGCTTTCACCAGAGAGGAAAATCTATTTATTTATTTATGAACTTACACTTCACTTCTTCAAGGGTACTTTTGGGAAACTGGCTAAGGGACGCGGGCGTTTTGGCACGTTGCGACCAGGCCGCTCGCCCGCTCATTCTCGCCGGGACTGCCCCGTGATAGTGGGACAAACTGCCCCCAATATCTTTCTTTTTATATATTTTCTTTGGTTTTAATCATACTTACACCTGTAAATATTTTTCTTTTTATTTATTATTTTACTCAACTAGATGCTGAACCAACAGGCGAACTATTTTTATCTTGTTAATTACTGCAAATGTAAGTATGCATACATTTTACTTTTTTTACTAACAATCATGCATGCAGGGACATTGGAGGGTCTAGATTCGTTTAAAAATAAATGTAGCTTCCTTTTTACAAAAATTAGAGTCCTGACGTGTGCGGCTAAGGAGGTTAAACAATCAGTTTCCTCACACAGCCGTGGGAAAGTGGTGGGTCCCCTCCAATTATGAACTTACAATAAAATAATACGAAATTTGGAAAAAATGTACATTATAAGAATAAAGGATGGTATATGAAAGCAAAGATATAACAGTAATAAATATAAGAAAATAGAAGTTGCAAGAATATATAATATCTTGTTTAGTGAACGAAAAAATCATTTAGACTTGTACCAAAAAAAGCAAGATCTTGACTTGAGTTTGAGACGGAGTCGAAAGGTTTGGAATTAGTTCAATTTAATCATACGAACAATTGCCTCGTATCATAGGCGGATTTAGGGGAGGGGGGGGGGGGGGCACGGGGGCACGTGCACAGAAAAAATCCTGAATTGTTGATTTTTTTGCCCGTCCGCCCCTTGTGCCCCCCCCAGAAACAAATCCTGGATCCGCCCTTGCCTCGTATGATTAAATTCTAAAAATTTAAGGAATCTAGGAATAAAACTTGTTTTAATCCTAGATTCCTACCAATCCCTTTTAATAATCGTTGTTGAACGGACTCAATTCGACGAATATGAACAGGATAATAAAGAGACCAAACAACACTAGAAAATTCAAGATGGGGGCATGGGGCGAACCAAGGAGCAGTAAAGAGTTCTTGGGGTACTGTTTTTGAAGTCAGAAGTGATTCTAGTAATGAAACCAAGTAGTTTTGAGAGATTTATTGACAATCACACGAAATGCCCGAAATCTCGATATGCCTACTTATTGTCAATATAATACAAGTGAATATTAAAATATTATTCAAACGATATTATAAAACGCAATAAAAAATCTGAAACAGAAAAATCAGAAAAAGATATGGTCTCGTCTAAGACTCAAACCCAGGTCCTACGCCTTGCTGGGGCAGAGCTCTACGAAGTGAGCAAACGTGTGTTTATCCAATTGGCTCATATTTATTGTATCATACTTCGACTGAGAACTACCAACGTTATCTCCGTTTTCTTCGCGTATTTTTATTGGCTACAACCATGTACATAAAGGTTGTAGCCAATAAAAATACGCGACTAAAAATGTACATAAAGGTTGTAGCCAATAAAAATACGCGAAGAAAACGGAGATAATGTTGGTAGTTCTCAGTCGTAGTACGACACAATAAATATGAGCCAATTGGATAAACAAACGTTAGCTCACTTCGTAAAGCTCCGCCCCAGCAAGGCTTAGGACCTGGGTTTAATAATTGCAACGTTCAAACCCGAACTAAATGCTTTCTAGATAGTGTCTTAGTTAAAATAATCAATTTTTATTTAATATTCGACATCTATTTACTTTTTTGCAAGTCTAAGATAAATATTTATTTTAATTTTAACTTAATGAGTAAAATTTCAAAGTTTTAATTAATGAAGACAATATTAGCGAAACTCAATCGAAAATCCGAAGCATAGAAATCATAAAAAGACACGGTCACATCTAGGACTCCAACCTAGGACCTACGCCTTGCCAGGGCGGAGCTCTAGCAACTGAGCGAATGTGTCCCTATCCCTTTTAGTGTTTTCTGAGTTTTCGGTTTCAGAATTTTGAACGAATTTCGTTAATACTGTCTTCATTAATTAAAATATAAGCAATATACAATAAAATGTACTCATTAAGTTAAAAATAAAAATAAATAAAGTAGTACTAATTGTTAAGAAGCTTACTATATGTATACATAATTCAATCCTGAAATTGATAAACTATTTGAATAACATTCAGTATTTTAATAAAAAGGAAATGAGACAATATTCGTCATGTCAAAACACACTCTTAATAACCGATTTAACGCCCTTCGGATTCAAACTCTAAACTGTGAAACACCAATCATTTTATTTTTATTAGAGTCATGGACATATAAATATATCTGGACCTGCCCTAAGTGATAAAAGCGTATTATTTCCATCTCCCCATAACAGTTCCATGGAGCCGGCTCGGCTAACGAGTCTCGCTTGAATCTAAAAAATGTGACGTGGTCATTCTTGTCCTGACCAGCGCCGAGCACGCATCGTACACTTTATGAACAAAAATGAGAGCTTGTGCTATACATTATAAGCTAATATATGTGGATATAGCGAATGTGGGCGTTTCTCCAGTGCGCTCGTCGCTGGTTACAGGGGTAAGAAAATTATGGAACATTTTTAAAGTGTCTTAACTAAATACGGCAGCAAAATATTCCTCTGTGAAAAAGGGCGAACTTTCCTTTTCCGCATTTGGACTACGCAAATATGTTAATAACGTGGCGGGCAATTCACGCTCCCATGTAAAAAGGTCTATTCATTCAAAAGCAGATTTTGCTTTTAAGAACTAAATGGTGATATATTATAATGCGAGATGCCTATATACTGTCAGATTGATTTTTTAACGAATCACAGTCATCTTTCCCCTCTTCGCCCTCCATAGTTTGGGTTTACCCCTCATCTGTATCTTCTTGTCTATCCATTTGAATGTCTATGATTAGAGTCTAAATATGCTGTACGTAAGTTATGCATCTCTGTGAGGGCCGTGATGAAGTGAACGTAGGATGATAGACCTGAAACTATCATCACGATCCAAATGAGATGATGTGAAAACAAGAGGAATTTGATAACTTTTTAAAAGTAATATTAGTTAAAAGTTGTCCGTAAGACGGTGGTTTCCAGTAATGATACATTTTGAAGTAAACACTAAAGAAACGTATGTACGGAAAGGGAGGACGGTGTGAACATGCAAATGTTATGTCTGCGAAACATTTCAAAATGGACATTAGGGTGTGTCAATTATTTCAACTTTTGAATTCAGAAACGCCCGGGGTCTCAAAAGTTGCGTCTTACAAAGAAAATGAGAACTGTGTTTAAATTTTTTGAAATGGTTATTAGCCCGCTAAAATGCATTGAAAATCAGAAAACAAACCTAAACCCATTTTTTTTTTAAATTGATAATAATTTTTTTTTCAGTAATTTAACCTTTTAACGTTCGTTTATTATTGAAAAATGTGTATAACTGAAAAAAATAAAAAAAATGAAAAAAGTTCAAGTTTAGTTTTTTAAAAATGGTTATTAGCCCGCTCAAATGCATTGAAAATCAGAAAACAAACCTAAAACCTTTTTTTTTTTTTTTAATAATAATATTTTTATTTTTCAGTAATTTAAACTTTTAACGTTCGTTTATTATTAAAAAATGTGTATAACTGAAAAAAAAGAAAAAAAAAAGAAAAGAAAGTTCAAGTTTATGAATACAAGTAAGTCTCCAAGAATTCTGATTTTATCCATAAAAAGTGTTATTTTATATTTTTAACCAAAACATCACATATGTTTAAAACAAATTTTTTTTGGGTTCTTTGTACTGCAGTTATGGAATGAAAATAAGTTTGGTACAAAATATAAAATATGAACCTTTGTTATATTTTTTTTCCAAATCACGTAATCTTTTTTTTTCAAAACTCCCGTCCATTTTAGCGGGCTAATAGTGAACAATAATTTCATTTATTTTTACGTTTTCGAATAGCTACAGATCATACGAAACTTTTGAGACCCGGGGCGTTTAAATATAAGAACATTTTTTTCTCTTTCCGAGAGTGAACAAGCTAATGGACATGGATTTCGAAAATCTTGATTTATATTTTTCTTATATTTGCAATTTAACTTACTGGCTCTCCTAGTACTCTCTGCATGCTCCAAACATTCCGACTTTACAACTGGGAGGTCAAAATTCTTATTTGTATATGACATTTCACTTCCACGTTCTTCCTGCGTCCCTTGTTCCGTCTTTATGGAAACCGTATCTTTATTTAATAGATCCATGGCACTGCTGTGGTAGCGTTTGGTAAATGGATCAAGGTCAAAGTAATATATCTGAAACAAAACATCGTTTTAACCTATGACGTTATATAAATAGACTTGCCATAGTCTCACAAACTCAAGATATAAAGTGGCAATTAATCAAAACTCTTTGTTTTCAGCGATTTTCAATAATTTCTTAATTCAAAAGTTATTCGTGTATGATAAAGACAGACGCTTAATAGAATATGTGCATATGAACGAAACAAAATATAGAAAGCGGGCGGCATTTTACACTAAACGACTAGGCGACTAAAGTAGTAGGCCTGGGCACCAGTCGAATTTTAAGGTGTCAAATAGCTATAATGAACAACGATAGTTTGCAAATGGCGTTGATTGTTATTGTATTTGTTATTTCTGCTGATTTGTATGTTGTTTTACCGCAGGCAAGTAACTAAAGAATCATTAGATTATTATTAAAAAAAGTAAATTTTACTTAGCGACGGCATGGCATCGACTTTGTAATTTGGCTGTTGCGCATCCAGACCTGTACATTAGTAGGCCTTGAGTTCTCTAATGACGCATAAAATCTTAGGGCGGAAAGCAATTGTATTATTTTTATAATCGATAATAATAAGTAATTTGCATGTATTTACAAATGAAATGTTATTCCTTCGCTTTTACGACTGTTTACCGTGTAATGGAAACATTTCCTCATCACACAGGAGGGAATTTTGGCGCTTTTAATGCAATTTACTTACTAGTAGGACACGACCTTACTCGACGCGTGGCAGTTTAGTACTAAAGTAAAAGTACTAGAAATCGAGTACTCTACAATGGGCCGTTTTCCTAGTAATTCCAAAATATCCACGAGATGGCAGCAAGGTGTTTAGCGGTCCTCCTGTCATCTAATTTCTGGACCAACTCTATGGACTGACGCACTGACGTCTTTCAATGATTGATCTGTCATTTCGATAGCTATTTGCAATTTGTTTTCCGACAATTTTAGCCAAACAAAGTTTGCTCGATCTGTAAGTAAAATGTACAAAAAGTAAGACACTGCTCTGAGCCACAGACCGTGCTGCTCAACGGCCTCGACGCTAAGCCGGCTCTCAGCGACGATGGACTCCTTATCGTAGCGCTTGTTCTGCCCTTCAAACCATACGTTGAATGTAAGATATGGATTTTATTATACCTCTAATACTTTAACCAGGGATTTAACCGGTCTTTTAAATGTGATCAATTTTAAATAAGTGGTACTATGACACCCTAAATCAGGGTTTGTTGTGAGGCTGAACTGAATAGGGGAGGAAAGAATATGGGAAATGTGAAGGCTGGGAAATGCCTGGTTATTCACACCTGGTCACCTAACACAACTATTGCCATTTCAAGCAATATATCCCTTCAAAATGGTGGTTTTTCACCGGCTGTTTGAGGAAGGGCCTTAAAGAATGGATTTTTAATAAACATCTTGAAAAGACCACTATTATATAAGGGAGGAGAGGGAAATATTCCTAGTATGTAGGTAAATATAGCATGAGAACAAGTCGAATGCTGCTGTCATCTGTGGATGGATGTTCCGCTCTTGTCCGGCGAATTTCTTGCTGGTGAACTGATACAAAAGGGATCTCATCAATTTATTAACATTATCTGCTACATGTATTGCCTAGATCTGAATAACCAGACAGTTACCAATTTCCTCCAGACTCAAAAGCTGCTGTTTTGTTACTCATAATTTTTCATTATTTTTGACGTAGGTAAAAGCAAAGCTTAAATCTCAAAGCATAAAGCTCGAGGCAAAAATCTAATCGCTTAACATTCAAGCTTAAACTCAAAGCTTAAAGCATACTCTTTAATTTCTCCCAACTATGTCTAGGGTATTGCACTGGTCATCTTCTCTCGGATTCCTTGTACTATTCAATTATAATTTTCAGACAAATCTGACCACATGGCGAAGGAGCGTCTGCCCATCCGAGGCCACACATTCGATGAGCACGTGGAATCCTTCATCAGCTACTGCGCCACCACCGTGGGCCTCCAGGTCATGCAGTGGTCACGCTTGCCCTACCTCTGCGAGGGGGACTTCAACCAGTCCTACCACTGGCTGAACGACTCCATCTTCATCATCAAAAAGGACCCAAATTTCCCCGAAACCACGGCTGAATAGAAGTTTTAATAGGTTTACTTAAATTACCTCTCACATTTGTATTTTGATATCCCTCATCTGTGAAATAGATTATATTTCTACCGAACGTTTACAAATAAAATTTTACTATAGGAAAAATCAATGGTTTATCAAGTAAATAAATGTTGTTAAGTAGGGGGGTTGCGAGATTTTTTCGATTAGTTACCCCAAAATAAATATGTGTCAAAATACGTAGTGTGCAATGCTATTTATTACCCCTCTGAGACTTGAAATTGAGAAAAAAGTGACTTATTTATTCTACACTAGTTGCATATTTAATTTGCTAATCTTATTTTCTTTATTTTAACAGGTTGACTTTTCACAAAGTTGCTCACGCATTGACCGATGCTATCACAACTATACAATATTAGAATGTAAAAAAAAATAGAATAAATGCCAAAACAATAAATAATTTATGTATAATGTTAATTATTTGTTGTACTGACATGTTCTTCTATGTGTATAATTTAGGGAAAATTGCAAAGGATTTCATGATTGGCAAATTCACTGGCAAAAGCTCAAATGCGAATCAGTGGATTGAAGATTTTAATAAAGAATGTGAACGCTTCCAAATCAACGAAGACAAAAAGAAAATTGAAATTTTAAAACATTTTTTGGAATTCTCCGGTGTAGAGTGGTACAGCTGCATGCTAATGAAACTTACAGTAGAATCGAAATGGGACACATGGGAAAAAAAAAATTGTGATACCTTTGCAAACAAAGGATGGTCACCCATTAGATATGCTCTCGCCTTTAAGTACCAAACAGGTTCGTTGCTCGAGTATGCTTTAACCCTTCGAATAATAAGAAAATAATTTTCTGTCAAATTTTGCCTATCAAGGTTTGCGCGCAAAATTCCTGGCTCTTCCCATGCATTTTAAATGTTCCTATATATTGGTTTTTTTAACGCTTTTGCAAAAACAAAAATTGTTCTAAAATCTAGATAAAATACTCTTTCCCGTGTGTTTATTAGAAATCAACATTTTTGTTTCTAAATATTAAAATTTTAATATTGGAAATTTAAATTGGCTAAAAAATGCATACCTGCGAATATTCGAATTAAAGTAATTAAAATAGAATAAACTTAAAATTTAAAATACAGACTCCTTTTCCAAATAAAATTTGTAATAAAACTGTCACCTCACTTTTTATCACTTTCATACAATTTTATTTTATAATTAAATGTGGGATACGTCACAAATTGGCGAAAAAATAAACCGTCACTTTTGATCGGGTTTGTAAAATATCTGAAAAACCTAGTTCATATAATTCTGAGACAATAAGAAGCACTATTTCATTCCATTTCTAACATAAAAGAAATCACAAATATTCGCAAGACAGGAAGAGAGATATCTAACTTTTAATAATGCACTGTCGCTATGGGACAATCTGGGTCTCCTGTTATTATAACGGCATATGATGTTTTGGGACAACTTGGGTCTCCTGTGATTAGACGGGTTAAAAAAAGAAAAATTATTGCTGGAAGTAAGGAAATCAATTGATACTGGGACACTTATCGACCTCATAGCATTTGGCTTACCTAATTATGTGATTGAGAAAATTGACAGAGAAATTTTACAAGGAACGGAAGATCTTTACAATGAAATAGGGAAATTGGAACATCTTGTTGGGAAGAATAAATATGAAAAAAAAAATTATTATATATTTTGACGCTAAATCCAAAGAAATTGAAGAAAAAAAACCATGCCGAATCTGTGTTAACGAGAAAAAAGGGAAACGTTACCATCGTGAGGAAAATTGCTGGTTTAAGGAGAAAAAACAAAAAACAGTTGTAAAAAAGGTAAAAAAAATTGAAGAAAGTTCTGAGGAACAAGACACCAAAAACATAAACAAAGGTGAAATAAATTTCAACGAACATATAAACACGGATGGATTTGAACTGATAATAAACCATCTAGATTTATATCAACAATCAGAAATTGATAAGTTGGTAGAAAAATATAAACCAATCTTCGCCAAAGATAAATACGACGTCGGTACTGTAAAACATTATGAAGCTCATATTGACTTGATGGTGGATAAATACTGTTACAAACGTCCATACAGATGCACAGCAGAAGATAGAAGACAAATAGAATATCAAATATCAAAACTATTAGGGAAGAATTTAATTGAGGAATCTTATAGCCCATTTGCTGCTCCAGTAACTATGGCATATAAAAAAGAAGATGATCAAAAAACAAGGTTATGTATAGATTTCAGAGAATTGAACAAAATTGTCGTCCCTCAATCACAACCTTTTCCGTTGATTGAGGATTTGATGGTTGAAACCGTAAACTGTAAATATTTTTCTACTTTTGACATAAATTCGGCATTTTGGTCAATTCCTTTGAAAATTCAAGATAGATATAAAACTGCATTTGTTACACAAGAAGGTCATTTTCAATGGACGTGTCTCCCGTTTGGGTTGAGGACGGCCCCAGCCATTTTTCAAAGAATATTGAGCAACATCATAAGAAAATACAAACTCTCCAGTTTTGCAGTAAATTTTATAGATGACATAATAATTTTTTCAAGAACTTTTGAAGAACATATGCTACATATATCGAGACTAATGGAGGCAATTCTAACAGAAGGTTTTAGACAAAAATTTTCGAAATGTACTTTTGCCAAAAATTATGCAAAATATTTAGGTCACATAATAGAAAACAATTCAATCAGACCTCTGAAAGATTATTTAACCGCTGTCAAAAACTTTCCCGTTCCGGAAACAAAAAAAAATATACGCCAATTCCTAGGAAAAATAAATTTTAATCATAAATTTATGCCACACAGTGCGATTATCCTGGACCCGTTACATAATTTATTACGGAAAGACGTAAAATTCATATGGTCCACAGAATGTCAGGAAACATTTGATAAAATAAAAGCATTGTTATGTTCAGAACCACTTCTGAATATTTTTGACCCCGAACTACCAATAAGCATTTACACGGATGCTAGTATCAAAGGAGTGGGAGCAGTGCTGAAACAAAAAGATAAAAACGGGGACAGTAAACCGGTTGCTTATTTTTCAAAAAAATTGACTGAAGCTCAAAAAAAGAAGAAGGCAATATACCTAGAATGTCTGGCAATAAAAGAAGCTGTTAAATATTGGCAGCACTGGCTTATGGGAAAAGAATTTACGGTCTACTCAGATAATAAACCATTAGAAAATATGAACATAACGGCTAGAACTGACGAAGAACTAGGGGATTTGACTTATTATTTATCCCAATATCAATTTAAAATTAAATATAACCCAGGAAAATCAAACCAAGAAGCAGTCTGTTTAAGCAGAAATCCAGTTCTAGAACCTTATGAAAATACTGACGACTTTTTAAAAGTAGTAAATTTAATAAACCTAGAAGATATAAAAAAGGACCAACACACCAATCTAGAATTACAAAATGGAAAACTTATATTGGAAAATGAAATATACTACAAAAAGAATAAAAGAAGAAAAAAAATTGTACTATCAGAACAACTTAGCAAAAGTCTAATAACAAATGTTCACGATACTTACTGCCACATTGGGAGAACCCAGATGATAAATAAAATAACACCATTCTATACAGCAAAGAATATCATCGAAAACATTAAACAAATTTGTGATGAATGTGAAATTTGTATAAAAAACAAATCAAGGAGGAAGCCAAAATATGGTTTAATGTCACATTTAGGTCCAGCAACACGCCCATTTGAAATTATATCTATTGATACCATTGGAGGCTTTGGAGGGTCACGCTCAACAAAGAAATATTTACATCTTCTGGTTGATCATTTCACGAGATATGCTTATATTTTAACATCAAAAAATCAAAGCTCCAGTGATTTTATAAAATTAATAAAAAATGTGTCACAAGGATACAACATTGATATGGTATTAACGGACCAATACCCTGGTATAAAATCCAAAGAATTTAAAGAATTTCTGAAGAAAGAGAACATAAGAATGGTTTTCACTGCTGTGGATGCACCATTTTCAAACGGGCTGAATGAAAGGCTAAATCAAACTTTAGTAAATAAGCTAAGATGTAAAATAAATGAAAGTGATAAGAAAACATCATGGACTACGATTGCACAGAAATGTGTAGAAAAATATAACGAAACAGAACACACAGTCACCAAGTTTGCTCCAAAATACCTCTTGGAAGGCGAAAATGTGAATATTCTACCACTTGAATTGAAATCAAGACATACAAGTGAAGACCTGAAAAGAGATAGGGAACTAGCTCTTAAGAACACAATAAAATCACACAACTATAATAAAAAAATATTCGACATGCACAGGGAAGAATATAAATTAGAAGTGGGAGACAGAGTCTACGTGGAAAACGGAAATCGACTAAATAGGAAGAAATTGGAGGAATTGCGGATTGGACCATACAAAATTCTAAAGAAAGTCTCAAATTCAATCTATGAAGTTGATACCGGACACAGAAGAGCAGAATCAAACCTCTATCACATTACAAAACTGTGTCCAGTGTTTGCTAGTAAATGAACAATTGCATGCTTTCTCTTTTGCGATTGTTTCTCCCTAGGGGGGGAGATGTAAAGAAAACCACTAATGAGCGCTTTCCTTAAGCGTGTATTTGCTGCGTCACTGAGTAAGTGCCGAGTTAGTGGCACTGAGTAAGTACCAGGTTAGATATCACTGCTGACAGCAAAACAACAGAATCGAATTATTTAAATATAACTGTCAGAATGATTGCATAAAAAAATCCTAAAAATATTATCTAATTATCTTATTTATTATTATATGAAGAAACATGAAAAAAGGGCATTAAATGTTGTTTCTTTTGTTTTATAGGTAAGTAAACCTTTCTTTTAATCTATGGTGTAATTTTGTAAATAGTTGTAAATACGTATTACTAATAAAGCTTTTGTTTTATAGAGAAACACAATAACGCCTTTGTTTTCATTATAGATATCGTCGCTTTAGTTCGTTTTACTCCAACAGACCAAAACGTAAATCATGAGAAACAGCGCTTTAAAGTTTTTTTTACGAAAAAGGCATATAAAATTAAATTAGCTAAATTGTAGGTCTACTAAAATGTTTTAAAGTATTACAAATTGTTTTTTTTAAGTACAATATGTTCTAAATGTATAAAATTACGCAGAAAACACGTTTTTAATTTGGATGTTGGCCAAAGTGATGAATTTTTCTTGCGAAAGTTGGATATTGGACAAAGGACACTGGATGTTAGACAAGAGCGCGTACTCTTGCGTGAAGTTACTTTATCTAACGTGCTTGGTATTACAGGGAGATCGAAAAGCATTTCAATTCATTGAACTTTGATAGGTATTTATGAATTTATCTTATGTGTCCTTTGTTTTCGCGTTGAGACCTAAATATTCGGGTGTGATTTTTAAATAGTTTCTTATAACATTCGACAATTTTTTAGAAATAATTTGTTTCTTGGTTGGGAAACAAGTTTCAAGAGTAAGTTTTTGTAAAATAATAACATCGTAAAATCATCAATGAAAACGTAAGTTTTCAGACAATTATACTTATTAAATAATGTTTCAGGTGTGTTTTATTGTTGGCTGCTATTCATCAACCGTTAGTCATCAGATATCGTTAGTCATCCTACGTTTATTAGTTATTATTTGAGAGGCGGGTATGGGTACCGCCGCTCCGGGAACCATTTATTGGATAACCAACACCTCTGCCATAGGTCACCCCAAGTGGTTCGCTACGTTTGGTGACTTAGCAGGGGTGGCCGGGTTCGTGGTGTGAGTTTAATCTGGAGCCTGGCGACGGATGCGTCTGCCCACCAACTGCGTGGTAGGCTGGATCGGGAAAGACTGGTTAAGGAAGATCTGTAGACCTCTCCAGCAGGACTCTCGGAACATCGCTTTACCCGCAGTGGGGAGGGATTGATTCATACGTGCGTCACTCCTTAACACACTGACTCCCAGATTCCTACCCACCCCTCATACCTTTTTCTTCCCACAACTTCCTCTACTTCCTTCCCAAAAACGACATAGGCCCTGAGGGGAATTATTTTCCTCAGGGCCTCCTGTGTGGAGCTGTGAAAAGGTCTCCCTAAGTGGTTCGCTACGTTTGGTGACTTAGCAGGAGTTCCTGGGTTCATGGGGTGAGGTTTGTCCAGGTCTTGACGGCGGATGAGTCTGCCCACCAGCTGCGTGGCGGGCCGGATCGAGTGAGACTGCGTGAAGGAGTCCTTTGGACCTTTCCAGCCGGACTCTCTCGACCCCATTGCCTTGCACCGCAGTTGGAAGGACAGTTTCTTACGTCCGTCACTCCTATACACACTAAACCCCAGATTCCTACCCACCCCTCATTCCTATTTCCATCCAAGAACTTCATATTCTTCCTTTCCTCAGAAAGACCCTCCACACAGCATCCCCTCGTAGGCCCTGAGAACATATATTGTAAAGCGTTTTTGCACTAAAACAATGCTATTCAAATTATCCAAATAATTAATATACACTCGTATTATTTTTATCATATTTATTACGGCATATAAATCGGAGATTTAGTATGATCAGACCCGAAAGGTTGGATTGATTTACGTGATTTTATTTTTATGTTAATACTGCACAAGAGTCCCAACCGCTTCCAACCGCCTGGACCAAGTCAGGCTATACATAGCATACCCAATTTTGTGAGGCTGGATGTAGCGGGAAGGGGATGCAGTTATGAAGGTTGGTAAGTACCTGGCTATTCAGATCGAGTCAATAACCACGGCTAAAGCCATTTCAAGCAATGCTTCAATTCCAAATGGCGGTCTTACATCAGGGTGATAATGAGAGTATCTTCCACTCTGGAACGTGTCGCAAATACAGCATGTATATATATTTATATGTATATATTTTTTTATTGATTTTTGTTATTTCACTATTTAAACATAAAAAACACATATACCTACACGTACGTTTTTTTAATGGTTAAAGTTGTGAAATATGTATATATATTTTTAGATTAGCTCCACACAGGTGGCCCTGAGGAAAATAATTTCACTTAGGAGGAGTCTTTATAAGGAAGGTAAGGATAGGAAATTTGGGAAGAAAAAGGGTATGAGGGGTGGGTAGGAATCTGGGGGTCAGTGTGTCCGGGAGTGACGGACGTATGAATCTATCTCTCCAATTGCGGTGCAAGGCGAGAGTCGGGAGAGTCCGGCTGGAAAGGTCAAAAAGCCTCCCTTAACCAGTCTCTCTCTCACCACGCAACAGGTGGGCAGTCGTATCCGCCGCCAAGACCTGGACGAACTTCACCCCATGAACCCGGGCACCCTTGCTAAGTCACCAAACGTAGCGAACCACTCGGGGTGACCTATGGCAGAGATGGTGGTTATCCAATAAATGGTTCCCGGGACGGCGGTACCCATACCCGCCCCCCAAAATAAACAAATTTACCAAAATAAAAATTACTTGTGCATGATGGGATTGAAATTTGCGACATCCGGATCGCTAGTTGAGAGTCTTATCCCTAGACCACAGGAGGCCGTCGTGTGATAACAGAAGTGTAGTATCCAACATTTTAAAATAAAAAGTTAACTCGAAGGATTTTGAAACACAATAGATAGCTACAAGTTCTTTATAAATGTATAAAACAATAGACGACGAGTTTTTTGTAAAAATGATCCTATGTTCGAACACATGGGATGTGATTTACGTCTATTACACAATACAGACTTGTAAAAAAAAGAGGTCATAAAACAATCCTAACCACGAACCACATTTTTAGCTTCATAACAAATGAATCCCAGTATTTGAGGTACCACTTAGTTGGGCCAAATTATTAGAAGGGTTACAAAAGGGGCTGAAATTAAATAACTGAAAATTGATCTAGGTAAAAAAAGTCAAATGAATGGGATACCTAATCATTAAAAATGTGCGAATGGTAATAACATTTTTATTGACAATCCAAAGCTCGAACAAAATATAACTCGAATAGGTAAGAAATAAACAAACACATAAGAAATATGAGGCACTCAAAGTATAAAATAATAGAAATGCTTTCATTGTCATTCGGTGTACAATTCTCCCATGAAGATTTCAATGATAAGATATTTATAGGTACACAAATACAACTGATCTTTGGCACTAAATATACCAAAAATGTTTTCATTGTTACACTAAGATTTGGTTGATTAAAATAATAAGATACTTTAGGCATTAAATGTACCGAAAACAAAAACTTGTTTATTTCCTTATTCTAATAATTAACATGTTTTAAATATCTCAGGTAGAATTCTGACACAAATATTTGGTAGATAAACACATAAATATTAGGTACTAAAAGCAAAAAAACTCCTGCATTGTCTTTATTTTAATAATTGTGTTTTATATTACAAGTAGGTACCTATTCTTACACAAAGATTTAAATAATTAGGTAAAGGTAGATAAACATGAAGCTATTACTCACTAAATGTGCCAAAAACAAAAACTCCTTCGTCGTACTTATTCGAAAAATTGTCTTGTTTTAAATATCATAAGTAGAATTTTTACACGAAGATTTGGCTGATAAATATACAAATATTTTAGGAACTAAATGTACCGAAAATGAAAACTCCTTGATTTCCTTATATTAATAATTGGCTTGTTTTAAATATCATAAGTCGAATAATTACCTACATGCAAATTTGGTTGATAAACAGATATTTTAGGAACTAAATACACCGAAAATTAAAACTCCAATGTTCATTTCCTTATTCTAATTGTTGGCTTGTTTAAAGTATCTGAAGTATAATAATGATTTCATTAAGATTTGGTGGATGGACACATATATTAGGTATATAGGTACTATAGTACATCAGTCCTTATTCTAATAATTGTGTTTTTTAAATATCACATGTAGGTATTTTTGAACAAAGATTTAAATAAATATGTGCTTAAAACAAAAGCTCATTCAATGTTCTTATTCTTATAATTGTTTTAAATATCATAAATAGGTATTTTTACACGAAGATTTAAATAATTACGTATAGGTAGATAAACATACCGATACCTCTTTATACACATACGCCTTAAGGATCAAATTCCGAGTGTATTCCATATAATGTCGTCCTTATACTCTTCGTTAATTGATTTTTCTTCAACTTCGGTCAATTCGTTTTAATATTTAATTGGTTAAATTAAATTAAAACAGCGACGAAGGTTATTTCAATTTTTAGTACGATATTTCACCACAATATAGAACTTGGCATTTATTACAATATTTTCTCAAAAAATACACAACTTTATTATAACCACCCTGTAACGGACGACAAGTTGAAACAATTTGCTGAGAAAATATTGTAATATTAATTATCTGTTATGTTTTCCTTAAAAATTTTTATCCTTTTCCATAGTTTACATCTTTATGCATTTTGTCTGAAGAAATCTCCTAGAAAACCACTAAAGTAACTTGGTAACTAGCATAATCATAAGTGAAGATATTTACTTTCGTGGCGCTAAACGAACGAATGTTTGGAATGAAAGCAATCACGTGGTCCTCCGCTGCGCTGCCATTGGCTGTGTGGTCTGTTAGAGCAATACGCCCGGAACCAAGAGTTTGAATTTCGCACGTTGGCTAAGATACAGCTTGGATGTTGGAGAAATTCCTATGAAATTTGACTGAACGGCCGGTTTAAAAACGGGAGTCCTTTTGGCCAACGTGTGGATGTTGGATAAATACGCTCGAAATGTTGTTTCATTTTGGAGGACGTAAGACAAAGTGCGTTTTGAAAACCCCCTAAATAATTTTTTTAATTTTTTTTTTCACTTGCATTGTATACATAAAGACTTTCTGAGAACTACTGCATACTTAACTCAATTTCGCTAAAAATGGTCTGTTGGAGTAAAACGAACTAGAGCGACGATATTTAAAAACGGTTGACGGAAACGTCTTCAACCGTCGGATTATTCAGTTTCTAGATCTTTTTTTCTGTATTTATTTGCATTGAGCGTGGCCATTTATTCTACAATGTCTTGGAAATACTAACCTCAAAATAGGTAGACGTCAAATTGACAGTTTTAACGTTTTCAAACAAAACGCCAAATAAATTCCCTAACTTAATTGTACCAATCGGCGTAAGTTAACCTAGGTAGCGTAAGACACAGCGCAGTTGTGCATTCTATAGCCTAAATTAAAGAACAGTGGTCGCTCAGTATGATTTGGAATAATGGCTGCTACCAGGCTTGAGTCTCACTTAGCCAATATAATATAAACTACTTACGTTCAAGGCCAGGCGCGGCGGTCAATACCAATGTGTTGAAGGAAACGTCACTATAAAAGTACAAGTGCAAGAATTCGAAAAAAAAAGTACAAATGCAAGACAAATATTGTTTAGTTAAAACAATATTATTTCAGAAAAGTGGAACAAGAATGTTATTGCGTGACGACGCGTGAAAACGTCTACCAAAAGAAATTTCCTTAGACAATGAACAACTTAGGAAAATAATCATAAAATTCAGCAACTCAGTTGACAGTTCCTATCTTACATAATATGAAGATGATGCTTGTGAATAAATTAAAATGGCAACACCTTGATTTTACAATAAACTAGTTTTTTCTTAGTTCTTCTATGGATAAATCACGGCGTGTTTGTTTGCTGTCACTTTGTTGGTTATGTTATTTTTGCTTTACTCGTTTCGTCGATTTGTACAACCTTGAACGAGAACAATCCGTCCATCTGTCAAGATATCCTTCAACCTCATTACAAAGTTAAAGTAAAACAAACTACCAGTTCTTTACGTAAAAGTATGGATTTCACCGCCATCAAGTTAGAACCAGGCACAAGTGCTGAAGAGAGTGTTGCTGTGACATTAACTGAAATCGATATAGACTTTCCTTTTATCAAAAAGGAATGTCCGGAATCCATTTCCGGAAAGAACTCAGGTACTTGTTTCGCTATTCTTTTTTTGGTACCTAACTGTGATACAGACGCACAATACAATCGAACATATTGATCAAATGGCAGGTTTTTGGTAACGACATACCCATACCTACATATCAATCCTGTTTGCGCTATTCTGCTGGCTATTAGCTTGTTTTACGTAAAAAAAATTACTTAACAATTTACTTAAGCCATTTAACGCGACTTTCGATTCAAACTGGGGATATTTTGCCGAGACTATCTTCCAATCAGAGCAAAAATTCTCCTATTTATCTTGATCGCTATTTTTTTTTTCGTTAAATTGGTCATACAATATCTCATTTAAAATTCAGAATTAACATTATTGTCTGAGATTCTGAGTATGACTCCCAGTTGATTTAAAAAATATATACTGTGTTAAATGCTACTGTGGTGTGGTCACCCTATGAATGCATCTGGTAAGCCACAACTAATAGGTACCTTATATTTTCAGTTTACAATATAATGTTATTGTTGCCAACGATGAGTATACTGCCCAGCTATAATTAAATTATTAATAATTCATGTCTGAATAATTGTTCTTGGTGCTTCTTTTGTAGGTTTATAATTATTTTTTTAAAGTTAATATGTATTTTTTTATTTTTTATTTATTTATTTTTTTATTTATTTATAAAACACATGATACATAATTAACACATTTTTTTACATAAAGAAGATATATTAGATCACCATACTAGGCGGCTGCCTGTTTCATGGTGACCAATGGAGTATTGTTACTTTGTATGAAATATGAAGTCTAGTACTAACTAACTAACTAACCATCACGCCGTTTCCCCGAAGGGGTAGGCAGAGAGGACGGACCGCCAAACAACTCGGTCTTGGCATACACTCTTTGCCTCACTCACATTCATACATCGTCTCATACATTATCTTCTATTGTTCTGACTTTTGACATGGCCCGACTCAAGTATTTGATTCACTTGATCGTGCCACGTCTTCCTCGGGCGTCCCCGACTTCTTCTACCATTCACATTCGCGTCGTATATTCTTCTTACACTACTTTCTTCGTTCATTCGCTCTACATGCCCAAACCATCTGAGGGTCCCTTTCTTAATCTTACTCATTATGCTTACATCAGCCTTACATTCTTTGCGGATATCCACATTTCTCACACGATCATACATTGTTTTACCACACATACGTCTCAGGGATCTCATTTCAACAGCATTCAGCTTACTTTCATCCTTCCTCTGCCAGTTCCATGCCTCACTGCCATACATCAGGGTAGGTAGCAGGACTCCATTGTGGACTGCTAGCTTCGCTTCTTTCGACAGTTTTTTATTAGCGCCAACGGCATTCAGTCCACCATTAATGGAGTTACCGGCATTCACCCTTCTTTCAATATCTCTATCAGCCTTCCCATCTCTCGTAAACATACTACCCAGATACACAAACTCATCCACCTGCTCCAAGTATTCATCATTCACAACTATGTTGCATACTGTTTTCGTACTCTCTCTTTCAAACACCATGACTTTAGACTTACTTACATTCATCATTAACTCATTCTTCATACATACTTCATTCATCCTAGATACGAGAGACTGTAGATCTTCCATATGAAAGTCTAGTATGAACGTAAATTACTTTGTAAAACTGCATATCTCGTTACAGGAATGCCCTAGTGAGATATGCAGCTTATGTTTTTCATGTATTTCTCATTTTTCAATAAATAAATAAATACATATGCTTAACCAAGATAATCCTACTAATATTATAAAGGCGAAAGTTCGTGTGGATGTATAGATGTCTGAATGTAGGTTTGTTACTCTTTCACGCAAAACTACTAAATGGATTTTAAAAATTCTTTCACTAATAGAAAGCTACATTATTTGCGAGTACTATAGGCTATATATATATATTAAACTTTTTGCAGCAAACGTCATCAACCAAATTAAAAATCTTAACCTTATTCTAATATATATCAGGTAAAATAAATTTATTACGTTTACGTACATACGTAAACTAAATAATGTCATCGTCATTAGTGCATTTGCTCACCCATACTGGAGAAATACCTTATTCACTTTTGCCTTGTGTAGTTATTCATGTACACGAAACACATAGAGAGATATTTACAATGTCACATTCTTACTAATAATCGTGTTATTATTAGTCAATTACTACAGTCTTTTGTATTTTAGATGAACGAAGTATGCAAGAAATGAAAAATGTTAATATATTATCTATTAATATATTATTTAAAAACTCATCGTGTTTGAAGGAGTTCCATATATTTGTGAATGATGAATTGAGTAAGTGGATGAATTTGTATAGTTGTGAAGTTTGTTAGCATTGACATGACGGGAAGTTAATATTTATTCTACGCGTTATTGAAGTAAAGCTATTAAAATACTTGTTTTTTTATCTCCTGATTCAGCCAACGTTTCGGACAGTGTTACAGTGTCCATCGTCAGGGCAGATCGGTTGGTTAAAGAAAAAGCTAGAGGATCGCAACACGGCATAATAGCCCCAAAATTCAAACTCAATTATAAGTGTATTGTTTTTTTTGTTATTCCAGGTAGCATTTATTTGGAGACTGTACCCATCAAGGCAGAACCAGGACCCCGAGAAGAAGATGGAGAGGAAAATACTTATACGGAAATAGACATAGACCTAAAAGATGTTAAAAAGGAATGCTTAGAGCACTCTGAAAATATTACCGATACTACTTCAGGTAAAATCGATTTGTATTTATCTGATTTCGTTTTAATAAATTGCCCGTTTCATTATTCATGTCTTCTTATTGATATTTATCTTCCATCTTTTGACAGAATAATTAATTTATAATGATTCATAATAATTTTCCAACTCTTGCCGACAAAATAGCACTCATCCTAAAAATGAGAACACCTCAGTACAGGTCCGCCTAGTGAGGTGTTCACAAAACACATTTTATAACAAATTTACGTACAGTTACGGAGCAATAACATTTTTCTTATTGTACTGAAACTTATTATTTATGTACTTAAACCAATGTAACAATCTGTTCAGTGTATGTTTGAGAATAGAGATAAATAAATAAACAAATCTTTTTCAGACAAGATAACGGACTTGAATATCCTCATGCACCCTGGAGAAAAACCTCATTCGTGTTCCCATTGCAACTACACCTGCTCAGACAAATCAAGTTTAATGAGGCACTTACGCACTCATACTGGAGAAAAACCTTATTTGTGTTCCCATTGTCACTACTCCAGCTCAGAAAAATCAAGTTTAATGAGGCACTTACGCACCCATACTAGAGAAAAACCTTATTTATGTTCCCATTGTAACTTCACCTGCTCAGAAAAAGCAAGTTTGATGAGGCACTTACGCACGCATACTGGAGAAAAGCCTTATGCATGTTCCTATTGTAACTACTCCTGCTCACACAAGTCAGCGTTAATAAGGCATTTACGCACACACACTGGAGAAAAATCTCAGCGATGTTCCCATTGTAAATACACCTGCGTCCATAAGTCTGCGTTAACAAGGCATTTACGCACCCATACTGGCGAAAAACCTCATTCATGTTACCATTGTAACTACACCTGCTTACGCAAATCGGATTTAACGGTGCACTTACGCACCCATTCTGGAGAAAAGCCTTATTCTTGTTCGCATTGTAACTACTCCTGCTCACGCAGGTCAAACTTATATGTGCACTTGCGCACCCATACTGGAGAAAAACCTTATTTATGTTCCCGTTGTAAGTACACCTGCTCACATAAGTCGGTATTAATAGTGCACTTGCGCACTCATACTGGAGAAAAACCTTTTTTTTGTTCCCATTGCAACTACATTTGCTCAGACAAATCGAGTATAAAGAGGCACTTACGCACCCATACAAGAGAAAAACCTTATTCATGTCCCCATTGTAACTACTCCTGCTCAAGCAAATCTCACTTAACAGTGCACTTGCGGACCCATACTGGAGAAAAACCTTATATATGTTCCCATTGCAATTACACTTGCTCAGACCAATCGAGTTTAAAGAGGCACTTACGCACCCATACAAGAGAAAAACCTTATTCATGTCCCCATTGTGACTACTCCTGCTCAATCAGATCGTATTTAACAAAGCACTTACGCACACATTCTGGAGAAAAACCTCATTCTCATACTTGCTAACGAATGGGATATTAACAATGTCATATTCATACTTATTGAGAAAAATCATTATCTTGTTCCGGTTGTAACTATTATAAAACAAATTTTAACCGCCTTCCAGAAACCCCCTTTGTGTTCCGATATTATATGCTTGCACGGTGAAAAAAATCCTCTTTCATGTCCTGCGGAGCGATTCTTTACCTTTTGTGAGATCTCTTTTGTGGGATTTTGTGAGATCTGTCAGATTAGTATGAGTAGATGGTTTTAATTGCTTTTTATAGTATCAGGCCAGCTTTACCGATTCGTGACAGCTCACAGTTGAAATCTGACATCGGCTCATAAAAAAGCAAATAACAGCCATAGAAAATCACACAATTTAACAGATCTCACAAAGGATTTTGAATCGCTCGGCTGACTGCTACTATTCATGTTCCAAAAATAGTTGTCTTAAAATGCACATGTTTACCCACAGTGGAGTAAAACCTGCTTCATGTTCCGACTGCAACTCTTCATTTTCTATAAGGGTTAATTTAAAAAACCCTTGTCTCCCCACGGCGAAACTTATGTCTAAAACATCACCTACATTGGAAACTACCTTTTTTTCATGTCGTTTTTGCAACTACTTCTAGCTATTTGTTAAAAAGCTGAAATGGGTATAAGCATCATTAAAAAAATGGTTGGATATAATACCTATGAGCGTATTGTATCCAACCATTTTTTCATCACAACACTGAGAAAGCTGAGTTCGTCAAATCAATCATTAATATTGACTGTTTCTCTTTGAGAATTCACTAATTATGTTTTAAAACCCGTTATTACATATGTCAGGCTAACAAATGATATTAAATACTACCAAATGATATTCTATTTCTTACGTAATAGGTACATAACCATGTAAAAAATTAACATCTTATAACTTGTATTATAATGTACTGTGTATGTCTTAATAAACAAATAAACAGATTACAAACATGTTTGAATTCCAATGAATGTTGTCAGTGCCTCTATAGTGATCGTACTACTCAGATTATACTTCGGCTTCACCGTTGATCCATTCCTCAAATGGAATCTTCACATTAAAATAATTGCAAACAAAATACGAAAAATCGTGCACCTTTTTGGAATTATACGAAACTTTCTCGACTTTAACACTTGTCTCTTTATTGAGTTCGGTATCATAGCGAGGGGTGGTTGTACTTCTTTTACTCTAATCCCAAACATGGAGGAATGGAAAAAGTCTATAAAATTAATCCTTAATGTCATGATCCAATACAGTTACTTTTTTCCGTTCGTTCCTATACGATTTTGGATTCTAGTGACTTTAGAAAAATAAATATTAAAAAACATCGTTTTTGATACAATTTTCGATAGTGGATATTTTGTATCGATATATCGGATCAAAATATATCGCCTAAAAATATCGATATATCGAATTAAAAGAATCGATATATCGATACTTTTTCAACAAGCCTACAGTGTAATTGCCCAAATGTAAAAAGTTGTACCAATATACATACCCTGGACTTACAATAGATGTCAATTTTAACTGTTCAATTCATATTGAAAATGTATGTAATAGATTAAGACCCATTTTAGGGAAATTTTACCAACTAAAAAACTTTGTTAATAAAAATATATTGTACGGTATATACAACGCATTAGCAGAATCGACTATAGGATACGGAATAAATATTTACGGATTAACTTACAAAATGTACTTAAATAAAATAGAACAACTACCAATCCGTTTCCTAAAATTGAAACCAGGCACAAAAAAGTTCAATAATTATGTGATGGCGATTATAAAAAAAATTTCTCCTTGTATAATGTGCTCTTTATACTAAGTAGGTGTAACGGACGTGTCAGCGTCTTAACAAGACTGTAATAGGGGCACCGGTGTCTCGTGTACGCTGATCCGGATATGTCCAAATGATGAGGGTGGTAACCCTGGATTGTTGAGGGTGGTAACCCTAGATCTGCCTCCTTGCACCCAGAGCTTGGTGAATGGCAGCCCTGGATGTCCTGGTCTCTGCCTGAACCTGGCGCCTTGCGGTGTCCTAAGTAGGGCCGGCTTGTCTTGAGGAGGTAGGCACCAGGCTTGATCAGGCAGAGCTTCAGCAGGAGGCAGTCGGAGAGAGGTCTTCCAGAGGAAGTATGTAGTAAAACACTTGTTGAGTAAAAAACTTGAAATGATTTATTCCAAAAAAATCGTTCCTTATATTCCAATTGGTGAGCCCGATTTGGGGCCGGACAAATCCACAAAAAAGTGTTGGGGGGAGTCATTCCGCGCCACCACTAGTATATACGGGGCGGATAAATGCTCATAGTATATTTTGCCTGTTTCATTCGAAAAAGCGCTCGCTTAAATTTCAAACTTTACAGGATTTTGTAGCGCAAACTGCTGGTTAAAAAACAAATTTATAATTAGAAACAAGTAAGGAAAAGTATGATGTATAACTAGATTTTTTGTTTGGAGAATTTTGATGCATTTTTTAGATTTCTGATTTGAAAATTTACGTTATATGATTTTAATTAAATGATTCCACAATGAAATACAATTAAATTATTTTTCCCAGGTTTCCCGTGAGATAATCTACCGAAATCTGTTTATTTAATCATCCCACGAGGTCCCCGGTTTTTGAAATGGGAAAAATGTGAAAATTTCATCTGCGAAATTTAACAAGTACAAACATGACTCTATTTTCTATGGGATTTTTTCCTAGAGACAAAGTTGTATGGTGTGCTGGTCAGGCGGCCAACCGTCCCGCATTGACAGTTGTAGTCCCGCATTGCAATATTTACAAAAATAGTTAAGCAAATCGTCTAAAGCGTCCCGCATGTCCCGCATTCCTATATTTTTTTAAATCCTGTCTATGGTAGTCAAATAAACTTCCTCTATATTTAGTCTATTTAAGCCATTTGGTTAAGTTCAAGACAAAATTTGTCCCTGGAAAAGGCCCGAAGATATCGATCTGGGGATTGGTTTATTTACGTTACAAGCAAGAGTCAAAGAGCGCCAGTGTAGTAGTAGTGATTGAGTTGTTTTGTTTACGAATTAGTGCACGCTGTGGCACGTAATATTTATAACCCATATTTATCTTTCAAATCAAATCAAATAATTTCTTGACCATGCCGACCGTGAAAAAGCGGTGTTGTAAGTTCAGTGAAGAATTGCAAAAAGAATTTCCTTTTTGGCAAAAGTGTTTACATTTATTTCTGAATGAAGTTTTAATTCACCGCATACAGATTTAATTTAAACCAGTTTTGTGTACAGAATTCAAAATTCCAGTTGGATTCGTCTGCTGAGATATTTCGAAGGAAAATATTCTCTTTTTCAAAGTGCAGTAATAAAATTCTAGGAGCAGACTATGTATGTGCTGCCAAAATCAAAGAGAAACCTTTTTCATGTTCTGAGTGTAGTTTAAATTCGCTGCATACAGATTTAATTTAAACCACCTTTGTGTTCAGAATATAAAGATACATTAAATAACAAGTTGAAGATTCATCCTGTACCGACTGAAGCTTTACATTTAGATTGCAAGTTCAGAATGTAAAATTTCGTCTCCTGACATATTTCGAAAATTCTAGTCGCAGACTATGTATGTGCTGCCGGAATCAAATAGAAACCATTTTCATGTTCTGAGTGTAGTTTTAATTCGCCGCATATATAATTAATTTAAACTAGTTTTGGGTTCAGAATATAAGAACCAATTAAATAATAGGTTGCATATTCATCCTATTACATGAATACCACTCTCGATTTCCGAGATAGCAGTTATAAATTTGCGGTAGAATTCATGAACATGATTTTTTTGGATACTCTGTCACTCAACTATGAGAAAAAAAGTGAGGTTAAAAAAATAGGATATCCAGCCCCCCCCCCCCCCCCCAGGCTGACACCCACTGTCCCGCATTGATATTTTATAAAGTTGGCCGCCTTACTGCTACCACAATGAATACGGTGATTAATACTTGGGTAGAAAATATCTTACCAGCAGCTATCACGAGCACGGAACGATTAATTTCACTGTGTTGGGAATATTGTAAGGGATATTATATGTAAAATTAGAGATGGGAAACAGAATGAAATGATTGGCGTTTAAGAAAGTACTTCAACAAAATTTGTAGGTCATACATAGACAACAAGGTCGTCATAGACAATTATTATGATTGCAATCGAGTAGGTACTGATCACAGAGTATCATCAAAAAATGTTTATCACGAGATTTTTTTCCCTAGTAACCACCCAAGTGGGCGTTGTTTGGCCTGCCTTGGCGATGCAGCGCCTCGCAGTTATTCGCAAAGGGAAGGAGGCATCGGTTTGCTCATTCGCTCACTTGCACTCTTGCAATGCGCCATGGAGTAGTTTAGTGCATAATGTTTTTCAATGCCTCCTGGGTCGATCATTTGTAAAATAATGCTGTAAAAGAAAATACATAACTCAATGCTACGTAAAAAAGGGGGAAATCGTTTCCTATTTTTATTGATTAATTAATTTGTTTGCTTTTATTTTTTTATAAGAACTTACGCAAGAGTTATAGGTGTTTGACTTAAGGCCCATTAACCAGCGGCCGAAAATTCAGATTTCGTAAGAACACGGTTTTGCTATCGTACTCCTGCAACAGCGTGAGCGGTTCCGATTAGAAAGATTGATTATTCTTCATACCAGTATTTTTACCTAATAACTGAATATGGATATTATTTCATTTAATTTTTGTTTTATAAAAAACTAATCAATTGAAACAGATAATAAACATAGTAAATAAAAATTAAGAAATACATTAAAATAAGTGAAAAAAATTAATCAAAATTTGAAGAAAAATAGAAATAAAAATAATAATTATATTCTGATATACAGAATCTAATAAACTATAGAACATATTATATCGGGATGTTCTATATTAGCGCCGTCCGAGTATACATTTAGGCACAATCAGGTTTTAAAAATAATTCATCAAAGTTTGGTAATTAAACATAACTTGATTGATTGCCGTAATGTAGTACCATATTATGAATATGAACCAAATTCATTTATAGAAAATGAATTTTATAAAATATATTATGATAAAACTATACTAACAGACAGAACAATTAGTCATAATAGACCTGATATAGTTTTACATGACAAAATTTAAAAAAATAACTTATATCATTGATGTAGCTATTCCAAATTCCTGTAATATTCAAAAAACTGTTTCTGAAAAAATAAGAAAATACACAGATTTAGGAAATGAGATTAAAAGAATTTGGCATTCTCGGACTATAAAAATATTACCATTTGTTATTTCGGCCACTGGCATAATACCTAGGAATCTGATTCAAAATTTAAGCATATTAGATTTGTCAAAGAATTTGTATATAAAAATGCAAAAATCAGTAATTTTAAATACATGTAGGATTACAAGAGATTTTTTAAATATTTATATTGAGGGATCAGTAGGATTTATAGGTTCAATTAGAAATGCCACAGAGCCGAACCCTCTGATATGAAACTATCTGGAGTCGGTGAATTATATTCCCATTTGGTCTCTAGTAGGTTGACATGTTGTTCTTGTATTGTTTTGTATTTATAATACTTATATAGTGCAATTGCATAGCGTGGGTTGACTAGATGATCATTTGGGGAAGTGTGTGAAAGGGTTTAGTTTTTTTTTTTTTTTGGGGAAAATTTAACCCGGACATTTAAATCTGGTGCGTAAGATTTAGTGTTAAGAATTCGTACATTCGACGGAAATTTATAAATTAAAACATAAATAAAATTCGGTTGAGAAATTAAGAGAGCAAAAAAAAATATTTTAAAGAAAAATAAAAATAAAAATTTTGAAATGCGAAAATTATTAATTAAAATGGAGTGTTGAACTCGCAAAAATAAAGCTGGTTGTTTTCAGGTGGAAAAAATATAATAAGCAGTAATTGTTGAATGAAACACTAGTATATATTGAATCATTTGGCGGGTATTTGATAAGCCGCCGTAGCTCAGTGGTCAGAGCATCCGACCGGCAATCAGAAGGACACGGGTTCAAGTCCCGTTGGCGGCAAGTATCTTTTCTCGGAAGATTTTTCAATGTAAATGAGTGTTTCAGGCTGACAATTATTGCTTATAATAATTGTTACCCTTTGTGCTATGCATAAAAATGTTGGCTAAACGTTAGTTTATAAATTAAAAAATAATAATTAATATTTGACAAGTTTAAGTATTTCCCCAATAAATGCAGACATAATTTGTCTCGACGCCATCTAGCGAGGGATTTAACACTAACAATGTCTCTCTCGCAAAACTAAAGTTGGTTGTTTTCAGGTGGAAAAAATATAATAAGCAGTAATTGTTGAATGAAACACTAGTATATATTGAATTATTTCCCGGGTATTTGATAAGCCGTCATAGCTCAGTGGTCAGAGCATCCGACCGGCAATCAGAAGGACACGGGTTCAAGTCTCGTTGGCAGCAAGTATCTTTTCTCGGAAGATTTTTCAATGTAAATGAGTGTTTCAGGCTGACAATTATTGCTTATAATAATAATGAGTGTTGAACTCACGTATTCTTTGAAGTACGCTCGTCCCCTTTCAAATATCTAATGTTGTACTCGTGCTATATAAAGTGATTTAGAATTACTTGACTTTATGTCAGTACTCAAAGCATTATATATTTTAGGAGCGGTAAACCAGAATAGTCGTTGAGCGAATGATATATCTACATCCAAGTTATGATCAAATGCTTGATAGTAAAATTATGTACTTTAAACTGTTTCTTGGCATGGGTTGCTATGCTATTTAATAAATAAATTGTTTCTCCCTGCTTGTGCGTTCATTCACCCCGTTCCCCTTCCTCTCCCGCATCGCCTTCCTCTCTCGCATTCCCACTCCGCCTCTCCACCTTCCCTCTCCCCGCTCCACTCCCCCCTTCCCCCGTACCGCGAACCCTCCCCCCTTCCTCCACTCGGGAACCACTACCCGAGTTCCCCTACCATATCACCAATCCAGCATTCAATACATTCAATCTCTGTACATTCGAAGAGCTCGCGTGCCACCTACTGCAATTTAATTAGCGATAGTGACAACCATGTGCAGTGTAATTACATTTGTAAGTGCTTTGATGTAAATCACTTTTGACAAACCTAATAAAAAAAAATTAAAAATAAAATCTTTGCCTCTCTTAATTTTAATATTAAAAGGGTGTTAAAAAGATGAATACTTATTCACGAGTTCAATATTTTAATAATATTAATAAAATGAAAAAAATATGTCTTGATGATGATAATGAACTATGATGTACGAAAATTTGAAAATAATCATTCCTGTAGTTTTAAAAGGAAACAAACAAGACATAAAAAAAGTTAAATAATCGTTCCTGTAGTTTTTAAAAGGAAACAAACAATACCATAAAAAAAGAAAAAAAATAGGGAATTAAATCCATGTTAACTGCTTATGAGAGATAAAAATTATACATGCTGGAGACTCCCTGGTGTAACGTCAGACCAAATATTCATAATCACCATTTTCGTAAAAACCTGTTTTGTAAACGAGTCCGCATATGTCGTATTTTTTTATTTTTTTTTTCATACATTTTTTATTAGTAACAGATATTTGTTTTTTTTTTGGCTACCACACTAGGCTAAGCCCGTGTTGTGGTAGTCGTACATTTAATATTTTAACATTTCAAAAAATATTAAGAAATACTTAAAACTAAAGAGAAAAAAAAGATCATATTTTAAAGAAAAGTAGAAATAAAAATGAAAATTCAAATTCAAATTTTGAAATACAAAAATTAATAATAAAGATTAAATGTTAAGAACTCAAGTGTTCTGTATAAATTAAAACATATAAGTATATAAATCAAAATTAAAAACATAAATAAATTTAGTGAAAACAACATTTTAAAGAAAAATAGAAATAAAAATGGAAATTAAAATTTTGAAATGCAAAAATTAATAATTAAAATGTAGTGTTAGAACTCATGAATTCTTTAAAGTACATTCGTCCCCTTTCAAAAATCCAATGTTGTACACGTGTTATAAAAAGAGAATTAGAATTACTTGACTTTATGTCAGTACTCAGAGCATTATATATTTTAGGAGCGATGAACCAGAATTGTCGTTGAGCGAAAGAGGTGTTAGTTTTTGGGACCACGCAACCCAGGTTTGATGAAAAGCTAAACTAAAAGTTAAACTTTTGTGCAGATGAATACCTACATATGGAATGTGAAAAAGGTTTTTCTCCACTGTTGTTCTGCACGAGTATCTTCAAATAACCGTTGTGAGAACATGCATAACAACAGTCGGAACACAAAAAAGGTTTATCTCCACTATGAGTTAGCTTATCTCCCTTAAGAAATTCCAGCCAGAAAAAGAATAAGTTTATTCTCCACTATGAGTTAGCATGTGCGACGTCAAATTGTACTTCCGAGAAAATAGATTACCACAAATGAAACACGAAAAAGGTTTTTCTCCACTGTGAGTCAATACGTGCCTCGTCAAATCTCCCTTCCGATAAGATGTATAACTGCAGTCGGTGCATGAAAAAGGTTTTTCTCCGCCGTGAGTAAGCATGTGTACCGTAAAATTTCCCCTATGAGATCCTGTATAACTGCAATCGGAAGATGAAAAAGATTTTTCTGTTATGTGAGTTCGCATGTGTACCGTCAAATTTCCCTTTTTAAAACATGAATAACTGCAGTCGGAACATGAAAAAGGTCTTTCTCCACTGTGAGTTCGCATGTGTCTGATCAAACTTCTCTTCAGAGAACCTGAATAACTGCAGTCCGAACATAAAAAAGGTTTTTTTCCACTGTGAATCATCATGTGTGTCGTCAAATCTCCCCTTCGAGAACAAGAATAGTTACAGTTGGAACATGAAAAAGGTTTTTCTCCACTGTGAGTTCGCATATGTGCCATTAAACGACCCTTATGATAAAATGTATAATTGCAGTCGGAACATGAAAAAAAATTTTCTCCACTGTGAGTCCGCATGTGTACCGTCAAATTTCCCTTATGAGAACATGTATAACTGCAGTCGGAACATGAAAAAGGTCTTTCTCCGCTGTGAGTCCGGATGTGTGCCGTTAAAAGGCTCTTGTGAAAACATGAATAACTGCAGTCGGGACATGAAAAAGGTCTTTCTCCACTGTGAGTAAGCATGTGTCTCGTCAAACTTCCCTTCATAGAACATGAATAACTGCAGTCTGAACATGAAAAAGGTTTTTCTCCACTGTGAGTCAACATGTGTCTTGTCAAGCTTCCCTTCACAGAACATGAATAACTGCAGTCTGAACATGAAAAAGGTTTTTCTCCAGTATGGGTGCGTAAGTGACGTTCTAACTTTGACTTTGATTTGCAGGAGTAGGTACAATGGAGACAAGCGAATGGTTTTTCCATGAAAGACGTCTTCTGATCTGTCAATGAGTCTGAAAAATATCATAAATAAAGTTATAAGTGTTATTATTAGCACATAAAAACAAAATATCACTTTTTTTATATGAATGCCGCACAAGAGTCCCAACTATGTCACAAGTCACAACACGGGCATGTGCCTAGTATGGTGGTCGAAAAATCACCAATTTATGTAACGAACCATTTAAAGAATAAAGAAACATAAAAAAAAACTGCTCTCTTCTGGAGCCAGTGAGATTATGGCATCCCTGATTGGGGTACGTTGTGAGGCTGGAGGTAGTGGGGAGGGGAAGGACATGGGAAAAGGAAGGTGGGCAAGTACCTGGCTATTCAACAAAATACGGATAAAAGCCAGTTTAAGCAACGTTTCAATCATGAATGGTGTCTTACACCAGAGCGATATTGAGAGTATCTTCCACTCTGGAAAGTGCCGCAAATATACTATATACCTACTATTTAAACCCTCCGTCGGGCGCAATGCAAATCCTAACACAATACTTACATCTGCGAGATTATATCATAGAAAAACAGAACAAAATAGATTTTTCCCTCAAATTTTTCAAAAATTTTTTTTTTCTAAATGTGAGTGGTGGCAAAGGAGCACAAGTCACGTCCCTAACACGGTTAAAAGCCAATTGAAGCAACTTTTTTTTAATTTTGAATGGGATGTTACACCAGGGCGATACAGAGAGTATCATCCACTCTGGAACGTGCCGCAAATATACTATATTTTATTTAAACCCTCCGTCGGGCGCAATGCAAATCCTTACTCAATCGGGCGCCATTCATCTGTGAAATTATATCATTGAAAAACAGATCAAAATAGATTTTTCCCTTAAATTTTTTTTTAAATGCGAGTGGTTGCGAAGTAGGAAAAACCTGGAAGTCACGCCCCTAGATCGGCAATATTAGCCCTTTTTTAACCCGGAGGGTTAAATGAATTTATTGTGAAATAACACATATTAATTAAATACAATGTATTTGCCACGCCGGGATTCGATCCCGCGACATTCAAATTGCGACTCAAGACTCATACCGCTAGAAACCGGCCGTATATCATATATATTACACACAAAAGAACGTTATTTGAAAGAACAGATGGATCAGGCTGGCCGGCATAGTCCAGCGGTAAGGCTCTTGACTAGCAATCCGAAGGTCGCAGGATCGAATCAGGATCGATGTTTCACAATTTATTAATTTAAAATAATATATATTATATTTTCGGCACGTTCCAGAGTGGAAGATACTCTCAGTATCGCCCTGGTGTAAGACCACCATTCAGAATTGAAACGTTGCTTGAAATGGCTTTAGCCGTGTTTGGTGACCAGAATTGAATAGCCAGGTACTATCCCCACCGTCCACTTCCCTACCTCCTTCCCCTCCCCACCACCTTCAGCCTCACAACATACCCCAATTGGGGATGCCATAGTTCCACTGGCTCCAGACGGGAGCAATTGGGACTCTTGTGCGGTATTCATGTAAAAAAAGGCTGAAATTTATACTAAAATCGTGGACGGTTATAAATAAAAAAAAAATAACATGAAAAAATTCAGGGAAAATCAATGCTATTATTCATGATAACTCTAAAACATGATGTAAATAAAACCCCAAGCTGCAAACATATTTAATCGCTTAGTTGTAAACAGAGGGAAAAAATCTTGGCAATATCATACAAATTGACCCAAATATAACAATTTCAGACGCTAATATTTATGCAGAATTACCACAAAGGACGAAATAGAATCTTTTATGGAAAACGGCATGCAAGGAGGTTCTACCCGGGCTTTGATGTGAAGACAGTTAATTTAAAAAAATATATATGAAAAATCCGATTTTTAAACCATATAATAAAGATAAATTTCCAAATTTCTTCAATTAAGATTAATGTACTATGGAATTATTCAATTTTTATTACAAAATGGTATTATTGGCTGGGGGGAACACACGATAATATTTTAAATCCACTTAAAATAGTTCAAAGATTGATAATTAAGATGTTGAATTACCGTTGAATTAATTAGTTGAAAAAATGTTGAATTACCAACAATTCAATACATCTGAATACTGATATTAAAATCCCATAATTTATCATCAAGCAGATTCAAAATACCAATCTAGGTATACCGATCTCCCATTGAATCTAAATATTATCGAAAATATTGAAGAATTTCAGCTCACATTGAACAGTTACCTAAAAACTACAACAAGAGCGCAAATGTGTAATACATTTTTTTTAAAGCTTGAAATTTATTGTTGATAAATCTGGTTTGGTTTTTATTTGTTTGTTTTTTATTGATTACTTACTTCCATGATTTTATAAAATTGGGCTAAAATTCCCGCATTATAATAATAATATATATCTTTATTAAATGAAATTTTCAAGATTATAACTAAAAAGTACATATTCAGTGTTATGTTTACAGTGGTTTAAAATTACATAAGTACAAAAGGATATCAACAGAAAAAAATATAAATATGAACAGTAGACAAATGAAAAATAGAAAATAGTTATAAATTTTGGTTTTTCAGTATACTGCCTCACTAGGCTAGCCTGTGTTGAGGCAGTAATTTTTAAATCAATTAATAATACTTATAAACATACCTACTCTTTTATTAAAAAACTTATCACATAATAGATTGGTTACATTAATAATAGTTTTAAATAAAAGCAACCAATACAATTGCTTGTATATTTCCACTGTATAATACCTAATCATTATTTTTGATCCAAATTTTTATGTTATTTTTGAAATTTTTTTGGGAATCACATTTTTTTATTCTATCTGGAAGAATGTTGTAAAGTCTTATTGCAAGGTATCTGAAATTTCGTTGACCAAAAGTAGTATGCGTTTTGGGGATTTGTAGTAAGTCTTTGTCATTGTTTCGAGTACAGCGAGTATTTAATCTTTTTTCATGTATATTTGTGTATAGATGAGTAAGGATTGTTTTTGCATATATCTGCCGAACGTCAAACACATTCATAATATTGAAGATTAAGTTCGAGTCTGTAATTAGAGGTAGTCTAAGAATTAATTTTATAATAGTTTTCTGTGCCTTTATGATTGGGTCTAGTGCTGATGCAGTACCGCCTCCACATTAAGTGCCTAGTTTCTTTATAGTGAGGATTGGCTATATTTATTTTTCTTTGTAACACTGTATAACATGTAAAAATTGTAGATTTATAATAAAAAATCAAAAATAATATAAATAAAAACGAATTGTTATTTACCTGTTATCTGGGAAATTCCTTTAGAGCGTTTTATGCATTGCTTTTGAGCATTCGGTAGCTCTATGTCAATTTCTATAAAAGGCATTGTCCCTCCATCTCCTTCTCGGGGTCTTGGTTCTACCTTGAAGCTAACAGTCTCCGCTTTAATGCTACCTAGAAAAATCAAACAACAATACGTACATAGATATGTCCAGATGAAGAGCGTATTACATTTGAAATTAAAGTCGTAACTATAACAAAACTTGCTTTTTTTATAACGTTTAGTTTAAATATGTACGATTAAAGACAACATTGATTAGCCAAGTAGGAGCGAGAGTTTGGTTAAAAGGCTTTAAGGTAAATTTAGGAAATAAGAAGGACCCCAGATGTCCGTTTCAGGACCAATGCTTCAAGAAGATAAATACTCTTTACTCTTGAGCACATTCTGTATGGAGTTTTGTATGACCAGAGATGAAATAAATCGGCATTTTTTACATATATATCCGAAAATCATGCATCACGTGGAACTGCTAAAGGAGACAAATTATCGAAGCCTGGAGACCAGGCGTAAAGCCAGACTCATGGTATTTGAATTAAAGTTACTAAAAAACCTTATCGATTGTCCTTATCTCCTGTCATGCTGTGGCTTATTCGCTCCTGATAAATACTGTCGAACTCGTAGCAACGCCCTATTCTGCACACCGCAGGGTCGGACAGATGTCATGGCTCAATATAGCATGACAAGAGGTATTACATTGCTGAATGCCCTACCAGCAGATATAGATGTGTTTAATATCACTATAATAAAAATATGTACATGTATTGTTAGTTGTAAGAAAATTGTTCCATAATTGGACTTACCTGTCTGTCGTAAAAAAAAAAAATTCAATGCAACTTACTGGCTTTTCGAGTGCTCTCCGCATACTGTAAACATTCCTTATTTACATCTAATAACGGCATTTCACCCCCGCCTTCTTCCTGGGACTCTGGTTCCGTCTTGATGTAAATACTCTCTGGATTTAGTAGATCCATGGCAAGACTGTGGAAGGGTTATAGAGTATGTTCAATCCCAAAACTGTTCCTGAAACTGCATTAACAAAACTTTGTATTAAGATGAATATATACGTGAAATCCTATTTAGATACTATTTTGATTAATCTTTACGACGAATCGGCTTACAGTATGAACATCAAAAAATATGCTACGGATAAATTGAAGCTTTAACTACTTTATCTGTGTATTGGAATTACAATAAAATTATTATTTACGTAACAAAAAATATAAGCGTAAACCACTAAAAAAAATATTTTCTCATGACTTAACTGTGAAGTAATGTAAGTAACAATTTTTAAAAAATACCCCTTTACGGCTAAGACTATTTTTGACTTTATCTATATTCTAACTTTTTTTGGTTCTTATAATTTCGCTCGATTTTAAAATTTTGCAGGCATGAGATTCGACATATTTCTAGCGTTTATATTCCTCTTAATTAACATCACAACTCTTATTTGGATGAGTTATGATTTTTTTAAGTGGGTTGAAATATTCTGTAAAAACAATAAAGTGCGTGTAGAATAAATATTTGTAAAAAAGAATATAATTTTTACTGAACAGATCTTTAAGTAAAGACAATTGAAAACGGTTGAGAGAACCGTCATCAATTGACGGTTTGTAAACTGGCGCTTTCTTCCTCCATAACTCTTCATAGTGAGTTAATCGTGTACTCGATCCGCCATTCCTATTTCGACAACTAACTAACTAACTAACCATCACGCCGTTTCCCCGCAGGGGTAGGCAGAGAGGACGGACCGCCAAACATCCCGGTCTTGGCACACATTCCTTGCCTCGTTTACATTCATACGTCTCATACATTCTCTTCTATTATTCTGACTCTTGACATGGCCCGACTCAAGTATCTGATTCACTTGGTCGTGCCATGTCTTTCTTGGGCGTCCTCGATTACTTCTACCATTCACATTTGTGTCATATATTCTCCTTACACTCCTTTCCTCGTTCATTCGCTCTACATGCCCAAACCATCGGAGCGTTCCTTTCTTGATCTTACTCATCACGCTTACATCAGCCTTGCATTCTTTGCGGATTTCCACATTTCTCACACGATCAATGATCGTCGATCATACATGGTTTTACCACACATACGCCTCAGGGATCTCATTTCTACAGCGTTCAGTCTACTTTCATCCTTCCTCTGCCAGTTCCATGCCTCACTGCCATACATCAGGGTAGGTACCAGTACTCCATTATGGACGGCTAGTTTCGCGTCTTTAGACAGTTTTTTGTTGGTGCCAACGGCGTTCAGTTCTCCATTAATAGAGTTACCAGCATTCACCCTTCTTTCAATATCTCTATCAGCCTTCCCATCTCTCGTAAACATACTTCCCAAATAAACAAAACTCTTTCGACAAAACATCGGTATTCCCAAATATACTGTGTTTTAGTGTTTTTTTAATGAATGCCTTCGAAATAAATAAGTACTTCAAAGTACAAGGCCGTCCAATTTAATAACAATTAAAACAAGAAAATACTGGATTAAAATATGTGTTCAAATTTAAAAACAAATTAAGAAGGTATGTCCACTTCAAATACTAGTGTTTTGTGAGTGATTGCATTCAATTAAGTACAATGAAAATATGAAAATATTTAATATTTTACATAGGTACTTAAATATTTTTCCCAAATTATTAGCACACGTGACGATGTAAGCTAACTAAATATTAATCTATCTATCTATCTATCTATCTTCTATCTATCTTCTTCTTCTATCTATCTATTATTATTATATAAATAAAAATGAATTGCCAAAATGTATGTACGTGCATAACTTACGAACGACTGCACCAAATTGGATAATTCTTTATGCTTTGTGTTCTTTATTGTCAGGACAAGGTTTGTATAAAAGAAGCGGTGAGCTCTGGCATTATGAAACTAGTATAAAAAAATTGTAATAGGTGGCACACGAGCTGTTTGAAAACTGAATGTATCGATACTGAATGTATGAAATGCGGAATGGGGGAAGGGAACTCAGGTAGGGGATTTGCGGGTGTTGGGGGGAGAGGAACCAGGGAGTGAAGTGGCGAAAGGGAAGGTGAAGAGGTGGAGTGGGAGCGCGAGAGGGGAAAAACGCGGGAGAGGAAGGGGAGGCGGAAGGGGAACGGGACGAATGGGAAAGGACACGCAGGGAGAAACAATTTCTTTATTTAATGGCATAGCAACGCATGCCGGGAACCAGCTAGTAAATAAATAAACGTCAATGTGACAGTTAAACGTCCCTCCAACCAAACGTCAAATAATGAATAATACCCTAATTTAAATCGTATTCCAATTGGAGTGATAAGTTAGGTCGTGTTTGGGGGTTTCAGATAATGATTTTTTTCATTCAATTTGTCTGTTGCTAAAGATTCGGGACGAAAAAAGGTAGTGCTATTGATTTTCCAACAATTTTGGCAAATTTTTGATTTAAGACATCGGACATTATTATTTAACATTTATCATCTGTAATTATTTTACGTTACCATGTGAAGTGGAAATATTGCATGTTTATTGCAACTTATATTTAAAGTAAATATAGCAAATACGGAAAGACGAAATGATAACTTATTGTAAATGTGTATAAGTACCCCCCGTACGATTTTGCTGGTGCCCGTTCACGGCGCTACGCGGTGGCTGTCGGTTTCCAATCAGTATCACGATACCGACAGTGCTGATCGCGCGCGACGCTCGCATCCTTTGTGTCTGATACTTATTCGTTTGACGTTTGACAGAAATGGCGTTGGAACATGAAAGTAATGTTAGATTTGTTCTGGAAGTGGAAAAAATGCATGTTTACATAACTATACTTTACCAGAATACGTAAGAAACGATTTAGTGGAGAAGGCATGAATTGATGTTGGAAAAAAAGTCATATGACATCGCTTGACAGCGTGCTCACTTCACGGTTGCACGTGAAAAATGATCAAGTACAGTACATTTCGGATAGCGCCGTGTACGGAGACTAGCATTAAAAAGTGGTGTATCAGCAGGGTACTTGTGGTTTCGTCACAATTACGTAGATTGTAAGTATCTTAATTAACGGAGGGCCAAAGTTGTTGTGAATTTTGTGTGTATATTGATGTCCTTATTCCTACCCACATTGTCCTTACCTACATATAAGTTCAGTGCCTTGACAGTCTTCAAAGTAAAAGTAGTGTTCCATGATCAGATTCTATTGTATTTTGATTTCTTTGATTAAATTTATGAGTTCCATGTAAAACTTCAAAATTACAACTGCGTTATTCGGTGCAAAGTGGAAAGTGGAAATTGAAGAAGTGACACCATTATCCTGCTGCTATGAGTTTATGCCATTTCATTTTCCTTCCTTCCAGAGAATTTCTAACAAAGCCCAATGATGTAACATTTTGTTTAGAGGAAATAATACACGAGAACTAAACATACGTACTGTTAATTCATAGAGTAAAGAATATCTATGTGTGTTGACTTCATATATTTCATCTCATTACGGTAATCAGACAGGAAATTTCGCCAAGGCGTAGGTACCTATACAAATCATTATGCAGGAGGTTGAAACGACGAACAGTTAAATAAAAACTTCAAATAGATAATGACCGCACATCCGAAACTTGCAAATGACAATGACAGATGCTTTCATGATTGTTATCTATGGTAATGTTCCAGGTGTTGCCATTTTATCCTATTGTACGATAAAATCCAATAAAATGGAACATTTCAGGATGTATCCAAAAACAAAAAAACTTGTTTTGATGGGTGATGAAATAATTTTATTTAGACACATAATTTTTAAAACAAACCTTTTTTACACAAACATAAAATTTTTTCAAATGCCTCACCTTTATTACGTTTTTCTAACTAAAATTACTGATACCAAGAAAATACAAAATAAACACATGTTTTGTTAAACAAACGTTTTATGAAATAATATAATGCTGGTTGTGATACAGATAGATTCTGAAACAACGCGAGTCAGAAAAGAGTGAAAAAATAATAAATTGTCTGATAATTTTATTTTACACGACGAGAATAATATATTATATAATTGTTGAGGCAGCTACTGCAAGAAGATTGTCCGTTTTAATTTTTTTTTATTTTAACAAAACCGTATTTTTTAAAGATGTACGAAACGCACAATTTTCACGCGGTCAGCCACAAACATGAAGTTTAGTATAAAAAGTACTTATCAATTATTAATTACTAACTTTAACTGTAATCCGGTCGAGAGCTCAAACATATTAAACGAATGTGGGATGTTTGCCATTTTCGACTTTGGATACGTCAATGTTAACATTGCCACTTGCAACACCAAGTACAATGCTACGTGGGGTTGCCAATTTGTGAATGATTCCCGACATTTTTGGACATTTCTAAGTTATTTAAATAATTATGTGATATGGCAGAAGAAAATATACATATATATATATTTTTTTTAATTCATTTTTGGTTAAGCCCAATTTATAATAGGAATAAGCGATAAGAATTAGCCGGTGCCGTAATCCGTAATATTTTAGATGGTCGTTTATAATTGGAATAGGAATAGAATACGCCGATAAAAGTGACTATGCCACTATGTCAACTGTCAATCAAAAGTGTATTCTAAGTAATATTGTTTTACAAATAAATATTGAAACGATGGATTCATCAGACATTGTTGGATGTGGAATGTTTTTGTCGATTCTGGGGCTAGCATACATTTCATATGGAGACGCACAGTTGATGAAAAAACACCAATAAATAATAATATTTTTATTTCTTGTCATATGAATGACGAAATTGTTCGACCCAAAAAATCAAGTCCGCGTCATTCATGTTATTATAAACCTTCGTCTTCAGCAAATATATATAAAATTCGGTAAAAAATCTATATACGCCGCACAAATATTTGTTCACAAAATTATTGTTCAAGTAAAGGGAATAGTATATACCATGGCAATAGAGCATCGATCGAAAATACATAAATCTCAGAATCTAAGCTTTCTGCAATCCGTAACCGTAAATAAAAAAAGTTGAAACATCTTTTCGGTTGTGGAAAAAATAACAGATTATTGACAGCTAAAGGGTGGTCCAACCATAATGCACGAGGTTAATTGTAAATAAAACAAAAAGTTTCCAGAGAATTATCTTTTTTTACTTTATATTTTATCCATGATAAAAAGATCTATGACATTTATGTTTATTATTAACACACATGCAAATTATACACTATATATATACAGGTCTCCTATCTCCCAACTTCTACGGCCCATCGCTTATCGAATACGGATTACAGACTATTCCTTTTATAAACGGGGCTTTATCCGGTCATATTGAAAAATAATATTTTAATTGTCAGGATGCACTAAAATTTCATTTAGTTTCGGCAAATATTCACACGAGTTTCTATTTTTAAAGCCTGAACGGGTGAAGAAATTCGAAATGACTAGAAAATAAAAATAAATGCTGTTATCCGTAGAATTTTGTTCTTTTTCTGGGTAAAGGATTTTATGTGGAATTTGAATAACTATTATGGGTATTTTATAACATATGCATTGGCAACCCTATTCCAACAGCTGACAGACAGAGGCAAGTGACGCGTCACTTTCGCATCCATCTTGTTTCTTGTTCTGAAGTAGCATTCTTCGGTGTAATTGTGATCACAAACCTTTCATTACATTGAGGTACGAACCTTCAACTTTAAACTGTATTCACCGTCATTCATTCAATATCTAAAGTCTGTTATCTGAAGCGGTGATTGCATCGGGAATATTTTAGTGCGTATTTGCTGTTCGATGGCGTACAAACTTTTTCTATGGAAGCTGTGTCCAAAACCGGACCCATTTATAAACGAAAATTTAAAAAAAAATTACAAATTTTTATTTTTTTTTATTTATTCCACAAATTTTCGATCGCACTGGCCACGCTTATTACGAATAATGTTTAGAAAAAACATTTAGATTCGCCTGAATTACTATAAAAGGAAACTTTTTGCATTCGGAGTGGCGGAAAATGATGCATTTTAAATTTCAATTGCGTCAAATCAAAATTCGAACCGATACGGCGTTAAGTGTCGTTCAGACATCGAATATAACCGCGAGCAGGTATCTGTTGAACCGCGAGCGCTTATGCTGAAGTCACAAGGTTCACTCGGATGAAGGTTTACTCGATGAAATGTTCCATTCTCGTTTCACCGAGTGTTCAGACGGTTCCTTCGAAGGAAGAGTTCACTCGACATTCTCGCTACGAAGTCGTCGAGCGTAGTCGCGGCGCGCATTGGAATTCGTCCGGCGCTGACGGCTAAGTTCGGGAATATTTACGATTTCAATTGACATTTCCGATAACGTCGAACTAAATTACGAGAAATTGGCGATTCTTGTAAACAGTAAATAAATTTCAGCACCATAAAATGAACATATGGTTAAATATTAACCTGAAAACTGATATCAACCAGTATTTTTGCACCATGAAAATTTTTTTATTCCAAAATAGGCCTCGGCTTGCAATAAAATCCGTATTAATGGAATACTTATTAACGTATCCATAAACTAAAAACTGTTTTGGAAAGGTGATGAAATATGTTTCCAAAATTTATTATTAGAAATAACCAAGTAATTTTTTAAATAGAATAATTTTTAATGTAAACTTTTAAAAGTTAAAAAAATGGCTCTCCTTGCTATTATTCCAACTAAAATTACTGGTAACAAAAAAAAAATATTAAAACACATACTTATTTTGTTAGACAAATCAATTATAAACGTTTCTGCCACCTCACCTTTTTGGGGTTTCATATAAAAATAATTCATAAAAAATTCACAATGTTTCATAATTTTTTTTTCAAATTCGATCAGAAACTTTGGTTCCATAGAAGTGTACATTCGTAATCTTTTGTGGTTAATTGTTTTATTGAATATATAGAGCACTATTTTCTCTTTCCAATACCGTTTAGATCATATTTTTCACTATGATAGTAATAGCCCATTCACATGATTCATTTATCGTTCATTTCGTGATTTCATTCCGCCTCTTTCCCTCGAAATGAACCGTGTGAACACGAAAGTGAATAGAGACAGTGCCGAGTGAAGCATTCCAACAATGTTGGAATGCTTCCTTCGGCACTGTTCACTCGCACTAGGAATTTAACATCACGTGACGCGAATGATGTGTGTGAACACTCAAGTGAACAGCAAATCAGTCGGCCGAAATGTTCTGGCGTGAGGACGAGTAGCCGGAGCGGCTTAAACGTCAAAATGCTCCTTTTAGTTCGCTTTTCGAAATAACTCCTACACGTCTCATAGAAATCGTTGTTTCTCCCTTACTATCATAGTGAAAAATATGTTTTGTTTTTTAAAGAGTTTTATTAAATGTACATTTGTTTCTTAAATTTAATTTTTCCGCGACCGGTTTCGATACAACCGTATCATTCACGAGCAGAATTAAAACTAACTTAAAAATTAAATGCAAGTACCAAAGATTAATTAGGTGGGAGTAGTGGGAGGGATGATTTTGGGGGGAGGGGGAAAGCGGTGGGAGGAGTCAATATTACACGGAAATCCCCCTCCCCCCAAAATCATCCCTCCCACTACTCCCACCTAATTAATCTTTGGTACTTGCATTTAATTTTTAAGTTAGTTTTGATTCTGCTCGTGAATGATACGGTTGTATCGAAACCGGTCGCGGAAAAATTAAATTTAAGTAACAAATGTACATTTAATAAAACTCTTTAAAAAACAAAATGTCTAGAAATTGTTACATAGTTAATGCCCAAGAAATACAAAAAATTGTGAAAAATATGATCTAAACGGTATTGGAAAGAGAAAATAATGTTCTATATATTCAATATAACAATTAACAACAAAAGAATACGAATGTTCGCTTCTATGGAACCAAAGTTACTGATCGAATTTGAAAAAAAAATTATGAAACATTTTTTATGAATTATTTTTATATGAAACGACAAAAAAGTGAAGTGACAGAAAAGTTTATAATTTATTTTTCTAACAAAATAAGAGTGTGTTTTTATATTTTTTTTGTTACCAGTAATTTTAGTTAGAATAAAAACAAGTAGAGCCATTTTTAAGTTTACATTAAAAATTATTCTATTTAAAAAATTACGTGGTTATTTCTAATAATAAATTTTGAAAGCAAATTTCATCACCTTTTCAAAACAGTTTTTAGTTTTTGAATACGTTAATAAGTATTCCATTTATATGGATTTTATTGCAAGCCGAGGCCTATTTTAGAATAAAAATATTTTCATGGTGCAAAAATAGTGGTAGATATCAGTTTTCAGGTTATTATTTAACCTTATGTTCATTTTATGGTGCTGAAATTTATTTACTGTTTACAAGAATCGCCAATTTCTCGTAATTTAGTTCGACGTTATCGGAAATGTCAACTGAAATCGTAAATATTCCCGAACTTAGCCGTCAGCGCCGGACGAATTCCAATGCGGCCGCGACTACTCTCGACGACTTCGTAGCGAGAATGTCGAGTGAACTCTTCCTTCGAAGGTACCGTCTGAGCACTCGGTGAAACGAGAATGGAACATTTCATCGAGTAAACTTTCATCCGAGTGAACCTTGTGACTTCAGCTTAAGGGAGAAACAATGATTTCTATGAGACGTGTAGGAGTTATTTCGAAAAGCGAACTAAACGGAGCATTTTGATGTTTAAGCCGCTCCGGCTACACTTCCTCACGCCAGAACATTTCGGCCGACTAATTTGCGAGTGAAAGACTGTTCACTTGAGTGTTCACACACATCATTCGCGTCACGTGATGTTAAATTCCGGTTGCGAGTGAACAGTGCCGAAGGAAGCATTCCAACATTGTTGGAATGCTTCACTCGGCACTGTCTCTATTCACTTTCGTGTTCACACGGTTCATTTCGAGGGAAAGAGGCGGAATGAAATCACGAAATGAACGATAAATGAATCATGTGAATGGGCTATTATGTTTCATGCCGTTCACACGGCGCAGATCAAATATTCTTCCTATGGTAGGAGAGGGGGTCAGATGAATTAGCGACGGCCACGGAGTGCACTTTTTTTGTACTGAATCTATCAACTTGACATCTGTCATCCACCGGTCTAGGCAGCTCCATTATTAAAATTACCCACTCTCCTGTTTTCGTCGTAGTGGGGGACGCTTAACTGTTGGCATATCGCCTCGAGCGGTTATGGCGTAAGATGTGCATTGTCTATGGTTGATGTGCGCATAATGCGCTTAGGTGTGAACGGTCTGAAGAGATTGTATGGAGAGCGATATTTGGCGTGCTATGATCTTTTATATTTATTTGCTCAATCTGAACAGGCCTTTAATCCGCGGCCATTCTGTCACTGTTATGTTGGTATCCCTGATACATTACCAAGAGATACGATCGTAGCCGACTTCATGGGATACATGAAATACCGCGAAATTATGAAAGGCGAATCTAAAGGTTTTTTCTAAAAATTATTCTTAATAAAATTCTCTGCCCACTACACCGTTCCATACCATGACCGTAACCGTAGCGGCACATGCAAACAAATATTCTTTGTATAGATCAGTATGAAACGCTTCCCACTAGCCTGTCCCGTAACCGACCAACACCGTCGCATACCATGACCGGACTGACGGCGAATTCTCGATGACAATATTTTGCAGGTGCCGGTCCGCTCTATGCATGGCACGCGACGGTGTTAGAACGGGGATCATATGATCATAAAATAATAAATCGTGGATCATATGATTATAAAATAAAAGTGGTGTTTACAAAGTTATTGTTTTATTTAAAATTAAAAATATTTATGTTGATTTCTTAATACGATGTTCTGTTTCTTGCAATTTCAGTTACACTTGAGTTCCATAATCCTTCCACGGTCTTGCCATGGATCTATTAAGCCCAGGGAGTGTTTCCATCAAGACGGAACCAGGGTCACAGGAAGAAGGTGAAAGGCCTTCTGCGGATATGGATTTTGACCCCCCAGTTGTAAAGAAGGAATTCCTACAGTTTGCGGAGAGTACTCGAAAAGCCAGTAAGTTGCATTTTTTATTATTGTAGTATTTTATATGTAGCAATCGTACGTGCTACGTAAACGCCTAAAAGAAAACACTAGAATTATCTGTTGATAGTTTTTAATAAGAATTGAAATTCACAATATTATCGGAATACGGAGCGCGACAGTAGTAAATAACGGGACAATTTGTTTGGCTTGCTGATCTATAGACTGACTGGGTCAAACCATTACTCCGGCTTTTATAACGCCGTGGCGGAGGTAACGGTTTAATAATTCGGCTGGTAATATCGAGAGAATGCGACACGTTTCTCGATGGTTCTAACGCCTAATGTACAGGGAATTTGAATGCTCCGGTACTTTCCATAAGGTGCGACGATATGCCATATATTTCAGCGCAGGTAGGTAAGTACTTCTCCGTGTCGCCGTATTGCGCAGGTAAATACCTAAGGTAGGTACGTACTTGAACGTTGGCTCGCCACACACTCCCCCTCCAGCAGCACAGATAAGGGCTGCGATGAAAAGAGTTGTTTAGATATTGAGGTAGTCGGGAAAACGAACACGCCTTCCTGAACGAGTGGTCGTGTGAGTCCGATCCTGTTCGATGGTTGGTTTTGGAAGGGTTGGTGGTAGCTCTGTTGCGGCTTCTTTCGGTTCCTTGGCGATGTAAGCCGGTTTGAGGCAGTCAATGCTCACGGTTAATTCTTTTCCTTTGCATAGGATGACGTAGGTCCTACCATTCCGGCGGACGACTTGGTGAGGGCCACTGTATGGTTGCTGAAGCGGGCTATTAATGGTGTCGTCCCTCAAGAAGACGTGAGTCGCTGTGGGTAAGTCTTTGAAGAAGAAATGACGTCCTTCACTATGGCGGGTACCTTCAACCGGTCGAAGTTCGTTGAAGTGCTGTCGAAGTTCCTGAGGAAGTTGCTCGTATTGTCGCAGGTTGCTGGTCGTGCAGCGAGGAATTCTCTTGGTAAGCGGAGCGGCTTGCCGTATACCAGCTCGGCCAAGGTGGTAGGGATGTCGTCTATCCAGGCTGCTCTAATTCCCATTAAAACAGTGGGAAGCACTTCGGTCCAGCGGTCCTTCTGGTGGCATTTGATCGCTGCCTTGAGCTGACGGTGTAGCCTTTCCACCATGCCGTTTTCTGCAGGGTGGTATGTGGTGGTATGAATCTGAGTCGTATTGCCTGATTGCCTGAACTGCCTTGACTCCAATTGTCTTCCCTGGTCAGTGGTGATTCGAAGCGGAGTTCCGAACCTGGTGATCCAACCCTGGTAGAATGCGCGCGCCACCGTTTCTGCTTCTTGGTCCTTGATAGGGAACGATCCTGGCCATCTCGTGAACCGGTCTACGCATGTAAGGCAGTACTGGCATCCTTCTGACATGGGCATGATGAGGATGTCGATATGGATATGTTCAAATCTGGATGAAGTTCTAGGAAAGGTTCCAAGGGGTGCTGACACGTGTCGGGACACCTTACTTAGTTGGCACTGGAGGCAGTTGCGTTCGAGTTTCCTTGTGTCAGCTTTGATGGCCGGCCAAACATAACGATCAGTTATGAGTTTGACCGTTGCCTTAATGCCTGGGTGAGCCAGCTGATGGACCGCATTGAAAGCTGCAGAACGCAATTTCTTTGTGACGAAAGGTCTGGCTATATTTGTCGATACATCGCAGTGAGTTGAGTGTCGATGACAGAAATGCGCACCTTTCTTAGCTGGAGGTTAGAACCTCCCTGAAGGCACCTTTCCAGTTCCGTGTCGTTCACTTGGTCAGCTGCTAGCGCTACGTAATCCAAGGGAGCGTGAACTGTCTCGATCCTGGAAAGGGCATCTGCGACGATGTTGTCTTTACCTGCCACGTGGCGCCACATATATGTTAAATATGTGGGGTATAAAATTTTTATGTTCGGAAATGTTGTCGGTTTTGAATTGTTGCTCAGTCAGGCCACAATGTGTTTGTTCATAAAGCCCTCTCTTGCCGTACTTTGGTATTTATCTTAAAATGAATATTTCCAGGAAACTACCAAACAAAAGCAAAGTTTTAACTCATATTATTTGGTATGTTAAATGAGTTCCATTATTATGCGTTAAAACTCATAAAAACATTATTTCCCTGATTACACGAAATTTGTTCAGAACATGCTCCAGAATAAAATAATTGTAATTTCTTCTTGAAACATCGTTCCTGAAGCAAACATCTGGGTCCTTCATATTTCCTAATTTAACCTTAAAGCCTGATTACTGAGGTCACCCCAAGTTGTTCGTTATGTTTGCTAACTTAGAAGGGGTCCCTGGGTTGATGGGAAGTTTGTCCGGTTCTTTGCGGCGGATGCGTCTGCCCACCAGCTGCATGGTAGGCCGGATCGGGAGAGAATGTTTGAGGGAGTCTTTGACTTCTGCAGCCGTACTATCTCGGAACGTCGCCTTGCACCGTAGTGCGAGGGATGGATTTATACGTCCTTCACTCCTAGACATACTGACCCCCAGATTTCTACCTACCTCTAATACCCCTTTCCTTCGAAGAATTTTTTCTATTTCCTTTCCTAAAAAGACCCTCCACACAGCCTCCCCTAAGATGACAAAGGCCCCGAGGGGAATTATTTTTCTCAGGGCCTCCTGATCTAATCTAAAAAAAAAGAATTCCCACTTTTACACGGTTAATCAACGGTATCATTATTCGTCTGTTTTTCTAAATCAAAACAAGATTTTTTGTAGTGCTCCTCGAACAGGAAATAAATTTAATTGTAATTTAAATGTAATTTCAAATGTAACACGCTTTTCGTCTGGGTATGTTTATGTGCTTATTGTTGCTTATTTTTTCTAGGTAGCCTTAAAGTCGAGACTGTTAGCTTCAAGGTAGAACCAGGATCGCGAGATGAAAATGGAGAGGGAATTCCTATCATGGAAATTAACATAGAGCTGCCGGGTGATAAAAAGGAATGCTTTCAAAGATTTACAGGTAAATAACGATTCGTGCTATCTATTTTTTACAATTTTTTTGAATTAACAATGCTTTTACTTATACCTTTATTCGTCTAATTTTTTAGACTCATCGATGGATCTGCCTCACAGTGGAAAATATTCCTTTTCATGTTCCGACTGCAAATATTCGTGTTCTCGAAAGGGAGATTTTGCCAAACACATGCTGACACACGATGGAGAAAAACCTTTTTCATGTCCCGACTGCAGTTATGTATCTACTAGCAAAGGTCATTTGATGATACACATGCGGACTCACAGTGGTGAAAAACCTTTTTCGTGTCCCGACTGCAGTTATGTATCTACTAGCAAATGTAATTTGACGAAACACATGCGGACTCACAGTGGTGAAAAACCTTTTTCATGTCCCGTCTGCAGTTACGCATCTACTAGCAACAGTCGTTTGACGATACACATGCGGACTCACAGTGGTGAAAAGCCTTTTTCATGTTCCGATTGCAGTTATTCATTTTCTCAAAAGGAAACTTTGAAGACACACATGCTAACTCACACTGGAGAAAAACCTTTTTCGTGTTCCGATTGCAGTTATTCGTGTTTTCGAAAGGGATATTTGACGTCACATATGCGGACTCACAGTGGAGAAAAGCCTTTTTCTTGTCCTAACTGCAGTTATGCATCTGCTAGCAAATCTAATTTGACGACACACATGCGGACTCACAGTGGTGAAAAACCTTTTTCATGTCCCAACTGCAGTTATGTATCTACTAGCAAAAGTCATTTGATGATACACATGCGGACTCACAGTGGTGAAAAACCTTTTTCGTGTCCCGACTGCAGTTATGCATCTTCTAGCAAATGTAATTTGACGAAACACATACGGACTCACAGTGGTGAAAAACCTTTTTCATGTCCCGACTGCAGTTACGCATCCGCTAGCAACAGTCATTTGACGGTACACATGCGGACTCACACTAGTGAAAAGCCTTTTTCATGTTCCGATTGCAGTTATTCATTTTCTCAAAGGGGAACTTTGAGGACACACATGCTTACTCACACTGGAGAGAAACCTTTTTCGTGTTCCTTTTGCAGTTATTCATGTTTTCGAAAGGGATATTTGACGTCACATATGCGGACTCACAGTGGAGAAAAACCCTTTTCGTGCTCCGATTGCAGTTATTCATGTTCTGAAAGGGGAAATTTGAGGAAACACATGCTGACTCACAGTGGAGAAAAACATTTTTCGTGTTCCTACTGCAGTTATTCATGTTCTCACAAGAGTAGTTTAACGAGACATTTGCTTACCCACAGTGGGGAAAATCTTTAATCGTATTCCTACTGCAGTTATTCATGTTATTCAAAAATCAAAAAAAAGTTAGATCATTCTACTTCAGTTGAACATGAAAACCAAAAATATTGTGTACAAATACCTAGATCTATGACAAACAAATAATATTGTGAACTTTTTGGTTCCTAGATCTTTTAACCATTGTTAAAAATAAAATTAATATTATAATAAGCATTATAATAATTAATTCAGTATTTTAATATTAAGTATTATATTTTTAAATCATTACTAGATATGTATTACGCACCAAAATATCAAACATTTTATTTTGTATGTAAATAAATTGGAAAAATGAGAGATTTCTTACAATCAAACTGATTGATCAGTTTTGTAAGATTTAAGTAAGATAAATTATTGTACAATTAGTAACTAAATAAACATATTAAAAAAAAATGTTCTCAGAAGAATGGTTTGACGAGACATATGTCTACTCACAGTGGTGGAATTTTTTTCCTGTTCGGAGTGTAAGCATTCAACTGCATTAAACCCACCTTAATAAGACACATTCGGATCCATTTTTAGAATGTGCTTTCTCGATGTTAGCGAAAAATATTTTATCAACTATTCTAAAATTGTATGAGAAACTTATTTTAAATAAAATCATTCAATGTATCAAGCCAGTAATTTCACCTAACCAACATGGTTTCACTTCTGGAAAATCTACTTTGTCCAATCTTTTAATTTACCAAAACTTTATATCAGAGTCCATGTCTAAGAAGTTGCAAGTTGATTCAGTCTATACTGATTTCACCAAAGCATTCGACAGAGTTAAACATGTCCTGCTGTTAACCCTAGATTATAACCATTCGTCCCACAGACCGCGCAAAACGTAAATTTGATTCTAGTGTCTCGAGTGAAAGAGATAGAGTGATGACCTCTCAAGTACCTTCCTAGATCGCTTGTACATTAGTAACGCGGGTGCTTTGAACGTCTGAGAGACGAATGTTTATGAATAGCGTAACTTTTGTCGAGACTGCAAGTAATTTTGAAAACATTGTTTTTGATAAGTTCTGGTTATACAGAGTAAAAGTAAGTAGGTATATGATATTATTCTATATGAGTTATTATTTATAGTTACATCTTATTTTATTGTTCAAAATGTATTGTTGTGTGTATATTACATCATTTTTAAAAATTTTTATTTTTGAATGGATGATCGGCAAATTGAGGACTATTTGAATCGTTTATCTGATTCTGGTGATGATGATTTTACCAGACAGCAAAGGGATGTAGAAATGAGTGATGTCGAAGATCATGTGGAATTAGATGAAATGTTCCCGATAGATTCCGACAGTGTTAATGACATCCAACCAATCAGATTACGTAAAAGACACGAAATGCCAACTTTGAAGAGAGGCCTAAAAAGGAAAATCGCCGAAATTTTAGGTAAAACGCCTACCATTGCCACACCTGGTCCAAGTGTTACTCAAAAAAAGGTTTGTGGTTATTGTGATTATAAAAAACGGCGTATGACAAGGTTCCAATGCAAGCAATGCAAAAAGTATATGTGCATGGACCATCGCGGCCTCATGTGTGCGGAATGAACCGATGAAATTTAACTTTAACACATTTATTATTTATTTTGTTATCTAATTAAACATATTAAAGAGTGCCATACTTTATTCATTTATTTTATTTACAATTACCCCAAAACTCGTCACTTAAATTAAGTCGTCTGTGAGATAAATGTTTATGAATAATGTTCCTCTTAGATAAGGTTATGAATCTAGGGTTAAAAAAAGCTACATAAATTAGGAATCTCTCTAGGGTTTCAATCCTGGGATTGGTTTGCAGCAATTTCCTCTATTCGTCTCTTCCACTTTTCCCTGTTTTGGGCGGCTCTTTTGAAGTCTGCACATGATGAGCAGCGCACGTTCACCAGCAGGTCCTCTAGGCAGTGGGTTTCGTCCGCCGGGGGAAAATTTAGCCGCTCCTCCCTTCCTCCCTAACTTCTACAGGTACTTCTTCCGCAGATTTTCAAGCGCTGACCGGGGGTGGGGGAGGAAATCGGCATAAAAAATCCTATTTCCTATTTTTATAATCCCTTGTGCCGAGTACTCTTCCAATAAAATCATGCTTATAAATTCGTCTACAAATTTACATATAACTGCTCTCAGATATCGAGTATATGGTATACCTGTAATAGAATTTCGCATCTTTATAACGCATACGTATGCAACTCAAATGCAACGCTTCACTCGGTACACGATGAATCGGCAACTTTTTGTTATATTGATAACACAAAACTGGTTTAAATTAAACTAAATACGCGGTGTATCAAAACTACATTCAGAACAAAAAAATGGTTTTTATTTGATTCTGCCGGCACTTACATTCTGAATACAAAACTGGTTTTAATTAAATCTGTGTGTGGTGAATTAAAACTACAATCAGAACATCGGGGCGGAGGAAAAATTCGCCTCCTTATTTGGGTACTGCGTTAGGGTCTCCAAATAATAGGAACTAGCATCATTGATCCCTTCGGCACCGGTGCATAGTCGGGAAACACGCCAAACGCGTGCCCAACATTTGTACACGGTTGACATTTATCACATGAGAACGGGTCGTTTCTTTGACTCGTTCTTGTGTTCAACAGCTCGGTTGTGGAATGATTTGCCGGCCTCTGTGTTTCCTCCTTCCTACAACATGGGTCTCTTCAAGATCAATGTTCATTCCTCCCTCTCCTCAAAAAGACCCTCCACACAGCATCCCAGATGACATAGGCCCTGAGGGAAATCATTTTCCTCAGGGCCTCCTGTGTGGAGTTAGTTAAAAAAAAAGTCTAATTATGAGATTTCGTAGAATAAAAAAATCCAATAATTTATGAATACTCCATCAATGATGTAATTCTAACAGCCGTAACTGAGGTGAATGATTTGGGTGTAAACTTTGATCAAAAACTGAATTTATACACCATATTGAAATTACATCAAATAACGCTTTGTAAACGAAGTAAGGAATGTGTGCCAAGACCGGGATGTTTGGCGGTCCGTCCTCTCTGCCTACCCCTGCGGGGAAACGGCGTGATGGTTAGTTAGTTAGTTAGTTAACGCTTTGAAAATGTTGGGCTTTGTAATAAGAATTTGCAGCCAATTTCAAAATTTTCAAACCTATAAAAATTTGTACATGTCATTGGTTAGGAGTCAAATTGAGGACAACTCCACAGTATGGGAACCTAGTTACGCTAGTCATTCGCTCACGATAGAAAGAATTCAATATAAATTCTTAAGATTTATTAATAATTTTTGAATGGGTATTACAAACGAATGTGTCTACTTTGATTATCTACTATGTCAACTCAATTTATTAAAATTATCTGAATGCAGAATAGTTAATGACAGCCCTGAATTATTATACTCGATTTCTTTACAAAAAATTATAAATATAAATATCTATTCTTTAAGTACCTACTGTTTATATGTATATTGTTATCCATTATTAACTTTTGTACTTATGCAACTTTAAAACTATTGTATACTTTTTTTTGTAATTATAAATCTTTAAATTTTTGTTCAATAAAGATATATCTTTCATGCACCAGATTTAAATGTCCGGGTTAAATTTTCCCAAAAAAAAAAAAAAAAGGAAAAAAAGAAGGAAAAACTAAACCCTTTCACACACTTCCCCAAATGATCATCTAGTCAACCCACGCTATGCAATTGCACTATATAAGTATTATAAATACAAGAACAACATGTCAACCTACTAGAGACCAAATGGGAATATAATTCACCGACTCCAGATATTTTCATATCAGAGGGTTCGGCTCTGTGGCATTTCTAATTGAACCTATAAATCCTACCGATCCCTCAATATAAATATTTAAAAAATCCTTTGTAATCCTACATGTATTTAAAATGACTGATTTTTGCATTTTTATATACAAATTCTTTGACAAATCTAATATGCTTAAATTTTGAATCAGATTCCTAGGTATTATGCCAGTGGCCGAAATAACAAATGGCAATATTTTTATAGTCCGAGAATGCCAAATTCTTTTAATCTCATTTCCTAAATCTGTGTATTTTCTTATTTTTTCAGAAATAGTTTTTTGAATATTACAGGAATTTGGAATAGCTACATCAATGATATAAGTTATTTTTTTAATTTTGTCATGTAAAACTATATCAGGTCTATTATGACTAATTGTTCTGTCTGTTAGTATAGTTTTATCATAATATATTTTATAAAATTACTATTATTATTATTTAGGTACCTCGCAAACCAACATCGAGGCAATATCTACCGTTATATTGCGATAACTCCAACACAGAATCACAATTGTATACTCCCGTTCGCGGTATACAAAATTTGGGTAATTACTATAAAAATGTTGATATATTCAACACACCATTCACCAAATATAAACAATAATATTCATTACCCAATTATTTTGAAAAGAAGAACATCAAATTTATTTTAATTAACTAAACTACGTAGTTCAGCATCCACTTACGAGACCTTAACAATGGTAATTTTCCTAGTATTACATTTTTCCATCTTGCGCGGCTGAATATTTGGTTTCGATGTTATTTCGTTTTTACTTTGTTTTTGCTTTAGATGTTGTTTTTGATTTTGTCTTCTATTTTGATTACGCTTTTGTTTTTGATTTTGCTTTGATTTTGTTGTGTTTACTTAGATGTTCTTTGTAATAAAAAAAAAAAACGGGTTAAAGCCCAGCCGGGCGGGAAATTCAAATTAAATAAATATTTTACTGTAGTTCTCAACTAGGTACTTACTTCAGATATCTTTACTATCAGACTGAAGAGAGATATTTTTGTTATTAGTTTTTGGGATATTATGCCATGTTGCGCTACCTCCTTCTTGTGTGTGCCACACATCTGCCCTGATGATGGACACTGTTACGCTGTCCGAAACGTTGGCTAAAGATGGAAGTAGCGCAACACGGCATAATATCCCAAAAACTAATAACAAAAATACTTTTGGCCGTGAAAATCTAAAATCGTATCTGAAGAGAGATAGCTTTAAAAGTATTATTTTATTAAAAATGATATTTTTTTTAAACCAAAACTATTATTTAATCTTTAACTGACAGCCCTGAAACAGTTAGCTAATTAGCAATACCTGCTTAATAATTTCAAACAAAGATAACTTTGAAGGTAACAATAAACTCAATGCAAATTTACTATATTTAGTGCCTATAAATATTGATGACAACTTTTCTGACAAGTCCCCTTTGTTTACACCTTTTTTATTCTAAATAATCCTCTTGAAATATTATTTTCTCCGTTATTATAACATTCAGAATATTTTCATAAGTATAGTAATAGTAGTTTAATAGTAACACAAACACATAATAGTATAAGAAACTTTCTCGACTTACAACACTTGAAAATGATTTATTTTGCAGTCTGTCAATCTATTATTGAGTATGGTATCATTGCATGGGGAGGCGGTACTGCATCAGCACTAGACCCAATCATAAAGGCACAGAAAACTATTATAAAATTGATTCTTAGACTACCTCTAATTACAGACACGAACTTAATCTTCAATATTATGAATGTGTTTGACGTTCGGCAGATATATGCAAAAACAATCCTTACTCATCTATACACAAATATACATAAATACTATGAAAAAAGATTAAATACTCGCTGTACTCGAAATAATGACAAAGACTTACCACAAATCCCCAAAACGCATACTACTCTTGGTCAACGAAATTTCAGATACCTTGCAACAAGACTTTACAACATTCTTCCAGATAGAATAAAAAAATGTGATTCCCAAAAAATTGTCAAAAATAACATAAAAATTTGGATCAAAAATAATGATAGGGCCTTTATCGGTGCACTCACCCAAATTCGAAATGATTAATGATTTGGTATTATACAGTGGAAATATACAAGCAATGTATTGGTTGCTTTTATTTAAAATTATTATTAATGTAACAAATAATCTATTATGTGATTACTTTTTTAATAAAAGTGTAGGTATGTCTATAAGTCTTATAAATTGATTTAAAAATTACTGCCTCAACACAGGCTAGCCTAGTGAGGCAGATTACTGAAAAACCAAAATTTATAACTATTTTCTATTTTTCATTTATCTACTGTTCATATTTATATATTTTTTCTGTTGATATCGTTTTGTACTTATGTTATTTTAAACCACTGTAAACATAACACTGAATATGTACTTTTTAGTTATAATCTTGCAAATTTCTTTCAATAAAGATATATTATTATTATTATTATCCTATACATAAATACTGGCTTTTATCACACTTACTTTGTTCAATGTTCATTCTTACTTTGTTATTATTGATAATCCCCTGTGTACTTACTGTATACTTTTAATACCACTTGAATATAAAAGCCATGCTATGACGTTTAAATAAATAAATTAATAATGAATCTTAGATATGACGAAACACCAGTTTTTATTTATTATTTAAACGCCCGTACATAGGGCTATTACATACATAATACAAGTGTATCGAACATTTACAAACATTATATATATATATATATATAATAACATACATACGATGCATAGGTATTAGTACAACAAATATTTATCATTTTACAAACATATCAGTTACATAAATAACTAATTATTTTTGCTTTGATGCAAGACGGTGAGGTTTTGAAAATATCGAAAAGGTCTGTATACGTATTGGCAGTTCGGTTGCAACAGTTTGGGCAAGTACTGGCCTAATTTAGACGGAGTTTCTAGCCACGCGGGTACCTGATGAATTTGACAGCCTTTAATGTACAGGCGCCGGTAGAGGGCGAATCGAGAAGAAGTTTCGATACGTTCGTCAGTTGGTTCTGGGGAGTTTCATGGTGTGACAGCTGAACTACAAGCCGCCAAAGGTCATGGCCGAAACACACGTGAGCGAATTAATAATTAGTAATGGATCATCACGAGATATTATAGCTTAACTTTGGTATTTTATTATCCTTAGCATTTAATTTAAATCCTACTAAATATGTTCGGTTATCCGTACAGGCGCCCTTCAGGATTAACAAATATTATGCTTCCATTTATTGAGACCCACATGTTCCGAGATTATAGTTTTCACATTAATTTGACTTACCTATGGTAATCAACCACCCCTGTAGATTTAAATCAATTTAATCATGCTCTACCCATAATTGTTGAAAGTATTTAAATAAATGTTTCATCTTTGTTACTGGTATAATCCGTCTTTTCTTACACTGATTTACCCACATGTCTGCACTTGTTTTTATTGAATACGAGAGAAATATTGAGAGTATTTAGATGGCGGTGATAAGTAAAGATAGATATTAGGTAAATATACCGTTACAATCTGGGCCCAACGTTATAAAAGAACTTAATGTGGCGTCTCGGACATGTGCTCGTGTATTTTATTGTTCCTTCATTTGTATTATCTCGTGATGATTTGTTGTTCGTCATGTGTGTTGTGGTCAACGGCGGCTTGTTGAACACCTGCATAGACACGTGTCTCCCGGTAGTTTTTAAGTTTACAATTTTGCTTTGGAAGGAACCAACTCACCGGCGTTTTTTTGCGCTTTTCAAACGTCTCCAGTTATCTGGCGACATTTTATTTATAATTTTATCTTGAGATGCATGGGAAATATTTCCGAGTATTGGTGTAACATCTTGTGTTGTCGCATGTTCTAATAACTTTTTGTTTTATAATCCCTTTGTAGTTAGGTTATGGAATATACAATTGTCACAAGGAGTAAAGCAGATACAATCAACATGGCGAAACCTGGTGATAACTTAGCTGCATCGATTCCCGTTTCGTCCCCTTTGTCGGTTCCTGTTCACAAGTGGAACATTACTTTTGACGGCTCAGCTGGCGTACACGATTTTATAGAGAGAATCGAAGAGCTCGCACTAGCTCGAAATGTGAGTAAAGTTTCACTTTTTACATCTGCTGTTGAATTGTTTTCTGGTGATGCACTCTTATGGTACAGAGTAAATCGCTCCTCATTTGCATCATGGTCTGACATCGTCGTGGCTCTGAAAGAGGAATATGAGTTTCTGGATCACGAGAGGCGACTGTTGGCTCAACTGAGAGCTACCGTTCAAATGCAGAAGGAGAATTTAAACTCTTTTATTACTCGCATTCTCATTTTAAATAATCTTTTGTCATCGAAATTACCTGATGATGAATTATTGGAGATTTTACAATGTAATATGTTGCCTAGATATATTCAAAAGTTATCGCTATCGGTAATTCCGGATATCAGTACTCTGAAAAAACTTGGGAAAATGATTGAGTTAGCGGACAGCCGCTCCAGTGACAGGGTTCCTTCTACTACTGTTTCATCTAATAATCAAAATTTTGTCAGGAATAACAATTCACATAACAGGAACAATGGTAGGAATAATAATAATTCAGGAAATGTCAATCCCAATTTTAGAAATAACCGTCGTTTTATGAACCATGATAATCTTAGCCCGTCTAATAACGTTTCCAGGGGCGTGCATTGTTTCCGCTGCGGAAGACCAGGACTGAAGTCTCCAGATTGTGGCTGCCGCCGTTCAAAAAACTGAATACCCCGGAGTTCCAGACAGCGGGCGTTAAGACGTCGACGCTCGCCGAGGAGACGTCCGGGGAATGGGCTTCCTGGCTGGCTGTAGTAAGAGATTTTTATAAAAACTTAAATACTTCAAAGGAGATGGGAGCGGTAAACAGGGACAACCGTCCTCACATTTCTTTTCAAGTTTTAGGGTTAAATTTTTCTGGTCTTTTAGATTCGGGCTCTCACATTTCCATTTTAGGTAACAATTTTCATAGGAAATTCTTAGATTTGGGTTTCAAGCTTTCCAAGCTTGACACTAAGTTTTCTTTAGTTTCGGCTACAGGTCATTCTGTTGTTTGTTCGTATAAAATTACGGTACCGATTCGTTTTGATAACACAGAGAGGGTTTTCAGTTTTGTGGTTATGCCTCAGATAAATGCTAACATTATTCTAGGCTGTGATTTTTGGAAAATCTTCAATATTTGTCCAAGAATATCAAAATTGATGGCTTCTAAGGAGTCGGTCAAAACACAGTGTAGAGCTGATGTAATAGGTTTAGAAAATGCAGAAAACTTATCCATTTCGCAACGCTCAGTCTTAAATAAAGTAATTCGGGAGTATGTTTCCTATTCGGGTAATCGGTTAGGTAGAACATCCTTAGAGAAGCATGTCATTGACACAGGTAATTGCTCTCCGATTAAGCAACGCATTTATCCGATTTCACCGCACCTACTTCCGCAGGTACACAAGGAATTAGACAGACTGTTAGCTTTGGGAGTGGTTGAACCCAGCAATAGCGCGTGGAATAATCCAATTGTTTTAGTACCAAAAAAGAATGGCACGTACCGGTTATGTCTTGATAGTAGACTTTTGAACGCAAACTCTAAACGCGACGCCTACGCGACACCGTTCATTTCTGACATCTTGAATAGCTTGGGGGGTGCTCGGTATTTAACAACGCTAGACTTGAATGACGCTTTTTTTCAAATTCCTTTAGAAGAGAATTCAAAAGAAAAAACCGCATTTACAATCCCTAAAAGAGGCTTGTTTCACTTTGTGACCATGCCTTTTGGCCTCCACGGGGCGAGTTCCCGCATGATGAGGTTAATGGACAAGGTGCTAGGGCCACAATTTGATGGCAAAGTGTTCTGTTATCTGGATGACATTATTATAATAAGTTCTTCATTTGAAGAACATATAGAACTTCTAAGACAGGTGAAACAGAAATTACAAGCCGCAGGCCTTACTATAAATGTGGAAAAGTCTGTTTTCTGCAGGGACTCTTTAAAATATTTAGGTTTCATTGTAGACAGTAAAGGGCTTCGCACTGATCCCGAGAAAGTAAAAGCAATTGTGGATTTTCCCACCCCTACGTCTCAAAAGAGTCTACGTAGATTCATTGGGGTGCTATCGTGGTACAAAAGGTTTATCCATAACTTTTCAATTATTGCGTCTCCTTTACACAACTTAACAAAGAAGGAATTCGCGGGGAAAAAGTTTGCGTGGAATCAACAGGCGCAATCGGCTTTTGTTAAATTAAAGAATATCCTAGTTAACGCTCCGGTTCTCGCATGCCCTGACTTTAGTAAGCCTTTCACTATTAGTTGTGACGCATCGAGCGTAGGCCTCGGGGCAGTTTTAAGTCAATTTGATGAAAATCAAATAGAGCACCCGATTTCATTCATTTCAAGGTCGTTATCTGCACAAGAGAGGAATCACTCCACAACGGAGAGGGAGTTAAACGCTATGATTTTTGCTCTGGAAAAGTTTAGAGGTTACATTGAGGGTTCACCTATTCCGGTTAGAATAATTACAGATCACTATAGTCTCAAGTGGTTAACACAATTAAAGTCGCCCAGTGGACGACTCGCACGCTGGGCAGTAAGACTGCAGCAATTTAATTTTGAAATTATTCACCGAAAGGGTAAAGACAATGTCATTCCGGATGCGTTATCGCGTGATCCCCTACAAGTAAGTGCATTAGCGCAAAAGTTTAGTACTTCCGACTCGTGGTACATCAGGCTTAGAGAGAAAATTTTAGCTAATCCGGACAAATATTCAGCTTGGAAAGTGGAAAATGATAGGATTTTTAAACACATCCAAAGCATGGACGCTCTTCACAGGTCATATGACTGGAAGGAAGTTATGCCAAAGGAGGTTAGAAAGAAAATTATTTTAGAACACCACGTTCCTCCAGTGTGTGCTCACTTCGGGATTATGAAAACCTTGAATAGGATTAAACTTAAATATTATTGGCCTAAAATGTCAGCTGATGTCAAACGGTTCATTAGTAAATGTCAGATTTGCTTAGGGTATAAAAGCACCAATTTGTTACCGCCAGGGCTAATGGGAAATCCCAAGTTGGTGCAGCGTCCTTGGCAGATGATTGCCACAGATCTGCTGGGTCCGTATCCGAATTCTTACAAAAAAGGCTATACATACTTGTAAGTAGTTTCTGATTTTTTCTCCAAATTTACTAGGCTATTCCCTCTAAGGAAGGCAACGGGTAGCAATATCGCTAGTATTTTAGAAAATGAAATATTCTACAAGTTTGGAGTGCCAGATACTATTGTGTTAGATAATGGTCCGCAGTACATATCTCGGGACATGAAGGCTTTGGTTAGCAAATTTCACATTCGGCACCTTTTCTACAACTGTAGATATCACCCTCAAAACAATCCTGTTGAGCGAGTTAATAAGGTTTTAGTCTCTGCCCTCGCTTCATATGTAGGCACTGACCACAGAATGTGGGCAAATTATTTACCTGAGATAGAATTAGCGATCAACACTGCTGTGCACGAAGTCACTGGTTACACTCCTTTCTTCCTCAATTTTGGCAGGGAAATTATCATTTCAGGGAAGGACTACATAGGAGCTGACTTCAACGCGGAGGAAATTAAATTTGCTGAACGGGATTCCTGGGCTGCAGGTTTGCAAGAGTTAAATGATATTTTTTCACAGGTGCGCACATCTTTGCGACAGTCGTATGAACGCAACAAACGTCAATATGATCTTCGTCGGAGGGAGGTTCAGTACGCGGAAGGCGACGTAGTGTGGCGGAGGTCTTTCGTTCTTTCAGATGCTTCTAAACACTTTTCAGCTAAACTGGCTCCAAAATTTATTAGAAGTAAAGTTGTGCGGAAAATTTCCCCTGTGGCATACCAGTTGGCTGACATGGATGGGAAGCTTTTAGGTATTTTCCACGCGAAGGACATTTTAAAGTCTGAGCATGCTGAGGAGTCAGCGGTTTAATTTATTTCCTTTCAGTAAGAAAATAGAATCTTTCCGTAATGGGATTTAATTCGGTCTAAAGTACCGATGGTTAGTAAAATTTGCATGCATTTTGACCTTATGTTTGCAAAATACATTCAATGTGATGACATGACTTTGACATGAAACTTGTGTCCACACATTGAGTGCTATATGTTAATTGTTTTGTGGTTGTTTGTCCTTTGTATTTGTGATAGTTAGTGTAGTATATGAATATTGTAATTTGTATGAAAATTTTCCTTCAGAGCATGGGGGTATTTGGCCATTACGCTCATGCTTTGAACTGATAAAATTAGTGGGTTCCTTTCCCTGTAGGTAAACCTTGCTATTTGTAAAATATGAATTGTGTTTATAATGATACTACATGGTTTTGTACATGGTTGATAATTTATGGTTACATGTAGTAATTATTGACTTGAATGGTGTCGTGCATACGGTTTCTACCTTGGAAAATTCCACATGTATTTTCATGGTGATAATTATACATAATCAATAGCCTCAGAAGCTGACAATAATCTATTTGGGAGCTTTAGGAAGTTTCGCAGCATGGGAATTTTCCAAGTCAAGGAAATGGGTTTTCTTTACTTATATATGTTATAATAATGTTAGCTCGGGTGATGCATTCTTCAAAGAAATACAGATAAAACAGTATTCTTATTTTATAAGATTTAAGTTTATTGATTATTTTACACAAATTATTAAAATAATTCTCCATAGAGAAACTTTACGGATCATTTGTGTTTATAGTCATACAATCTTACTTTGATACTTGCGCATAATCTCAGAAGTTCTCAGAAACTATCTATTTTGAGTTTTAGGAAGCTCCGTTGCATGTTTATTTCAAATAGTCAGGAACGAGTTCTTGAGACATACGATAATGTATAAATTTACTTCGGGTAACATAATTATTACCAATTAATAAATTAAAATAATAATAACAATTCATATTTCATAAGTTTTAATTATATATGCATTCTAAATGAAAATTTATTTAGTATCTCTATAGAGTGAGTACATAATATTAGATGTTTAGTTTCACAGTTAATTTTTAACAATTCTTGCACAGTTCCTTTTTGACACGGCATGTGACTTTAAGTCGGTTCTAGAGCTCGGAACTCATTTGAAGGCACATGTTTGTCTTTTAAAATGGAACTGTATGACTGATTTAAATTCTTATATTTTCTTACACAATCTTGGAGTTTTATTCCGGGATCTCAACCATTTAATATTGACAGGATCATTCATCTTTCTCCGCTGTTCAACAGATGTCAGTGGTTGTTTCATTACCTAAACTTTATGTTATTTTCTTTTGAGGGGTTGGTTTTCTACAATTTGGAATTTTTATTGGTAGGTGTCAAGATTTTAGATGTTATTAAATTTTCAATGGTATTATAACAGTATTTTGGATAAATATTTCCATAAGTTTTGAGTGGAATGTGGGTTTAGAGTCAAGTTTCTTTTGTTTAAATCTTTTCATGTTTAGGTCAAATTATTTTTAGCTCAATCTAAATATTTGCTTTATATAAGTTTTTATTTCACCTTTAATACGTAGTAATTGTTTCTTCTTAACGATAGCTCAGTAATTATTTTTCGCTCACGTGGTTTTCTACGTTCTTCGAGGAAGTTCTAACCCAAGCATTTGGACTGCGTCAAAAGGGAGATTCTACAACAGCATGGCACATCACTTATTTATGTCAACCTACCTTCAGTTGCTCTTGAATAGGCAGAAGTTTTAACACAAGCATTTGGACTGCGTCAAAAGGGAGATTCTACAACAGCATGGCACATCACTTATTTATGTCAACCTACCTTCAGTTGCTCTTGAATAGGCAGAAGTTTTAACCCAAACATTTGGACTGCGTCAAAAGGGAAATTCTAGAATAACATGGCACATCACTTATTTATGTCAACCGACTTTCAGTTGCTCTTGAATTGGCAGAAGTTTAACCCAAACATTTGGACTGCGTCAAATGGAAATTCTACAACAACATGGCACATCACTTATTTATGTCAACTTACCTTCAGTTGCTCTTGAATAGGCAGAAGTTTTAACACAAGCATTTGGACTGCGTCTAAAGGGAAATTCTACAACAACATGGCACATCACTTATTTATGTCAACCTACTTTCAGTTGCTCTTGAATAGGCAGAAGTTTAACCCAAGCATTGGTCTGCATCAAATGGATTTCTTCAACTACAGGGATCAGCACTTATTTGCATCAACCTACAGATTGTGGCTCTGATATAAGCAGAGGTTTGAGCCCTTATTATTTGGGCAGTTTGAAGTTTCATTCACTGCTTCACTGAATCATTATCGAGGGAGGCTTACTGGTTTACAACATCATCTTGAGGATAATTCATCTCTACATATTAACATTACGAGAAGTGACACAGCTGGGAAGGCACTAGAAGCTCAAACTCATTCACCACAAATCTCGTTAAGCACTTTGGAATTCTTGGTGGCAGCGGTACCTTCGCTCTTCAGGATTTCTGACGCCAGGTGGCGTAGTGGAATTTTTTGCAAAAATTCTCTTGGCCATGGGGGTAATGCAACAGTTTGGGCAAGTACTGGCCTAATTTAGACGGAGTTTCTAGCCACGCGGGTACCTGATGAATTTGACAGCTTTTAATGTACAGGCGCCGGTAGAGGGCGAATCGAGAAGAAGTTTCGATACGTTCGTCAGTTGGTTCTGGGGAGTTTCATGGTGTGACAGCTGAACTACAAGCCGCCAAAGGTCATGGCCGAAACACACGTGAGCGAATTAATAATTAGTAATGGATCATCACGAGATATTATAGCTTAACTTTGGTATTTTATTATCCTTAGCATTTAATTTAAATCCTACTAAATATGTTCGGTTATCCGTACAGGCGCCCTTCAGGATTAACAAATATTATGCTTCCATTTATTGAGACCCACATGTTCCGAGATTATAGTTTTCACATTAATTTGACTTACCTATGGTAATCAACCACCCCTGTAGATTTAAATCAATTTAATCATGCTCTACCCATAATTGTTGAAAGTATTTAAATAAATGTTTCATCTTTGTTACTGGTATAATCCGTCTTTTCTTACACTGATTTACCCACATGTCTGCACTTGTTTTTATTGAATACGAGAGAAATATTGAGAGTATTTAGATGGCGGTGATAAGTAAAGATAGATATTAGGTAAATATACCGTTACACGGTGAAAACGCACTAGTGGTAAATGATAGGAATAGTTAGTGCTATGATTGTCACTGTGGAAAAGGTGGTGGAGTCGAGTTGATTTAACAGGGACACGAATATTTATAACACTTAACATTTGAGGGCAGTCTATGAGATTGTTCAGTAATTTAAAAAGTTTAAGAATGTCATTAATAGTACGCCGGGTAGAAAGTAGTGGTAGGTTTAGATCAGACATTAATGCATTGTAGCGGATTTCAATTACAGGCTGTCTCAATTTGAATTGAACGTATCGAAGAAATTTTCTTTGTACTCTCTCCAAACGGTGTAAGTTACAGGTATAAATCGGAGACCATACAGGAGTTTTCAAAATTAGTATCGTTAAATTAACGATTTTGGTGCTCTTTTTCTGTTGTCGATTTATTTTTATTTTGATGTGTGTTCGATTTTGAGTTTTTACAGTTTTGTGTACATCTGTAATTATCTATCTAGCTTCTATCTATCTACATATGTATATATAAATAAAAATGAATCGCCGAAATGTTGTACGCGCATAACTTTCGAACGACTGCACCAAATTGGATAATTCTTTTTTTATGTGTTCGTTATTATCAGGACAAGGTTTGTATAAAACTTCTGGTGAGCTCTGGCATTATGAAATTTGTGTAAAAAAATTGCTATAGGTGGCACGCGAGCTATTTGAAAACTGAATGTATGATGCGGGAACAGGGAAGGGGGGGGGGAAACTTGAGAGAGGGGTTCGCGGGACGTGAGAAGGGGGGGGAAAATTTTCTTTATTAAATGGCAAAGCAACGCATGCCGGGTACCACCTAGTTTTTTTAATAAAACCTGTCGAACTGGTACAATTCTTGACATGATATTAATGAAAAAGTTACATTAAATATTAAGGGCTTATTATTATATGGGTAAATATTTAAATACCTGATTACCAATCTAATGTTTTCAAAAAAATTTTTAGTTTCGATTTAAAATGAGAGTGGTATTGAGGAACTTCGGTTCCACTGTATTAATGGTGTTTGAATTGCTGCAGAGCCAAGCCAAGCCCTATGACACCCACTCGAAGGACCAGTCCCTGACTACGTCAACCGCATCCCAGATGACATAGTCCCTGAGGGAAATTATTTTCCTCAGGGCCTCCTGTGTGGAGTTAATGTAAAAAAAAAAAACCGCTGTGTTTATATGGGACAGTCATGTTTGCATGCTGACCTGTTGGACACTATTAGTCAATGGTTCAAATCTGGGCTTCTGAAATATAAGCTAAGCCTAGAATGGAGTAAACTAAACAAGTACTCACCAGTCGCAGTTGGGGCAACACGTTTCCAAGTTCTGGATGCTTCACTTAACAATATAAATTATTTAAGAAGGTACTAAAATAATATATGTAAGTTCTCCATTATTTATAAATCAATATATAAATTCGCAATATTTCTTCCACTATAGGTATGTATTAATAGTTCGTCCATGTCTCAGATATTAGTTTACACTAAAAGCTCTCTTCAATGGGCATATTGTCACATTTTTGAAGTATAAAATTGTGGCAGATACAATTGACACAATTTTATCAGAACATTTAAGGGTGGAAAGTGTAAAGATTGGGTAGATGGGATAATTGAAGGATTTTATTGACATTTGCTCTTCACTTATTCTTTTTAAATGCATACCTACCAAATCCATATATATTGCATAAACATTCTCCCGATCTTGGAAGTACCTACCAAAATTGAAGGTACGAAGGCTGTCCGTAAAGTAAAGTCTCCAAAGTGCTGCGGTCGCGAGGAACATTTTTGTTTGGTGTCCCCTTGACAAACCCCTGAATTGAACTATTTTTGATAATCTTATAAGTACACGATTGACAACACATGGTTAAGATCGAAAGAAAAATTATAACCTAGAGGTAAAGAAAAATAGTAACTTATATCATTGATGTAGCTATTCCAAATTCCTGTAATATTCAAAAAACTGTTTCTGAAAAAGTTAGAAAATACAAAGATTTAGGAAATGAGATTAAAAGATTTTGGCATTCTCGGACTATAAAAATATTACCATTTGTTATTTCGGCCACTGGCATAATACCTAGGAATCTGATTCAAAATTTAAGCATATTAGATTTGTCAAAGAATTTGTATATAAAAATGCAAAAATCAGTAATTTTAAATACATGTAGGATTACAAAAGATTTTTTAAATATTTATATTGAGGGATCAGTAAGATTTATAGGTTCAATTAGAAATGCCACAGAGCCGAACCCTCTGATATGAAAATATCTGGAGTCGGTGAATTATATTCCCATTTGGTCTCTAGTAGGTTGACATGTTGTTCTTGTATTGTTTTGTATTTATAATACTTATATAGTGCAATTGCATAGCGTGGGTTGACTAGATGATCATTTGGGGAAGTGTGTGAAAGGGTTTAGTGTTTCCTTCTTTTTTTTCCTTTTTTTTTTTTTGGGGAAAATTTAACCCGGACATTTAAATCTGGTGCGTAAAAGTGTCCATATAGGATACAATTTCACGACTGGTCGTTTAAAGTTCCCAGAAGGGGTCTTTAAAGCCACACGAATTACTCCGTCCTTACCCGGGAACACCTCCTCCTCAGCACCCACCGGTCAATAAAGTGGAGGAGCTTCTACTTGATGAAGCAATACCATAGTACCTACTAGAATGTTATTCGTGGGACTATTCAATTTTTGTCTCATCTGCAGAGAGTGAAGATACTTTATTTATGCCACTTCTTGAACGAGGTTGCCAGATTGAACGAGGTGGTCCAAAAGCTCTTTTTTGTTCACTAGACTAATGCGTTCAAAAGTCTTATCATAAGCGGGCAAATACTGTATCGGAGTAGACATCAGAAAATGAACCGAAACAAGAGCTTCTGGATAATGACAACTGCAGGTATCAATCCATGGAAGTAATCTTTCGGGATTTGTGACCTCTGACAATGGAATATTGTCATCAGTTGACCACTTAACATTATCGAATTATTCCACAAATATATCATTTTAAAACTGGCCCCGGTATTTTTTTTTAATTCACATCTGATTTTCATCACCAGAATACAAATTAGTGAGGTTCGAATTGGCCTTTACTGACGACCCCATGAATTTTTTTTGCATTTTAATAATGGAAATCCCTTTTTTATTGTAGGTATTTGTCCATTTATTGGGCATTACCCATATTTGACAAAATATTTTTTCCAGCGAACAACGATTTTTTTAACATTATTTTTTAAACGGCAATTTATGTATTAATCCTTTGGGCAGAAATAACTAAATACTAAAAATATATTTCATGTATTTAAGTAGATATAAGAAGTATAGCGATTTTGGGGTCTACTTTCGGCCCCAGTTGGCTGCGGGAGAGTTAAAGAACACCTTGGAGGCCCATAACCCTATCGTACCAAAATTCGAACACCTCCCCCTCCCACAATATTAACCCCTCCGAATTTTCGAGAATATTCGCTTTTGGTGTCTCTAATAAAATGACATTTTACGAAAACTTTTTGTTATTACCGCTTCAGAATTATAAAGCTCTATAAATGAAACATTTCTGAACGTAGATGAATAGTAAAAACTGTTTTAGAAAGGTTACAAAATATGCTTTCCAATTATTATATTACAAATAAATATTAGCATTTGTAAATATTAAAATTTAGAACGCAAACATTAAAAATACGTAAAAATGACTCACGTGATGTTTTTATGTGAAAACGGTACTAAAATCACAGATTATGTAAACAACAATACTTATTCTATTGTATATGTGTGGAATAAATACTTTTGTTACCTTACTTTTTATCATTTCAAATAAAAATATTTAATAAAAATTTAAAATGTGGAGCGCGGTGGAGCAAATTTGCGCGAGTAAATATTTTTGTCAACTTCACGACTGACAGCTGATTCCTGTTATGTATTTCCATAGACAACTTGATAGGGATGTACAGCTTGATCTACTATCGACCTTTTACTTTTTGATTTAGGGATGTAACTAAAACAATAACGGAGTTAGAACGATTTCTATGGAAACACGCGCTGACGTATAAACACGCTTATTGTACTTGACTGCTGTCCTATTTTTAACGCTTATGTTAACTTAACTTACCTTTTTTTTACTTTACTTTTTAACTTACGTTGCGGAGGGGTTAAATGAACATTGTGTTAAATATTTTCACGACACTTTGTGATTTTTTTTTTGTGAACCAAAAAAAAAATTAAAACAAAAAATTTCAAGAGTAATGTGACCAGTGACCAGATCTGACCGAAACGTTTAGTCGTATAAAAGAAGAGAAGATATTTAGGCACTTCTTGCATTGTTATTTATTTTATGGCTGCATCTAATAAATATGTAATGCGCGTAGAAGAAACTTTACAACAGCCTTTATTTTAAGCCTTTAATTTAATAAATTGTTTCTCCCTGCGTACCCTTTCCCATTCGTCCCGTTCCCGTTCTCTTTAGGCCTCCCCTTCCTCTGCCGCGTCCCCTTCCCCTCTCGCGTTCACACTCCGCCACTTCCACCTTCCCTCTCCCCCCTAGACTCCCCCCTTCCCACGTACCGCGAACCCCCCCCCCCCGTGTTTCCCTCTCCCCTTCCGCATTCCATACATTCAGTTTTCAAACAGATCGCATGTCGTCTTTTGCAATATTCCTCCAGCAACCCTGAATGGTGTGAACCTACAGGTGACTGAAGGAACTAAATACCTTGGACACATAATCACCAGTAATCTGATGGACGATGACGACATCGATAGGCAAAGAAGAGCTCTCAGTGTAAAAGCAAACATGCTCAGTAGAAGATTCCGCCTTTGCAGTACTGCTGTAAAAAGGACGCTCTTCCTTTCCTTCTGCGCAACACTGTATACGTGTGAACTCTGGGCAAACTACAAGAAGAGTAGTATAGAAAGACTTCGGGTTCAGTATAACAACGCCTTCCGCGTAATGTTTGGTCTCCCCAGATATTGCAGCGCTTCCCGGATGTTCACGGAGGGGCGAGTTCCTGGCTTTGCAGCCCTTATTAGATCCAGGGTGGCAGGAATGAGGGAAAGGATAAGCAGCTCTGGAAACATCCTCGTCATGGAAGCCCGCCTCAGTCCATCATCCAGTATTGATGCACACTGGAGAAAAATACTGGCTCCTTACGTGCTCACAGAATCCTGAAAGCTTAATATTATTATTTCTTTTGTTTTCCTTTTACTACTATTAGCTTATTATCTTTTTTTGTTTCGTGTACATTCATATCCACCTTCTTTTTCTTTTTTTTCCTTTCAAATACTTTGTACATGTATGTGTATATTATACCCTAATGGAATGTGTGGGATTGCACTCTCCTCCCCACATACTGGAATAAACACTTATTTATTTATTTATTTATTTATTTTTTGTACAATTTTCATAATGCCAGAGCTCGACTTTGACGACCGGCGTAGTCCAGTGGTAAGGTTCTTGACTGGCACCCCGAGGGTCGCGGGATCGAATCCCGGCGTGGCAAATAAATTTTATTTAATTAATTTGTGTTATTTCACAATTATTCATTTAAAAATATATTATAGTATATTTGCTGCACGTTCCAGAGTGGAAGATACTCTCAGTATCGCCCTGGTGTGAGACCACCATTCAGAATTGAAACGTTGCTGGAAATGACTTTAGCCGTGTTTGGTGACCAGATTTGAATAGCCAGGTACTTCCTCACCTTCCTCTTCCCTATCTCCTTCCCACTACCATCAGCCTCACAACATACCCCAATCGGGGATGCCATAGTCCCACTGGCTCCAGACGGGAGCAGTTGGGACTCTTGTGTGGTATTCACATAAAAAAAGCTCACCAGTAGCTTTATACAAACCTTGTCCTGACAGTAACGAACAAAAAAAAGGATTATCCAATTTGGCGCAGTCGTTCGGAAGTTATGCGCGTACATACATTCCGCCGATTCATTTTTATTTATATAGAAGATAGATAGAAGATAAATATATAGATAGATTTCTTGGAAAACTCGAATAAACTCGAATAACTCGAATAAGTGTTATTTCAAAGAAAACTGATGTCATCAAATCACTTAAGACGGCATTACCAGAGAAAACCAGAAATATGTCATTTTCAAATCAGATTTTAGACGTATTGACTCTTTTCCACAAAAAATTATAAATGGATTTCGAAAGATTGTTCTTTTATCTAGCATTCGCATGTAATAAATTTTGAGATTTTTTAAAATTTTTTAGTATAATAAGGTTATTCCATAGGTCGTTGGCAGATTTGTTCAATTTTCAAAAAAGGTTTTGTATTATACCACACCCATATCAAATAATAAAATCATGCAGTAAAATAAATCAATACATTATCTAGCAAACGTATGTTTTAGAATTTTAATTTTAGTTTCAATAAAATCATTAAAAAATATGTACATACATGTATTGTGTTGCTTGACGAAAATTGGTCCGTTTGTGTATTTACTTGCGCACTTACAAACTAATATATTTCAGATTTTTTTAACATTCTTATTAAATTTAGACATTATTGAAAAATGATAAATACCTATAATCACAAAATAACTACAAAAAGTACATTATTTTAATAGTTTTATCATCACGCCTTTCAGCATTTTTGGATGTAGGCATAAATTAAAGCTAATTTGGATTGAAATAAATTCGATATTGAGTTATAATTTTAAAAAGCTGGTACGGAGAATAATTAATCTTTCTCATTGTAACCGCCCTGCACGATCGTAAGAACAACTTTCGACGAAATGTGGATTTTCGTCCGCTGGCTGGTTAAACGCTCTTAAAAGACCATTGGACTTGCAGGGCCTAGAGAGGTCAATACATACATGCTGCTCTTTTTTATATGAATGCCGCACAAGTGTCCCAACTGCTCCCGTCTGAAGCCAGTGAGACTATGGCATCCCCAATTGGGGTATGTTGTGAGGCTGAAGGTAGTGGAGAGGGGAAGGAGATAGGGAAGAGGAAGGTGGGGAAGTACCTGGCTATTCAAATCTGGTCAACAAACACGGCTAATGCCATTTCAAGCAACTTTTCAATTCTGAAAGGTGGTCTTACACCAGGGCGATACTGATAGTATCTTCCACTCTGGAACGTGCCGCAGATATAGGTACTACATATGATTTCAAATGAATAAATTGTGAAATAACACAAATTAATCAAATAAAATTTATTTCCCTCGCCGGGATTCGATCCCGCGACCTTCGGTGTGCGAGTCAAGAGCCTTACCGCTGGACTACGCCGGCCGTAAGGTGATCATTTTTATTTATTTATGTTATTTTGAATTGACTGCCCCCGTGGTGGAGACTAAATTTGGAGCAGTTGGGACTCTTGTGCGGCACTCACAAAAACTGTAGGAATATTTTTTAAATAAAACCAAAATCTCTGCCATCGATCACCAAGTTAGTTAGGACTTAGCTTAGGGGTGCCCGGGTTCATCAAGTGAGGTGTTTTCAGGTCTTGCAGCAGCTCTCACCAGCAGCCAGATCCACCTCCAGCTTTATCTCTCGACCCGTAATCGTCTTGCATCGCAGTGGGAGGGATGGATTCATACGTCCGTGACTCCCGGACACATTGACCTAAAATTCCTACCCACCCCTTGTACGTTTTTCCTTCCCAGAACTTCCCGTCTTTTCTTTTCCTAAAAAGACCCTCCACACAACATACCTAAAGATCACTTCGTGTGTGGGATTTATGTAAAATATGAAAAAATAATAACTTATTTAAAAAAAAAGCCAAACGTACTTAATATCGATTCGGAGCAATTTAAGAATTGGGAAAATCTCACTGTCGTTCATTATTAAGATGAAGTCATAGTAAATAATGCAAAATCATATGTTTTTGTTTTGAAAATTTGATCGCTTAGAAGTATTGTAGATGCTTCAATTAAATACTGCGTGTAGAACATACCTTGGCCCTTAAAAATATTATGTCATTTTTTTTATAAGTTTTTTAATAAGCCTATAAAAAAATAAAGTATAAGGTCTAAAAAACACACTTTCAAGTCCAAACTCTCCTATTTATAAACCCCTTTTCGGATATGGTTTTATTGTGTAATGTGGCAAATTCAGTTTATTTTATAATAATCGCAAAAAAAGTTGATATTTACACCCAATCTTCCCAAAATAAAATAAAATATGCATTTTCGCGTTGATATTTTACAATACGGCCGCTAGTCGACGAATTCGGTTAATCAAAGTGACCAGTGACCCTTATGGCGTCCACCAAAGAACTACTGTCCACGGCACAGTAGTGAACTAGTGGATCGCCTTAAGAAATAAAATTTGGAATAAATAATACTTAGGTAGATATTAGATGGCTAAGTTTTTTCGTAAATATATCAGTCTCTACTGATTGTGTATCTGAGAAGCGAATAAATTAATTTTACCTAATTCTTATCAGTTTTATTGTGAAACTAGCTGGTTCCCGGCATGCGTTGCTATGCATTTAATAAAGAAATTGTTTCTCCCTGCGTGTCTTTTCCCATTCGTCCCGTTCCCGTTCCCCTTCCTCCACCCCATCCTCTCCCGCGTCCCCTTTTGCGTTCACACTCCGTCTCCTCCACCTTTCCTCTCCCCACTCCACACTCCCTATTCCCCCGTTCCGCAAACCCCCCTCCTCCTCCTAACTCCCGCATTCCATACATTCAGTCCCGGTACATTCAGTTTTCAAACAGCTCGCGTGCCACCTATTGCAATTTTTTTATACAAATTTCATAATGCCAGAGCTTACCAGTAGTTTCATACAAACCTTTTCCTGACAATAACGAACACACATTAAAAAGAATTATCCAATTTGGTGCAGTCGTTCGGAAGTTATGCGCGTACATACATTTCGGCGATTCATTTTTATTTATGTAGAGATAGATTTTATTTATATAGATAGATAACTTACAAAATCAGGGCTGTATCAACTTTTCAAAAATATTGAAAAACGTACATAATTAATTTATTGTTATTATAAACGAGGTGGTTGGGGGGTAAGGCTCAAAATTAATTTTGTTATCTCACAATTTATTACTTAAAATTAATATAAAGTATACCAGCAGACCCAGTGACACGTTGCTGTGGCTAACGAAACACAACTCCATCTACTGGCAATGCCAATATCCAACCTTTATAACCAATGCCATTTTTATAATTTGCAAACATATCAAATTCACACCGCTCGCTTACCAGCCCGCTCCCTTAATACATTATATATTTCAACCAATTTACACAAAAACTTGACAAATTATATACCTAAAGCTTCCTCATGAATCACTCAATCTATTGGAGAAAACCACATGAAAATCCGTTGCGTAGTTTAAAAGATCTAAGCGTACTTTGCTTTAGACTATGTAAAGAAAAGATTTGCGGCACGTTCCAGAGTGGAAGAGACTCTCAATATCGCTCTGGTGTAAGATCACCATCCAGAATTGAAATGTTGCTCGAAATGGCTTTAGTCGTATTTGGTGACTCTACATCTCTTTCCCCTCCCCACTTCCTTCAGCCTCACAACACAACCAAATAGGGATGTCATAGTCTCATTGGCTCCAGACGGGAGCAGTGGGACTTTTATGCGGTATTCACACAATGGTGTCAATAATTATTTTCTCTTTTTTTAATGAATCAAAATTTCCTCTGAAATGTTTTGATTTGTAAGTAGGTACTTAAATACCTACGTAATTAGTATTTAAACCTCAAATATTTGAAGTAACTTTAGTTTCTTATGTAAAAAATAATAATTTTACAATTTGTCTAAAGAATCTTTCAAAACGACCATTATTTTTTCAAACTCTCTTCAGGTCGGTACCTAGGTACCATAATATTGATTATTCTGATTTGACAGCTCATAGTGTGATCCACGCTCATGCGAACTCTGGCGGGATAAAAAGATAGTATCCAACACGGTCACCACCTTGAGCTGGAAACGGAATCCACAAACAAATTTACAGACAGATGAAATGCCAAGTCGAGTTTTGCAGGGATATTCCCAAATTGGGATAAGTTGTAGATAGGGTTCCCAGATCAAAAAATCAAAATCCCAGAGAAAATTCCTGACATTCGCTAAAAATTCCGGTCTTTCTTGTAAATATAATATGAAAATCGTTACGCATCGTGGCATGTCAAAACCCGTGTCGGGGTGGGGGTGGGGGAGGGGGGACCCAATGGTCAAAAGAAAGGAATAGGCTTTCTGTATAGTCTGTCAAGTCGATTCTCTAAACACAGTATAATTTAAAAAATTTGACAAGCGAAATGTTCTACAAAACTATTAATAAAGATTTCAACCATATTTCTGGGAGAATTAAATATCAGAAGTGATGTTTTTACTTTGATTTATAATAAAAATAATTTGGTTTATTTCATTTTTTATATCAATCTCCACTTAATTGTAGAAATTCCGGACTGTTTAGAATTCTCCCCGCATTCCGGACAAAGAGCGATATTTCCGGACTTGTCCGGAAAATTCCGGACGTATGGCAACCCTACTTGTAGAGTTGTAAGTTGTATAGGAGGGAAAGGAGTTAAATTTAAGGTTGGGAAGTGCCTGGCTATGCAGATCAGGTCCCAAAAGACGGATAAGGTGACACTTCACACAGCATCCGCAAATATGACGTTTGACAACCTCCGTAAATAAATTCTTGACTCCTGATACAGAAGTGGACGGTTTCAATAGAATCTCAACTGCTCGCAGTCAGTACCTACCTATTATCTCAATTCCTCCATTGCCATAATTAATAGGAAAATATTGCTTGTGCTATGATGTATGAAGGAGGACTATTATATATTTTTCTTGACTACATCAGTGCAATTTGCAATTCGTTGGTATCTCAGGAAGATTAAATTAATAATAAATTAATTAACAGAAGAATAAAATTGTAGATAAATGAAACAATTTAACTTTGTTTGGTCCACTTTTATATTTGAGTAAGGCCGACCGGTTTCAGAACGACCGTTCCTTCTTCAGGGCAAATGATTACTGATTTGACAGTTATGAAATATAGATGGGAACAATGTATTATTGTGCAAAACTCGTGTCGGGGGGGGGGGGGGGGGGGGGGGGGAATTGTCGGACTTTGTATTTGCTTTGAAACTTTTATTTTCTGTGTAGGTAACTACTTAATTTTTTTTCTTCTTTTTTTAAAATAAAATTAAAGTAATAAATGTGTATAGAAAATAAAAACTTTTCAAATCATAATACATAATAAACGTAATACATGTTAACACATTTTAAGCAGTCAAATTATTCAAATAATCACATTTATGCTGACTGACTGTAACACTAATTAGTCTAATCACAATACACTAACATCTGTCTGTAACACTAATCCTGATATATGTTTATTTAACACTTTTTGCTAAGTAAAATACTAATTTCAAAGTACATATAAACTTACCACTGATTAGAAACGGAATTCCAAATAAAAATCAATTTGCAAAAAAAAAATCAACCGCATTCACCGAAAAAACGGAACTTAAAAGTTAAATTATTTTATTTCTTTCAGAGGTCCCCATTTATCTTTTTAGATACATAATATCATTTTGAGATGTCAGTGTTACAAATAACATTCTCTTAACTCTCCTTATTTTAATATTATTGATGTTGATATTTTAACTTTTCGGGGGGAGTTTGAACCCCCAAACCCCCCCCCCCCTGGCCACGCCCATGGGGGTGGAGCTGTAAGTTAAATTGTTTCATTTTTCTATAATGGATAACCACAAAGTTATAGCTTCAATCAAAATAATAAAAATCAAAATAATTCAATTAAAAATGGTCATTTTCCAGAGCAATTTAAAATCTACACTATAATACCTATTCATAAATCTGGAGATACGAATAAATTAGACAATTATAGACCTATATCTCTTGTTTCAAATCTCTTGAAAATATTCAAAAAATGCATCAAGTTTAGAGTCGTTGAACACTTAGAAAAATATAAAATTCTATCGAAAAACCAATACGGCTTTCTTAAAGACCTAAGCACCGAGGATGCGATATATGAATTGACAAAAAATATATACTCATCTATCGATAAAAAAAAGAAATGTCTTGCCATATTCCTAGATTTAAGAAAAGCTTTCGACACCGTAAATCATAATTTACTCATTACAAAAATAAATCAACTCGGCTTCAAAAAAGACACATTAAAACTACTCTCTAACTATCTTACAGATAGAACACAAAAAACAAAAAACAAAAATTGGGAATAATTATAGTTCAGAGTCAAAGATAAAAAATGGAGTTCCACAGGGAACTGTGCTAGGCCCGATTTTATTCTTAATTTATATTAATGATTTATGTAATTTTGTAATCCCTGGTAAAATTGTTTCTTACGCAGACGACACGGCAATAATAGTGGATGGTAATCATTGGAAAGAAACTTTTTCGAAAGCAACTGATTGTATTTCAATGGTTTCAACATGGCTAAAATACAACAAACTCGTTTTAAATTATAGCAAAATATTTTATTTACCTTTTTATAAAACCATTAAAAATAAACCTACAGACAACCTTAAAATTAGAATCCATAATACTAGTTGCAATCAAGAAATGTGCTTCATGTGCATCGAACTCACTAATGTCGAAAATATAAAATATTTAGGAGTATCAATAGATATAAATCTTAATTGGAAAACACATATTAATCGAATCACTTCTAAATTAAGATATCTGACCTACATATTTTATAGACTTAAAGAAGTACTAAACATTGAAAAATTGAAAATGATCTACTTTTCCCTAGTGCAATCATCAATCACTTATGGCATTATAGGATGGGGTGGTGCACTTGATTCATTTATTAAGCCTCTACAAATAATTCAAAAACATATAATTAAAGTCATATATAACAAAAATAAAACAATCTCGACTAACTTATTATACAAAGAAACTAAAATATTTAATATACGTAAATTATTTATATTACAAACTTTGAAATATGTATTTAAAAACAAAAATAATTTCGAAATAAATGAAAACAGAATGAGCAAAAAAATAAATAATATATTTTACACCCCACAAACCAATACTAAATTATTGCAGACACATAGCAGTTTCATTGGTCCTCGCACATTTAACCTTCTACCACTACAAACTCAAATGATAAATAAAATGATAAAATATGTAAAAGAGGTAAAATTATGGTTGAATAATATAGATATTGAAACGCTATTTCTATAAATTTATCCTTCCTTTTATAACACACTTTCTGTAACTTTCTAAACTGTAGTACAATATGTTTTCTGTTTATTTTTTATAATAACTAAAAAAAAAAAAAAAAAAAAAAAAACAGCATGTTTTTTCCATATTTTATAATAGGTAGCTGAAAAAAAAAACCTTTTTCACTTGTTCTACCTATGAAATACTAATTTTATATTTTATATGTTTTTTAAGTCTATTTTATACTTTGGGTACTTAAAATTATAATATTTGGTTTTAATATTACCCACACTCAGGCAGTGCCTTAGTAGATTTTCATTTCTTGTTCATACTATTTGTTATTATATATTATGTTATTATATGTATACTATTTGCTATTATCCATTATATGTACAAAGAAATGAGAATAAATAAAGTTAAAAAAAAATAAATAAATAAATAAAATAAAATTGTATTTAGCGATGTGTCAATGTTTTTTTTTATTTTTTTACATTAACTCCAAAACAGGAGGCCCTCAGGTAAATAATTTCCCTCAGGGCCTATGTCATCTGGGATGCTGTGTGGAGGGTCTTTTTGAGGAGAGGAAGGAATGAACATTGGTCTTGAAGATACCCGTATTGTAGCAAGGAGGAAACACAGAGGCCGGCAAATCATTCCACAGCCGAGCTGTTGAACACAAGAACGAGTCGAAGAAATGACCTGTTCTCATGTGACAAATGTCAACTCTGTACAAATGTTGGGCATGCGTTTGGCGTGTTTCCCGACTATGCACCGGTGCCGTAGGGATCAATGATGCTAGTTCCTCGGAGCATCTTCCATTGTAATACCGGTAGAACAAGGATAGCATTCCCACCCGACGCCTGTGCTCTAAAGATTGCAATCCGTCTGTTAAGATGGGAGAATCTATCAAACGGATCGCCCGTTTCTGCACAGAGTCGAGGGTATTTTTCAGGTATTTTGGAGCTCCAGACCAGACGTGGCTGCCAAATTCAACCGTAGGGTGCACTTGTGATTTGTACAGGGTTAGCAGTTGTGTACTATCTGCAGTATCTGCGGGCCCTGTTCAGTACGCCCAGTTTTTGGGAGGCTAACTTTACTCTGGCTTCGATGGAGCCCCCATACCTGAGCTGGTCACTTAGGGTTACACCAAGCATATCAATGGAGAGCCTGTTCGGAAGATTGATCAATGTGGAAGAAACAAACAATGAATATTCTGAGACAGACGTGTATGTAAATCCTGTTCGAAGTATTGAGTTGACCCCTGCGGAGTACTCGAGTGATTGTTAGTTAGAGATTAAACATCACGATTTAGCAATAACGTGTTTGCCAAAACCCAAAAGAATAACATATCTTGCGTCATGTTTGTTGGTTATAATAAAGGTCGTACAACAATCTAGATTTTAAAACCGGTTCATGTAAACTGACCTTCTCCGCATTTCGTTAAATCTGTTAATGTACCAACATACATAATTTGGACTGTTTAGCATACAGGGTGTTAAGGGACGTACTTGACTTGCTTTAACCAGTGATTCCTGACATTTATTATTTGGAGTAAAAGTGATGTAACTGAAATTTTACTCTCCTGTGACGTTTTAGGTACCTATCCCTTTGTCATTATTTTTAATTCTTCTTTAAAACCTAACATTTAAAATGTCTTCGGCATGTCAATACTGATCACTCAGCCGAGTAACCGCCCAACCCCTCACCCCGCCCCTATCTGTCCAATTTGTACTGATTTTTATGCTTTTATTTGTAAAAAACAACGTAAAAGTGTGTTCGAGATGTGGATCTACAGAAGAATACTTAAAATAAGCTGGATGGACAGGGTTACAAACGAAGATTTTATGTTTTTTTCGTTATTTGTTTTTGGGGTGTTACCGGATCTGCCGGATCTGCCCTGATGATGGACACTGCAACGATGTCCGAAACGTTGGCTAAAGAAAGAGGTAGCGCAACACGGCATAACACCCCAAAAACAAACAACGAAAATGCTTTTGGCCGTGAAAATCTTAAAACTTATCTGAAGATGTTATGGTTCGGATGAATAAAGAAAAGGAAGTAATTAAAACTATAAAAATCCGAAAACTTCAACATCTTGGACATGTGATGAGACATCCAGAGAAGTATGAGATCTTGCATCTCATAATGCAGGGAAAGATTTCCGGAATTCGGGGGCCCTGGAAGGAGGAGAACCTCATGGCTGAAAAACCTGAGACAGTGGTTTGGCCAGTCTACCGTGGAGCTGTTTCGGGCCGCAGTAAACAAAGTCCGCATAGCCAACATGATAGCCAACGTCCGTTGAACGGACAGGGCACAAGAAGAAGAAGAAAAGTGTCACCGGAGGTCAAAATTTTATAAACATTTTTACAAATAATGTCAGGAATCACTGGTTAAAGTAAGTCAAGTACCTACGTCATTAACAACCTAAACAATGCAAGGCAAATGTACCTAAGCGTAATGGTTAAGTTTAAGAAAGGGACGCTTAGATGGTTTGGGCATGTAGAGCAAATGAATAAAGAAAGGAGTGTAAGGAAAATATGTGACGAAATGGTAGAAGAAATCAGGAATGCCTGAGGAAGACATGGCACGATCAAGTAAATTCAATGCTTTGGTCGTCAAGAGTCATAATAATAGAAGAGTATGTATTTTTTTCTTGAGTTAGCTCCACCCAAGAGTCCATGAGGAAAATAATTCCCCCTAAGGGCCTATGTAACTTCGGGGATGCTGTGTGGAGGGTCTTTGAGAAAATGAAGGAGATAAAGATCAAGTCAATGTTTCTAGTAGTAACGGATGCATGAATCCACCCCTCCCACTGCGGTGCAAGGCTTAGTTCCGGGAGAGTCCTGCTGGAGAGATCAAAATGCTTCCCTCAACCAGTCTCTCTCAGTCCGGCTGGTGTGCTAATGCATCCACCGCCAACACCCGGACAAACCGCATCCCATAAACCCGGGCACCCCTGTTAAGTCACCCAACGTAGCGAATCACTTCGGTGACCTACGGCAGAGGTGTTGGTTGTCTTTTAAATGTTTCCCGGGGCGGCGGTACCTATTCCCGCTTCCCAAATTGATGAGATGTATCAGACGATACATGAATGTGACTGAAAAAATGAGTGTTTGCCGAATCACAGTTATGTGGCATTACATCTTCTCTACCTATCCCAGCGGAGAAACGGCAAGATAGTTAGAAACGGCGGGATATTTAGAAACGGCGAGATAGTTAAAAACGGCGAGATTGTTAGAAACGGCGAGTTATAGTTAGAAATGGAAAGGTAGTTAGAAACGGCGAGATAGTTAGAAACGGCGAGATTGTTGATGACATTCTTTGACTACAGTATTATCGGCAACCCTGTTACAAAGATAATCTTAAAATGTACATAAAAAATCAGAAGTATTTTAGTATAACGCTATGAAAATAAAAACATATTTGTTGCTAGACAAAATATTATTTAATTACACTATTAGTACCTACGTGAACGGGGAGAGAAATTTTGGAAACTTGCAGTTCAAGCGGGAAACTGGTGAATCTCTATCATATGCATACGTAGAGAACCCAAAAAGCTTTTTTTTAGATTTGAGCATTTCGATTTTTTCTACTACTACAGGGTTAAAAACCTGTGCACTATGCTACGACGGATTTTAAAAGATGTTAAAATAGCTGATTTCAACCCCCTAGAGTCTGATTTTATTTTTCATATTTTACCCTTAAAAGTTCGTACTCGCTTTACTCGATAACGAAAGTTTAAATAAAAAAAGTGATAAGTACGACAAAATCGACTCCGAATATGTACTATGTACTATGATTTTCCAGATACCGCGTTTTACCTGTTTTTTTTTTTAAATATTACATATTTAAGCTATCCTTTTTTTACGAATTTTGTGATTTTTTTTATATTTGGGTTTTTGCTTATTATTTTCATCTAATTAGTTTTTCTGGCTATAACTATTTATATATTTAGGTTTGCATTAATAACTTCACTTTTCTCTATTTTGTTTGGAGATAAAGACGACAGGTCTGAGTAGCCTTTCTCTTTCCCAGCTCTAATCTTCCTCTCCGCCATTCCTTTCTATTCTATTCACTTTAATTTCATTGGGTACGTTATAGTCTCACTAGCTCCGGTGAGCAGGGAGCAGTAGCGACTCTTGTAAAAAAATCGATGTCAATTTATGAATGGAGGTACTTTCACAGGCCAATACTTTTATTTATTTGCACCTACTGGTTTTCACAGATGTTCTAAGAACATACCTACCTATTTCAAGGCCCATATGCGCTTGAAAATTCAAACTTCATCGAAAGATGGTCTTGCGATCGACCCCTTGCAACTGTACAGGGCGGTTTCGATGAGAAAAATCATTATTCCCGTATATCTATTATTCGCGTATCGCAATCTCGATTTTATTTCATTGAAAATTTGCTACATATAAAATTTGTTTTAAAATGGTCAAACGCGTGATGATAAAATTATGTGTTATTTTTTTATTATTTTTTGATCATAAGTTCTCGTATTTATAATTTTCCATTACATCTAAGCAAAATAAACGTGTTAAAACATCTGAAGTACATTAGTTTGTGAGACCGTAAATAAATAGACAAACTGAAGTAGGTATTTTCTTCACAAAACACGTGTGCGGATTACTTTGAATGATTTTATTTGAACTAAAATTAAAATTTTGAAAAGTTGCTGTCTCTAACTAATTGATTTATCACATGAATGATTTTATGATTTGTAATGTGTGTTGTGCAATACAACCTTTGATTTGAAAATGAAAAAATTCTGCCACGTTTTAATCTTATTATGATAAAATAATCAGAATTTAAAACATAACTTTACTATTTAAAATAACTAACTATCTTTCGAAATTAATCCATATTTTTTATTGAAAAATTTATATTTTTTTGTTGAAACCTCTGGAATTTGCTTTAAAAATGACATATTTTCGGATGTGTCTGGTTATTCCCTCTTAATAACTCAGGTCAAATACAAATACAAATAGGTTCATAAAATTATAAAAATCTACCCAGTCTTTATTCACCTATGCATAAAATAAATAATAACAACTATAATGTAAAACTATATAAAAATCTTATTCAAATAATACAAAGAGAGGCAAGAGACACAAACGAAACCTAATATAATTAGCTCAGCGTAATTTTAAGCACAACCAGAACATTTTTTCTGAATCCATATTATAAATTATTTACGAAAAAGTCTACTTCTGCACACTCTATCTTATTATACAGTAGATACATTTGGGTTAGAGGGCAGAAACGGGCGATATTATTTTTAATTGTATGTTTGCAGGTGAAACGTGCTATGGCATCTCAAACATTAGTAATTGGGAACATTTATTTAAATTTTTTATTTAGTAACTATATATATAATATTTTTTACATTTTTATATGAAACAATGTTAGTTAGATGTATATATAAAATATAAAATATATTCGCAGTCCTCCTCACTAGGAGATCCTGTGCTGAGGGGGACTATGCTTTGGATAAGTTTTTCAGCGACTTCTATGGTTTAACTTCATTGTTTGGATAAAGTTTTACAGAAACTTCTTTGACGATGTTTTAAGTATACTTGTCAGTTCATTTTCCGGTAGTTCCTTCAGCCAACATTTAATGTCCTTAATGTAGCTATTTTTTGTTTTAATTTGTTTGATACTAAGTGGGAGCTTATTATATAACTTTACTGCTAACAATTCAGAACTTCTTTGACCAAATGAAGAGTTAGGTACACTTTGATATATTAAGTATGTCTGTTTGTTTGGCTCTGATTATATGAGCATGTGAGGTGTCTGCCTCTGAATCATTTTTGTGGTGATGTACTAGAATATTTTTGGTATAGATTTTCTGTATGCTTGGAATATCAAACTGCTTAGATATAATGAAGTATCAAGATGACGGTGAATATTTTATGTAAATTTGTCCCAATAAATACGACGCCCGGTGTACCTTTTCAACTGCGCCTTCACCAAGTCCGACCCTGTAACCAGTTCTCGCCATGTGAGAGGTGGTCATATATCTTTGATTTCGTATCTTGACCTCAACCAGTTTCAGCGAAGCGCATTGTACCATCGGTTAGCGTTGAAAGTGTTCTTCCGCCAAGTTAAATAATAATTATTCGTGTAACTTATAAAAGTTAACAGTTTACAGTTTGAAATGAAAACCTTATTTTTGTCTGCCGTTGTTTTCATTATCATTTATATCCATTTGGTTGAGGCTACTCCGTTGCCCCAAAGTACAGGTGAGTTTTTAATTTTCATTATTATTGCGGATTAAAATAATAGATTTACTGTCTTTCTGTTAAACGTCGTAAATATTTTATACAATTGACGAACAACCGTATATGTGAAAACCTTACTAAAAGAACGTAAATTAGAAACATACATAAAATAGATATGGATAAAAATATAAGTAGCATATCCAGCCAAAGAGGGTTATTAAACTATTATACAATGTGTCACGTGTCCGTGTCGAAGTACAAACGGGAAACTGGTGAATCTACATCACGTAGAGAACCTAAAAAACTTATTTTTTCGATCTGAGCATCTCGATTTCAATACTATTTTTTTTCTATTTTTCCATTTTTTCGGCAACTAAAGAGTTAAAAAAAAAATTAAGCCCGATTTACCCTTCAATGCATTTTATAAGACATTACACAGCTGAAATCAACCCCCTAGTGAAATTTTTTTTCAAATTTGACCAAAAAAATCAACTTCGGACCCGATTTACTCGAAAACAAAAGCTCAAATTAAAAAAGTTATATCACAAATCGACTCCGAATGTGATGTAGATTTACCAGTTTCCCGCTTGTACTACGAGTTTCCGGACACCGTGTATAAAATGTTAATACAAATGATTTCTCGTCGAATTTCGGAATTTTTCAAAGGTGTTTTGAATGTTCTTTTATTATGGGTATAATTCTTCATTTCGAAGACGTTTAAAAAAAATTTCGTTTCTAGTTAAAATTACCTTTAAAGTTTTTTATTTGAAATATAATTTTATGTTTATAAAGTGCAACGTTTTATAATGGGTTTTAAAAAAAAAAATTACAATTTTTTTGTTAATTTTCACGTTCTGTGAAAGATTTCAAGTTCTGTGATTATTTCAGTTTTATGAAAAAACTGGCCTATAATCAAGGGCGGATCCAGTTTTGGCGCCAGAGGGGGGGGGGGGGGTTGAGATAGCTCCAGGTGGGGGGGGGGGGGGACACATAGTCATGGTAAAGTCACAAGAAGTTATAATTTAATTTTGATAATGATATAGATACAAGTAAAAAGTATGTAGATAATTTTGATAATAATAAAATAAAAATATATAAAAATGTTATGTTTAACCATTTTAATTAGTGGTCCGCCTATGTTCTGGAACCAGCCCAGGGGGGGTCATGACCCCATGACCCCTCCCCCTGGATCCGCCCTTGTCTATAATGATATCAAAACGCACCCCTGCTAAATCACCAAACGTAGCGAACCACTTGGGGAGACCTAATAGGTCTATAGTATGGCAGCAGTGTTGGCAATTCAAAAGTTCCCGGGGGGCGGTATCCATACACGCATCCCAAATATATTTCATACATGGAGAAAATTGAAATTAAAAGCTTACCACCAACGTTTTCAGAAGGTCAAATGCGATGTTGCCGGATTTAAAAAATAGAGTTGGAGTTTTTTGTTTATTAGTACCAAATTGATTCTAAAATTGCACATTCCTTATTCTATTTATAACTAAAACAGCATTTAATGGTTGGAAAGTTTTTTTATTAGTTAGGCTGTTATTATTTAGTTTACTAGCTTTTGCCCCCGGCTTCGCTCGCACAGTATTAGGGGGGTACCCACAGCGCCTCCTCCACCTTCCCTATCCCCACTCCAATCCCACCTCCTCCTCTCCCCCCCCCCCTTGCGCCCCTCTCCCCCCATGAATCCCCCCTTACACCTCACCCTCCCCCTCCACCCTCCGCCCTCCTCCACACCCTTTCCCCCTCACTCCCCCTCCATACCCGTTACATTCATTTTTCAAACAGCTCGCGTGCCACCTATCACAATTTTTGTACATAAATTTCATAATGCCAGAGCTTTAAGCTATAGCCTATAGCCTATATTCGGATGTATGAGCTATATTATTGTAAAGTTTCATTAAAATCCAATCGGCAGTTTTCGCGTGAAAGAGTAACAAAAATACATCCATACAAACTTTCGCCTATATAATATTAGTAGGATAGGATAGGATAGTAGGATATATAATGTTTTGATTTTGAATTACGTAATCGGACCATGTCATGCCTCCATTTAATTCACAAATTTTCAAGCTGAGATAATCGCATTTAAATGTTTGCAGAATTAAAATATATTTATGTTTTCACGGTATTAAATGGAAGAGTTTAGATTTTTTAATCTGTACAATATAAATCTCTTTGCACAGGGTGTCCAAAAAGTCACTATTATCTCTTGGAGGACTGATGGCAAACTCATGACAAATCAGAATATTTTATTTTAATTTAATTTAATTTCTTTATTTTGTTACAAAAGTACATTCACAGTTTAAGGAAGCTTTGACTGTCCAATTAGGAAAGTCTCCCGTTCTAGCCCGTTTAATCACAGGATACCATATTTGTCCCAACGCACATAGGTCTCATATAAAAGGCTGTAACTCCCTTACTATCATAGTTAGAAATATGTTCTAATCTGTGTTAGAAAGAAAAAACACCACGCTTTATATTCAAATCTAATAAATAGCCACAAAAAAAGAAAAATGTACACTTTTATGTACACTAAGTTTTGAATCCCAAATTAAAAAAAAATTGAGACTTCGGGAGTTTTTTATAAATTATTTTTACATAGAGCGACTAAAAGTGAGGTTACGATAGTTACGATATTTGTTGAACATTTGTTTAATAAAATATGTATGTGTTTTTATTATTTTTTTTTATTATCAGTGATTTTATTTAGAAAAAACGTAAGGTGAGCATTTTGAAATTTTTTTTATGTTTGTATGCAAAAAATTTATAAAAAAAAATGTTTTTTCGAATTTTATAATTTGAAAGCGTATTTCATCATCTTTCTCAAACAGTTTTTGAATGTGCTCAGAAATATTCCAAATTTTTGCATTTTATTGTAAAGCGAAAATGTTTTGACCATCTGAAAAAAATGCCAAATTTTTGAAGGGTTGACAGTCAAATTGACAGGTTTCATTTATATTTAGTAGGTAGTTACATGATGATTCATATATGTAGTAGGTAATAAGTAAAGTTAACATTCACAAATTCCATTTACATAATTATAAAATACTAGCTGAACCCGACCACGCTTCGCTGTGGCTTTGTCTGATTTTAATTATTAGAGGAGTTAACAAAAATTGTCTAGCAACTGTGCATTTTCCAAGAAGACTCATTGCTTAATTGAATATCTGCTGTGACTATGCTGTAGTGTAAGAAAAAAAAACATTCGTAAATTTTTTAAAATTATTTTTTTATTCAGACCTTAAATGCTTTTAAAATATCACTTTATTATAGATTAGCACCTATTAGTGTCAGAAATTCTTTGCAGTTGATCATTTCTGCGTTGCAAAACGATATCGAGAGGACGAAATTCTTCTCCAACCATGACAATTCCCACCTCAATTTTTTTTAACATTTTTTTTCATGTTTCAATTTTTATAATCAAGTATTGAATATACAAGAAACAATGATTTCGAAGTTAGCATATGAGGAAAAAAAGAGAAGGAAAGATTATAAAATTTTGGAAACAAAAAAAATATATAAAGCGTTCATAGTACATAATGATCACATAGCATTGTTTTTTTAAATATTTCTGACTTCTCCTGCCTAAATCTAGTGCCCATTTTGTTATTTTTTGATACAATAAAAAAATATACAAGATAAACAGTAAAAGATCCCAGTAAAACAGTATCCCACTAGAAGACGTGAAATATAATTATGAAATATTCTAAAAATACACACACTAGAAGACAGGCGTAAAATAAACGAATTAACATTTTTATTCAAAATACTTATCTCTAAATTTGACTGTTGCGAACTACTGCAACTCATAAACTTAAGAATACCGACAGTAACTACACGACAAAACACATTATACTACTGTAGCATTCATAAGCGGAACTACATTGCCCACTCTCCGATACAACGATTTCACACTATGTGAAATCAGTACTTAGGTGATTTTGACATATTTAACATAAACTTGGCGAATTTTGTTGATCTTGTAAAAAACTTATTCCAAAACTATTCCTAAACATATCTGTTTTTCTGAAAACCTATGAAATCGCTGTATTTTTGTATTTTTATGACTTGTGTGCTTTTTTATCAATTTTTTTTTCAGTATATGTTTAAAATAATCTTACCTACCAAAATGTAAAAGCCCTTTGGGCGTTACATAAATAAATAAAAAAGAAAAGAAAATAATTTTTTTGGAATGAAATGAAACGAGATATATATGGCGCTCGTATATAATTATCAGATAACATTTTTTAATAATATTTCTTCACCTAGTTTTAGTTGTAAAGGGATTTTGTTATACAATTTCGGTCCCAGGATGTCATATCCACTGGAGCGATTTCGGTCCAAAAATGAACCACATTTTTCTACCGGCCGTTTATTTTAACACGAAGCCATTGAAATGCTATATCTATTGCTAGCTGACCAGGAAAACTTCGTACCACCTCAGAATCAATAACTGGTGTGTTAACTTATTAATTTTTAAGGTTTTTATTCTCGCGGCTCTTTGGACGTTACCCTTGGCTTTACCTTTCGATTTATATATTAGGCATGACCAATTACCACTCCCTAGAGACACGTAGAGGTATTGCTTTGCTAAATATTTTTTTCAACTAATAAACGGTCATTTATCTTATAATGAGATACTGGCCCAATTAATTTTTTTTTGTACCAGAGTCTCACTCTCGAGGACGTCATCATAGTAGAGCAAGCCGCACTAATTTATTTATGAACTCACCTCTGGTGAAAGCTACGTGCTTTATGAATGCGGTGGATAAAAATATAAATTTATTTTTGTGTCCTATAGCGCATTTGTAAGATTTTTGGCATTGCATATACACTGCATAAATGGTACAATTATAACGTCTTGGGCTATATTGTGTTACATGATCCCGGAGTGGGTCAAAATGTTACGCAATATGTAATGTTTAGTAAATAATGATGTTAAAAGGGTAGAATAAAAGATCTGCCAGCTTTATTTTTATAGGGGCGCCACTGGTTGATTAACCAGGCTAGCAGATAGTAAAGCAATGAAACACTCTCAGGGCCTTTGATATGTAAACTATACGATTAAATTAGAAGGATTATTTTAAAATAAATTAAACAGTATTGTTAAGATATATTAAATTAAAGATTTTATTAACACATAATAAATTAAACTGGGACAAATTAACATAATATCAGAACATAAACTCACCTTCCTTGGATCGACCAAAAATACAAGATTCTATCTATCTATCTAAATTACGATCTTGAGCTTCTGGTTTTTCTCCTGTAGTATAGACAGACAAAATACCTGGTACTGTATTCAGCCGAAATGTTTATTTGCTCCCAAAATCAAATCCAGCCATAAATATCTTGTATATCAAGGCGAGAATAATATATCTTCGTTATTTATCAGATTGATTTCCTTTAGGATATTTTACTTCCATGTGTTTACATAAAATGCCTGTTACTTGGCAATTAAGATTTGAAATTATCCATCGGTTATTTTCGTGTAAATTACGACGTTAGAAATGTGTTATTAAATACACTTATGGGCATCACGATAACGATGATCGCAGCCTAGTTAATTATGTTCCAGTTTCGGACAATAACCTTCGTATTTCTTAATTAAATTATACGAAATAATATCAAATGAAATCACGACCGACTCGTCAGTTAAACCCTCTACCACCTTGAAAGCTAACTAAGAAGTGGGCACTAAACAAAATATTCCATTTTTATACCCTTTTCAAAAAAGAAAAAATGAATGATGTTACTTCCAAAATTTAAAAAAAATAAATCTATGTTGAAGTTTATTATTTTTTTTAAATATTATTTAATCACCTCTTGAAATTAGGTACCTGCTTGCCTAAATCTATGATAAAATAAACTGCGAGAAATATTAACAAATATTTTATCATAACATTACCTCCCGGACCACGCAAATGTTTGTCCCCAAACATAACTATAAAAGAAACCTATTCTATCTGATACTCTTGTCGATCCAAGGATTTCTATAAAATAAAAACAACAAAGCAATTAATAATATTTAACAATCTTTTCAAAGATAAATAAAACATAATATATAATTAATAATTCGTATGAACTTTTTGAAATATTTAAAATTGATTAAATTTGATTTAGGATTAGAATACAATATTATTGATTATTATAGTTAAAATACCTAAAATAGACATAATTAAATGTTACATGAACAACAATCGTTAAATGATTAATAATCAACACACATTAAACTGGAAAGAAAAAATATTATAATTATTATTTCTACAAATTTTACATAACTCCTTCAGAAACGTCATATCACTTTATGCTCTAAAGCGTCACTGTCCCAAATCAGGGTATTAAGCCTCAATAGGCATCACTTTTAGGGAGATCAATCAACCCTCACTTTGCACTGAATTTAAATCCATCTTTAGGATATCAAGAATGTTCACTCCGTGGAGTTTCCTGACTAACTCACTAAGGTCAATTGGTCTATCCAAGAAGGAAATATACAAAATAGCATTCAAAATTTATATAAAATTAAATAATTTAAATGTCATAAAGTCATCAACCATCGCCAATGAATGGTGCCAAATAATTGAGGTAGACAACCAGCTTTGTGGAGTCGAAATTGTTTAGTAAATTGTTTGAAACAAACAAATTCCAGTTTCCCAAGAGAAAACAAACACTTTTTAAGCAAAAGTTTATAAATTAAATAAACTAATCTCTTTAATTAATATAAAAATACGTATTGCATACTCGAATGCATAGGAGATATGCTCTAATATAAACTAACTTAACCACATCTATAACTATATTTATATCTCTATATATTTTTTATATATTTTTTAAAGAAATACGATATGAAATGAAATTAAATGTTAACATTTTTATGTAAATTTTATATTTTTCAACTAACAAGACAACCCAAGATGCAAAGAGGTACGAATCTTTGGATCTCTGAATAATCCCGTTAATTAAACAACAAAAATTGTAGAATTAAATGTAAAAGTACACAGTTCATTATAAACTGATTGCTTAGAATTTTTAAAAGAAAATAAAGTATAAATACTTGGTGGTAAATCTTTTTTTAAAAATTCTAAGTTAAATAAAATTAAAACATATACACATATATACAAAACGTCGTGATTAAAATTTTAGTTTGTCTGTTCATTCATAACATGTAAATTAATAAGTTGTATTATTAATAACTCCGTAATAATACACGATAATGGTTGAACTCGAGCGAAGTACTAGAGTTGTACCTGTGTTATAGAATGTTGTTAAAGACCATTTTTACATAAAATTGTATATTTAATGTTTAAATGTTATTATATTTTAGTTGTAAAACTGTAAATATAATAGTACTACTAACTATATAAATGCAAGGCAGCGACAAATCGGTTGATCAGGCCTTATTGAAGCTCCTGTGCATCGAATTTTTTACGTAAAATTAATATTATTTTCGGCACTCAGATAGGATGGCCAAACCCTCTGAGACACTGAATTAAACGAACTAGACTGGTATGTCGTCCGATTTAACGATATCCTTCACATGGTAATCGCCGGTTAATATACCTTGAAGGTCTGCTAATGTATACACAAGGTCGGATTTTTTTTTAATTACCACATTTTGAACAAATCTGGGTGCTAATTTTTGTGCAAAATAATTTATTGCATTTGATTGCACAAAATTTTTTCTCCATACTACGTCACCTTCCTGAAATGTAACATTTTTCCTTCGTAAGTTATAATGACTAGCTCCCTTTTGGTATGCTTTAAGAAGGGCGTCAGAGACTTTCTCATAAACAGAGGACAGTCCTTGTAATCTTTTTGCATAAATTTTATGTAGAGTACCATCCTTAGGATTTGTCTCTCCATCTGTTAAAGGATTACGGTGCAAATCCCCGTCAATTATTTGCTCCCGTCCGTGCATTAAAAAATATGGTGTAAAATTAGTAGCGCAATTAACTGTGTTGTTCATTGCTGATTGAACTTGTGGTAGAAACTTCGACCAATTACGATGATCTGATTCGACTAAAATTGACAATGCAGTACCCAAAGTTTGGTTGTATCTTTCAACAACGTTATTTTGTGGCGTATATAAAGTATTGTAAAAAGGTAATTGAATATTATAGTTTTTTAGTAATTCTTTAAATTCCCTACTTGTGAATTGAGAGCCATTATCACAGACTATCGTTTTAGGTACTCCGTGTACAAGGAAGATGTTTTCCTCTAAATTTTTAACAATGCTTCCCGCGGTGCCTTTGCGCAGCGGAAATAACCAAGTATATTTAGAGAAAACATCGACGCATGATAAAATTATGGTATGACCGGAGTAACTACGAGGTAAAGGTCCAACTAAATCTATTGATAACATTTGCATTGGTCTAGTGACTATTTTTGGGTTTTTAGAAATACCGTTTGGTGGAGCCGTGCTAATTTTATGAGCTTTACATACAGTACATCGGTTTATGAACTGTTTTACATCTCTATACATGTTTGGCCAATAGTAATGAAGTTGTAGCTTTTTATAAGTTTTAAAAATACCTGGGTGACAAGCTCGAATTGACTCATGAGAATCAGCTACAATATTTGCCCTTCGCTCCTGAGGAACTACTAATTTCCACGAAGTATCCTCACACAGTGCTATACCATTTTTTGTATGACGATACAATTCGTTATTTTTAATTTGAAAATTTAAATATCGTTGTGGAAATTCTTGGCAACCCTTCCAAACATTTAAGTACCACTCGTCTTTAGTTGGTTGTGAGTCTATTCCTGAGATTATGGCAAGATCCATTCTAGAAAGTACGTCAGGTACGATATGTTGTGTTCCTTTACGATGTATTATGTCAAATGAAAATTGTGAAAGACGAGTACTCCAGCGAGCTAAGCGACCGCTTGGATTTGATAAAGAATTGAGCCACTTTAAGCTGGAGTGATCGGTGACTACGGTAAAATGTGCACCTTCAATATATGGCCTAAAGTGTGTGACTGAATCTAATACTGCTAAAAGTTCTCTTTCAGTGATACCGTAGTTACGTTCATGTTTATTTAAACACCTTGAATAATAAGCTACAGGGTGTTCAGTTCCGTCTATATTTTGAATAATAACTGCGCCTATTCCGGCTGAGCTTGCGTCACAATGGATGGAAAACGGTTTAGTAAAATCAGGACAACTTAAAACTGGTGCAGTCGTTAGTGCATTTTTTAAATTAATAAATGCTGTGTCAGCTTCCTTCGTCCATTTAAAATTACTTACACCGTTTTTTGACCCCGTAAGTTTTGTTAGAGGGGCTGCTATGCTTGAAAACCCCTTAATAAATCGTCTGAAATATCCGCAAAGTCCAATAAAAGCACGGATTCCTTTCGCATTCTTTGGTACCGGGAAATCTCTAATACTTTCTATTTTTACCGGATCCGTACGAAGACCTTGAGAATCTACCATGTAACCTAGATATTTTAGCTCGGCTTTACAGAACTCCGATTTTTTCAAATTGATGGTGAGACCTGCATCTCTCAGTCTTTCATAAACACGATTTAATAGATTTAAATGTGCATCTAGGTCTTCTGAGACCAAAATTAAGTCATCCAAATAACAAAATTCTGGCCCAAAAAGTGCGTCTGCTAATCTTTGAAGCTCACTGGGAGCATTTTTCAACCCAAATGGCATGCGAGTGAATTCAAATAGTCCGCGACCTGGAACTACGAACGCAGTCTTTTCACACGAGTCTTTATCTAGAGCAATCTGCCAAAAAGCTTTGCTCAAATCTATTGACGAAACGAATCTAGCACCACCAAGTTTGTCAAGAATACGTGATATATACGGTAAAGGATAGCTGTCACGAATTGTCACATTGTTGATTTTTCTGGAATCTAGGCATAATCTTCCAGTACCATCCTTTTTCGATACTATTAAAACAGGACTAGACCACGGAGAACATGAAGGACGGATAACTCCCATTTTGAGCATCTCATCTATTTCAGCATCTAATTGCTGTTGTTTAACAGGTGATAACGGATAATATCTTTGTTTAATAGGTGATCCCGTTGTAATTATTTTATGTTTGACCAAGTGTGTCAAACCTAAACCCCTCTTTTCAAAAGAAATTGATTCAAATTTTTTAATTATTTGTGAAAGGGCTTTATTTTCGGAATGTGATAATGATGAGGCTGGCCGAATTGCCCGCACCTCATTAATCTTACCCTCTCGTTGAGAGCTAATTACCTTTGAAAACAACTCCGGCGCAATCCGGAACCGTTTCCAAAAGTCTACCCCCAAAATAAAATTTGGTGATAACGAAGGGATGACGTAGAAAACAATTTCTGCAGTAATTGAATTATATGTCACCGGCAACGTCATAGTACCTAAGACAGGCTGGCTCGTACCGTCAGCTGTCGATACACTAAAATCTATTTTGACTAAATCTACTCCTGATCTTTGAAAAATTTTATAGGTATCTCCTCCCAGGCATGAGAGAGAAGCGCCACTGTCAAGCAGTGCACTGTAGCTATTTTGTAAAATATTAATTTTTGTAAATGGACGTCCATCCTCTTCAATCTCATTCTTCTGTGGCAGTGGGCCCACTTCCTCAGAAGATGAGACAGAAAGGAACTGTCGAACTAGCCGGAGCCAACTCTTCCATTCCCTCTTCCTTTGCGCATAGGATGGGGCGTGAACAGATTGACTCCAACCTAGTTTTTTGGTTTGCTGTATTTAGTACCCTCTTCAATTGTACCAACATTCGATTTTAGATTTAATGACGCTTTCTTTCGACACTCAGACTCTAAATGTCCCGTGATTTTACAAAAACCACAAAATGTACGTTTATAAGATTGTCCTGTAGAATTAATATTATTATTTTTACCATAATAATTATTTGAATCATTTCTCAAATTCTGATTTGAAAATGTTCGTGAATAATTTTTATTCCCATTAGAATAATTTATTGAACGATTGAAATTATTATTATTATTCGAAGAGTTATTATATTCTCTAGAATTTGATTTAGAATTATAATCAAATTTTCTATTAAAATTAAAATTTTTGTTTTTTTCGTTGCTATTCATCTTTTCTGTTGATGAAAAAGATGAATTTTGTTTATCTGTTATAGACGAGTAAGATTCCAATTTTCCCGTAGCTTTTGTTAATTCGTCAAAAGAATTTATATCACGTGAAGCCAGTAAATTTGCATACATTGGAAGCAAAGCTCTCATAGATAATTCTAAAAGTTCAGATTCTGGAAGTTTGGAATCTAACATGTTATTTAGTGATTTCATACGCAATGTAAATTCAAAAACGGACATACCATCTGTTTGTTTCATATTAAATAATTCCGTTTTTAATTGTATTTGTTTATTGCCAGCCTCAAATTGTTTAATAAGCAATTTAGATAATTCTTCCCATGTTAAATCCGCATTATAAATCGACCTGAACCAAAGTAAGGCCAATCCCTCGAGAATATCAGGAAAACATCTTAATAAATCCTTTTGCTTTATATTTCTTGTTCGGCATTTCTCTTCAATTTCAAGAATAAAATTTCTTACACAACTATTCCCATTAAATTTTAAATTCCAACTATTCAAACTAGAAACGGAGGGAGTAGAGTCATTATAAATTATTTTGGTGTAATTCACAAATCTTTTTTCGCTATCTAAACTATCTTCCGAGTCTGAACTAATATCTCCTTCGCATTGTTCTTTAATTTGTGCCAATTTAAAGGCTTTATTAAAACGCCTAGCTTGAACACGCATAGCTTCCAAAGTCAATTCTGGTAAAACGTTTCGTTCAGTAAGCTCTTTAAATAATTCTTCTTTTGATTTACCATTTACGTTTCCGATTAAAGTCGACATTTTGAAAAAAAATAATAAAATATTCCAGTTCAGAAAATAAACGATTTGAATCACGTAGAAAACTTTTAAAATTATAAAATTCGTAGAAGTAAATACATTTATTCTCTTTTAAATTAGGGAAAATCAAATTTGTTTAATTTGTTCAAAGTTGTTCTATTTGCATTTCGTTTTAAAATTACTGCCGCAATAATTCATTTATAATTCGTAGTAATATAATATTTTGGAAATGACGTAGCGAAATGAAAATAGCTATACCGAAATACAAACAATAAACAATAACATTTGATTGTTTATCCTTTGTTTTTCTTTTAAATAAAGTGTTCGTAGCATTATTCCATAATAATAGCCGTAGAATTAATCGAAGATTGAAGACGTTCTCAATTGTATAATAAATAGTACGCAGTCGTAAAAATTCAAACATAAAGAAAAGGTATTAAATTTTGCTTGATTAAAAATTAGAAATGACGTTACGAGCTGAAAATAGTTAACCTAAAAAAATAATCAACTTGATAACATTCTATTGTTTTTAAACAAATGAAATATTTTCAAAACAAATGAAACTCGTTAATAACAAAAGCTCATGAGAGAAAAAAAAAAACGACATGTTATGAACAAACAGACTTTGAAAAAGAAAATATACATTAAAATCCTTGTAAAACAATCGTAAAGTAAAAAAAACGAAACCCAACACGTTTAAGGCGGCCAAATTGTTACATGATCCCGGAGTGGGTCAAAATGTTACGCAATATGTAATGTTTAGTAAATAATGATGTTAAAAGGGTAGAATAAAAGATCTGCCATCTTTATTTTTATAGGGGCGCCACTGGTTGATTAACCAGGCTAGTAGATAGTAAAGCAATGAAACACTCTCAGGGCCTTTGATATGTAAACTATACGATTAAATTAGAAGGATTATTTTAAAATAAATTAAACAGTATTGTTAAGATATATTAAATTAAAGATTTTATTAACACATAATAAATTAAACTGGGACAAATTAACATAATATCAGAACATAAACTCACCTTCCTTGGATCGACCAAAAATACAAGATTCTATCTATCTATCTAAATTACGATCTTGAGCTTCTGGTTTTTCTCCTGTAGTATAGACAGACAAAATACCTGGTACTGTATTCAGCCGAAATGTTTATTTGCTCCCAAAATCAAATCCAGCCATAAATATCTTGTATATCAAGGCGAGAATAATATATCTTCGTTATTTATCAGATTGATTTCCTTTAGGATATTTTACTTCCATGTGTTTACATAAAATGCCTGTTACTTGGCAATTAAGATTTGAAATTATCCATCGGTTATTTTCGTGTAAATTACGACGTTAGAAATGTGTTATTAAATACACTTATGGGCATCACGATAACGATGATCGCAGCCTAGTTAATTATGTTCCAGTTTCGGACAATAACCTTCGTATTTCTTAATTAAATTATACGAAATAATATCAAATGAAATCACGACCGACTCGTCAGTTAAACCCTCTACCACCTTGAAAGCTAACTAAGAAGTGGGCACTAAACAAAATATTCCATTTTTATACCCTTTTCAAAAAAGAAAAAAATGAATGATGTTACTTCCAAAATTTAAAAAAAATAAATCTATGTTGAAGTTTATTATTTTTTTTAAATATTATTTAATCACCTCTTGAAATTAGGTACCTGCTTGCCTAAATCTATGATAAAATAAACTGCGAGAAATATTAACAAATATTTTATCATAACAATTGCCTGTAATTGTTATAAATAAATGTACAAATTATATATAAATAAATAAATAAAAAACAGACAGACAGACAGACAAACAAACAGACAGACAGACAGACAAACAAACAAACAAACAAACAAACAAATAAACATACAAACAAACAAACAAATAAATAAATAAATTAGCTGAATTAAATTCAGTTTTTTTTATTAAGTTTAAAACTACACAATGAAGCAATTATCGATGCGCAGCGTGTTTTGTTTTTGTCCGTATCAGAGATGGCGTTGTGTACGGATTTATATTTTTGTGATTTTCTTACTTTTCCACTAAGACTTACTTACTGGAGTTGCGTTTCATTTTCTTTAAACGTGTGAGGGTGACTTATTATAATTATAATTTTTTTCCTTTCGAGGGGTGCAGACATACGTTCACCGTTTGTCTCATTTTCGACTTTTGACATTTAGGGTGTAAGAAAGAGGGGCAGTATTATATTTTTAAGAACAAAGGCAAAACAATCAGCGCATTGACATTGAAGTTTTTTTGTATTTTTGTAATTCACTCACTTTTCAATATTATATTTATGGCAATATTACTGCAGCTCTTTCAAAAGATGGAAAATTCGTTTCATACAATATTATGTATCAGGAAAAGAATTTTCTTCCAAATATTTTTTTTCGTGAATTTTCCGATGTTTTATCAGCTATTCTGCTATTCGGGGCGGAGACAAATCCAACAAATCAAAGATCATAAAAATCGGTCCAGTCGTTCATGAGTTATAAATGGTGTAACTAGCCCGACTGGGTTTTATATATTAAGATAACCATAGATGTCGCAAAGCCAAACTTCGTAGACTATTTCAGAACAATGTTAAAAATAAATTTTAAAGATTTTTTTTTCCGGCCGAATTTATGAACAGCTGTTTAGGGATAAAATTAAGTCCGTTTTCCATAGATATGCACCTTTCATTATCAAGTAAATCACAGACAACATACAGAAACTGAAAATATTCCATGTTGACCCGGTTAAGTATCCTTCACGGCAGTTTCAAGTAAAAAAAAACACCCAGGATTCGCGCCATTATAAAAAGTTTACGATTTTTTAATATATATTTTTTAAATACTTTAAATATGGAAAAAACGCTAAAATACAGGTTAATTCTTTGGCTATATAGCCAATGACGTTATATACTGTAGACCCGTGGTAGAAATCTCAAAGTGGGAAGCCAACAACAAGACAATTGTAGAGTACTCGATTTCTAGTACTTTGGTATGAAACTGCCACGCGTCGAGTAGGGTCGTGTCCTACCAGTAAGTAAATTGCATTAAAAAGCGCCACAGTTCCCTCCTGTGTGATGAGAAAATGTTTCCATTGCATGTTTCACTTGCCTGCGGTAAAACAACATACAAATCAGCAGAAACAACAAATACAATAACAATAGACGCCATTTACAAACTATCGTTGTTCATTATAGCTTGAAAATTTGACAACTCAAAATTCGACTGGTGCCCAGGCCTCCTACTTTAGTCGGCCTTGAGACAGTATTCGACGGAACTTTTGAATTTTGAATACGAAAATGCCGCCCGCGTTCTATCTTTTGTTTCGTCCATATGCACATATTCTATAAGTCTTTAAGCGTCTATCTTTATCATACATGGATAACTTTTGAATTAAGAAATTATTGAAAATCGCTGAAAACAAAAGAGTGTTGATTAATTGCCACATTATATCTTGAGTTTGTGAGACTATGGCAAGTCTATTTATATAACGTCATTGTATACAGCACTATAAATTTTTATGTCTCCGTGTAAAAATTCGAGGTATGAATTTTTTTTAATTTTGGCGAAAATTTTTAAAAATGACCTGGGAAATCTCGAACAATCTAGGCAAATTTATTTATTTTTCGTGATCGCTCTAGTAGATATGTAAAGTCTCGTTAATTTTCGAAATATTGGCACTGGTGAAAATCGACTGCTCACATTAGCTTTTAGAGTACACGGTCAAAAAATTCCATATTTTAAGATTCTTATCTTTATTATGCAATCCTAATTTACCATCACAGTCAAAAATTAAACTACAGTGTTGACCTTTAGAAAGTAAAAGCCTTTTCTCGATTCATATGTTGATATTTTTAACTTTGACTGATCATACTGTTTAAAAAAAATTACCAACCTAACCTGGCATTAGATGGAATAAGACGGCATAAATACAGGGCGCGGCAGAGAGGACGGACGGTTTAAAAAAAATCATAAAATAGTTAATTTTTACTCAAAAACAAATTTATTAATGAAATCAGGTTCGCAAGGAAATAGCGTTTGAGACAGTCAAGTGTGGAAAATCACATCAGGCATGTAGTGGCCGAAATCGTTGATGCAGTGCTGGAGGCATTCTTGGAAGTTCGCGTAGACTCTCTCCAACATCGCTCTCTCGAGTTGGGCGATGATGACAATTAGACGATTATGGGGACACCTCAAGGCTAGAGTATATGAGAACAAGCCCCGAACTCTGGACGAATTGAAGGACGCAATTCGCGTGGAAGTCGCCCAAGTTGAGAAACCGATGTTGGAGAGACTCTACGCGTACTTCCAAGAACGCCTCTAGCACTGCATCAACGATTTCGGCCACCACATGCCTGATGTGATTTTCCACACTTGACTGTCTCAAATGCTAATAATGCTAATCTCCTTGCGAATCTGATTCCATCAATAAATTTGTTTTTGAGTAAAAATTAACTATTTTATGATTTTTTTAAAACCGTCCGTCCTCTCTGCCGCACCCATTATATATCACTCACTTTTTGGTTTTGCAAAGAATAAAAAAACATGTTCCTATATAAAAATCATAAACAATACGTGTAATATTGTTGATATCCAGGCTTACAACTCAATGAAATACGTCGAATTATGTTTCTAGCCGCTCTAAGCTCGAAATTCCAACCAAGCCGAGATTAAAATCAACTAAAATACCTTGCCTATATCCCATAACATGGATTTCTTCCATTCATAACCACATCTATGTTATTCCCTCTAATATCCCATTTTCTTCCGATTTCCACTGACCACATTACCATGGTAGCATTATTAACACTTGTTTGGTTTCCACAGCGGATGGACTGATATTCTGTTGTACCGATGATGATGATGTAAAGAAACCAGAAACAATGGATCGACTCGTCAGTTCTCTTGGAAGCAAAAACCGCTTTAGGATTAGCCAACAGAGTAAGCAAAAATGTTGTTAAATTAATTAGAACCGACATTAATAATTTAAAAAAATTTACAATATTAAAAAAAAACTTTTAAATTTTAATACTAAAATCGAGGACAGCCAAACCAAAAATCAATAACTCGTCAATTTTAGTTTTTTTGTTGTTGTTTGTTTTCAGAGTGCTTGGAGCATTCAGCAATGTTTTGTCCGGAACCAGATACACCTATATTCGGTATTATAGGGGGCACTACAGTCTCAGATCCAGGAGCATTCCCCCATATGGTAAACATTCTCAAAATTCTTAATACTTAAATCAATTTATCTTTTTTTTTCTTACGTTTTACCTTCTTATCAACTTACGTTCATTTATTCTTATCTTCTTATAATAAACAATAAATTTTCAACTATTTATACTTAATCTATATCATCATATCCATTTATCGTCTTATCTTCCAACCTTCTTACTTCTCTTATCTTCTTAACTACTTACCTTGTACTTAACTTCTAATCTTATCATATTTTTACCTCCTTACCTTTTTGCTTTCACATCTTATCCTTTTTTTACTTTCTCTTCTTCTTCTCTTATCATCCTATTTTCTTCCTATTCTCTTATCTACTGTATCTTCTTGTGTCATAATATTTTGAGTATTTATAGGTAGCATTAGGTTGGAGGTTAACGGCCAATGCTTGTTATCTTATCTTATCATCTTTTTACCTCCTTACCTTTCTGTTTTCACATCTTATTCTTTTTTACCTTCTCTTCTTCTTCTCTTCTCATCCTATTTTCTTCTTATTCTCTTATCTACTGTATCTTCTTGTGTCATAATACTTTGAGTATTTATAGGTAGCATTGGGTTGGAGGTTAACGGACAATGCTGGCTTCTCTTGGCTCTGCGGTGGTTCTCTGGTGAGCGAGTTTTTTGTGCTTACTGCAGCTCACTGCACTTTTTCCAGGAACGCCGGACTAGTTAGGTGAGTTGTCACGCAACCAATGGCGTAACTATAGGGTGGCAGGGCTGGCAAAATGCTACGGGCCCGCGGGGGCAGCATTGCCCTTTGTGCCATGAGGTCATAACTAGGCTATTCTGTCTATTGCAAATTCTATGGCCCAATCCTTAAACTTTGATGACGGTATTTATACTTTTGCGGAGTGGAAAGCTTGGAGGAAAGAATTTTTTTTAATAAATATCTTGTAAAGGAAAAGTTGTTATTTCTTTATAAATATGTAATACCCATGCTTTTGGAAATAAAATTTACGAGGTATTTATTAAAAATGCACACAATATTAGTAATTCTGTTGCGTAACTTGGGAGGAATATAAACGCTAGAAATATTTCAATTCTCATGCCTGCAAAATTTTAAAATCGAGCGTCTTATTTGCACTAGGCAAGTAAGCGAAAAAGTGGTTTTTATTTATTTTGTGCATAATTTTATAAGAACGAAAAAAAGTTAGAACATACGAAACCTCGAAAATAGTCTAAGCCATAAAGGAGTATTTAAAAAAAAAAGTTTCTTGTATTACTTCATAGTTAAGTCATGAAAAAACATTTTTTTAGTGGCTTAGCTTATATTTTTTGTTAAGTAATTAATATTTTTATTGTAATCCCAATACATAGAAAAGCTAGTAAAAGCTTCGATTTATCCGTAGCATATTTTTTGATTTTCGTACTGTCAGCCGATTCGTCGTAAAGATTAATATAAAAAGTATCTAAATAGGTTTTCACGTTTCAACTTCATCTTAACTGATATATTAAAAACCAATTACAATGTGACTATTTTAGTGGGGGGGGGGGGGCATCAAATGAATTTACCTCGGGCCTCAGATGGTATAGTTACGCCACTGCACGTAACGTAAATTTGAACGTGTTTAACAATACGTCGCACAACCCTTCTAGTTTCTTTCCGGAACTGGGTCTTGGCCTACTGAGTGGACTATTTTCAGGGAGGCGTCTACTAATATCTACAGGAATTCCAAAAACTGAAAAAATCGAATTAATATCTATGAGAACCAAAGTGTTGACGAATATCTACAGCTCAAACTGCTGACTAATATCTATGGGAACCAAAGTGTTGACGAATATCTACAGCACTGGCAGAGTTTGGATTTGCAATTATGTATAGCATATTGGAATAACTTATTATTGCGTATGTAGTTTACAAAACTTAATTTATGTATGTATGTTTGTAAAAATCCCTAATATCGGACTATTGGACACATTTAGCTGATTAGTCCAACCTAAGCTCTGTAGATATTAGTTCAACCTACGCTCTGTAGATATTAATCAACACTCTGAAGTTCGTAGATATTAGTTCAACATGTGAGCTGTAGATATTCGTCAGACATACAGGCTGTAGATATTAGTAACTGGAGTCCAGCCGTCACGCATATCAACACAATTAGTGATAATATAATTAAGCTGGGTTTGTTTTTATTTTTTCCAGTGGTAGTCCAGAAATAATCCGCCTCGGTGAATTGGACTTTACCAAAAACGATACGGAGTTACAGGACATCCAGATACAATCCATCATCGTCCACCCAGAGTACAGCCCTCCTAGCAAGTATCACGACATAGCACTACTGAGGCTAGCCACACCTGCCAAGTAAGGGTTGATTACTATTTTCATAAATAATGTCTTACATCGCGAATCTCTCACATTCGAATATGTAACGTGGAACAGATTTGAATTCGTTAAATCCATTGGACCTTTCAGTAAGTTCATTTGAATTATTATGAAGTGTAATTGGATTTTCGTTTAGAATTATTGTATTTTAGATTATTATTTTTACACAAGAAAAATAATAAATAGTATTTATTCATGTTTTATCGTGATTTAATCCATTCATGATTTAACTAACTAACTAACTAACCATCACACCGTTTCCCCGCAGGGGTAGGCAGAGAGGACGGACCGCCAAACATCCCGGTCTTGGCACACATTCCTTGCCTCGTTTACATTCATACAACGTCTCATACATTCTCTTCTATTATTCTGACTCTTGACATGGCCCGACTCTAGTATCTGATTCACTTGGTCGTGCCATGTCTTTCTTGGGCGTCCTCGACTTCTTCTACCATTCACATTTGCGTCATATATTCTCCTAACACTCCTTTCCTCGTTCATTCGCTCTACATGCCCAAACCATCGGAGCGTTCTTTTCTTGATCTTACTCATCACGCTTACATCAGCCTTGCATTCTTTGCGGATTTCCACATTTCTCACACGATCATACATGGTTTTACCACACATACGCCTCAGGGATCTCATTTCTACAGCGTTCAGTCTACTTTCATCCTTCCTCTGCCAGTTCCATGCCTCACTGCCATACATCAGGGTAGGTACCAGTACTCCATTTTGGACGGCTAGTTTCGCGTCTTTGGACAGTTTTTTGTTGCTGCCAACGGCGTTCAGTCCTCCATTAATAGAGTTACCTGCATTCACCCTTCTTTCAATTTCTCTATCAGCCTTCCCATCTCTCGTAAACATACTTCCCAAATAAACAAACTCATCCACCTGCTCCAAGTATTCATCATTCACAACTATATTGCATACTGTTTTCGTACTCTCTCTTTCAAACACCATGACTTTAGACTTACTTACATTCATCATTAACTCATTCTTCATGCATACTTCGTTCATTCTTGACACGAGAGACTGTAGATCTTCCATAGTGTTAGAAATCAGCACCGCATCATCAGCATACAACAGGCAACATACTTCTAGATTACTCAATTTATTTATTAAGACTTTATTTTATAAAGTGCATTTTTTTAAATTTAAGGGTCCGCAACCCGGATTTGTTCCGATTTATTACACATTTCCCTTAAACACGGTAGGTTTTAAAGCTCTCAAAAAATATATGTTATTCTATAAAATTCCCTCGATAGAAAAAAATCGCAAAGTATGCTCCAAAAATTATTATTAACACGTTTGTTTCAGTTATTTTATAAGTTATATGTATGAAAAAAATCACAGTGTTCATTTAAATGCTGTTTAAGATAATTCCTGCGAGATTTTTGCTCTATTTTAAACGAGTCGTGTTTTATTAAACATTTTCGCAATTTTCGCATCGATCTTGTCGCTGTAAATGTCAGCGCTCTCCTCTAACATTCGTAATTTCGTATCTCTCCATCTTCTTCTTTTCGGGCCCGGTTGCAGAGCCTTAACAATTCTAAGAATTTCAATTTAATATTTTCATTTGAATTTAATTGAAGTCCGTTACATTATTTTACTTTTTATTAAATTCGTCGTATTTTATTTCTTATGTCCATTAGATTTTAATTTCGTCAATTCATTAGAACTCTCACCGGATTAAATTGATTTTTTTTATCAAATCCATTTAAATTTTTTATCACGTTAATAAGAATTTTGAATAAATTTTTTTTAGAATTTTCATCCTTTTGAAAATATTGTATTGATACATTCCCTTTTCATTACGTTGTTTTTAGTACATTTCCATTCATATTTGTTGTACTTATGTTATTAAAATACGTAATTCTTTCTTCTTTCATTTAATGTTCATTGTAATCTGCTTATTTCATATTGCTCCCAGACGATATTAGTGTGATGTAAGTAAATTTAATACAGATTGACTAGAATTTGAACATAACCTTTTTCATTATTTATTTTTCTCTCACGACATTTCACATCGTTGATAATTTTACTATTATGCGGTAATATGGTGTTGATTAGTTATTTCAACGCTGCCTTTCTTTGTGTTAATCTTATTATTACATTTTTTATTATATTTTTTCAGATAGAACACGTAATTTGTTAAATTATTATTCATTTTCATTATAATGACTTTTAACAAGGTGATTAATATTTTCATCACATATTGATTTTGTTGGTTTTTCAACAGGTTGACAGATTTCGTTCGACCCGTCTGTTTGTGGCAAAACGAAACTTTGGAGAACACAATTATTGCGAAGGCCATTGGATGGGGAAGAACTAGTCAAGGTTTGTTATGATTCCATTAAAAAAAAACCAGTTACAATTCTAAACAGTACACTCACATTGATCATCCGAGAAATCAGCCACATTACGTTGTTGGGTAGCGGTTTTTTAGCATTCTCAAGAGTGGATCTCAGGTGCGAGGACCTGTGGATACCGTAATAATTTTAAATCGACAAAATTTTAAATTCGCCTTTGCATGAGTTTTATAACCGTGGTTTTTTGTGCATCTAAAATAAAAAAATATTTTTTACGATACTTCTGTACGATAGATGTGGGTTGTTACCCTTGGCTGTTTCCAACAGCTTTTGTATCGGAATCCTGAGTATCTGTTGTCTTAGTTCTACTAGTCGAAAAACACAAAAAATAAAATATCTCGGAGTAATAAATAATTGACGAAAATCTTAGATGGGACCTACACAGCAAAGGTATTACGGAAAAATTTATATATTTCTTTAAAAATCTAAGAAACGTGGAAAATAAAAACGATATGAAAAAGTTCTACTATGCATTATGTCATTCTCGAATTGAATATGGAATCATAGGATGGGGATCTGCTACACATAAGTACATACACATCCTGAATACGATTCAAAAATGAATCATAAAGACCATTTTGAAATTTAGAAAATGAAAATTAGAACGCCTTCCATTGAAATTTTCGATAGCTTTGATGTACCAATGTATTACAAATATATGCAAAAATATATTACTTAAGCTTTTCAAAAATACTGAATCCTCCACTAGAACGTGTATGCATAACACTAGATCGAATAACAATTATGTGAAACATATTTTAATGTTATAAAACCACATTCGGACAAACAAACAAACATACTTTGCAACAAAACTCCATAACATCCTTCCCCAAAACATAAAACTAATAAAAAATTCTAATTAATACAAATCAAGAATAAAAATATGCCTAAAAGAGGCCAATGAAAAAACCCTAATGAAGACTCTAAAAACGAAATAGATAACATACAAACTATATTTAAATAACTTTAGTCCGCCTCGCCACAGGATCCCCTAGTGAGGAGGACTAAGAAACACAATATTTATAAAAAATTCACCAATATATTTTGTATGTATAATTATTTTATATAGGTAGTCACTAAAATAAAAATAAAACTGAAAAATCAAAAGAGTTCTCCTAGGATGTCACATTACTGCGGATGGCTTATAATCCTCCGAACGGTTTATTACCAATCCCTTCCATCATGGCTGAAAGAGGAGTCTATGCGAGAATAATTTCACGCAAGGCCGCCAATACAGGCATCTAACTCTTCACAGAACAGGTGATGTGATTGAACACAAATAAGACATAGGCCCTGAGTGAAATAATTTTCCCCCCTGGTCCTCCAGTCTCGTTGTTAACATATGAAATTATACAGTAGCGCTGCTTTCGCCACTGGCGGTAAGAGAACCCAATGAAATATTTTCCTTATTTCAGTTGGCAGTGGATCGGTCACCTTGCAGTCGGTGGATCTGTCGTTCTTCACCAACCAGCAGTGCCGGGAGAGTTTCGGAGTGACGAGGACCATGAAGCAAGGAGTTATCCCGCAACAGCTCTGCGCCGGCAATTCCGATGGAGGAAAAGACACGTGCAGCGTTAGTATAATTTTTTTACATTGCTACCTTGATAGTGTCTTGGATAAATTTATCAATTTTAAATTTTTTTTCAAAGAAAGACAAACATTCCCGGGTTATGAATAACCCAACAATATTTGAAAATCTCCTACAACCACCACAGAAAGCCGAAAATGTTGTTTGTGAGGGGGGACTTAGCCAGCCGAGAAATCAAACACGGGACGCCCGAGGACTCCAGATACTAATATCTACAGCCTGTATGTCGGACGAATATCTACAGCTCATATGTTGAACTAATATCTACGAACTTCAGAGTGTTGATTAATATCTACAGAGCGTAGGTTGAACTAATATCTACAGAGCGTAGGTTGGACTAATCAGCTAAATGTGTCCAATAGTCCGATATTAGGGATTTTTACGTACATACTTACATAAATTAAGTTTTTTTACGTTATTCCAATATGCTATATATAATTGCAAATCCAACCTCTGCCAGTACTGTAGACATTCGTCAACACTTTGGTTCTCATAGATATTAATCAACAGTTTGAGCTGTAGATATTCGTCAACACTTTGATTCTCATAGATATTAGGGAGGCGTCTACTAATATCTACAGGAATTCCAAAAACTGAAAAAATAGAACTAATATCTATGGGAATCAAAGTGTTGACGAATATCTACAGCTCAAACTGTTGATTAATATCTATGAGAACCAAAGTGTTGACGAATATCTACAGTACTGTCAGAGGTTGGATTTGCAATTATGTATAGCATATTGGAATAACGTAATATTGCGTATGCAGTTTAAAAAACTTAATTTATGTAAGTATGTATGTAAAAATCCCTAATATCGAACTATTGGACACACTTAGCTGATTAGTCCAACCTACGCTCTGTAGATATTAATCAACACTCTGAAGTTCGTAGATATTAGTTCAACATATGAGCTGTAGATATTCGTCAAACATACGGGCTGTAGATATTAGTATCTGGAGTCGATATTAGTTCGATTTTTTCAGTTTTGGAATTCCTGTAGATATTAGTAGACGCCTCCCGCCCGGGTGGGACCCAAACGCGAGACCCTACTCAACCACTGACCGATCCGATATGCGACATCTATTTACTTTTCTGCAAGTCTTGGATAAAAATTTATTTTTATTTTTAAATTACTGAGTAAAACCTCTAATTGTAACAATTAATTAATTCCTTCGGCTTTCCGGGCCGCTATAGGAATTGTGGTTTATTTGAAATTTTCGAAACTACACAATTGTTAAATAGTTACCTAATTAGGTACCTACCCAAAGATATTCAAATACAGAATAGATATGCTATGGTTGTTATGAAAATAATTGAATAATGTTCAAAATTACCCCAGGGTTGTTGATATTTGTCTATAGTAGTGAATTCAACTATTTTACTGGCCACTTATAAATTACACTTTTTCTCCGAGTGGTTTTACTTTCGGTCGATAGGGGGATAATAATCGTTTTCCGGTACTTTTTGGTTTCGCGTCTCCAGGGCAGGACGTGAATCCGACAGTCGAAAATGTGGACTTAAATTTATTTAATATGTTAAATATTCAATCGGCGGGTTGTTTCAAGTTTAATTAAAATGTGAACGAGTTTCCTTTTATTCCCAGCCGATACAAGGTTATCGCGACTGGAGAATTCTTATTTACGGGTATTCCAGTGTAGAATCCCGTGGTGCGATAATGGCGGCTTGACCGACCAAGTTTTACTGTAATCTGCGATTATATTTACCATCCGTCATTCGACGAGATGGATTCTCAATTATACAAAGGGACACGACCCGTCCGTGTTTTACATCCACTCTTTTATTTCTTATTTTCCAAGCTTCACAACAATGATTAAAATAACAGTGCCCACGCTCTGACGGGAGTATTCATGCCTACCGACACAGTCAGCATATCTCGTACCTACGAGATTTGGCGTCCAAGATCCTATGGGATTAAAGCTGATAACTGTGTACCTTCATATATATAACCCTGAATAATTAACATTTAATGCACCCACTTAATAAGAGGTGTATATGATCACATAGTAGGTACAAATCAAAACACAACACTTTCCAGTGTCTTACCCTGATATTGAGATAACCCCACTCCAATCTTTTACTTCAATCTCTTTATAACATGGTGTCCGCGCAACTGTCGCCAGACTACGCGCTAATTAGCGTAGTTTTCATACAAAAAGAATTTGTTTATTTCGTTGATTAATTAATATTGGTTAACAATATATTTTGAATAAGGAAAGAATTCGTTCATTTAGTTTAACGTTCGTTTGGTTTATTCGTTAATTATTTGTTCTTTTAGTTTATTTGTTAATTGGTAAACAATATCGGCGACACCCGGAAGCGCAGACCCACATAGTAAAAACAGCAGATAACACATCTATTTATATTTCAATATCTTTGTACCTACCAATCAACAATGTAAAAAATGAATAATTCGGGTTTTGAAACATTTCAAAATATTGAAATATTTGAAAAATGTTGATATTACAATTTTTTACTTTTTTTGTTTGTTAACCAATAAGATATTAAAATTTTGGAAAATGTGAAACTTAAAAATTTCAAGAATTTTTGAATTGAGAGAAATAGTAAATAATAAGAAAGTTTGGAGGATTTCTACAGCGCCATTTTCATAAGAAAATCACATCAAGGGCACTTTACAAATTCATTTTTGCATTTAACCTATATAACACCAAACTTATAACTCGTACATTATATTGCAAGTGACTTTTCAAGTTAAGTTCGATAACTAGTGACTTACAACTTAGGCTTACATAACTAATGACTTAAAACTATGCTTATTTTTATGACCGAGAGAGTATTACCATAATACTACTTTATTCGCATTATAACTTATAATTATCTTTAACTAGCTAATTACGACCAACAAAGAAATATTTTTATAGAAAAGGTGGAAAGATTTAGATACCTCGGCAGCATTCTCACGGAGACTCTTGACCCAGGTGTAGAGGTTAGGTGCAGAATTGAAACAGCAATTTTCAGCAAAAATTCCGTTAAATGAATCCCTCTTCTGCTATCATAATTATCAACTTAAGACTAGGGTTGAGAATATTAAAATGTTATGTCTTGCTGTATGGATGTGAGACATGGACTTTGAAAGTAAATACCATGAACAGATTAGAGGCTTTTGAAATGTGGCTTCACCGGAGATTGCTCAAAGGCCCATGGACCGACATGATCACCAACGCAGAAATTCTCAGGCGGGCTAGGGCAGATAGAGAACTGTTCACATTGGTGAGTCAGAAAAATTTCATATATGGGTCACATACTTCGAGGGGAGAAATATTACATGCTCCTAAAAGGTGAGATCCTCTTCACCGAGGGCCTGGCAGGAGATTAATTTCTTGCCTGCGAAATGTACGAGAGTGGACCGGTATTAGAAGTGTGGAGGAGCTATTTCGGCCAGCGAAAGATAGAGAAACATTTACAAGAGTGATCACCAATGTCGGAGGGACCTGATAGGGCACATGAATACATATATTGTGCGCACTTGAAGTGAAATGTCACAAAACTGCGCCATATAAATATAATGTTATTATTATTGTTATATATATGTTATTTGAAAAATTTTGTCATTATAAAATTTCGAATATCTGAAAAGTACAATATTTAAAAAAAATACGAATAATTTGTTCATTTGGGAGGCGGGAATGGGTACCGCCGCCCCGGGAACCTTTATTGGATAACCAACACCTCTGCCATAGGTCACCCCAAGTGGTTCGCTACGTTTGGTGATTTAGCAGGGGTGCCCGGGTTCATGGGGTGAGGTTTCTCTAGGTCTTGGAGGCGGATGACCAGGACATACTGAACCCCAGATTCCTACCCACCCCTCAAACCCTTTTCCTTCCCAGAACTCTCCTCTCCTTCCTTTCCTAAAAAACCCTCCACACAGCATCCTCAAAGATGACATAGGCCCTGAGGGAAATTATTTTCCTCAGGGTCTCCTGTGTGGAGCTCATGTAAAAAAAAAAAAAGAAATTTTTAAATTTTGTAATGTTAAAAATTTGCAATTCATGAATATTAACTTTTTTGAAATTTAGAAGTTTTGCTTCTTGAATGAGTACTTATCGCATAGAAATAAAGCGTCTCATTAGTTTCAGTTAGATATTAAATCACATTGTGATGTTTTACGCTGATGGCTCTAGGGGCGCTCGTGTATTGAAAGTTGTAAGCTCTGTAATAATAGGCCACATGCATCATTCTGTATTTTTTTTTTTTTAATCATATTTTTGAAACCCTGGGGATTTTTTGAAAATTTCAAACCGAAAAATCAGACCATTTTTTATAAACCGGAAAGACGGGACATAATTTTATAGGTGTGAAAAAACGATAATTACATAGCCGAAAATCATTTAAAAAAAAAATAACGTTTTCCACACGAATGGCACAGTAGAATAACGAGGCATACCAAAAATATTACATCTCATAAATATTTTTTTCCTTGATCCATCTTAGTGATCATAAATCATCATAATGTACAGCGTCTATATTACTAAATTCAATGAAATATACTTGAACTTGTAAATTGTAATAATAATAAGAATATTATAAAATTTTATTTTGTTAAAATCAGCACCATAATCATTATACCTCTAAAACGTGTACCGACATCATCTTCACGTTCTGAAGAGAACCCCGTACCCATTAATTGTACGGGGTTCTCTTCAGAACATCTGTCAAAAAATCAAACCAAATGATAAGTTCGCAGAGAACAAACAATAATCTAGTGAACGAATTAAAAAATTCGCCTGAAATCAAAGTGATGCCATATAAAAAAATAAATCAGTGTGGAATTTTATCAAATTAATAGGAACATTTTCGGCGACGGGACATTTTCATGTAGTGACGTCACGAGCCCAAATAATGGATTTATTTATTTAAAAATAAAAAAACTGTACGTTTCTAAAAAATTTTACTAACATTTTCGTAATCTTAGTAAAAAACTCTATCCACACGATTTTTTCCAAGTCGTTATGAAGTCCATGCAAGTGGCCTATTGTTTCTATCCGTGGCCAGGATTCCAGGAGTGACTTCATAAGTCAGTGTCAAAGGTGAGGAAGGTATGCTATCCCAAGGTATTGTAGGGGTTTACCATTATTAATACGGTAATTTGTTTGCTCTTTCAGGGAGACAGCGGCGGACCTCTCTCCATTAACCTGCCAACTAACAGGCTGAAGGACTGTATCCATCACCAGGTTGGAATCACCTCCTTTGGGATCGGCTGCGGTTCCTCCACGCCCGCCGTGTACACTAGAGTCAGTCAATATCTCGACTGGATTGAGAGGGTCGTTTGGCCATAAGTAAGTACGACTTCATCAAATGTAACATAACCACCTAAACGTACCATAACGTCGCCACGTCTTGTTCAAGACATCACACGGCAAAACAGAGCTTCTAGCTCAGCATGGTATGACAAGAGGATTAGTGCTAATAAATCAACCAAAATTATTGATAAGTATATTAGGTCCTTACATATGAAATTGGCGAATTGTATGGGTGGAACAAAAAGTCGTTTTCTTTAATATGATATATTAATTTATTTAATCAAAGTATGTACCATTGCTATCTATGCACTTTTGCCATCTCAAGGTAGTTCATCGATCCCTTTACAAAAAAAAACCATTCGGACGGGAATCAATAAAATCTTTGAAGGTGGTTTGGACTGTACCATCGGAGATGAATTTTTCCCTTGCAAGAAGTTATCCAAATTTCGAAAAAAATGGTAATCTATTGGGGCAAGGTCCGGAGAGTACGGTGGATGTCTTAGGCTACGAACGCACAGGCAGGTGGCTGGCTTAGCGCCTAGAGCCTAGTGGCAAAAAACCAACACGTTGGTTTACCTGGATACACGCTAAGCGGCTATCTACTAGCTATCTAGGCTCAGGGCGCTAAGCAAGCCGCCTGCTTATGCCGACGTAGCCTTACACATTCCAATTGAAGCTCTTCTAATTTGGTAGCCGTCTGTTGTGCAGTGTGTGGTTTAGCGTTCTAACGCGCGTTTGTTGATTTGCTTCACTTAATTCGTGAGGTACCCACCTTTCAAGCCTTTTCACCTTCCCAATTTGCTTCAAGTGGATTAAAACAGTTTTATCACTAACACCGCAGCCTGCAGCTAACTCGGACGTGGTTTGCGATGGATCCGCTTCCACAATAGCCTTCAATTCTTCATGGGGCTTGTTCTGCAGGTCGAAATTTCCAGAACGAAAACGTTGGAACAAAAAACGCACTGTTTTTTCTTTTGTGGCACCGTCGCCATACACATCATTAATCCTTCGAGCCATTTCTGCAGCACTAGTGCCACGGTGGAACTCGTACTCGTAAATAACGCGATATTTCAAGTTTTCCATTTTGTAAACTAAGTGACGTAAAGAAAAAAAACAATTAAGGAAAAAACAAATGAATTATAGATATGATTTTAGATTTTCACGGCCAAAAGTATTTTTGTTGTTTGTTTTTGGGGTGTTATGCCGTGTAGGTATAGGTAGCGTAACCTCCTCCTCTAGCAAACGTTTCGGGCAGCGTTACAGTGTCCATCATCAGGGCAGATGATGACACTGTGACGATGACACGGACCCTGTCACATCTGCCCTGATGATGAACACTGTGACGATGACACGGACCCTGTCACATCTGCCCTGATGATGGACACTGTAACGCTGTACGAAACGTTGGCTAAAGGATGAGGTAGCGTAACACGGCAAAATACCCCAAAAACAAAAAAAAAAAACAAAACAAACAAAAAAGAATTATAATTTTGAAACACAAATACATGAGTACAAGCTGTGTAAATTTGACTTTGGAATTCCTAACTAAAGAGAAGATATTTGAGATCAAAGTTGCCAGTACGGCAAAACGCCAATTTCATATGTAGGTAAGGAACTAATATTTAATTGACGTCCTCCATGGTCGAGGGGTGAGGATTTCGACTAGCAGTCCAAAGTATTAAATCCCAGAATGCTCAAGTACATTATATAAATATATATATTTTTTTTACATGAGCTCCACACAGGAGGCCGTAAAGAAAATAATTTTCCTCAGGGCCTATGTCATCTTTGCGGATGCTGTGTGGAGGGTTTTTTGAGGAAATGAAGGAGATGAGAGTTCTGGGAAGGTAAAAGGTTTAAGGGGTGGGTAGGAATATGGGGTTCAGTGTGTCCTGGTCATCCGCGTAAAAGACCTAGAAAAACCTCACCCCCATGAACCCGGGCACCCCTGCTAAATCACCAAACGTAGCGAACCACTTGGGGTGACCTATGGCAGAGGTGTTGGTTATCCAATAAAGGTTCCCGGGGCGGCGGTACCCATTCCCGCCTCCCAAATTGTTCCCGCCTCCCAAATTGTACCCGCCTCCCAAATTGATTTAATTTTGCTGTGCCGTTTTAATATTTAGATATTAATTTAAATTTATAGTACCCACATATACGGCGCAATAATGAAAGATACCGCGGTTCTAAAGTGAAAGATACTCTCAGTACCGCCCTGGTAGTGGTGTACCACATTCAGATTTGAAAAGGATGCTGTCTACATGTCTGTTATATAGCTTCAGAGGGCATTACCAGAGAAAACCAGAAATATGTCATTTTTAAATCAGATTTTAGACGTATTTTCTTTTCCACAAAAAAATATAAATGGATTTCGAAAGATTGTTCTTTTATCTAGCATTCGCATGTTTTAAATTTTGAGAAAAAATGAGTATTTTTAGGATAATAAGGTTACACCATAGGTCGTTGGCAGATTTGTTAAATTTTCAAAAAAGATTTTGTATTATACCACACCGATTTCAAATCATATAATCATGCAGTAAAATAAATCAATACATTATCTGGGTATCGCATGTTTCAGAATTTTAATTTTAGTTTAAATAAAATCTTTAAAAAATATAAACCTACATGTGTTTCTTGACGAAAACTGGTCCGTTTGTGTATTTATTTGCGCATTTACAAATTAATATATTTCAGATTTTTTAAACATTCTTAGTTCACTTAGACATTATTGAAAAAGGATAAATACTTATAATCAAATAATATTTACAAAAAGTACACTATTTTAATAGTTTTATCATCATGCCTTTCAGCATTTTTGGATGTAGGTATAAATTAAAGCAAATTTGGAATGAAATAAAATCGATATTGAGTTATAATTTCAAAAAGCTGGTACGGAGAAAAATTAATCTTTCTCATTATAACCGCCCTGCACGATTGTAAGAACGACTTTCAACGAAATGTGGATTTTCGGCCGCTGGATGGTTAAACCCTCTTCACAGCCAAAAAAATCTTTGCTTCTTTTTTCCAAAGGTACCTAGTGTGTAATACACTTAGTTGGTACATTTGGCTTATCAATTTGGTTTTATGATTACGTGAGGTTAGTTATTGCCTCATAGCTGCGGATACTGACCTGTTAGTAACCCACACATCAATTGTTTTCATGAACGATAATAGATTAATCTCTTTGTTTCAGAAATCTCATCATTCGGAAATCGGAATTCGAAATTGGATTCTTCGAAAATTCTATCAAGTTATCAGAATGCTGGAACCAGAAAGAAGATCACACAACTCTGCAGATGAAAATTCATTCCAAGACAAAGTTCAAAATGGTCCGTCCATTTTTAGATGAATCTCTGTTAAATTTAACAGCCAAAACCCACAAGGACTGTTGAGGTCGTAAATAATAGAAGTAAGAGAGATGGGACACGAAATGAACTATGAACAATTATTTATATAAATTTCAATTATTAAAACAAAAAAACTGTTATTTTTTCAAAACAATCTGGAATATCCTCTTTTACAAAAGACATAACCAAGTTTCATATGGATCTTTGCCAATCACTATTCGAATATGGTGTTATCGGATGGGGTATAAATTACCATATTTTTTAAAATTTTATTTATTGATTTCATGATAATATATTACAAAATCATAATTATTATCTATAATATATTAATCCCAATGAGTTTAATAAAAAATTTTGACGGCCGGCGTAGTCCAGAGGTAAGGCTCTTGACTCCCATTCCGAAGGTCGCGGGATCGAATCCCGGCGTGGCAAATAAATTTTATTTGATTAATTTGTGTTATTTCACAATTTATTCATTTAGATTAATATATAATATATTTGCGGCACGTTCCAGAGTGAATGATACTCCCAGTATCGCCCTGGTGTAAGACCACCATTCAGAATTGAAACGTTGCTTGAAATGGCTTTAGCCGTGTTTGGTGACCAGATCTGAATAGCCAGGTACTTCCCCACCTTCCTCTTTCCTATCTCCTTTCCCTCCCCACTACCTTCAGCCTCACAACATACCTCAATTGGGGATGCCATAGTTTCACTGGCTCCAGACGGGAGCAGTTGGGACTCTTGTGCGGTATTCATATAAAAAAACCCATTTCGGGAAGGACAACATTACACAATTAAAATAATTTTATTTATTTTTACTCAAGAACACGAATTCAATTAACAGTAAGTACTTAATAGATTTTACAACGGACTAGACACCTGATACAGTTGGTTAAGAATATTTTATAAATACTGGAGCGCTTTTTGCCACAACATAGCACTATTTAAAATAACTCGGATTGCTTTGCTGCCAATGTTGGCAAATTTTTCCTTATTTGTAAGAAATTAAGTAGAAGATTACGATTTCATAATATCTATCTTCTATCTAAGATATATAATCTATATATATAAATAAAAATGAATCACCGAAATGTATGTACGCGCATAACTTCCGAACGACTGCACCAAATTGTATAATTCTTTTTTTGCTGTGTTCATTATTATCAGGATAAGGTTTGTATAAAACTACTGGTGAGCTCTGGCATTATAAAATTTGTCTAAAAAATTGCAATAGGTGGCACGCGAGCTGTTTGAAAACTGAATCCACCGGGAAAGGGGGGTGTGAAGTGGGGAGAGAGAAGGTGGAGGAGGCGGAGTGGAAACACGTGGGAAATGAAGTGGAGGTGGAAGGAGAACGGGACGAATGGGAAAGGACACGCAGGGAGAAACTATTTCTTTATTAAATGGCATAGCAACGCATGCCGGGAACCAGCTAGTAGTAAATAAAAGAGAAAATTCAGTGAATATAATGTATGTTTGATATGTTTATCCCATTGTAGATGGTATATATTCCTTATGGCTCTATTTTGGATGACTTGTATTTCAGATATTTGTTGCTTAGTAATATTGGCACACATACTAACTAGATAACTTGGTGGAAGTGGAGCATGGCATAATATGTGTCATGCAGTAGAGATATGGGAGCACGCCTTGAAGTCGATAGAGTACCTACACCAGTTATCAGGGAAATTTGGACTTTACATATTAAGGAAGGATTCTCGTTTTGGGCCCCTGCTCTTTAATTTGTATCTCAATGACATCAAACATGTCATCACTTAGTTATTCTGATTTCATTCTCTAAGCTGATGATATGAAAATATACAAATGCATAAGCTCAGCAGATGATTGCAATAAACTTTACTACAAGAATACATGAATAGAATTAACGAATACTGCAAAGAAACCCAATTATTTCTAAACAAAAATAAATGTAATGCGATAATATTTTCACGTCAACGCCACCCAATCAGCCATAATTACCATCTGAACAATGTTCCCTTCAACGTAGAAAAAATCAGAGACCGTGGAGTATTACTTGACTCTAAATTACCTACTATTTAAAGATCATATTGAATACATCTTATGCAGGCGCAGACAGAAGTTCAAAGAAGTGATCACTTCTTTGAAGACTTTGCTCACACATTTGGTCACACATTGTTGTATCTGCCAGATGATATGTGTGCAAATATTTGATCACTTCATTGAGCTCACAGTTTTTAAATAGACTTCACATAATATGGACGACGATTTGGTCGACACAGTTTGTTGTTTTGATGTTATTTAGATGTTTATGCCCTTTACATTTCGGATCCCATATATCTGTATCTCCTTGCATAAACTCGAAAAGGTTCTCATTATTCCACTTCATCGTTGGTTAGTTCGTTTGGTTGTTTACACACAAACGAAATCTCTCCACGGCGACACTCTCGCAACTGGGCTTCGCGCAGTGTGGCAGGCACACAAACATTTGGACTTTGATCCCTTTGATGTGCGCTAAAAAACCGATACTGAACAGCAAAGCGCACTTAAGTGATCACTTATGTGACAACAGTATCAAATGCTCGTGCCACACATGTGAACACTTATTTGATCACTTCTTTGAATTCGTGTCTGGCGCCGGCTTTAGAAAAAGTCTACAAACAACTGGGCTTCATTCTTCACATCACAAAACCATTCAATAAACATTTTACACTTGAATTGCTATATATGGCATACCTATGTAAGATCTCATCTCGAATTTGCATCTGTCATTTGGAATCCTCAATACCAAACTTATATTAACCGAATTGAAAACATTAAAAAAAAAATTTTGAAACACCTGTCGTATCGTTTTGAAAATCATCATTGTAACCCTATTGCTCTTTACAAACGGAGGAAATTTTTTGATGTAGGTACTGTTTCTGTACAAAATTGTGACTCCCCAGCCCTGTAATAAAGGATTACCTACGACATATCGTTGCCATGAACGCAATACCACCGAATACCTTATTTCGTATACTTACCTACAATACTTTAAATCGAAATACGGACAAAACTCCTTGATTTGGAGTATCTGTAAATCGTATAATACCCTAAGACAACATACTACTAATATTGACATTTTCTATTGCACCCTTAAATCCTTTAAAATCAAACTAACCTTACAATTTACATAAATCATTAAGTACTTACTAATATTTCTGTAGGGTTTATTATTATTATTTTTTTAAATTTTTTTACTTACACAATGTACGAAAATAACTTTTAATTATTGCTTGCATCAATATAATTTATGTATTGTTTATAGCCAAGATGTTCAATCTGAGAGGTGGGTATGGTTACCGCCACCCCGGGAACCATTTATTGGATAACCAACACCTCTACCATACGTCACCCCAAGTGGATCGCTACGTTTAGTAACTAAGTAGGGGTGCCCGGGTGAGGTGTTTTCAGGTCTTGGCAGCGGATGTGCTTGTCACTCCTGAACACACTGATCCCTAGATTTCAACCACTCCTCATATCCTTTTCCTTCCCAGAATTTTCTTCCCTTCCTTTCCTTATAAAGACCCTCCACACAGCATCCCCAAAGATGACATAGGCCCTGAGAGAAATTATTTTCCTATGTAATGTTAACATAAAAGGGGGCTCAAAATTTTGATAGGGTCACGGGGATGCATATTTTGTTGGGAAGTATGCATCAGTTAAGTACCGTGCAATGCCATAGTTGCATTCCATTCCACTAGCAACACTACCAATAGTCCTACTCCTAGCGTCCACGTCCGCGAGCCCTGGGCAATGTGGCCACTGGCAATGCCAGCAGCCATAGCAGATAGGAGAGGATGAATGGCGAATGTCCGACGCCATAAAATCGGGCCCCCCCAACTAAGGGAAGGAAAACCCCTACAGAAAAACCCTGGTCCTCCTGGTAGGGGGTTGAGCAAGAGGCCAATAACCTCTTCTCGTAAAAAAACCTATATTACGAAGCCAAACACAGAGCCTCGGACAACAACTACTGGACTTCGGAAAAGACCCGGCAAACGGATAAAGGATAACGATTTTAAACTTGCTACTTGGAATGTACTATCTCTGTATCGCGCAGGAAGTTTAAGAATTCTCTTAGACGAACTTGCTAAATATAAAACTGACATAACAGCAATCCAGGAGATTAGATGGATAGGAAAGGGAACAATCGAAAAGCGTGACTGTACCATCTTCTACAGCTGTCACGAGAAGGATCATGCATTTGGAACAGGTTTTATTGTCTCAAAAAGAGTAAAGCATTTGGTCAAAGGCTTTACCGCGGTTGATCATAGAATATCACTTATTCGTATATCTGGAAAATTCTTTAATTATAGTATTATTAATGTCCACGCACCCACAGAAGACAAAAGTGATACAGAAAAAGACACCTTCTACGCAAAGCTCTCAAAAACCTATCAGGACTGCCCAAACCATGATGTCAAGATAGCGATAGGGGATTTTAATGCAAAGATAGGAAGGGAATCAGTGTATAGACCTACAGTTGGAGCACATAGCCTGCACGCAGAATCTAATGATAATGGTACAAAATTAATTGATTTTGCAACGTCCCACAATATGATTGTGAGTAGCACATGTTTCCCAAGAAAAGATATATATAAAGGAACATGGAGAACACCAGATGGTAGAAATGTTAACCAGATAGACCACCTACTTGTTGAGGTAAGGCATAAATCTGATTTAATGAGCATACGAACATACCGTGGAGCAAATGTTGACTCGGATCATTACCTTGTTATCTCCAAAATACGGAGTAGAATATCAAATGTGAAGAAACAGAGGGGATCACGCACAAGTAAATTTGATATTGAAAGCCTAAAAGTACCAGAAACAGCAGAAAAGTTCATTACAACCATAAATCATAAGTTGGATGACATCAGCGACCATGTGGAACAACATGATATTAACTCATACTGGGATGGTGTTAAGTCTGTGATTACCAATGCAGCTGACGAAGTTCTGGGAAGCAGGCAAACACAACCAAGAGAATTGTGGTTCGATGCAGAATGCGAACAAGCAACCAATGTGAAGAATGACGCATATCTAAGAATGCAACAGCGACATCGTACACGGCAAGCAGAGATGGAATACAGAGAACTAAGAAAGCATGAGAAAAAACTGCACAGAAGGAAGAAACGAGTATTTCTCGAGAACCAAATCAAGGAAGTGGAACTAGCCAAGGCCCAAAACAGAAGTCGACTTTTCTATCAGAAGGTAAACCATCAAAGAAAAGAATACAAGCCCAGAATTACAATGTGCTACGACAGCGAGGGAAATATTTTGAATGAAAAGTCAAGAATTCTGAATAGATGGGTGGAATATTTTGATGCTCTGCTAAACGGAAGTGTAGATGAGAGCGTGGGTGAAAATTTGACAAGGGATGGAAACAACACTGATGGTGGTACTAATGATGATGACAATATCGAGCCGCCACCAACATTAGAAGAAGTAGTGGGTGCCATTAAAAGTCTACATAACAATAAATCACCTGGAACTGACAACATCTCTGCAGAGTTATTCAAATATGGCGGAGAGAACCTTCAAGTCCATATATATAATATCATTAAATCCATCTGGTGCTCTGAGACTCTGCCAAGTGAATGGAACTGTGGAATAATTTGCCCTCTTCACAAGAAAGGAGACCCTATGAACTGCTCTAACTATAGGGGCATAACGCTGCTGAATATCTCATACAAGATTCTATCAAATGTACTGTGTGGTAGGCTTATGAAATATTCGGATGGCATAATTGGCCAATATCAAACTGGGTTCCGTAAGGGGAAATCTACAACTGATCAAATCTTTTCACTGAGACAGATACTGGAAAAAACAATAGAATTTAATGTTGATACATACCATCTCTTCATAGATTTTAAGGCTGCCTATGACACGGTAAATAGAGAAAGACTGTACAGAGCCTTGGATGAATTTAATATCCTAAGAAAACTGGTAAACTTAGTAAGGCTCACAATGTCTAATGTTGAGTGCCGAGTCAGAATACAACAGGATCTGTCAGACACCCTAAAAACCTTCAATGGACTAAGGCAAGGAGATGCACTTGCCTGCATTTTATTCAATTTAGCGCTGGAAAAGGCCATCCGAAATGCAGGTATACAAACCACAAGCCATATTTTTAACAAGTCTGTTCAGCTCCTTGCTTATGCTGACGATATAGATATCATCGCACGCTCAGAATATGAACTAAAATCGGCGTTTAAAAGCTTAGCTACGTCGGCAAGGAACATGGGATTGGTCATCAACGAGGGGAAGACAAAATATATGCCCGTACATGGACGCCAGAAACCACCAAGTATACAGATAGATAATTATACATTTGAAACTGTCAACGAGTTTGTATATCTCGGTACTATGGTGACAAATGACAACAATGTATCCAGCGAAATCAAAAGAAGAATAGTAGCTGCAAATCGATACTACTTTGGGCTACAGAAGCATATGAAATCTCGCCACCTTACCAGAAGAACCAAAGTCCTGCTTTACAAGACCCTTATACGACCTGTTCTTATGTATGGTTCGGAATGCTGGACAATCAGTAAGGGTGATGAAGGAGCCCTAGAAAGTTTTGAAAGGAAGGTGCTGCGAAGGATTTACGGCCCAGTCTGTGATAATGGAGAATGGCGTATCAGATACAACCAGGAGCTATACGATCTTTACGAGGACCCTAATATCTCCAAGGAAATCAAAACTGGAAGACTCAGGTGGGCTGGACATATCCAGAGAATGAGCGAAGGAGATATTCCAAAGCGAATTATGGATGGTGCACCTGGGGGTCGGAGAAGAGTTGGAAGACCAAAGCTTCGATGGCTGGATGGAGTGGTGAATGGATACCATCGGCATCCGAAACTGGCGCAACGCAGCACAACACCGACAGTCATGGAGGCAGGCTCTGCTGGAGGCCAAGACCCGACCTGGGTTATAGAGCCACAGATGATGATGATGATGATGATGTTAACATAAAAGTCTGCTTTAAAAATAAATTTCTTACACCATGTACTATTTAATAACAACAAATTTTAATGACAACAAGATTTATAATCAGTACCTAATCATAACAAAATTATATTAACGGAACATGACTAGTTTATTATTCACTATTTAATGTACAATTATTTTATATAGGTACAAGTGTATGGTGTATCACATCTATTCAGTTTCTGGCATTCTTTCAACCACAGTCCTTCCTAAACATGAAATCACAAGCACCATCCTACAAATTACCCAACAATCAATTCACACTAACATCAAGCCACTTTACAATCAACACATCCACACTCACAATACTCGAAATAACAATAAAATCGGCATACCTCAAACACACACTACAAAATATGAGATAAAATCTCTGAACTATCTTGTCTATACACTATAGGTATAGTTCGCTCATAAATATATAGGTACAAGGGAATCCAGCAAAATAAAAAAAATCAGAATAGGTAATGCCTTAAAAGAAACTAAGTATGTAATCTTCTTGTCAAGTTCAATTGCCTTGTTACTTTTTCTCTTCTTTTCTTTTCCATTTAGTTGTAATCATCCATATATTTTTGTGTAACCTTGTTCCATTTTTCTTTAATTGTTTCTATTGTTGTTTGTTACTCAACCTGTCTTTTATTTTTCGTCTATGTTGTAAGAGAAACTTATGCTTTCAATATCTAAATTCCTAAGTATAATTGTTACTATTTCCTCTCACCCATGAATTGTATGTTTCTCCTGTCCTAAAATGAGTTTTGTAACTCATCGGGATTGCTCTAGTAATAAATATATAAAAAAAAAAAACAATAAAACTTTAATAATATAAAGAGAGTTCTGTTCATCCGATTGCGAGGAAACTTTGGTGAGTTGTTGTGCACGTCCACGAAGGTTTCTATATGTAGGTACTGGTGAGCTCTGGCAATATGAAATTTGTGTTGTGAGGGGGGAGGGGAACTCAGGAGGGGTATGGGAACTCGGGAAGGGGGTTCGCGGAACAGGGGAAGCGGGCGAGGGGAGTGGGGAGAAGGAAGGCGGTGAAGGCGGAATGGGAACGCGAGAGGGGAAGGGGATGCGGGTTCGGAGGGGAGGCGGAAAAGGAACGGGACGAATGGGATAGGATACACAGGGAGAAACTATTTATTTATTTAGTGGTATAGCAACGCACGCCATGAACTCGCTACAATAATATACTGGAGCGACCGATGGACGTGATTTATTTAAACAGAGATAATTGGAGGACTGGGAAATGACATAGGCTACTTAATATCCCGGAAAAAACATTTCATTCCCATATGAAAATACTTTATACAGTAATATCCCCCTAATACCATGCGAACGAAGCCGCGGGTAAAAGTGAGTTGTTTATATAATTAATTGTACACGATAATATCAATTCAAACTAAAGATTTTTATGTTATTGGTAACCCCGGCGAGTACAGTCAATCAATAAACTAATATTATAATATTTAATTAAATAAAGTAAATACTAGCGAAACAGAAAGAGAAAAATCAAAGGTGCCAATATCTTTTTGATTTTTCTGTTTACAGATTTTCGATTAAGTTTTGTTAGTATTGTCTTCATTTAATTAAATATTACAATTTGAGGTTTCACTCATTTAAAAATAAATAGAAAATATTCATTGTAGATTTGCAGAAAAGTCAATAGATGTCGCGTATTTAAATTAAAAATCATAAAGATAGCCGCCAATAAAATATGCGTTAGAAAAATGAAGATAATGTCGGTAGTTCTTAGTTGAAGTATGATACAGTTAAAAATGACCGAATCGGATAGGGACACCTTAGCTCAGTTGATAGAGCCGTGGCCCACAAAGCCGAATATCCTGGGTTCATGTCCCAGAGGTGCAAATATATTTTTCTGATTTTTCTGTTTCCAGATTTTCGACTGAATTTCGCTAGTATTGTCTTCATTTAATTAAATATTACAATAATTTAAGGTTGTTCCTCTTAGTTAAAAATAAAAAAAATAATATAATTATTTTATTTTTACCTTAATATAACCAGAAGTTTCGTAAACACTACGAATCTTGTCCAAATACGCTCATCTTAAATTACTAAAAAAGTTCTTTGAAATCATAAGATTGATAATTAGGTATTTAAATATTTATCTAATTAATAATAAGCCATTAATATTTTACGTAAATTTTTATTAACATCAAGTCAAGAATTATACTAGTGTGACGAGTTTCACTATAAGAATAATAACAGAGGTACAAAAAAATAGAAAACCTCATAATAAAATCAAACACATATCAAACAAATAATTTGACTACAAAAAAATACAAAACCTTTATTAAAGATACTAATTTTGAAAACTACCTGGGGTTATCTAGTTTCAAGCAAAGTCTAGTTTCAAGCAAAGCCCATACTATAAATGGATTCGCATGTGTCTTTTTAAGGTAGGCTGAACTGCAACAAGAAAAGAGGTTTTTCTCCGCTGTGAGTAATCATGTGTATCGCCAAATTTCTCCTTTGTGTACATGAATAACTGCAATTGGTACACAAAAAATGTTTTTGTCAACTGTGAGTCAGCATGTGCCTCTTCAAATTTCCTATTTGAGAACATGAATAATTGCATTTGGAACAAGAAAAAGGTTTTTCTCCACTGTGAGTACGCATGTGAACCGTCAAATATCTCTTATGAGAACATAAATAACTGCAATTGGAACACGAAAAAGGTTTTTCTCCACTGTGAGTCAACATATGAGATATCAAATATCTCTTTTGAGAAAATGAATAACTGCAATCGGAACACGAAAAAGGTTTTTCTCCGCTGTGAGTCAGCATGTGAGCCATCAAATGTCCCTTTTGAGAACATGAATAATTGCAGTCAGAACATGAAAAAGGTTTTTCTCCACTGTGAGTCAGCATGTGAGTTATCAAATATACCTTTTGAGAACATGAATAATTGCAGTCGGGACATAAAAAAGGTTTTTCTCCACTATGAGTCAGCATGTGTCTCGCTAAAGTACTCTTGTGAGAACATGAAAAACTGCAGTCGGAACACCAAAAAGGTTTTTCTCCACCGTGAGTCAGCATGTGTTGCTTCAAATTTCCCCTCTGAGAACACGAATAACTGCAATCGGAACACGAAAATGGTTTTTCTCCACTGTGAGTTCGCATGTGTCTCGTCAAACTACCCTTTTGAGAACATGAATAACTGCAGTCGGTACATGAATAAGGTTTTTCACTACTGTGAGTCCGCTTGTGTGCCGTCAAATATCTCTTATTAGAACATGAATAACTGCAGTCGGAACACGAAAAAGGTTTTTCTCCACTGTGAGTCAGCATATGAGACTTCAAATGTACCTTTTGAGAACATGAATAACTGCAGACGGGACATAAAAAAGGTTTTTCTCCACTATGAGTCAGCTTGTGTCTAGTTAAAGTACTTTTGTTAGAACATGAATAACTGCAGTCGGAACACCAAAATGGCTTTTCTCCACTGTAAGTAAGATCCGCCAAGGAGTCTGAAAAATAACACGCATAAAGACATAAGTGCAAGTACTGTTAATTACAAAAATAGTTATATGTTAATACAGCCAACTGCATACTGAACAGTTGAATACATTGACAGATTTCCACACTAGAGATGGCACAAGAGCCTCTAGCGGCGCCAGTAATGAAGGTTGGTTTTCTTTCATACTTTTTAGTGGATATTATATGAAACACTTATATTTTTTATATTGAAAAATCGTGGAGTACCGCAATTAAAAAAATATATATATACATCGGGTAACCTACCTATTGCATGGCATTTTTTCTCGTATATAAAGCGATATAAAATAAGACATTTAATTTTGAATAAAAAATTATAAGCCTCGCCGCACGCGCTGTCTACAAGGATTGAAAAGGGAATAAAATAATAAAAAATATTTTTTATTATTCAACCTTTCAGAAAACCTTAAGTATTTTAAAATTATTTATAACATGAATTGCAAACAAAACACAAATTGTATTCAAAATAAAATACTCTCGCGTAAATCCAGTCACGCCATCGTTTTTTGCAGATTGTAACATAATTATCAACATTTTCTTTAAGTGAACATAAAAAATTAAGTCTCTGATGTATGGCAGTGAAGCGTGCATCTGGCAGAGGAAGGAAGACAGAAGAAGAAAACTAAATAACTAGTAACCAGGATAATGTAAGTATAAATAAGAAGAATAAGAAAGGGACGCTTAGATGGTTGGATATGAAGTGCAAATGATCGAAGAAAGTAGTGTTAAAATTTAACTGATGGTAAGCTGTAATAAATGTTAAGGCATACTGTAATATAGTAATGAACTGTGTCAAATATTATAAGTATGTAAATGGAATTTGTGAATCTTAACTTTATTTAATACAAGGTATGTGAATCAAAGTGTACCAACCTAGCTAATATATACAACACCTGTCAATTTGACTGTCCTAGAATGGGAGACCTTCCTAGTTGTACAGTCAAAACTTTCTTAAACTGTAAACGTATTTTTAATAGCAAATAATAAAAAAAAATATTTATAAAAATATTTATACATGTTAAGCTGGATTTTATATTTTGTAAAAATTTCTTTTTTTTTAAATATTTTTGCCCATGGTTATTAATATTAAGATGAATGATAACGGAAAATAAAAATCGTCAAGTCAAATGTCCCATTTAAGAAAAAAAAATGTTACAGCGGGAATATGAAAAGGTTACTCTGCACTGTGAGTCAGGTGAGTGATACTTCAAATATCCCCTTCGAGAACACGAAAAGTTATGCGTAAGAAGAATGAACGCGTAAGAAGTACGAATTATTAACTAACAAATCACACCGGTTTTACCTGCTGTCTGTGTTCTTCTTTCTACGAGGTCCTTTTTGACAACCGGCAGGCCGATGTCAATTTCCACAAATGGAATTCCACCTTCAACTTCTTCTCGGGGTCCTGGTTCCGTCTTGATGATAGCAGCCTCCGCATTTATGCTTCCTTGAAAAAGAAAACAACAAGACGTATATTGTCGTCCCTGTCCGAGAGCATAATCCAGTCTATCTCCACAAAAAAATAGGAAGAAAGCTGAAATATCGAAAGCTGTTGATTTTATACATTTACGAGGAGTAGGCCACCATCACTGGTTTAACATAATCGCTATTGCAAAGTATTGCGTACCTACTTTACAAAAGTTTGAAATGTTCTTTGTTAAAAAAATCAGTTTCTCACTACAGACCACCACAGCTCGTTAACGCTTCGCCCCCAAACATTATAAGGAAGGGTTCAATAAGCCATTTTGAAAACGTTTTATTTTATCGTTTACATTTTATTTGAAGAGTGCGGGAGATGTGAGTTTATTTGTAAAAATTAAATAAAAAAAAAGTTTTACCCGCCGTTTGGATAGTGCTCTGAGAGTGCTCCAAGGCTTCGTTTTTAATATCTGGCAGTTCAATGCCAGTTTCTGAAAACGGAATTTTAAAAACTTCTTCATTAGTCCCTGGTTCTACTTTGATGGTGATTCCCTCTAGATAAGAATGCTCCGTTGTGCTAACTTCACCTGGTAACAGAAAAGCTTAATTTAAAATTGAAAATAAACACTAAACAGGGTCCTAGATTTGTTGTTTGACTCTTAAATATTTGACTCTCGAAAAGCATCATCATAAATACATGCTTACGGTCGCATTATGATTGCGCCTCAGAACCGTTCATATTTAATGTCGACTTCATAAGAACGGGTCGTATCACAGAGGGTTTGTCAAAAACGGTTCGAGTGTAGAATGCTTTGCCAGCAACTACTTTTTCTAGTTCAATTAATGCAGGACTCTTAAATGTACGAATTACAGCAGGCCCTAACGACAACCGATACTCTCATCCCGGACCTCCCTCATAACCTTGCCCAAAAAAAGGAATAATACAGTCCCCTCGTCTGCACACCGCACAGGAAGGGGGGCACTCCGAGTCGTCAGGTATTTCATAAAGAATAATAAATATAGATAGCATTACCCAACAGAATAGCGTGCGTAGAATCGATAAAGGTATGAGCATATCGTTTCAGCCAAGCAAAAACCTTCCAGTTTTTCGCGTGTTTCACAAATATGTACTATAAAAACAATAATGAAATACCTGAATTGTTTTCGGAAATGAATTCCGAACATTCTTTTTTGAGAAAAGGATAGTCTACATCGATTTCCGTAAGTATCACAGCAACACCCTCTTCCGCACTTGTGCCTGGTTCTAACTTGATGGCGGTGGAATCCATGCTTTTATGTAAGGATCTGGTAATTCTGTTAAACTTTAACTTTGTAGCGAGGTTGGAGGATTTCTTGAGAGATGGATGGATTATTTTCGTTCAAGTAAACGATCAAGTAAACGTTCAGAACGAGTAGAGAAAAAATGACATAACCAACAAGAAAAGTGACAGCAAGCACGCTGAGATTAATCCATAGAAATTACGAAGAAACCCAAGTGTTGCCGTTTCAAAGCGTACGTCGTCGAAATACTCCATGTTAAGTAGAAACTATCACGAGCAGATAACTATATGAATATTTTCTAAAATTGTTCTTTGTCTATGGATATGAAATTTTATATCTTGTGACGTTTCCTTTAATTGCTGACACGCTTTTGGTAAAGCTCGTCGTCCTGTTTCCAAACTTTATTTCTAAATAATAATATATCCTTACACTGTTCACCCACACAGTTAATTCATTCGTCACGTTCTGGTGATAATTGTCGGTAAGTTGTAATGCCGACATTTTCTACTCGAGTATTAATCGCGCTATTCATATTGCTTGCAACTCCAATTAAAACGGCCATTGTTCCAAATCAAAAGTTTTATTTTAAATTAAATCTCAAATGCACACTGATCAAACATGATTTCCACATGACAGAATCATTGGGAAGAATCTAGTCAATCAAAAGGATATAACTTTTTCACAATTCAGCCAACGATTCCGGTAAATTTTGGGGATGGCTATGTCCATGGCTATTACGAATAATTTTTAGAAAAAAACTTTAGATTCGCCTTAATCACTATAAAAGGAAACTTATTGCATCACGGCTGGCGGAAAAAATTGCATTTTAATTTTCGATGTCGTTAACTAAAATTACTTCGCGAACCGAAACTATGACAGCCCGCCCGCCATTTTGTCGCTGTCAAAATACGTTTTTGAATGGTTTATTTGGCTACGCAGGGTTTGTGTAGCGGGATTGTGAATGTGACAAATGGCGGGCGGCAGCGGGCGGGCTGTCGTAGTTCGGAAGTGAAATTTTATTTAACGACATTGAAAATTAAAATTCATTATTTTCCGCCAGCCGTGATGCAATAAGTTTCCTTTTATAGTGATTAAGGCAAATCTAAAGTTTTTTTCTAAAAATTATTCGAAATAGCCATGGACACTAATCCCCAAAAATTACCACGATTCCTTCAAAACCATGGTTTTCCAGACTTTCTTTTAATAAATTCTCGACATCCTCCATTTGCCGCATGCGGTTAGGGCATTGCTGCTACAATGTTCACCTGACAAAAATTCATGTTAAAAATTCTGCGATGTGTGAATGTCGTCTTGGTGAAGAGGATCTAAATCATATTTTTTTCAGTTGCCCTATAAATAATTCATACAAAAATTTCATCCCTCACCTTAAATCAGTTAGGGCATATTGCCTCCCTACAATATTGCATGCCTGTTATCTTCTATGGACAAACGCGTGTATAAAGTCTTGGCTAATTTCTTGAATATTAATAGCATCAATTTGTAACTGTAAGTTAAGTTTCATGTATTTATTTATTTTTACGCACAATAAATTGTGTCAGCGTATCTTTTAATTTCCTTATTATGTTTAATTAAAATCATTGTTATTTTAATATTTTTGTGTATTATTGTTATTATTTGTATAGCATTATTATATAATGTAGATAGATTCTTGTTATTAAAACTAAATTTGTTAATATTAACCAAAAATTACACTCACAAAAGCATTCACTTGACACTGGCCGGAACACTCCTTTGGGGTGAAAAGCCATTTAAAAAAATGCACACTTCGCGGTGTATAACGCGACCTTCACATGAATAACAAATTCAGTAATCTGTTGGCCAATATTGAAATGGAAATGTCTCTTCATCGGTACATCCCGATATGTTAACCAGGGACGAAGTGGGATAATATTGTATAATACTTATATCCAAATCACAATAGATTTTCTAATTCCCTAAAAACTCTTTTTCTCCAAAATAAACCCACATTCTATTGAAATTAGCTTTATTATTTTCTTTCATCAGAAGATTCTTAAATAATTGCGTTTCCAGCAATAAGATTATTTAGTTTAATTCTGGGCGAATGGAACTGACTTCGTCGGTTGACATTTGTGTGACATGGACAAGCTAATAAAGAGAATGTGTGTTCAATTTTGGCTTTGAGCATGCTCATTCATGAGTATGCTCAAACCAAGCTTGCTCATTTATGAGCATGTGTGTCCGTACCGGCGTTCCATAACTTGCGCCAGTACACGCTTTTATAATTTCCGGTACCGTGACGGCAAAATAGGCAATAATCATACGTTCCTTATTGTTATAATGTTATAGCTCTTTCTTACACATTTAATGGTGAGACAAAATATGAGATTAAGTACACAAAATAAGGGAGTCTGTTCCTTTCAAAGTAGGAACTACTTTTTTTCTTTGGAGGAAACAGATATATTTTATTATGGCTCGGCCATGGTAACAGGAATTGCATTTCATTTTCTTAATACGTGTGAGAGAGATTTATGACAATGATTCAATGTTTTCTTTGGGAGTGCAGACATACGTTCACATTTTGTCTCGTGTTCAACTGTTATTAAGTATGTAAGAAAGATCTAGAGATATACGTCTAAGAACAAAAGCAAAACCATCAGGGCATTGTCATTTGACGTTTTTTGAATTTTTGAAATTCACTCACACTTCAATATTATTCTTAAAATTATCTTACTAATAAGTATTATGTGGTGGTTCGCTTCGTTTGGTGATTTAGCAGGGGTGTCCGGGTTCATGGGGTGAGGTTTTTCTAGGTCTTGGAGGTGGATGACAAATTAAAGTTCCGTTGTAACAATCTTATGTTTCAGGTGTATTCCTTTAGGCTTGAACCATTTTCCGTAAGTTCCTCCAGCAGTGTCATGGATCTGTTAAATTCAGATACTGTTTCCATCAAGATAGAACCAGGGCCCCATGAAGTTGTTCGAGGTGAAACACCAGATACGGATATAAATTTCGACCTCCCAAACGTAAAAAAGGAATGTTTGCAGTTTGCAGAGAGTTCTCCCAAAACCAGTGAGATGCATTGTTTATATCTAAAAATTGTTAAATGTACAATGAAATATTTGAAATTCATATCTGTTTTGAAATGTCTAACAGGCAGGACAAAATATGCTTATTTAGAAGTTCTCTTTTGCCATATGTAAATTATTTTGTAGTTACCTTTAACCCATTGGCCACAGAATTAATGAGCTAAAAAATTGGCCTTCACCACTAAATTAATTTAGTTTAAAGTTCGGTTTACGGGAGATGGTCCTAGATATTTTTTTTTCTTTTTTTATACTAATTATGGGCCGGAAAATCCGAATCTGAAAGAATTAAGAGTCGGCAAGCAATATTAACTGAATTACACGACTTTAAAATTTTCTATAAACACTAAGGAAAAAAACGTCATTTTTAATGCACTGACATAACAAGTCATAGAAAAACAAGAAAGGTGTTACACCACATAAAATTAAGTGTTGCCATTAAGCAATAATATCAATAACACTTTCTTTTCTATCACAAACCATGTTACACAAACCTAGCGTAGCCGCTAAACTACTTGAAAACTGGGATGTTTTTTTGCCGTGACGCGAGTAGGCGCTACGAAGGGGGCACTTTCTTTTCTATCACAAACCATGTACATTGATATTGGTGACCGGTGTACTTTCTTGTTTTTCTATGACTTGTTATGTCAATACATTCAAAATGACGTGTTTTCCTTTGTGTTTATAGAAAATTTTAAAGTTGTGTAATTCAGTTAATATTGCTTGCCGATGCCTAATTCTTTCAGATTCGGATTTTCCGGCCCATAATTAGTATTAAAAAAAAAATTATCTAGGACTATCTCCCGTAAACCGAATTTTTTCCTAATTTAGTACCAAAAATTGAAAACCTGCATTAGTGTACTAAATCTATTGTAACTCTTGAACCTTATATTCAAATGAATTAACTTCTTTACATTTGTTTAAATATTGGATTAGTTTTATTATAATTTATTAAGTTTTTTAAAATATTAAAATATGTGTAAATAAGGATACAAATATTACCTTCTCTTTTTTCGTAAGTTTTTTTTTCCACATTTTTATTCAAAAAGTTTCAAAAAAACATAATATTCATAAATCGAACAATAATAATTTTTGCTTTTTGCGTACATGTATACTAATAACTAAAAAAATAATTTGGATTGATAGTCCTCAAAGCAATCAGGGACGTTCAGGGTCACTACCAAAAGCCTAGTACCACTCGCAATTTCGAAGAAATTAAATGGCGGCTGGCTGCATGCAAAACTCGGAACACAAATATCAGGGAAAAAACATAAGAAAAATATTATTGCCAATTCTACGAAATGAATGATTATCACCTACAGAACGTTCAGCATTTAAAAATTTATTCAAAAATGTCACTGTCGTTCTTGTTTTCCGTTTTTTTGGCGGACCTACTATATTTTTGGCCCGTCAGCGCGCCGGGGTTTGTGGTTAAGTACCTGAGTTGCACACCCGGCAGGCTGCCGGGGTTTGTGGCCAATGGGTTAAATGTATCTTTACAGAAAACTGCCTAAATTTTAACTTGTTATAAAAAGTTCCCGATTCCTCAAGTTTTCGCTTCAGAATATTAAGACAAGATATAAGTTAAATATATTTACTCCAGGGGTGGGGAAACTACGGCTCGCGAGAACTTTTGGTGCGTCGTGATGAAATGACTGCAAAAAATTACCTTCTGACACGGGAACACATTCTGTGTTCCGAATGCACAGTTAAAATTCCAGTTGCGGTTTCATCTGCTGACTCATTTCGAAGAAAACCGTTCTTATATCGTGAGTGGGGTATAAAAGCTAGTTTCACATCACAACAATGTTGTGAATTAAAAAAATAATATAAATGTGTAATTATAAAAACATAATAATATAAACATCTCTCTATCTGGCCCGCCATAGAGTAGGTGGACAAATGCGTTGGCCGCCAAGACCTAGATAAACCTCACCCCATAAACCGGGCACCCCTGCTAAGTCACCAAATATCGCGAACCACTTGGGGTGACCTATGGCAGGGGTGTTGGTTATCCAATAAATTGAAAAATTTCCGGGGCGGCAGTACCCATATCCGCCTCTCGTATCGTATCCGCCTTCCAAATTGTTGGTAAAATTATATATATGTTGACTTTGTAAAACTCTCGGAGATGGGGGATGATTTTGAAAAGTAACGCTGTTCGTCTTGGCATATAAACGATAAATGTAAGTGTTATTGTTTTGTTTTTCCAGGTAGCATTAATGTGCAGACTGTTACCATTAAGTCCGAACCTGGAGCTCGAGAAGTACATGAAGAGGGCATTTCTTACATGGAAATTGACATTAACCTGCCGGACGTTAAAAAGGAATGCTTTGAACGCTCTGAAATAATTTCTCAGAGAACAGGTAAAATGAATTAACTTTGTTATATTCAAAATTGCGTGGTACCCTTTTTTCGAATTTTTAAAGTAATTTAACTATGCTTATAATTATTCAGCGTTGCTTGTTCTCATTTTCAGACTTACTGACAGATCTGAAGAAGGATCCTACGGAAAAACGAGTAGTATCTTTATTCTCTTGTCCCCATTGTAACTACTGCTGCTCTTATAAGTCACAATTAGAACTGCACCGGTGCACCCAAAATTTTTCATGTTCTAAATGTAATTTTTCATCTTCTCAAATGGGAGATTTTGCGAAACACTTGTTGACGCATAGTGGAGAAAAACTTTTTTTTTGTCCCAACTGCAACTATTCGGGTTCTCGAAAAGAACACTTAAGAGTTCACATGTTGACTCACAGTAGAGAAAAACCTTTTTCATGTTCCGTTTGCAGTTATTCATGTTCTCAAAAAGGAAATTTGACGGTGCACATGAAAACTCACACTGGAGAAAAACCTTTTTCGTGTTCCGATTGCAGTTATGTATGTTCTCAAAAAAAAAGTTTGACGGTGCACATGAGAACTCACACTGGAGAAAAACCTTTTTCGTGTTCCGATTGCAGTTATTCATGTACTCAAAAAAGAAGTTTGACGGCGCACATGAGAATTCACACTCGTAAGAAAAACCTTTTTCGTGTTCGATCTGCAACTATTCATGTTCTAAAAAAGGATATTTAAAGATCCATATGAGGACTCACACCGGAGAAAAACCTTTTTCATGTTTGGACTGCAACTATTCATGCACTAAAAGAACAGCCACATGCTGACTCACAGTGAAGAAAAACCTTTTTCATGTTTCAACTGCAACTTTTCATACACTCGTAAGGAAGATTTGAAAAAACACATGCTGTCTCATATTGCATAAAAATGTTTCTTTTTCCATGAATAGCTATTAATCTTCGGAAAAGATAGTCGTTCTAAGATACACGTGTTCTTTTTTATTGGTAAGTAAATGTTATTATTAACGTAATGAAATAGAAATACATATCATGCGGATGTGAATGATTTAAGAGTCTGTGACACCCGAGGAAGACATACCGAGATCAAATAAGATTTACACGTAACTCAAACAAAGACATATTGCAAGTTCCAGCACTCTCTTCCACCTTTGGTCAACGTAGCTTTAGATACTTTGCCACAAAAATATTCAACATTCTCCCAGAAAACATCAAACTGAGTCAAACACAGAGAGAGTTTAAAAAATATGTTAAAATATGGATACATTCTAATGATCGAGCCTATACTGGTACCCTCACCCAAACGCCCAGTCATTGACAGTTGTTATTGTAGTAATAACCTTGCAGTTCATGAATTGTGTAGGTATATGCAAACAATAATGTTAACTAAAATAAAGTTTTTGCTGTATGGAAACCTACTTTACACATTTATAAAAAAACCATAGATAAAATTGCGAGAAACCATTAACAAAAATTCTGCCTCAATACAGGTTCACCTAGTGAGGCAGGCTATGTACAACTAAAAATACTGTATAACTATACTACTCCTGTGTAACCTTTCTTACGTTACTTCCTATTTGTTAATTTTTCTGTACTGATTGATGTAATCTATTTGTAAACTACTTTGAGCATGTAATTTTTTTAGTTATATTGTTGTTATTTCATTGAATAAAGATTTTTACGCACCAGATTTAAATGTCCGGGTTAAATTTTCCCCACATGAAAAACTAAACCCTTTCACTTACTTCCCCAAATGATCATCTAGTCAACCCACGCTATGCAATTGCACTATATAAGTATTATAAATACAAAATAATACAAGAACAACATGTCAACCTACTAGAGACCAAATGGGAATATAATTCACCAACTCCAGATATTTTCATATCAGAGGGTTCGGCTCTGTGGCATTTCTAATTGAACCTATAAATCCTACTGATCCCTCAATATAAATATTTAAAAAATCTTTTGTAATCCTACATGTATTTAAAATTACTGATTTTTGCATTTTTATATACAAATTCTTTGACAAATCTAATATGCTTAAATTTTGAATCAGATTCCTAGGTATTATGCCAGTGGCCGAAATAACAAATGGTAATATTTTTATAGTCCGAGAATGCCAAATTCTTTTAATCTCATTTCATTATTATTATTATTATTATTATTAAAAAAAAAAAAGTTTTCAACTAGGAATAATCGCACCTCGGATAAACCTCATTGGTTACGATATCGCCACTGCGCAAAGTTATTATTATTATTATTATTAAAATGAATCAACTTCTTGAGTCGGGTCATTCAAGACTCAGAATCAGAAGAGCATGTACGAGACGATGTATGAATTTCTATGAAGCACAGAGAGTGTGTGCCAAGAGCCTTATCTATGGACAATTCAAAAACAACAACTGTCATTGGGATCTCTGAGAAAATAAATTATATATTTTTATTGCAGATTAGTACATTAATTGCTGCGCTATTCAAATAAAATAAAAGAGCGAAGTTGCCCACGTGAGTGTTTTTTATGAATTCTGTTGCAAACTCAGGCGTAGTTTTAAATTAACATTGACAGCCGTGTGACAGCTACCATAGACAAAACACCTCGGTATCTGCAAGGTGCAGTGAGATACTTGTCTCTACGAGAGGCATATTTCTATACGGAAATTGTAAGCTGCCATAATTACAGCTATTGCTCCCATAATGCACTGAGCGTGAAAAGAAGAAATAAAAAATGAAAAGCAATCAGCATACTACCACTACGCGCTCTACTAGGGCAATCCTTCACCTAAATATTTGAAGTGTTTCTAAAAATTTTGATCATTTTACATTTGCTTTGAATGAACTCGCCCGTAAACCGGATTTTATTGTGTTATCGGAAGCCAGAATTACCGGCTACTCAAGTACCTATAATAATTTACCTGGATACAAATACTTTGTTACAACCTACAAAATTAATCAAAACAGCGGCGTAATTGTTTTTGTAAAATCTATTCACAACAATATTTCCGTTAATGAAATACATATCGAACTTGTATATATTGTCTTCATATTTAGATTATTATAACAAACATGTTTTATGATATAATAGCAATAAATAGATCACATAACTCGAGCATTAGTAATTTCACAGAGAATCTGAAATCTATTACATATTAATAAAAATTGTTCTCAAAATGCATTTATTGTAGGAGATGTAAATGTCGATATATCTGATGAATATAAAAACAATAGAATTAAGGACAAAACTAAATATATCAACTCATTATCGGAACTAAATTTTAAACCATGTATAAAAAAAATGTACGAGAGAATGTTTTGAACAAATGCCATCATGCATTGATCAAATATGGCAGGGATGGCCAACCGGTCGATCGCGGCCATTAGTCCAGTCGATCGCAGGCACTGGTCCGGCCAAGAACTCGAACCCAATAGAACCCGCACCTCCACAATAACTCGGACGCGTAGCCGGACAAGAACCCGCAGAAGAGCTGCGCGTATCACCTTGTAGGATTTTCAAATGCAGATCCATCATGTTTTTGGACGAATTAACAAATTTTCTTGAAGAGAGGGGTGATGATTATCAGCAACTGTGTGATTTAGACTGACAATGTGATTTAGCATTTTTAGGAGATTTTACCGGAAAACTGAGCATATTAAATCTGGAATTACAAGGCAAGAATAAATCTTTAACACACATTATGAATACTGTTGCAGCATTCCAAAGTCAAACAGCGTCAATGATAGTCGACATCGAAAAGAAAAAAAATCAACGATTTGTAAAAAAGTATGGAAAAAAATATTACCTTTAATTTCATTCCTAACAAGTAGGTACACACTAGAAATTAAGGCAATGGTATCAGACTTCGAAAATCACTTCGAAAAGTTGGTGAAATCCAACAGTTAACAGAATATGGAAATGTTTTTTTTAATTCTGTCGGCACATATATAAAGTCTGCAACTAGAATTTTATAACTGCACTTCGAATATGAGAATCTTTTTCTATGAAATGTTTCAGCAGATGAATCCACAACTGAAATTTTACATTCTGAACACAAAACTGGTTTTAAATTGAGCGTGAAACTGTTTGCGAATCCCCTACTATTAATTAGTATTACTCTTATAATGTGCGTATGGTTTTCCTACGAATTACGAATTTTGAAGAATGGTTTGAAACAAAATTTTTAACTCCACTCGAAATATTAGAACAATTTTCTTCGAAATGCGACAGACTAAAATGGTTTAAACCCTATTTTCCACTTTGAACACATAGACGGTTTGATGATTCATCGAACGCACATCGATCCATGAAATAAAATGGATAAATTTTTCACAAGATATCATTATTATTTAAATTTCGGAAAGCGGTTATGGGTACCGCCACCCCGGGAACCATTTATTGGATTACCAACACCTCTACCATAGGTCACCCCAAGTGGGACGCTACGTTTGGTGAGGTGTTTATGAGTGAGGTTTGTTGGAATCTTGGCAGCGCATGCGTCTGCCCACCGAATACGTGGCAGGCCGGATCGGGAGAGACTGATTGAGGAAGACCTGTAGACCTCTCCAACAGGACTTTCGGAATATCGCCTTACCCGCAGTGGGAGGATTGATTCATACGTCCGTCGCTCCTGGACACAGTGACCCGAGATTCCTACCCACACCTCATGCCCTTTTCCTTCCTATTACTTCCTCTCCTTTATTTCCCTTAAAAAACCTCCACACAGCATCCTCAAAGATGACATAGGCCCTGAGGGGGATTATTTTCCTCCTGTAAGGAGCTAATGTAAAAAATATACTCTAATTAATTAACTAATTTTTCCACCCCTTAAAAGTGCTGCCTAAAACGGGCTGCGCCAAAAAAATCATATTTCGTAGGAAAACCATACGCATATTATGAGAAAAAAACTAATCGAAGCTGGGGACTCGCTAGCAGATTCACTCTTTATTTAAAACCAGTTTTGTGATCAGAATGTAAAATTCTAATTCTAATCTGCGACTCTAACGAAAAATTTCTCTTATTCGAAGTGCAGTTATAAAATTCTAGTGGTAGACTTTGTATGAATGTGCTGCCAGAATAAATAAAAAATTCTAGTTGAAGACTTTGTATGTGCTGCCAAAATCAAAGTAAATCCATTTTCAGGTTCGTAGTTTTAATTCACCGCATACAGATTTAATTTAAACCGGTTTTGTGTTGAGAATTTAAAATTCCTGTTGTGGATTCATTTGTAGGCATATTTCGAAAGAAAACATTTTCTTATTCGAAGTGCGGTTATAAATTTCTAGTTGCAGAATATGTATGTGCTGCCAGAATAAAGAAAAACCATTTTCATCCGAGTTTAGTTTTAATTTGCTGCAAACAGATTTTACTTAAACCAGTTTTGGTTTCAGAAAGATAAATTCCAGTTCTGGATTCATCTGCCGACACATTTTGAAGGACAACATTACCCTATTTGAAGTGCAGTTATAAAATTCTAGTTTTTTTTATTTATTTATTATTTTTGGCAATAATGATTAAAAATACATATAAATTTACATCGGTTACATAAGGTTGCAGACTATATAATATGTACTGCCAGAATCAAATAAAAACCATTTAACGTTCTGAGTGTAGTTTTGAATCACCACTAACAGATTTAATTTAAACCAGTTTTGTGTTCAGAATATAACGATAAATTATTATTTTTTTATTGAAATAATAGATGAAACATAATATAATCAACAAACAAGTCCTGCTAAGCCAATTGAATCGGCTTGTCAACAGGTGCTTATATTTTAGTTACATATTTATACATTTTTAAAATTAAAGTTGAAATAGTAAGGTGCAGATTGCTCACTTACGGCCACCAGATATGGATGCTAAATGAAAGAACACGCTCTAGAGTCCAAGCTTCCGAAATGAGGTACTTGAGAGGAGCGGCAGGGGTTACGAAATGGGATCATATAAGAATCTCGACGATCCGAGATGATATAATCATTGAACCACTGCAACTGAGATGGCTTGGGCATGTACTTAGAATGTCTGACGACCAAATTTTGAGGAAGATACTGAGTGCGATTTCAGAGGGTAGACGTCCTGTGGGAAGCCCCAGAGACAGTTGGGCGAGACAACTCCAGAAACCGTATGAGGAGAGGAAGGGACTGCCATGGACGTAGGCTGAACAATCAGCACAAGACAGGGACGTATGGAGGAGCCTTGTCGATGTAATGGGTCCCCGACCCGAATAGGATTAGGGAAAGAAGATGGTGATTTTATTTTTTAATTATTAATTTTATTTTATTAATTTGTACATATAAGTTTACAAATTTCTAATTAATTATAATATTTCATATTGCAAACTAAATTTTATGTTGTTTCTACAATACGTCTTGAACTTTCCAATTGGTGTGGACTTCAAAGTCTCTGGTAGCTTGTTATACAACTTCATCCCCTTGTACAGCAAACTGTTCTGCGTATTCGCCTTATCCTTTTTTTGAAGCCTGATTTCTTTGCATGTTCTTGTGTTATGTCTGTGAATGTCCTTGTTGAATACAATTTTATTTGAAAAGTATTTTGGTAAAATGTTGTTAATTATTTTATGTATAAATATCATTCAAGGTCAGCATCTATTTCACGGTTAGCCAACTCAGTTCCTTTAACATTTTGTTTACTTTTGAAAATCTATTCCGCCGTAATATTATTCTCATTGCCCTGTTTTGGAGAATTTGAAACTTATTTTGTTCTCGTTCGTTACATAGGAAAAGGATAGTTGAGCAATAGTTAAAATGTGGAGCAATAATCGAATTGTAGATAGTGATTGCAGTTTTACTAGATAGTTTTGGCCGAATTCTTCCCAAAAAATATATTTTTTCCCAATTTTCTTTTCTGTATATTCAGCATGCTTGTTGAATGTTGGTTTGGAGTCTAATATAACTCCTAAATATTTCATTTCAGTAACATTTTCAATAATTTCACCATCAATTTTAATTTTGCTTTCACTGGATGTCTTCTTGTATCCGATCACCATACATTTTGTATTTTTTTTTTGTATTTAATTTAAGCTTATTATGATGATGAAGTTGCAGATTTATTGTGTACCGAGTGAAGCTTTACATTTGAGTTGCATACCAAATGCTGCAAAATTCTGAGAAATTACTGTTCCGGTAGATGTGAGATCTGCCGGATCTGCCCTGATGATGGACAATGCAACGATGTCTGAAACGTTGGCTAACGAAGGAGGTAGCGTAACACGGCATAACACCCCAAAAACAAATAACGAAATTGCTTTTGGCCGTGAAAATCTTAAAACGTTAATATGATTCGTTATGTTCAAGAAAAAAATTAAATATCCAACTCATTTACTTTTTAAGGAATGTACTGTAATCAGGGCTGGGCAAAATACATGCTTCGTTGTAATTAAAATACAAATTACTAAATACTTTTTCGCATGTATTTAAACGAAATACAAAATACTTTTAAGCGTATTTGAAATACAAAATACCTACAGTATTTTAACCATTTTTTAATACAAAATACTTTTAAGCGTATTTGAAATACAAAATACCTACAGTATTTTAACCATTTTTTAATTTCAAATACAAAATACAAATTACAAATACATTTGGTTTTGGTAGAACCTTTGGTTGCAATAAATTGTCGTAAGTGCCCATATCTAGGGTTGCGTTTCCATAGAAGCAAAGCTGAGCAGAGTGAAACAGAGACGTGCTAAAATTGACCAATAATATTGCTCAGAAGACACATCTCGTCTCCACTTGTAAAGTTTTGTGGTATAGGACTTAGGTGTTAGATTATAATAATTACTATTATTATAATAACACTAGTTGGTTCCCGGTATGCGTTGCAATATCATATTCAAAGAAATAAATTGTTTCTCCTTGCATGTCCTTTCCCGTGCGCCCCCGTTCCCCTCCCGCATCCCCTTCCCCTCTTGCATTCCCCTTCCACCTTCCCTGCTTACCCAGTCCTCTCTCCCGCTCCCCTTCCCGCCAACCCCCCTCCAGCGTTCCATATATTTAGTCCCAGTACATTCAGTATTCAAACAACTCGCGTGCCAGCTATTAAAATTATTTTATTAAAATTTTCATTTTTCACATATTACAAATATTCATTTTTCTGTATTATAAGAACAATCAATCAAATCTGGGACCTAACGTAGGTACCTATTTAAAATATCTATGATTTAAAAAAATCCATAGGCAATTCTTTTCTTCCAAAAAAAAAACAGCTGGCTGCTAGATTCAATTTCATTATACGCGCAAACTGGCAAACGTGCGAAGTTAAAATCGTCGTTAAGTTTTCTGAAATTATCCAATTTTCTGCGTAATTTTCTTAATTTTTCTTTCCGTAAAAACCTTCTATAAAGTATTAGAAAACTTTTAAAAAATGAATGAAATAGGTAAAGTCATTCTGAAGTTATGGCGTCACCAAGGGAAACAAGGGTTCATTTTTATATATAAATGGATGACATTTGTATAGCGCAGTTTTGTGTTATTTCACTTCAAGTGCGCTCTACAGTAATTAACTTAAAAATAATCTAGTATTCAGTCAAGTTATTCCTATAGTGCTTGATCTAATACTATAATACAAAATATACAATACAAAGCAATGACAAGTATAATATAATATGATAAAAAATGAATAATAACAGTGCTATTATAGCACAAGACAATAATAAAAACTAGCATGACGTAAAAAAATGTACAGTACATTATAAAGCAATGGTAAAGACAACTACAAATAATCATTAATAAGAGTGCTAAAGCAAAGGACTATAGTGTTTTAATTTTTCATTATCATTATTAAGATCGCTAAATGTATTTGAAAATGTATTTTGAAGCTATAAGTACCTATTTGAAATACAAATTACAAAATACCTGAGCAGCAGGTAATTGAAATACCAATTACAAAATACATTTTTAGGAAGTAATTGAAATACAAATACAAAATATTACAAGTATTTCAATTACAAGTATTTCAAATACTGCCCAGCCCTGACTGTAATGAATGTAAAACAGTTATATATTACACAAACGCTTTGTAGATTTTTTTAGTAATATTAATTTTGCAGAAAGGACACAGCAAATTGGGATTACGAGAATTGGCTCTGGTCTGAACTTTATGGCAATTCAAACTAAATTTTCTTTTGGTCAAAGAAATTTTATTTATCAAACCCCACTCATATTTAATAGCCTTCCAGAACATATATATATTTTTTACATTAACTCCACACAGGAGGCCCTGAGGAAAATAATTTCCCTCAGGGCCTATGTCATTTGGGATGCTGTGTGGAGGGTCTTTTTGAGGAGAGGAAGGAATGAACATTGGTCTTGAGAACCCATGTTGTAGGAAGGAGGAAACACAGAGGCCGGCAAATCATTCCACAGCCGAGCTGTTGAACACAAGAACGAGTCGAAGAATTGACCCGTTGTTATGAAGCAATTCTTAAAAATGTATTATTCCGTCAAGTACTTTAAAAAAATGATAATGTTGGCGACACTCTCAGGATTTTTGGTGTCTAGGCGAGGCGCGAGAGGGCGTTGTTCCGGTTCCGCACACTTTGATTTCGAAGCGAGAAGAGCGGCCCGCTTTGGAATCGACGAGTCACACATTGCGAGTAAAATGTGCTAATTGTACGAAAAAGAATTTAAGAAAGTATACGCGGGCGACAATGGATTTTTAGTGAAATCTTATTAATGGTTTTCAAAGAAAAACCCTCAAAAATCGCGAGTGAGATCGTGTTTAATCGAGTCGGGAATAATTCGGCGGCATGTTATTGTGGCCGGGGCTCACAAAGAGTAATCGGGAGTGAGCAGAGCCATCCTGTCGGTAACAAGTAGTGTACGCTGGCAATAATCATTTTCCCGCGGCCGACAATCCCGTGGTGCTCGCCATTTTTGGAGAACTCGCGCCGTAAAGGAGTAAGAGTGTCGCCACCATTTGCAATAGGACCGATAGTCAGGAGAGGTTCATGGGTCCCCACCATCGGTGAGCGTTCGGCTCCAGAGCCGAGGCCAGGAGAGGAAGCAGGAGGATCGGCATCCCGCGGAGGGTCATAGGATTCCGCCTGCCACAGTCGAGCGGAGTTTTACCGATTGATGGAGAGAGTTTGGGCCTCCCAATCGGTAGAAATTCACACCAGGCATCTCCGGGAGAGGCCACAAGGGCCTCCAACTCGCAGCTGCAGTCCGGGGGGGGGGGGTAAATCGGTAGATAGTTAGAATTAGGTTGATTCAAGGTCCCGGGTGAGTCCTTTTTATATGTCATTTATTAACAGTTATTCCTTTAAACAATATACTATGCTTATGTTCATTTAAAAGTGGGTTTTAATGGCAATAGCCCAACACCCCACTCCTTTCCAGGGATGATACATTAGGAATGCCCACGCCGTGAAGGGTGAGTCTCATGCTTGCCGCAGATTGACATTCTTCGACTGTATAGTCGAAGATTGGCGTCCAAGGTTCCATTCGAATCAAAGTTGATTTGGGGTGAGCGGAGGTGAGATGAAGTATTTGATTGGCATCTGCGCCTTACAGATTTTCAATACTTCGTTTGTATGGAAACACTATGATATGAAACAAAAATACGATTACATTATAACACCGTTCTCATGTGACAAATGTCAACCGTGTACAAATGTTGGGCACGCGTTTGGCGTGTTTCCCGACTATGCACCGGTGCCGAAGGGATCAATGATGCTAGTTCCTCGGAGGATCTTCCATTGTAATACTGGTAGAACAAGGATAGCATTCCCACCCGATGCTCTAAAGATTGCAATCCGTCTGTTAAGATGGGAGAATCTATCAAACGGACCGCCCGTTTCTGCACAGAGTCGAGGGTATTTTTCAGGTATTTTGGAGCTCCAGACCAGATGTGGCTGCCAAATTCAACCGTGGGGCGCACTTATGATTTGTACAGGGTTAGCAGTTGTGTACTATTAAAGTATCTGCGGGTCCTGTAAAGTACGCCCAGTTTTTGGGAGGCTTTACTCTGGCTTTGATGGGGCCCCATACCTGAGCTGGTCACTTAGGGTTACACCAAGCATATCAATAGAGGGCCTGTTCGGAAGATTGCTTCCGTTGAAAGAAACTAGATTTTCATTTCGATTCCTTTTAGACGTAATCAGATAAGATTGGGTCTTTGAAACATTAAATTCAACATATAAAGTCATCTAATTCCTTGTACACTTTTAAAAATAATCTTAAATTATTTGTGTTAGTCGAGGATTGCCAATTGATTTTCTCTACTTTGTTCTTTCTAAATTATTAGCTAAATGAGTATGTTTATAATAATATGTTACGCTGAAAATAGGGGTTGAGTATAGGTAGGTATAATTCTCTTAGTGTCATGTTTTCACCACGAACTTTACGGTTAAAAATGCTGCCATTTATGCACAGTTATGCCCGTGGTGGGTAGAATCATGAAACTCCATCTCAAGGGTGAGCAAAATGTAGGTGATCTCCAGCGTGTTAGGGTGTTAAATAATAACATATATCTCATTTGTAACTTAAATGTAAAAATCGTATATTATTTCAATAGTGACAAGGTTACAATAAATGAAACGGTAATTTTTCGAGATTAGTGTCCATGGCTATTACGAATAATTTTTAGAAAAAGACTTTACATTCGTCTTAATCACTATAAAAGGAAACTTTTTGCATCACGGCTGGCGGAAAATAATGCATTTTAATTTTCAATGTCGTTCAATAAAATTTCACTTCGCGAACCGACACTACGACAGCCCGCCCGCTGCCGCCCGCCATTTTGTCACATACACAAGCCCGCTGCACAAACCCTGCGTAGCCAAACAAACCATTCAAAAACGTAGGCTGTTTTTTAAAGTAAAGATTACATACACAAGCCCGCTACACAAACCCTGCGTAGCCAAACAAACCATTCAAAAACGTATTTTAACAGTGACAAAATGGCGGGCGGGCTCTCGTAGTGTCGGTTCGCGAAGTGAAATTTTATTTAACGACATTGAAAATTAAAATGCATTACTTTCCGCCAGCCGTGATGCAAAAAGTTTCCTTTTATAGTGATTAAGGCGAATCTAAAGTTTTTTTCTAAAAAATATTCGTAATAGCCATGGACACTAATCCCGAAAATTTACCAATGAAACAGAACTACTCACCCTCAGGGTCCGATTGATATTAGACTAACTAGCTAAATTCACCACTATTCCTAGCCGATCCGCGTCTCGTGGTTCACCACAGGATAATCAGCAAGACCTCCAGCCGATCCTCATCTCGTGGATCGCAACAGGATGGCAACAGGTTGGCAACAGGATGACCAGCAAGACTTCCCGACACCTTCGCATCAAAGCAGGGCTCCAAGGGAAGTGGAATTCCGTGGGTGATGTTACGGGGCTTTCATAGCAAGCAAGTGGGTCTGATAGTATTACTGTTCGTGTAATTGTTAATATAAGCCGGTGCGCGTTATTATGATACTCCACGCGATAAATGAGTCGTTCTTATTGTCGGCACCCGACAAGTACTCTCCGGCGCGGCCCGTGCAGCGTTAAACCATTACCGATTGCCACGATAATTTCGGTAAACTTCTCGAATAATTCGAACTACCGCGGAGTCAAATCTCGCGACATTATTGATTACATACTTCGATGCACTTTAACATCTCGTATCAGAGATCGTTTCGCATTATTTTAACGCGCCAGCCGACTGAATTTAATAACTTCGTCCCTTATATTTAATTAAAACTATTTGGACTGTCTCCGCCATGATCTTTCCCAAAGGATCATGCCGACGAGAGTGGGTTCCATTACCGGACCCGGAAAGAAAAAGAAAAGGCCCCCTCCATGACGACTCGTGTTGCCAGTCATCCCGTTGATAAAACATCATAAATTAATTAACTGAATAGTTCGTGCCGCTAGGTTCGACGTTATAAAGCAGTGTTCATCTTTTAAAATGAGAAAAGGTAATGATTTCAACACTGCTTCATAACAAATAAGCTAAATTAATATTCTTTTTGTTTAAACCGTTTTTCTCATCTTCCTCCTGCCAAATCTAAAGCATGTTAAATTATGTACATATATTTATTATTTTCAACTTAATCCTTAAGAAACAAAAAAAAAACTTTATTTCATTTTAAATCAGATCTCAAAACTATGGTCACCCTAAAAGTCTACATTAATGTACTACCTAGCGCCATCAGTTTAGTAAGCACCCATAATCTCAATCTGTAAAAAAAACAACAATATTGTTTTTTCAATATCTGTACAATTTTGTGTTATTTTGTTAACTTGTATAATTATTGTTAACCTTAACACAGGCTTGTCCTAGTGAGGTAACAAATTGTATTGTAAACATTTTGCATGCAGTGTAAAGAAACAATAAATAAATAAATGTTAAATGTCTCCCTCATCCTCTGTTATTTAATTACAATAGTGTGTGTTTCATTAAATAACGCATTTCATTTTTTTCTGTTTTAATAACTGGCCATATTCCAAAATTCTACAATTCTAAAGAAACGTACGTTCATGAAATGTCTGTAGGAATATGGTTAAAGACATTCGTCACTCTAGTATCACCCGGAGAGAAGATTTTATGAACTGCTTTTAGGACGATCGTCGATGACATACATACGATCTCTCCTTGGGACTAGTATATACATGGTGTTAAGGAACGTACGTGACTTACATTAACCATTGATACCTGAAATTATTTGGAAAAAAAAAAACATTACGAAATTTTGGTCTCCGGTGACATTTTTGATGTTTTTTATTTTACAAAAACAATGGTAGATATTGGATACTGGTTGTAAGCGGGGTGAGGGATTGATCGGTTACATAACTAAATCGAATAATATACTTTTTGGTAGATTGTGAAGAAAAAGAAAATATATTCTACAAATTAAGAACGAAAGTCTTAGCGGCGACCTATACAGATTACATAAAGACAAAGAAATACTTAGAAAAGAGTCCTATTCGGATCGAGGACCCATCGTCTCAATGCCGTGCCTCCAGATGCCGCTGTCGTATGCTATTATCCTGGCATCGGTCCATAACAGGCTCTCTGAAGATTTTTCCAGACAATGCCCACTGGCATGTCTTCCCTCTAGAATTGATGCCATTAATTTCACTGGAATTCGATCTTCTGACGTTCTTGTCACACGTACAAGTCTCCTCCATAAAGACTTTTATGAAGATTAGCAGGTATTTTTTATTATTTTCCTGTCGTGTACATGAATAGCTGCAGTCGGAAAACGAAAAATGGTTTTCTACGGTGCGAGTCAGCATATGTATTGTAAAATGTCCCCTTTGTTTTCATAAATAACTGCAGTCGGAACACGAACAATTTTTTTTTCAGAGTGAGCCTTAAATGATGCGACTTAAAATGTTCCCTTCGAAAACGTGAATAGTTACAGTCGGATCATGAAAAAGATTCTAATCTACTGAGAATCAACATGTGCATCGCCAAACTACCCTTTCGATAGCATGAAGAGTTGTAGTCGAAACAATAAAAAGGTTACTCTACATTGTGAGACATAATGTGTCTCGTCAAATGACCTTTTTGAGAACATGAATAGTTGCAATCGGAACATCAAAACGATTTTACTCTACTGTGAGTTCGAACGTGTTTCGATAATTCGCACATTCGACAAAACGAAAAGTCGCAGAATAAACATGAAAAATGTTTTTTTTTAGTGTGAGCCAGCATGTGTCTCGTCAATTGTTTCTTTGTAGTACACGAATAGTTACAGTCAGAACACGAAAAAGGTTTTTCTTCACTGTGAGTTAGCATGTGGCTTTTCAAAACGGCCATTTGATAACATGAATAGCTACAGTCGGAACACGAAAAAGATTTTTCTCCGATGTGAGTCAGCATGTGTTTCGTCAATTGTATCTTTCGATTACACGAATAGTTACAGTCGGAACACAAAATAGGTTTTTCTTCTCTGTGAGTCAGCATATGTCTTGTCAAATCGACCGTTCGACGACATGAATATTTGCAGTCGGAACACGAAAAAGGTTTTTCCCCATTGTGAATCCGCATGTGCGTCTTCAAATGTTCCCTTCGAGAAAATGCATAGTTACAGTCGAAACACAAAAAAGGTTTTTCTCCACTGTGAATAATCACGTGTCTCGCCAAATCACCCTTTTGATAACATGAATAGTTACAGTCGGAACACGAAAAAGATTTTTTTCCGGTGTGAGCCAGCATGTGCCTTGTCAATTGTCCCTTTTGATTACACGAATAGTTACAGTCAGAACACGAAAAAGGTTTTTCTCCTGTATGGGTGCGCAAGTGCGTTTCTAACCTAGATTTATAAGAGCAGGAGTAGTTGCAATGGGGACAACATAATTGTTTTTTCACGGGATGCTTCTTCAGATCTGTCAAGAAATCTGAAAGAGAAAAGGGATAAAGAAAGCTTAATAAATGTAAGTAAGCACACCAAATTCACAAAAACTTTTAAAAATCGGAATAACGGTTGTTTGTAAAAAAAACGATATTACCTGCTGTCTGGATAATACTTTCATAGCGTTGTAAGCATTCCTTTTTAACATCTGGCAGGTCTACGTCAATTTTCATACAGGAAGTGCCCCTTTTATCTTCCCCTCGAGGTCCTGGTTTCGTCTTGATGATAATAGTCTCCATATTAATACTACCTGAAAAAAAACAATACCCAACACTGTCCTTAAAAAAATGCCCGTGATATTGATCATCTTTGAAATATTAAAATTAGCGCATCAATCAAGGCATTTTTACCAATATTTTAAAACAAGGTCTGCTTATTCTTATTTTTCAAACAGGTTGCAAACTAGATGTCAATAATTATCACCATATTATTACGGTGCTCAATTGTCTTTACAAAATATTTTAAAATATCATTAATAACAGTCTTATGGAGTACCAGAAAACCAACAACCTTTTATCGCCCTGTCATTTTGGCTTCAGAAAACATAAAAGCACCAACAAAACATGACCACCTGAAAAATGGCAATAATTGTTTTTCGAAATTTCTCTATCTCTGCAAAGCGTTTGAAACAATCTCATAATAATTATTAATAAATTAGAATGTAAAAATTTTAATATGGGTAATAGGAATACCTATGAACTTCTTATCTGGCAACTTCTTATCAATGCGTCGAACTCCGAAAAACTGATTCATAATTTTCCAATTAGTTACGGGGATCCTCAAGGCCGTATTACATGTCCTACACTCTTTCTAATCTATATCAATGATTGGTTTATGCAGAACCTGTCCCATCTGCACAATATGGATTTCGAACATCTGAATTCTACATTTTAGATTTTTTACAAAGCATTGCAACTTACTGGCAATCCGATTACTCTCCTCATTCTGTAATTCACATTCCTGCTTTATATCTGGGATGTCAAAATATATATCCGTATACGGTATTTCACCACCGCCTACTTCCTGAGACATTGGCTCCGTCTTGATGGAAACACTCCCTTTTAGTAGGTCCATGGCACTGCTGTGGTAGCGTTCAGTAAGTGGTTTAAGCGCAAATAAATATATCTAAAACAAAACATCATTGCAACAGAATTCCAATTTGTGAGATTTTTAAAAATTTTGTTTCGTTTGGAATATTCTGTCATAATAAAGATGGTCGTATGGGTAATGGGTAACACATATTATTCAACATGAAGACATTCAAAAATGGTTGAAAGAATCATCGTCAGCCGTCGCATTTTTCTATATCTCTAGATTATCTGATTTGATAGTTCGGCATTTTTTTTCTTCTTTTTGACGTATTTGCATTAAGCGTGGCAATTTATTCTACAATGTCTTGAGGCGGGTACAGATTGCTGTAACGTAACACGCAATGAAAGAATTTGCCGTCCAAATTGCCGCAATGCATCATGCAATGTAACAGAATTCCCATAGTGTGGACGCCTTGCGCGCACGAACCGCGCACACTCCGCGCGCGAACAGAGCATTTCAATTCATGCGCGCCGCAATCCACAAAGCTTCGGTTTTTTCGCCGAATACAGAAGGGCGCGCAGTGTGCGCGGAGCGTTAGTGTGGGCGGGTTGTTTGTGTCTATACGGCAGAACGCGCGCGAACAATGGAGGACTTGTTCTCGGCAGACTGAGCTATGTTCACTGCACGCATGCCGGAAACGTATGCGAGTAGGTACATGCACGGTTCGTGCGCACACTGCGTCCACACTTATGAAATGTTGCTTTCATGTTACATTACAGCAATCTGTACCCGCCTTTGGAAATACTAACTTCAAAATAGGTAGACGTCAAATCGACAGTTTGAACGTTTTGAAACAAAACGCCAAATAAATTCCCTAACTTGGTTGAACCGATTGGCGTAAGTTAACCTTGGTAACGTCAGACACAGCATAGTTGTGCATTCTACAGCCTAAAGAAAAGAACATTGGTCGTTCAGTATGATTTGGAATAATGGCTGCTACCACAATGAATACCGTGATCAATACTTGGGTAGAAAATATCACATTAGAACTTACCAATAACTATCACGAGCATGGGACAATTAATTTCACTGTATTGGGAACAGTGTAAGAGATATTATGTAGAATTAGAGACGGGAAACAGGATGAAATAATTGGCGTTTTAGAAAGTGGGCTTCCACAAAATTTGTAGTTGATACACAACCATAAACCATCAACGTTGTCATAGACAATTATAATAATTCCAATCATGTAGGTACTGATCACAGAGTATCATCAAAAAATGTTTATCACGAGATTTTTCCGCGAAGGGAGCCGCCAGGCAGAAAGGATGGACCTCTGTTTGGTTTTTAAATGAGAAAATGCACAGTTCCTACCGGGATGTCATTTATCCAGTACCTACCTCTCCCTAACCACATCACCTTGCTGGAAAAGCGTTTTGAATTCGGAACAACGTTAAGAAAAAAAATCTAATTCGAGTGAATTTCCAATTGGTTTGTTATTACGTCCATTATTCATTTTTTTTATATGAACGCATTAATTATTATATTCTTATCTACCATGTCCACACAAAAAAAAACACATTGCCGACGGGAATTTACGAAAGTGGAAAAAATTTTCGAAACTTGGCACCGTCAACAGGAAAATCTCGTAAAGTGGAAAGATGGTTTTTCAGAACCTTAGGGGCCGTTCAAGTATTACGTAACGCACTTGTGGGGGGAGGGGGGGTCTGGTGAAACGTTACGGCGCGTTACGGGGGGGGGGGGGGGTTCGAAGGACGCGTTACGTAACATGTTTCTCTTTATTTAAATAAAAAAACTAAGGAATTGAAATCTTCCATGTTGGCAAGCCTTTTAGTTTATGTTATACGGGGAAATTCCTCGACTGTATTGTGCATCATTTTTATTCTATTTTCGTTGTCAGTATTCGTTAGTGTTTTAAACACGAAATACGCATAAACACAATTTGCTGTAGTCAGTGTTGTTAATGTGAGTTTTTAGGAATTATAATGTCCTCCAAACCGGGAGATTTACATCGTCAGCTGTTATTGGCCTATAAAGGCTCTCATGCTGACTTGCCAGCGCAGCGCAACCAAAAAATGCCAACCAAATTTGGAAGACAGTAAAAGAAAAATTAAAAAAATGAAAATTTTATGCAACATATGAATGATGTTATACGAGAATTTTTAGTAAGAACAACGCTTTTTAGTTATAACACACAGGTTAGTTTACTGCTAAAATATAATAATATTACCTAAAGCTAGGTTTCGAAGCACATGCATAATTACACTCAGAACATGAAAAAGGTTTTCTTCACTTTGAATCGTTCTGTGGATTATTTCATCTCCCTTTCGAGAACTTGAAAAACCAAGCTGGGACAAAAAATAGTTTTGTCTGCTGAAGGTAAACATGTGATTTTTCGTGCCTCTTTGTAGAACACGAGTAGTTGTAGTAGAAACATGTAAGTGGTTTTGTACCACTGTGAGTCAGCAAATGATTTCTAAGAAGTTCCTTTGTACAACATGAATAATTGCAGTCGCGACATGAAAAAGGTTTTGGTCCAATGTGGGTACACATGTGAATTTTTAGATACCGTTTTGTAGCGCCTGAATAGTCGCACTCGGGACAAGTAAAAGGTTTTTCATCACTGTGAATTAGCAAGTGCCGTTTTAGTCATTTTTTCGAGAAGAAGAATAGTTGCAGTCAGGGCATGAAATGGGTTTTTTACCACTGTGAGTAAACATGTGATTTTTTTATTTCTCTGAATAGTTACAGTCGGAACATGAAAAATGCTTTTCTCCACAATGAGTAGAGTCAGCAAAAGAATTCTTGGATATCCCTTTTAAGAACACAAATAGTTGCAGTCAGGACAAGTAAAGGGTTTTCTCTTCTGTAAATCGCACGGTGGATTTATAAATTTTCCTTTTGAGAACTTGTATAACTGCATTCTGGACGGGAAAATAGTTTTTGTCCACTGTGCGTTAACATGTGATTTTTGGTGACTCTTTGTAGAACATGAATAGTGCAGTAGAAATATGTAAAAGGTTTTATATCACTTTGAGTTAGCAAATGATTTCTAAGAAGTTTCTTTGCACTACATAAATAATTGCAGTCGGGACATGAAAAAGGTTTTTGTCCAGTGTGGTTCAACACGTGAACTTTTGGATACCGTTGTGTAGCGCATGAATAGTCGCAATCGGGACAAGAAAAAGGTTTTTCGTCACTGTGAGTTAGCAAGTGCCATTTTCGTTATTTTTTTTCGAGGAGTAGAATAGTTGCAGTCAGGACATGAAATGGATTTTTCTCCACTGAGGGTAAACATGGGTAATTTTTATATTTCTCTTCGTAGTACATGAATAGTTGCAGTCGGAACATGAAAACGGTTTTTCTACACTGTGAGTCAGGAAGTGACTTCTTAGATATCTCTTTAGAGGACACGAATAGTTGCAGTCAGGACATGAACATGGTTTTTATCTTCTGTGAATCATACTGTTGATTTTTAAATCTTCCCTTTGAGAACTTGTATAACTGCATTCGGGACGTGGAAAAGGTTTAACTCCACTATGAGTCAGCTTGTGAATCATAGTGGAATAAAGTGTTGCTCCACAGGGAAAACTTAGGGAAATTACTTTCCTCAGGGCCTCCTCACTAAAGCTAATGTAAAAGAAAGTATGTGTTGTAAAACCATGTAGGTTTATTCTAGGTAAGACAGTGTTAAATTGTGGAGATCTGGAAGGAATACAAGGCCGATAAAAATAATAAAATTCTCAATTTTTTTCATAAATGACAATACGAATAAATAAAATGTATCGCGAGTTAGAAATCTCTTGTTATTTAGTACCGCAAACGCGATAAAATCAAGAAAAAGGGTATTTAAGCGACATTTCAGTACGTTGCGCAACTTAATTGTGACTTTCAGGTAAAAATTGTTACTTGGGTGTTACGTAACGCTTAGGGGGGGGGGGTTGAACAGGAAAACGTCAGGGCGCGTTACATGGGGGGGAGGGGGGGTCAAAAATCTCCATAGCTATTACAAACAAATAAAATTTAGAGTGCACTATGGCCATTGCCCGAATAGGAATTGCATCATTTTGAGGACATAGTATAAATCAAAACTCTTCTTTTCCCAATATATGCGCGCATAACATCTAAACAGCTACACGCATTAAAACTGTGTTTTCTTCAAACATTTTTTTTTAATTTGCGTCTGGTTCACCTGGTGCTGTTTAATATATATATATATATATATATATATACATATTTTTTAAATTCTCATTTAAGAACTGTGTATTTAGTAGTAAAAATTTATAATGAATACCATAGAAGTATCGGATACTATATTGCCGGGGGTAGGTAATAAGAACAATGCAGACCCATCGGTAGTCAGAAAACTTCTGGCCGTATGCGAAACATAGGCTGATAGTCACAGGATGATGTACAATGCCAAACAATAATCACTACTGATATGGAAAGCAGATAATAATGTTATAATTGCAGTCCTGCTATCATTCCGCCCATAAGTCTCGGCGAAGTATACTCAAAATCTGCTGGAAAAAATGGGTATGTCGTCACTGATGACCAAAATGACATAGATCGCCGAAGAAGATTACGGAGCGTGCGAGCCAACATGCTCGCCCGGAGATTCAACAGATGCTGTCCTTCGGTGAAGTAGCAACTATTCCAGACATACTGCATGAGCTTTTTTATACTAGCGAACTATGGACAAGTTACATTTAAGTCGTCGTGAATACACTCCGAGCACAGTATAACCTAGTATACAGTGGGCGTTGTTCGGCCTGCCTTGGCGATGCAGCGCCTCGCAGTTATTCGCAAAGGGAAGGAGGCATCGGTTTGCTCATTCGCTCACTTGCACTCTTGCAATGCACCATGAAGTAGTTTAGTGCATAATTTTCTTCAATGCCTCCTGTGTCGATCTTTTGTAAAAAAAATGCTGTAAAAGAAAATACATAACTCAATGCTACGTAAAAAAGGGGGAAATCGTTTCATTTTTTTATTGATTAGATAATTATACATAAACATATTTTATAATAAAAAAATAATTATTATGTTTGGGGGTTTGTTTTCATTTTTTATAAGTACGCAAGAATTATAAGTGTTTGTGCAGCGGCCGAAAATTCAGATTACGTTAAAAGACGGTCTTGCGATCGTACTCTTGCAACCGTGTAGCGGGGTTCCGATTAGAAAGATTGATTATTCTCCATACAAGTATTTTTACCTAATAACTAAATAAGGATATTATTTCATTTAAATTTTGCTTTAAAAATACTAATCTATTGAATCAGATAATAAACATACTAAATAAAATTGAATAAATACATAAAAGTGAAAAAAATTAATCATAATTAAAAAAAAATAGAAATAAAAATGAAAATTTAATTTGGAAATACAGAAACCAATAATAAAGATTTAGTGTCAAGAACTCGAATATTCTATGCAAATATATAAATTAAAACTTACAAATAAATTAAAACATAAATAAAATTTGTTGAAAAATTAAGAGAAAAAAAAAAAATTTTAAGAAAAATAGAAATAAAAATTTTGAATTAAAAAAATAATAATTAAAATGTATATAAAATACCCTCCCTATCCCCACTCCAGCATTCCATACATTCAGTCCCTGTACATTCAAAGTGCCACCTACTGCAATTTTTTTTATACACATTTCACTATGCCAGAGCCCACAAGTAGTTTTATAAAAACCTTGTTCTGACAATAACGAACACAACAAAAGAATTATTCAGTTTGGTGCAGTCGTTCGGAATTCGTCATAGATAGATTTGTGAGTATTTTTTGATCGTAAGTATTTATAACTTTTCAATAATGTCTGAGCAAAATAAGTGAGTAAAAAAACTGAAATGTATTATTAGTGTGAAAGATCGTAAATAAATAGACAACTGAAGTATTTTCGATAAAAAGCACTCTTTTGAACAAAAATTAAAATTCTGAATAGTAGCTTTCCGGATAATTTATTTTTTATGTTACTCTATGATTACATATTAATAAAAGAATAGAAACTAGTTTATTAAAAAACCAAACACAAAACATGACTAACCAAACACAAAACATGACTGAGAAAACTGAGTTATAATCAACTGCAAAAATTATGAAGACAATGTAAAGAAATCATGAAAATCAATACAGTAAAAAAAATTACAGGCCGCTTCAGAACAGGAAACCCTCGTGAGGAGGACTGTGAAAACTGCGACATTATTCAATAATGTATTTAATGTAACATACTTATAATTAATTGAAATCACCACTAGACTTACGTCGTAATCATGTACATACAGCTAAAATATAAACAAATAAAATAATAAAATAAAAACAGAACTTGAAAATATTTTTTCTTGACCATGAGTACACGTAGTATGTGTTATTGTTATAAGTTTTATGTTGACTCTTTGGGCCGAAACCATAACAGAAGCCGATATTCGGTATCATCTAAATATCTAATTTCGGTTGGTCGCTAATGATTTTATCTTAGCATGAATACGCGCGTGTTTTATCAAGTTTGACTTCTGTGAAAATGCACAAGGGCAGTAAGAGCATGAAAATGGTTTAACTTTAGTATGAGTACACATATTGTGAGCTATTAGGCTTGACTTCTGTGAACATACGTAGCTACAGTAAGAACATGAAAATGGCTTTTCTTTTGTATGAGTTCGAATATGTGTTATTAAGTTTGACTTCCCTGGACAAGAATAATCACAGTAGGAACACGAAAATGGTTTTTCTTTTGTATGAGTACGCATGTGTGTTATTAAGCTGGACTTCTGTGAACACGCGTAACTACAGGAAGGACATGAAAATGGTTTTTCTTTAGTGTGAGTACGTATGTGTGTTTTTAAGTTTGACTTCGTAGTAAGTATTCGGCCACATTCAGTGCACGGGAAAGATTTGGAGGTTTTGGACCGTTGTGCGTAACTTTTTTGCTTAACCGAATTTATATTTTCAATTTTCATTTCAGCACCTAGAAAGAAAACTTTTTAATTTTAAACATATTAATTTAACAAGAACGTAAAAAATTGAATCTTACAAGGGTTACTCCAAAATAAAAAAAAATAAAAATAATACATGCTCGCTGTGACTGTGCACAAAAACTACGCTAATGTTTTAAAGCTACAATAACGTTTTCGATGAAAACGAGTTCTGCGAGTTCTTTAAAAAAAGATTCTTCACATACTTATAGAAAATTTGTTTTTACCCGTCGTTTGGTGAATTCTTTCAGAATGCTCCGAGAATTCTTTTTTATTTGTGAGATTGATATTAATATCTGCAGTGGATAATCCACATTGGTCGTTTTCCTGTATTCCTGGTTCCACCTTGATGGTGACTCTCTCTCGAATAGAATCCTCCATTATGTCTAGAGTTCTAGAGCCCCGTGCACCTGGAAATTGGAAATTCAAGATAATTTATCAGGTCTTTACTTGGACATCACTAAGCAAACCTCCTAACAGTCCTGACACCGGTACCGCCGCCCCGGAAACCATTTGGATAACCAACACCTCTGCCATAGGTCACCCCAAGTGGTTCGCTATGCTTGGTGACTTAGCAGGGGTGCCCGTGTTCATGGGGTGAGGTTTTTCCGGGTCTTGGCGGCGGATGCGTCTGCCCACCAGCTGCATGGCAGGCCGAATTGGGAGAGAATGGTTGAGGGAGTCCCTTTGACTTCTCCTGATGTAGTCTCTCGGAACGTTGCCTTGCACCGTAGTGGGAGGGATGGATTCATACGTCGTTCATTCCTTGGCTACTGACCCCTAGATTTCCAACCACCCCTAATACCATTTTCCTTTCCCAGAACTTCCTCACCCATCTTTTCTAAAAAGACCCCCATACAGCATCCCCAAAGATGACTAGGCTTGGAGGGGAATTATTTTCCTCAGGGCCTCCTGTGCGGAGCTAAGGTTATAAAAAATCATCATCTCATACAAAGTCTCGTATGTACTCTTCTATTATTTTGACTGTTGACATGGCCCGAATCAAGTATCTGATTCACTTGAACATGCCATGTCTTCCGAGGGCGACCCCGACTTCTTCTATCATTCTCCATACACTCACGCTTTCAATTTTCATTAAATAAAATTACCTTAAACGCTCCAGAAAAATTGAGACAATTCTATGAAACAACATTAAGCAGTTGAAGACATTTATCAAGGTTAGCAAAATTTTAAAAACTTATTCTTATATTGATCGAAAAAAATGTGAAGTAAATAACTTTTATAATACATAGCGAATAAAATATGTTTTTGATTCGTGTTGCGTAGAAATTACATTTTATAGAATAAAAACCACCAGTAAACTACTTTAAATACATAACCTTTGTTTGCGTTCAAAATTCTTTTTTTTAATGTCGATTTATTTACTCGAAACTGGAAGATTCTTTCATTTGCTTTCAAAAACATATTGTATTTTTTTTTTGTAATAGGTTCAGAAACAAATATTTTATCTGGTTTCAAATGCAATGCAAAATTTACAATTTGGGAGGCGGGACTGGGTACCGCCACCCCGGGAACCTTTATTGGATAACCAACACCTCTGCCATAGGTCACCCCAAGTGGTTCGCTACGTTTGGTGATTTAGCAGGGGTGCCCGGGTCCATGGGGTGAGGTTTGTATAGGTCTTGGAGGCGGATGACCTGGACACACTGAACCCTATATTCTTACCCACCCCTTAAACCCTTTTCCTTCCCAGAACTTTCCCTTTCCTTAAAAAAAACCCTCCACACAGCATCCCCAAAGATGACATAGGCCCTGAGGGAAATTATTTTCCTCTGGGCCTTCTGTGTAGAGCTCATGTAAAAAAAAATGCGAAAATATTTTCCCCTGAATTTGTCTTCTGACAGTTCTCCTAAGAGCAGTACATTGCAATATCGCAGGGACAGGGGTTAAATAATTATAAAAATGTCAGCAAATAATGGAGAAGACAACAACTATCTTTCTATCAATGTATGTAAAGAAGGTTGTCTGTGGCGGCAGCGGGCGTGCAGCGTGAATTTGATTTGTATCAAAATCTGCACTTTTATTCCGAGACTGATGAAATTTACAATCATGAAATTTACATACTTGACCTCCTAAACAAGAGGATGGTGACGCTCTACATTAGACGTCGAAAAAGTCTGTGTAATCCCAGGCAATACCGGAGACTTCAACATCTAAGAGTAAAACATCTTAATACCTAATACAAGGTCCCTTCCAACAGCTTAGACAAACATCCATAAGTATATTATATTTTTCTTTTTTAATCACGATAATTTGTCAAATATTTATGGTTTAATGCATTCAAGGGTCCGTTGGCCATATTAATTTTGGTACCTACCGAATAGCATTCCTTAATTACGTATCACACGTGTATAATTATGAACACTGCACATGATCCACCCAATTGCACGGACTGTCAGATATACAGAATGTGACAATTATTTTAAGTATTAATGCTTTGCGAACAAAATATTTAAGGGAAGAAAACTCATTCTCGCTTAAAACCACTTGGACCCATTAGCTTGAAGACAAGCTACGCACGACACGGCCAGACATATCAAATGACATATGAGGCGTACCTGAGCTATTTTAAAAAGCAGTTATTTACGATTCTTACATTACCTAAAACTCTCTAACATAAATACCAATGACAGATCATAAAATATAAAATAGGTGAATGTGGTTGGTACTTACGGCCGGTTTCAAGTGAATTGGTGACATCTAGAATGTGAGTTTGAGTCAAATTTTATCTTATTTCTGTTGCTCTGTATGTTCGGGGCATCAAAAATTTACTTATGTTTACAGCTATAGGCGATGGTATAATTGTTTTAGCCAAAATTGAAAGTTGTCATTAAAATTATGTACGTAAACCAAAGACGCTTTCAATAAATGGATGGAATTTGAGGTTACGAATCTAGTAGGTAAACTAGGCCGGTCTTGCCAGTGTGCAAAATATCACCACCCATAAAATATTAATTTTATCGTAACATGTAAGTACCTACTCAAATAATATAAATCAGTAATTTGGTAAAGTTGGTTTAATATCTATATCTTTACTAAGTATAAAATTAAGTCGCTCACGCTGTACGTGCGCTTAGACGTTTTAAACTACGCAACGGATTTTTATGTGGTTTTCACCAATAGAATGATTCGTGAAGAAGGTTTTTAGGTACATAGTTTGTCAACTTTTTGTGTAAATTGGTTGAAATACATAATATATATTGCCAAGCGACAGCGGGCAGCGGGCCGACAAACGGGAGGTGTATATCAGATTTAAGAGATGGCATTGGTTATAAAGGTTTCGTAAGCCACAGCAACGTGTCCGGGTCTGCTAGTTTTTATAATAAACTAGGTGGTACCCGGCATGCGTTGCATGCCATTTAATAAAGAAATTGTTTTTCCCTGCGTGTCCGTTCCCATTCGTCCCGTTCCCCTTCCGCCTCCTCTTCCTCTCCCACGTCCCCTTCCCCTGTTCCCACTCAGCCTCCTCTACCTTCCCTCTCCCCAGCATGCAGACCCGTGGTCTGCTCCACCACAGCATCATCGACCTGCATCATCAACATCACCTCCGTCCATCACTGCAACACCACTTCTGCTTGCACTCACTACTACTCATGACATGTCTACACCATCTGACCAATTGCTACGTAGCTCTCCAATAAAGACATCGACTCACTACTTCGACTGACGCCTTTCATTTCGTCCTCCATCTCTACCGATCCGCAGTCCGCTCCCTAAGATAGATAGATAGATATGAGTTTTTTTTTTAAATTCAAGCTGGTTTATAATGATAAACCAAACATTATAAATATATTTAAAAATTTAACGCGTGGTTTCTATGACGGCTAATGCTTTCATCAAATGTCCAAATCAAATAATATACTTTACACGTGATTAGTTCTAATGCTGATATTTTCTCCCCGAGTATTTTGCATACTCAAATGCAGAGCGGCACTGTGTCTCATGGGGATTTGAACAAAACCATAGCACAAAGCATAACTCGACCAAACACATCACATTTACCAAGATTACCGTGATCTAGATGGTTTTGGTTAAAAGAGAATTTTATTCTTTCCAGTCTGCACATCGGGACACAAATTTATGAAAGGGGATCATTATTTTCATGTTTACGATTTAAGCCCCGTTTATAATAGGAATAAGCCGTAAGAATAAGCCGGTGCCGTAATCTGTAAGCCGTAATATTTTAGAACCTCGTTTATAATTGGAATAGGAATAGAATAGAATACGCCCATAGAAGTGAGCCGCTGTCACTTGTGTATGTCAAATGTCAACTGTCAACCGAGAAGAGTATATTCGAATTCATATTTTTTTTATTTAAATAATTATTAAAACGATAGATTCAGATGGATTCGTCAGACATTGTCGCGTGTGGAATGTTTTTGTCAATTCTGGGGCTGGCATATACTGCATGTGGAGACGCACAGACGAAAAAATAAGGAAAAAACGACGCTGGAGTGTCCGTCCCATTAATCAAAAAAGGAATAACACGGGACATTTCCATAATTTGGCCATTATTTTTTTGAATAGTAATAAATTTATTATACAATAAAATATATTAAAAATTTAGGAATAATAAAAAGTTCTATATACATTAAAATAGTAAGTTAAATGTGTTAAAGACATGAAGAATGTCAATAGTAGATATACCATCAATACCATGCAGAATGCAGATACCACAGAGTATCGATCGAAAATACATAAATCTCAGCATATATCTAAGCTTTCTGTATGCCGTAACCGTAAAAGATAAAGTTGAACCATCTTTTCGGTTACGGAAAAAGTTAACGGCTTATTGCCATCTATTATAAACGGATACACAGGTTTCCTATCTTCCAACTTCTACGGCTTACGGCTTACGGCATACGGCTTACGGCTTATTCCTATCCTATTATAAACGGGCCTTTAACAAATAGTTTCCATTACGGTGGAAATAATATTTTGGGACCGTACAAAATCGTCAAAAAATGGCAACACTTTAACATTACCATAGATCACAATCATGAAAGCGTCTGTCAATGTCATTTACATTTACGTTACGGGACTCGGATGCTCGGTCGTAACCGAGTCGAAGTTTTTGTTAAAGTTTTTGCAATTCTGACTGCTGTTGACGGCAGAACAAACTACCTACCGCAGATGCTAAAGGTTAGCTGGCACAACCCTTTTTCTATCCAAATTAATTTCATATTATGCGATATGAAATTATCACACAGATATTTATTTATTTTATAAGTTAACCAATCGGACCCATAAGCTTGTTTCCACGATAATATAACATTACCAGACATATGTATGACATTTGTGGCGTACCTGACTTATTTAACAAAGCATCTGTAAAGTTCTCGTGCATTATTTCCTCAAAACAGACTGTTATATCATCAAGCATACTCGCAAATTTCTAAATTCCTTACAGTAAGTAATACAAGTTCACAATAAGTCATCAATACATATTTTAGTATTTTAATAATATTTCAAATACAAAATTAAATAAACATGCAACATTTCTAAATTACATAGTTGCTTAAATCAATGAGGGATGACAGATGTCAAATATTAATCGTCTTGATCAAAGATATTGAAATATAAGAGATGTGCTATCCGCAGTTTTTACTGGGTGGGACTGTGTTTCCTGGCTCCGCCGATATTGTCGGCCGGACATCATAGAATATCTATATATTTAAATATCTTTTGTCTTGATTGAAGTCTTAACCCATGGATAAGTATACCAAAACTGTGCGAAAATCGTTACCAAATCACGACATGTCCTTTTACTACTTATCATGTATTTACGTACCTATTTTATTTAGCAAAACAGCAGCCTACAATAAGAATAGTTCATTTATATGTTTATTATTATATAAATCTACCTTATTGAAACCACTTAAAGGAGTCGTTGTTATATAAAAACATTGTACCTTACTAAACTATATATTAATTAACCAATAACAATTCTTACATTTATATAATTATATATTAATAATTCGACTACCATAATACGGGCATGTGCCTAGCATGGTAGTCGAACCACCTGTAAAAACTGTATAAAAAGTTATATAATGAATAAAGAAAAGAAAAAAAAAAAAAAAAAAAAACTATTAACTTAACCCCCTATAAAGCGATCTAACTTGTAACTTAATTGTTTTAGCAATTCAATTTGTAAATCTAAGGCAGTAATGAAACCAATGAATCATCGTTATCAATTTACTGGATTCTATTCACACGGAATGTGCTGTTTCTTAAATTAGAGACTCTTATCATAATGATCAATCTAATATATCCCAGGTCGTGGTCCAAGGTTCCTTGTGAGAATCTCTTGGGATGATGAAGCTAACAAAATAATCATTGATAAGAAATAAATCTGTGATGTATGACATTAATGTTCAAACATGGGCACTACCTAACCTTGAAAATTGAGAATATTGTCGGGAATATCGGGCGCCAGGTCTGTCTACTAAACATGACCATTTTATTAGAACATCCTTATCTCTTCATTCTAAAAAAAAAACAGTATCAGGTAAAGAAATAACTAACGCCTCACGATGTCAGCCGTAGAACCAGGAACCACCTTCTTCCCCTCGCAAAATTTGTTGAGTGCCACCGTCGTTTCCATTCACCAGATGTCGCCACTGTTTCCAGTATGAACAACGCGCGTAACTCGAATGCGTCAACATTCAAATGCACACTTCTTACGCGCCAACATTGATGATTAAATGGGGTAACAAGTAAAACTATTACAAGCTTAACTTACGCCAATTGGAACACCTAAGTTAGAAAATCCATTATTTGACGTCTGGTTTGAGAACCGTTTAACCCTAGATCACAAACCTTTGTCGATTCGACCGACGCAGGATTAAAAAACACCGCGATAACTTTCGCGCGCGCGACCGTAATTCTTTCGTACTCAGGCTAATCTCAATCGGCCCGTTACTTCTGCTATTGACGGTAGTGCGGACGATGGGGGGAGTCCATGAGTGCCAATTCAGCAACCATGGCTCGTCGCATCGACAAAGGTTAGTGATAAGGTAACTTTTTACTTTTGCTAGAATTTCACCAAATTTTTATTATCTTTTAAATTTTCACCAAAACTTTTATTTTATTAGTTAATTCAAGTCTTTGTTTTCGATATTTGAATTGTTTTTTTTTTTAAATTTAGTTGTAACTAATACAAATACCAACTTTAAAAATGTTACAATTGTTGATTTTGCATGAAAACTATGGTCTCATTCTTAAGGCTGTTGATTGATAAATTTGATATTTTTGTTTTTTTAAATATGAAAAATAATACAAGTAAACACTGTTCTTTAATAATAAAAAGAAATATGTACTTATTTTGTTTTAATAAAACCCTTAAACCCCCTTTATTTATTACCGTAGTCGAAACGACGAAGGTTTGTGATAAGCGTCAAAAAATAAGGTTAGTGATCTCTGATCTAGGGTTTGGATGTGTGATTGAAATAAAAGGTGTTGATTAAAATAATCACAAATTATTATAATATGGTTTACCTGTGGAAACCGATGTTTGTCTAATGTGGAATGGCGGATCAAATATACCATTAAATCACTTTATAGAGATTTTGGGGATATAGAAGAAGACAGCGTCAGGTTACCGTAATATAACTAATAATGATGATTCGGTCAACCATTTTCAATTTTCTTTACAAACTTTTTTTCACAAAGTTTCAGTCAAAATTACGTCGTATTTCTAATTAATTATTACGCATACGCATCAATGTTTTTAGAATAGTCCAACTGCAACAAAATATAAAGAGGTCTTTAAAAAAAATAATGTTGCTTTCTTAATACAAAGTTCCGCTTCATGTTTCAGTTATATTTTTGCGCTTGAACGAATTCCGTTCCTCTTCGACGGTCTTGACATGGATCTACCAAACCCAGAGATTGTTTTCATCAAGACGGAACCAGGGCCCCAGGAAGAAGGTGAAATGTCGTATGCGGATATGGATGCTGACCTCCCAAATGTAAAGAAGGAATATTTACAATATGCGGAGAGTACTCGTAAAGCCAGTAAGTTGCATTTTAGCAGTATTGCATATGTCAAAAATGTGGATTGTAAGATTTTTATGTTCGGAAACCTTCTCCGTTTTGAATTGTTGCTCAGGCAGGACATAATATGTTTGTCCACAAAGTTCTCACTTGCTGTACTTTGGTATTTATCTTAAAATGTTTATTTACGGGAAACTACCAAACTACAGCAAATCTTAAACTAATCTTATTTGGGATGTAAAATTAGTTGCATTATTTTGCGTTTGATATGTACTCTATAAAAATTAAATTTTTTGCCAGATTAAAAATGCATTTTAAAGTGTGACCGCGGAACAAATCTTATTTGTTTTATTGTATATTTGTTTTAATCATCTTGCTGCAGCAATACAGGTTATCGGTCGTGCTGTTTTTTTTTTAGTAATGCTGTTAGTGTTTTAATCATAAATATACCAAACCACTCACGTTTTCAAATTTAAGTTACTTTTAAGCCGTTAGCTGCCTGCAACAGGCAAAAGCTAGCACATATATATTAATGATCAGTTTTTGAAAAACTCCCTTTTTTTCTTGATGCGAAAAACGACCACTCTGCCCTTTAGTTTCAACCACCTCAACGTTCACTTTCGCTTGAGGTGAAATTTTGGGTTCCATGTCAACTCATAATGAAACCAACTCAGAAACACCTCAAAAAGGTCATTAAAAGCTATGAAAAAAAAAAATTTAAATAGCCGGTAACCCTAACCTAACTTAACCTATTTGACCAATTTTTTTATTTTTTTTTAACATCACTCCTAATGACCTTTCTGAGGTGCTTCTGAGTTGGTTTCATTATGAGTTGTCTGGTCACCGAAATTTTGCCCGCATGCGAAAAACGACCGCACAGCCCTTTACGTTTCACCCACCTCATGGTTCACTTTCGCTTGAGGAAAAAATTCAGCCACGTCTCAGTACTTTGTAAGTTTTTTTGTCCACAAAATTTATTTTTGCTAGCGATTTATTCATTATTATTATTTTTCTAATATTATTATTCTTCTAATATTGTTTTTGTTGTTATTTCTCTTTTATTCTGCTTCCTTTCTTTTAGTGTAAAGGAAGAGAAATAATAATTGGAATTTTATTGTTTCTATTTCTATTATCATTATGTTACACGATTGATGTAAATGCTCCAAGGGCGTAAATAAATATATAAATAAATAAGAGTCCCAACTGCTCTCGTCTGGAGCCAATGAGACTATGGCACCCAAATTGGGGTATGGTGTGAGGCTGTAGTGGGGAGGGGAAGGAGACGAGGATGAGGAATGTGGGGAAGTACCAGACTATTCAGATCAAACCAAACACGGCTAAACCCATTTCAAGTAACGTTTCAATTCTGTTCGGTGGTCTTACACCAGCGCGATACTGGTATCTTCCATTCTGAAACGTGCCGTAAATATGGTATTAGTACTCAGCACATTTGACGTAGGTACTATAAATACATAAAAATTAATTTTTTTACAACACAAACAAACATCACTGAGCATTCTCTTTTTGATAAACACAGTCTAGACTCACACATTTGAAAGCTCATGACCACGTGGCAATGGCATGATTTGTGCACGGTATGGTACCTAAATGATCCTGTTGAAAGACCATATTACAGAATTCAGATTGTTATATATGTAGACCCCATAAATACATAGTGATAGGTCTTCTTCTTCTTCAATGACGCTACAGCCCATTTCGAGCCTTGGCCTCCTTCAAAATAAGCCTCCACCGCCCTCTGTCCTCGGCCGTCGTCTTCCAATCTGCAACGTGGAGAAATCCCCCCCCCCCCCCCACCCCTGTCACACATCGTCAAATTTGGCATTTGACATTTGATTGCCGGTTTAGTCTAGCGGTAAGGCTCTTGACCTGCAATCCGCAGGTCGCAGAATCGAATCCCGGCGTGGCAAATAAATTTCATTTGAATAATTTGTGTTATTTCAAATTTAATACATTGAAAATAATATATAGTATGTTTGCGGCACGTTCCAGAGTGGCAGATACTCTTCAGTATCGACCTGGTGTATACTCACCATTCAAAATTGAAACGTTGCTTGAAATAGCTTTTAGCCGTGTTTGCTGACCAGATCTGAATAGCCAGGCACTTACCCACCTTCTTCTTCCCCATCTCCTTCCCCTCCCCGCTACCTTCAGCCTCAAAACATACCTCAATCGGGGATGCCATAGTCTCACTGGCTCCAGACGGGAGCAGTTGGGACTCTTGTGCAGTATTCAAAAAAATTGTGGAACCCCCTCCCCTCTAGTATTTATTAAAACATCATATAATATCACCGACTACACAAAACTTTTTACACCAGGCTAGGCTTGCTTTCAATAAAAGGTCGAAAATAATTGAATCAAATAATATAGACCTAAAGCTGAGAATACTCCTCATCAAGACCTATGTATGGAGTATCTTGATGTACGGCTGCGAAACATGGTGCCTATCCAAAAGAGATAAACGGAGACTAGAGGCTTTTGAGATGTGGTCCTATAGAAAACTATTAGGAATTTCCTGGAGAGACCACATTACAAATGAGGAGGTTCTCCAAAGAATCGAAGGAGGAAGGCACCTGCTCAGGACCTTGTCCGAAATGCGTGCAAGATGGATCGGCCATGTAATACGACAAGAAGGCCTCTTGCATTCCATAATGGAGGGTATGACCGAGGGGACAAACTCTAGGGGACGCCCACGCCGAGAGTACCTGGAGGACCTGCTGGTGGACGTGCGCTGCTTATCATATGCAGACCTCAAAAGAGCCGCACAAGACAGGGAAGAATGGAAGAGGAAACTAAAGGAAATTGCTGCAAACCAATCCCAGGATTGAAACCAGAGAGAGAGACACAAAACTTGCTAAACAGTCCAGTGGCGTAGCTTAGGGGGGGGGGGGGGCGGCAAATTTTCACAATAAATAATAAATTACCCTGGAAAAAATTAAATCATTTCAAATCATCATTTGAAAATGTTCTACGATACTTTCGTTTACGAATCCAACTCTTTTTTTTTATTATTTATTAAAAATATCAATAATCACATTTTTTAAGTTGCAAATTTCGCAATTCGTTAGAAAACCATACGCATATTATGAAAGTGATACTAATTAAAGCTGATAACTCGCAAACAGTTTCACTCTTAATTAAATCCAGAATTGTGTTTAGATTGTATTAACGAATGAATTTCAGTTGTGTAATCATCTGCTGATACATGAAGTGCATTGGAGGGGACCCACCACTTTCCCACGGCTGTGTGAGGAAACTGATTGTTTAACCTCCTTAGCCGCACACGTCAGGACTCTAATTTTTTGTAAAAAAGGAAGCTACATTTATTTTGAAATGAATCTAGACCCTCCAATGTCCCTGCATGCATGATTGTTAGTAAAAAAGTAAAATGTATGCATACTTACATTTGCAGTAATTAACAATATAAAAATAGTTCGCCTGTTGGTTCAGCATCTAGTTGAGTGAAATAATAAATAAAAAGAAAAATATTTACAGGTGTAAGTATGATTAAAACCAAAGAAAAAATATAAAAAGAAAGATATTGGGGGCAGTTTGTCCCACTATCACGGGGCAGTCCCGGCGAGAATGAGCGGGCCAGCATCCTGGTCGCAACGTGCCCAAACGCCCGCGTCCCTTAGCCAGTTTCCCAAAAGTACCCTTGAAGAAGTGTACATGAAGTGCAGTTATAAAATTCTAGTTGCAGACTATGTATGTGCTGCCAGAATCAAAGAGAAACCATTTTTATATTCCGAGTGTAGTTTTAATTCGCCAAATACAGATTTAATTTAACCCATCTAATCGCAGGAGACGCAAATTGTCCCACACATTTAATTTTAAAATAAAATTATGAAATTATGTCCCACACATTTATTTTAAAAATACTTTTGTGATTGCGGTAAAAAGTTAACAAACAGTTTTATTACATTTTTTTAAAGATAAGGAATCTGTATTTAAAATTTTAAGTTTATTATATTTTAGGTACTTTAATTCGAATATTCGCAGGCGTGCATTTTTGAGCCAATTTACATTTCCAATATCAACATTTTAATATTTAGAAACAATAATGTTCTAATAAGCACGTCGGAAAAATTACTTTATCAAAATTTGAGAACAATAGGAGCGGCATCATTTTCCTCTAACTTAACTTCCACTTTTTCACGGGTAATCAACGGTATCTTTATTCGAATTATCGTTTTTTTTTATTAAAAACGTTTTTTTTAATCAAAATAAGTATTTTGTAGTACTCTCTCAGAATGAAAGGGCTGTAATTTTAATGTAACAAGCTCGTCGTCTGCGCATGTCAATGTACGTATTGTTGTTTGGTTTTTCTAGGTAGCCTTAAAGTGGAGACTGTTAGCATCAAGGTAGAGCCAGGACCCCGAGATGAAGATGGAGAGGGAATTCCTTTTATGGAAATTGCCATAGAGCTACAGGCTGTTAAAAGATTTACCCAGACAGCAGGTAAATAACGATTTGTATTTTTAAAATATCTTTTTGAATTTATAGTGCTTACATTTAAAGCTTTATTCGTGTTTATTTTTCAGACACATTAACGGATCCTCTGAAAAAATCATTTTCTTGTCCCCATTGTAACTACTCCTGCTTTTATAAGTCAGAGTTAGAACTACACTTATGCACCCATACTGGACTAAACCTTTTTCCATGCTCTGACTGCAAATATTCATGTTCTCGGAAGGAAGATTTGACGAGACACATGCTGACTCACCAAAGAGAAAAACCTTATTCATGTCCCGACTGCACTTATACATCTACTCGAAAGTATCATTTCACGAGACACATGCGGACTCATAGTGGTGAAAAACCTTTTTCGTGTACCGACTGCAATTATTCCTTTTCTGACAAGAGTGCTTTGACGAAACACAAACGGACTCACAGTGGAGAAAAACCTTTTTCGTGTTCCGATTGCAAGTATTCATTTTCTCGGAGGGGAATTTTGAGGACACACATGCTGACTCACAGTGGAGAAAAACCTTTTTCGTGTCCCCATTGCAGTTATTCGTGTTCTCTCAAGGGTAATTTGACGAAACACGTGTTAACTCACAGTGGAGAAAAACCTTTTGGGTGTTCCAAGTGCGGATATTCATGTTCTGACAAGAGTAATTTGACGAAACACAAACGGACTCACAGTGGAGAAAAACCTTTTTTATGTTCCGATTGAAGTTATTCGTCTTTTCACAAGAATATATTACGAGACATATTATTACTCACTGTGGGGAAAAACCTTTTCCTGTTCCGAGTGTAAGTATTTAACTGCACTTAAGCCTACCTTAATAAGACACATTCAGATCCATTTTTAGAACGTGCTTGCTCAAGATTAGCAATAATATAATAATAAGAATCTTAGATCTGACCTTACACCAGGGACTCTTTAATTTTCAAAATTGTATCTATAAATAATTGGTAATAAAGGTTATGGTTCTTTTTTTCTGTTCATCTTTTATTATTTTTATATCGAAGCTTGTCGAACTGGTATAATTCTTGACACGATATTAGTAACAAAGTTACTTAAAATATGAATGACTCTGATGAAGTAGGTTAAATACCTAACTATCAATCTTGTGATTTGAAATAAAATTTTGGTTTTGATTTAAAATGCGAGTAAATTGTAAACATGCATTGTTGAATGCGATGTCTAATGTTTGCAGAACTTCTAGTTGTATTATAAAGAAATAATAATGTTGTTTTTTTTTTTAACTTTATTTATTCTTATTTCTTTGTACATATAATGTATAATGGCAAATAGTATACATATAATAACATAATATATAATAACAAATAGTATGAACAAGAAATGAAAACCCACTAAGGCACTGCCTGAGTGTGGGTAATATTTACATACTTGTCATTCGACTTACTATTGTATTCACTCTGAGTTGTAGAATTTGTTAAGTATGTACAATTTGTACAATGTACATATTATTATTGTTGTTGTTGTGGAGTGAGAATAGAATTCTGACTCTGAATACTTCTTGTTTGAAATTTAGTAAGCAGATTATTATAGTTTATATTGTGTTTTTTTATATCTTTTTATTGAATAATTTTCATAATTTTTATATTTTTGTTAAGTTCTTACGGGTACAGGACCTTTACTTTTTTGTATTACTTTTTATTTATAATTTTAATTATGTGAAAACCTGTCATTGGATATTATGTATATTATTAATGTTATTATTATAATTGTAAAATATCTGTTGATTTTCCATAATAAATAAAATAAAAATTAAAACAAAATACTACATTTCTAAGTACCCAAAGTATAAAATAGACTTAAAAAAACATATAAAATATAAAGTTAGTATTTCATAGGTAGAATAAGTGAAAAAGGTTTTTTTATTACATTGTCTATTGATTAATTGCCTGAACTTACCAATTTTATTAAAAACCACAAATTAAAACATTTAACAACTTACAATTCAAAGTTTTCCTGGAATACTTTTGTCAGTAAAAACATGTTTGAAAATTAAAAAACTTTTCTCAACATAAAATAGGGTTAGGTACACATTTTTTTTTTTTTTTTAAGAAAGAAAAACATTCCCGGGTTACGAATAACCCAACAATGTTTGAAAATCTCCTACTACCACCACAGAAAGCCGAAAATGTTGCTTGTGTTGTGATGGAGGATTTAGCCTGCCGAGGTATCGAACACGCGACGCTCGGGTTGGACCCAAGTGCTATGCCCACTCAACCACTGACATAAATATAGTATTAAAGGTTTAGTACTTACAGTTTTTGTTTCGACATCAAGCACATTCAGGTTACTTTCAAAGTCGCCAACAAAATTATAAAAAGTATAAAAATGACCATAGACCATACAAATTACACGCTGAAACCGTTGCTCACGCTATATTTGAAAATATTTGGAACCCCCTCTCCGCCGTAAATGGGAGAGAGGTCATTGTAATAAACGAACTGGGTAAAAGTGATTGCAATCTTTAGAGCACAGGCGTCGGGTGGGAATGCTATCCTTGTTCTACCGGTATTACAATGGAAGATGCTCCGAGGAACTAGCGTCATTGATCCCTTCGGCACCGGTGCATAGTCGGGAAACACGCCAAAAGCGTACCCAACATTTGTAAACGGTTGACATTTGTCACACGAGAACGGGTCGTTTCTTCGACTCGTTCTTGTGTTCAACAGCTCGGCTGTGGAATGATTTGCCGGCCTCTGTGTTTCCTCCTTCCTACAACATGGGTCTCTTCAAGAGTCAACATCAATGTTCATTCCTTCCTCTCATCAAAAAGACCCTCCACACAGCTTCCTAGATGACATAGGCCCTGAGGAAACTTATTTTCCTCAGGGCCTCCTGTGTGGAGTTAATGTAAAAAAATAAAATAAATGCAAAGTGGCGTTCACAAACATGACTTGCAAAAGCATACTTAAAATATTCAACGTCAACGTAAATGAGTTATTTTCGGGACCGCAGCCACCCAAAGTGCAGAATAGGGGTGAAATGCAGATCCCGCCAATGTCAGGGAATTTAATAAAAATGCACTTTTTAGATGAGAAAAGTGTGGAGAAGATGAATCAAAAATAAATTAAGGCGCGCTCGGCAAAATTGAGGGACATACAACCGTTCAAAGTATTTAAAATCTCACTTCGCGAGTTGATATTGACAGTCCGTTCGCCATTTTTGCATTGCTTATGTTGGATCCCAGACCTAATACAGAATTAATAGTACGCCAAAATCACAAACCATGTTACTCAAACCTAGCGTAGCCGCTAAACCACTTGAAAACTGGGATGTTTTTCTTGCCTTGACGTGAGTAGGCGTTATAAAGGGGCACTTTTTTTGTATCACAAACCATGTTTAGCGTATTAGGTTATGATAAAATGGCGGGCGGACTGTCAATATCAACTCGCAAAGTGAAATTTTAAATACTTTGAACGGTTGTATCTCCCTCAATTTTGCCGAGTGCGCCTTAATTTTAGTTTTATTCAGCTTTTCCATACTTTTCTCATCTAGAAAGTGCCTTTTTATTTAATTTCCAGACATTGGCGGGATCTGCATTCCTCCCCAGAATAGGCCACTTGCATGGATTTCATAACGACTTGGAAAAAATCAAGTGGATAGATCTTTTTACTAAGATTAAGAAAATGTTAGTAAAATTGTTTAGAAATGTACAGTTGTTTTTATTTTTAAATAAATAAATCCATTATTTGGGCTCATGACGTCACTACATGAAAATGTCCCGTCTCCGAAAATGTTCCTATTAATTTTAAAAAATTCCACACTGATTTATTTTTTTTGTATGGCATCACTTTGATTTCAGGCGAATTTTTGAATTCGTTCACTAGATTTATTGTTTGTTCTCTGCGAACTTATCATTTGATTTCACTTTTTGACAGATGTTCTGAAGAGAACCCCGTACATTTTAGATGTACGGGGTTCTCTTCAGAACGTGAAGAAGATGTTGGTACGTGTTTTAGAGGTATAATGATTATGGTGCTGATTTTAACAAAATAAAATTTTATAATATTCTTATGATTATTATTATTTACAAGCACAAGTATATTACATTGAATTTAGTAATATATACGCTGTACAATATAATGATTTATGATCAACAAGATGGATCAAGGAAAAAAATATTTATGAGATGTAATATTTTTGGTATGCCTCGTTATTCTCCTGTGCCATTCGTGTGGAAAACGTTCTTTTTTTTTTAAATGATTTTCGGCTATGTAATTATCGTTTTTTCACACCTATAAAATTATGTCCCGTATTTCCGGTTTATAAAAAATGGTCTGATTTTTCGGATTGAAATTTTCAAAAAATCCCCAGGGTTTCAAAAATACGATTAAAAAATAAATAAAAAATACAGAATGTCTTAGAATATTTGCCTGAACCGGAAAAAAAATTTAAAAAATGTGATGCAAGTGGCCTATTGTTAAATTTACTACTGTGTAATTTTTGCGTGGGTCGAACCAAATTGGTTCACGGTCGTCTGAATGGTAGAGACTCTCAGTATCGTCCTAAGAAAATATCACTTTTCAGCATATAGAGAAGTTACTTAAAATGGCTTGAGCCGTGTTTGGCGACCAGAACTGTTATATAAATAAATAACATTGTTTTATGTATTTCTCTGTATAAATTCTATTAAGTTTGGTGATGTGAATTCTTGATAATGAGTAAATGCAGGACACAAAAAGGTGGTGTAATATCGGAGTTGAATAATTGGAAACAGTTAGGTTTTCCGCTCAGAGCAAAACTCTGTGCTAATCGCTTCGTTGGCATGATTTGAGATTTTCACGGCCAAAAGTGTAATCCTGATTTATGTTTGGGGTATTCTATTTGGGGTTTGGCTGTAAAAGCTATACCATCTATAGCTGTTACAGTGTCCCTCTGTAATGTACTCTCGTCTGTCGAGTGTTAACCTGGTTGGTGTTTGGAAGCTCAATATAATAGTATATCGTGAATTTTGTAACACGTCATAATAATACTAACAATAATATTCAATTAACGGCCTTGGTCTTCAATTGGAGAATATAACATAAACTATTTACGAACAAGGCGAAGTGCGGCGGTCAAATCTAATGGGTCGAAGAAACGTCACTAGAAAAGAAGGTAAATATTCGGAACAAACGTCAACGGTTTTGTAACGGGATTGTGTTATCTTTACTTTAAAAAACAGCCTACGTTTTTGAATGGTTTGTCTGGCAAAGCAAGGTTTGTGTAGCGGGCTTGTGTATATTATCTTAATTTTAAAAGTTTTATTAAAAAAAGTGCGTATTAACCGTTGACGTTTGTTCCGAACTGCAAGTGATTTGACAGTGTGAAAGCAAATTTTGAATTTACGTACATAAAATTAAAAATGTAACATTTTCAACCTCCCCCAATGCAAATAGTTGTCTTTTATGGTAATTAAGAAGAATCTAAAAGTTTTATCAAAAAAAAAGTGCGTATTAACCGTTGACGTTTGTTCCGAACAATGATCGAAAAGAAGAAGTGTCTTGAAAATATAGTACAGTTGATTCAATATTACTTCAGAAAGGCGGAGCAAAAATGATATGGCGTTATAACAGTGTATCAACAGAAAAGTCACAAGTCACAAAATGACATTTCCACAGACGATGAACAATTGCAGAAAATAATTATAAAAGCCATCAGCCTTTGGTGGATGATTTGCAATGGCAACACTGACATTTCATCATACACTCAATTGTTTTCTTAATTCTATATTTTCTATGGATAAATCATGTCATTTCTCGTTTCGTCTACATTGAACGAAAACCTTCCGTCCATCTCCTATTCTCCAACCTCGTTACATAGTTAAAGTTCAGAACTACCAGATCCTTACGTGAAAGCATGGATTCCACCGCCATCAAGTTAGAACCAGGCATAAGTGCGGAAGAGACTGTTGCTGTGATGCTTACGGAAATCGATATGGACTATCCTTTTATTAAAAAAGAGTGTTCAGAATCCATTTCCGAAAACAATTCAGGTTTGTCTTTATTCTTTGTTGGTACATAACTGTGAAGCAGGCGCAAAATACAATCGAAAATATTGATGAAACTACAGGTTTTTGCTTGGCTGAAACGACATGCTCATACTTTTATTGATTCTAGACTCACAATTCTGCCGGGTAATGCTACCTTTATTTAATATTCTCTGTGAAATACCCGATGACTCGGAGTGCTCCGCGGTGTGCAGACGAGGGGACTATATTATCCCTCTTTTGTGCAAGGTTGTGAGGAAGGTCTGGGATGAGAGTATCGGTTGTCGTTAAGATCTACTGTAATTCGTACATTGAAGAGTCCTGCATTAAATGAACTAGAAAAGGTAGTTATCGGCATCAGAGCATTCCACATTCGAGCCGTTCTTGACAAACTCTCTAAACGACCCGTTCTAGTGAAGTAGACATTAACCATGAACGGTTCTGAGGCGCAATCACAATGCAACTGTGGAGGTCGAACAAAGGACACTGAATTGCAGTCGGCTGGCTATTCAATTGGTCCGATTGGTCCGATTGGTCCCCAAACAGCCGTTTGAATTCATTTGCAAGTCACAAGAACTTTCTCCGCGCCGCATTAAAAACCTGCCGCTCATTCTGTTTTAAACTCCCACTCAAGAATCACTTGAAAATCGTGTTTGTTCACCCTTCACATTATTATTATTGTAAAATATTAAAATATTAAAATATAGAGGAATTATGCGTAAGTTGTAAATTGTTAATAAACCTGTAAGTAATGTACCGACATCTACTTATTTGATTTACCATTCCCTCCATTCCCTCTATACGACCGTAAGCATATATTTTTGATGATGCTTTTAGAGATTCAAATATTTAGAAGTCAAACAACGAATCAAGTTTCCTGTTTAGGGTATATTTTAAATTTAAATCAAGTTTTTCTGTTACCAGGTGAAGTTAGTACAACGGACCGTTCTTATCCTGAGGGAATCACCATCAAAGTAGAAGAACCAGGGACTAAAGAAGAAGTTTTTGGCATTGAACTGCCAGATATTAGAAAGGAAGCCTTGGAGCACTCTCAGAGCATTATCCAAACGACGGGTAAAACATTATTTTTAATTTATTTTTTATAAATAAATTCACCTTTCCGTAGTCTTCAAACGAAATGTCTTTATAGGATATTTTAAATTTGCAAGCATTTCAAAATTGTAATTTTTTTATCATGTACCACAGGGATCTTCCTTGTTGAAGTTGTCAGTAACATATTTAAATTTAATTGTTTGAAGTCATTATAAATATTTTATGCGGCATTTTTTAAAGTAAAACTTCTTGACGCACGCTCGACTTGGGGACTAAGCTGGTGAATGCGTTACGAAAAGTGGTGATTGTTACCAAAAATGTCATGCCAACGGTAATCGATGCAAACGGAGATCGATTGCTAGGCGACGACGGTCGGGCATTTACACACGCTTGACTTTGGGAGTGATAAGGATAAGGATAAGGATGGTCACCCCATGTTCGTAGGTCACCCAAGGTCGTAGGTTATCCCATGGTCATATTTCAAGAAATATGACCATTTACTAAATTAAAGAAATGGATTTTAAGTATTGGACGTCACACTTCTGCTAACATCTGTAAAATAGATTACAAATAGACAAAATTACCATCTCACGTATGTCCTTACCCTTATTAAAGAAATTAAAATAGTAAAATCCTATATTAAGGCGGCCAACCGTCCCGCATTCTGCGGGACCATCCCGCATTGGCAGTTGTAGTCCCGCATTGCAATATTTACAAAAATAGTCCCGCATATCGTATAAAGCGTCCCGCATGTCCCGCATTTCTATATTTTTTTAAATACTGTCTATGGTAGTCAAATAAACTTCGTCTATCTTTAATCTATTTAAGCCATTTGGTTGTTCAAGACAAAATTTGTCCCTGGAAATATCAATCTAGGGCCGAAGATATCGATCTAGGGATTGGTTTATTTACGTTACAAGCAAGAATCCAAGAGCCCAGTGTAGCAGTAGTGATTGAGTTATTTTGTTTACGAATTAGTGCACGCCATGACACGTAATATTTATAACCCATATTTATCACTCAAATCTAATCAAATAATTTCTTGACCATGCCGACCGCGAAAAAGCGGTGTTGTAAGTTCAGTGAAGAATTTCCTTTTTGGCAAAAGTGTTAACATTCATATCTGAATGTAGTGTTAAATCGCCGCATACAGATTTAATTTAAACCAGTTTTGTGTTCTGAATGTAAAATTCTAGTTGGATTTGTCTGCTGACATATTGCGAAGGAAAATATTTTCTTATTCGAAGTGCATCAGATGGGACCCCACAAGTTTCCTGTAAGGAAAATATTCTCTTTTTCGAAGTGCATTTAAAAAATTGTAGTTGCAGACTATGTAAGTGCCCCCAGAATCAAAGAGAAACCATTTTGATGTTCTGAGTGTAGTTTTAATTCGCCGCATACAGATTTAATTTAAAACACCCTTGTGTTCAGAATATAATTATTACGATACATTAAATAACAAGTTGCGAATTCATCCTGTACCGACTGAAGCTTTACATTTAAGTTGCAAGTTCAGAATGTAAAATTTCGTCTGCTGACATATTTCGAAGAAAAATATTGTCTTATTCAAAGTGCAGTAATAAAATTCTAGGTGCAGACTATGTATGTACCATTTTCATGTTCTTAGTGTAGTTTTAATTCGCTAAATACATATTTAAAGTAAACCAGTTATGTGTTCAGAATGTAAAATTGCAGTTGGATTCGTCTGCTGACATATTTCGAAGGAAATTATTCTCTTATTCGAAGTTCAGTTATAAAATTCTAGTTTCAGACTATAAAGTGCTGCCAGAATCAAAGAGAAACCATTTTAATGTTCTGAGTGTAGTTTTAATTCGCCGCATACAGATTTAATTTAAATCATCTTTGTATTCAGAATGTATAATTTCTGCTGTGGATTCATCTGCTGACGCATTTCGAAGGAAAAAATTCTCTTACTCTAAGTGCGTTGGAGGTTATCCACCACATACCCGCCTTAGTATAAGTAACAGATAGTTACTCCTTTAGGGCTCTCACAATGACTCTATTTTTTTTAATAGAACGATTCTACTTTAAAATGCAGGAAGCTATACTTATTTTAAGTGCAGGTATAAAATTCTAGCTGAATACTACGTATGTATTGCCAGAATTAAAGATAAACCATTTTCATGGTTTGAGTGTAGTTTTAATTCGCCGCATACAGATTTAATTTAAACTAGTTTTGGGTTCAGAATATAATAACCAGTTAAATAATAAGTTGCATATTCATCCTATTACATGGACATCATTCTCGATTTCCGAAATAGCAGTTATAAATTTGTGGTAGAATTCATGGACAAGATTTATTTGAATACTCTGTCTCTCAATTATGTGAAAAAAGGTGAGGTCGTAATAAGGATTTCCACCCTCTCCCCACCCCCCCCCCCCCCCTGCTGACACCCACTGTCCCGCATTGACATTTTATAAAGTTGGCCGCCTTATCCTATATGTATAATATAAGTCCCTATATAGATGCGACAGGATTTACTACTTTATTCATCTCTTCCTTCACCTATATTTTGCTCTCTTTATGGTATTAACCCTCAATTTAAATCATCTTTCTGTTTGAATTGTATAAATCAGTATGTATCTTACCTTAAATATTCTTATGTTATAATTAAATATTCTTATGTATGATACCCATTTACGTACCTCTACGCCTGTCTCAACACAGGTATACCCTAGTGAGACAGGCATCGAATAATGTAATGTAAACATACCTTATATAGATAAATAAAAATAAATAAATAAATGTCACCCCGTTCGCTACGCTTGGTAACTTAGCAGGAATACCTGGGTTCATGGGCGAGATTTGTCTTGTAGTTTTACTTCAGTAGTGTGGTCTAAAGCACACTCGTGTTTTTTATTATCTTTACATAGTGTAAGATGAAGTCGCTCCCGCTGTCTGTGCGCTTCGATCTTTTAAAATATGCAACTGATTTTCTTGCGATTTTCACCAATAGATAGAGTGATTCATGAGGAAGGTTTTTAGGTACTTATACATATAATTTGTCGAGGTTTTGTGTAAATTGGTTGAAATATTTAAACAAAGGGAGCGGGCAGGCAAACTGGCAGCGGGCTGGCATGCTGGCGGTGTGGATTTTATATATTTGAAAATTAACAGATGGCGTTGGTTATAAAGGTTGGGTAATGGCGTTGTCAGTAGATGGAGTTGTGTTTCGTTAACCACGGCAACGTGTGGCCGGGTCTGCCAGTTTTAATATAAATCAGATATGTTTTTAGTGCAGTTGACTGGTTTCAGTTACAGTCTGTATTTTGAAAGTATATTTCTGATCCCTTATTTATTTATTTAATTTTAACCATTTATTTGAAGGTTTTAATTTTTCAATATTATTGTGGTTAATGAGTGAGAATGGGATTTTATTTTACAGTTTAGTACTGTTATGTACCTATGGTTGATTTATTTTATATTGACAGTTTAGTACAGATGATAATGGTCAAGAAATAGAATGCTAGCTTTTGTTTTTGTGTTCCAATTTTTGATTAAAATTTTGAATTCCTAAAATTAGATTGCTGCCAGTAAGTAGTGAATTGGTAGGTACCTATTAGCATTTGCCAAAAGGTAGTTGTACTGTTAATACCTATGGGCTTATAACCCAAAATTTCAATATTTGTGGGACACAGCTGGGGAGGAGTTTTTGTGAAAATTCTCTAAAGTAAAAATTCTCTCCTAGTAGGTACTTTTCATCTCCGATATTCCAGCTTTGCCCCTGATTTTTTTGTGCAGATTGACTGAATTATATTCCGGAAAGGGACGATAATATACGTGTTGTTGTTTTCTTTTTCAAGGTGGCATTAATGCGGACATTGCTACCATCAAGACTGTACCAGGACCCCGAGAAGAAGAGGAAGGGAGAATTCCATTTGTGGAATATGACATCGGCCTGCCGGTTTTCAAAAAGGATTGCGTAGAAAGAAGAACACAGACAGCAGGTAAAACCGAGATGTTTTGTTAAGTTTAATAAATCATGCTTTAATAATTTTTACTTTTTAAAAATGTATTGTGCTAATACCTACTTGTTAAACTATATCCGCATTTTTGTTTCAGAATTATTGATAGATCTGAAGAAACATTCTACACAAAAACGATTATCTTGTCCCCATTGCAACTACTCATGCGATTATCGGTCAAAGTTAGACGCGCACTTGCGCATCCACACTGGTGAAAAACCTTTTTCATGTTCCGACTGCAACTATTCATGTTCTCAAAGGGGAATTTTGACGAGACATATGAGGGCTCACAGTGGAGTAAAACCTTTTTCGTGTCCCGACTGCAACTTTTCATTTTCTCGACAAGGACATTTGACGACACACATGTTGACTCACGGCGGTAAAAAACTTTTTTCTTGTTCCATCTGTAACTACTCATGCTCTCAAAAGGGAAATTTGACGAGACACATGCTAACTCATAGTGGTGAAAAACCATTTTCCTGCCCCGTCTGTAACTATTCGTGTTCTCGAAAAGGATATTTGAATCATCACATCCTAAACGTTCACAGTACAGAATAACTTTTTCATGTTCCTACTGTAACAATTCATTTTCTCGAAGGGGACATTATTTGACAAGACTGTTTTATGTTCCATTACCATTAATCTTAACGACCCTGGGCAAGAATATTTAATTTTTATTAAAATATTTGATGTTATTAAAATAGTTTATCAGAATGTGATCATCTTCAGTATTGAATTATGTATACACATTTACACATATATAGTAAGCTTCTTAACAATACTATTTTATTTATTTGTATGTTTAACTTAATGATTAAAACCTCATATTCTAATATTTTAATTAATGAAGACAATACTAGCGAAACTCATCAAAACTTCCGAAATAGAAAAATCAGAAAAGACCGATTCGGAAAGAGGACACATTCACTAAGTTGCTTAAGCTCCACCCAGTGGCGTAGCGTGAGTTTTCAGTGAGCTAGAATGCTAAGATTTAAAAATATGACATTACTGATGTAGTTGTAGCAGAAAATGATTTTTATTCTTTCAGTCAAGGGGGGCGGCCGCCCCCCTTGACTGAAAGAATCCTAAATTCTTCATACAAAAAGTTGAAATTAAAAAAATGTATATATCGGGTGCGGCAGAGAGGACGGACGTTTTTGAGACGGGTAGTACTCTCCCCCTCCGTCTACGAGAGAGGTGGAGGGGGGGGTGCCGCTTGACCGTCTTGACTGTCGTACAGCGTGAGTTTCGTCGCCACTTCAACATTCACCGGAATAGAGCTGTTCCCTCTCGAAACACCATCCTTCGTTGGGTTGAATCACTTCGCAGGCGTGGTAAACTGATCAACAGAAGACCGAGAGGAGCTCCGCGAACAGTTCGAACTCCTGAAAATGTTGAACGCGTTCGACAAGCCTTTCTTCGCAGTCCGACTCGATCTGCCCGGAAACATGCTGCTGCACTTCGCCTCAGTGATCGTTCGGTAAGGCGAATTTTGCATATGGATCTCCGCTTTCACCCCTAGTGTGATTTTCCACACTTGACTGTCTCAAATGCTATCGCCTTGCGAACCTGATTCCATCAATAAATTTGTTTTTGAGTAAAAATTAACTATTTTATGATTTTTTTAAAACCGTCTGTCCTCTCTGCCGCACTCTGTATATATATTTTCAGCTACAATCACATCAGTAATATCGTATTTTCACTCTTAGCATTCTAGCTCACTGAAAACTCACGCTACGCCACTGACTCCACCCGGCAAGGCTTAGGTCCTAGGTTCGAGTCCTGGATTAGACCACATCTTTTTCCATAATTTTTTGTTTCCGATTTTCGATTTAATTTTTTATATTGTCTTTATTAATTAAAATATTACAATTTGAGGATTGTAGTGTTTTGAATTGTCAGTGAACCGTTCGGGTTTTCCGATTGCAAGCGGAAACATCCGAGCGTTTTGATATTGTCGTATCGGACCGAAGAACGCCACATCTCGGCATTCGGCCTCTTATTAACAGTAGGTAACTATGTTCTAAAATGTATCAATTATATCTTACAATAAAGTTAGGAGTGTACAAAAGAACCTACGAGTGTTATCATTATAAATAACCATTCTCATACTGGAGATATTGTCTGAGGAAAATAATTTCCCTCAGGGCCTATTTCATCTGGGATGCTGTGTGGAGGGTCTTTATACTGAAATAGTCTACTTGTCTCTTTGTAGGTACTCGGGGGGTCATATCCATAAGTTTATAACAAATGAGTTGGTTTTCTTGATTGTGATGTTTGCTAGTGAGTCGTCAGGTCTGGCAAGATGAGGCAGACTGGGTTTGCATGAATTGCAACCTATTGAGCCCACCAGCAACCAGCATACTCTGCTTTTTGCTGAGCTGCAGGTCGTGATCGATTTTTGGCCTATTTATGATTTGCCAGTTAGTTTGTTAGACGCTGATCTGGGGGCCTACTCTCTATCTTCCATAACGTCCGAACGGCAGGTTTAGCTACGTCACAAACGCATACTTAATATTAACCCTACTCCTATGACGATAAAAACTTCCTCGCGCTCCGGTGCCGCAAACTCAGTAAATATTTATATTATCTTTTAATTGTTTAATCCAATAAGTACATTAATGTGTTGCGGAGAAATACCTAAAATATGAACTCTATTTTTAGTATATTTACAGAGATATTTCAGTAATTATAGACCATGTCCGCTTAGTTGACAGCACCTGCTAGTGAAGGTTAAAACACAAACGTGCTGGTTTGTGAAACCGGAAGATAGAGAGTAGGCCCCCTGTTTTATCACGGTCCGAGTTGTGTTGTAGGCTCGGTAAGCCGCGTTTTTTCGTCAGATACTTCGGTGTACCATCGACTGAACCACGGCATTGAGCCCACACCAGTTTCGTTAATAGTATGAAGCCATCCATCGCGGATGTGATGACATCCCCGTCTTTCAGAATATAATTTATTAAAATTTCTAAAGCTAAACGTGGGTTTACTAATAAAATAACATTTTCCCAACTTTCTGTACGAAGTAAAGAATTTAAAGATTGATAGTTAATGTCTTCTTTTTCGGTGTTTTAACAATTTTGGTTTAGAGATAAATGCTTGAAATTGTGTCCTTAAAATGTTGGGTAATTACTAATCTTCCAATATAGCAAACTACAAAAGCATCAAATATCTTGAAATTGAAATTGATGATAATCACCAATGAAACTCACACACTGACGTACTTACAAAAAATCTCAACAGTTACATAAAATCCTTTAGAAACATAATACTCTCAATGAATATAAATGACTATACAAAGTATACTACGCTTTGTGTCAATCACATATAGATAGTTAAAATTAGTAGAGCGGGTACGTAATACCCGACCTCATAGTCGGTGTTACTATTTTTTTTACATAAAAGACAGATGTAATTATTGTACACGATGAAACTAATTTGTATTATTAGAAAAGACAGATTAAATATTTTATTTTGTGAACACAGTGATCTCGATTTCCAAAATTTTTAGATATTAAGTCATAGTTTCTAATTATTGTGGATTTGCGTTTAAAAAAATACTACTTTGTTTTCAAAGAAAAATAAATAATTTTATAACTAGAACTGAGTTATTTTATCATATCACCTCATTTCCCTAATGCTAATTAATATATTACAGTAATAAGTATTATTCTAGAGAAATTTCAATTATCAAAATCGACAATTCTTTATTCTATATTAAGGTATGTCATACCAATTGGGAATGTCATTTCAATTTGTCACTTTGTCAATTGGTCACCCCAAGTGGTTCGCTACGTTTGGTGATTTAGCAGGGGTGCCCGGGTTCATGGGGTGAGGTTTGTTTAGGTATTGGAGGCGGATGACCAGGACACACTGAACCCCAGATTCCTAAAACCCTTATTAAACCCTTTTCCTTCCCAGAACTCTCCTTTCCTTCCTTTCCCCCAAAAAAACCTCCACACAGCATCCTCAAAGATGACATAGGCCCTGTGGGAAATAATTTTCCTCAGGGCCTCCTGTGTGGAGCTCATGTAAAAAAAAACCTACCTCGTAGCTGGTGTAATAATTTTTCACCCCATTCACACCGGATAAATATAGTGGAGCAAAAGTTTTGCGATACCACTCTCATATTAAATCGTTAAATTTTTTTTCTTTAAAATCATAAGATTGATAATCAGGTGTTTAAAGTAAAATCAGGTTTCATTTTTATTCATCATGTCAAGAATTATACCAACTACACAAGTTTCATTAAAAAATAAAATACTGACACAAAAATGTAAAAACTCAAAATCGAACAAACATCAAAATAAAAACAGAAAAAAATTATTAGAAACCGTTTATATAATGATACTAATTTTGAAAACTGGAGAAATCTGGTGTTTCGTCAGATCTGAAATTCATTATCGCTAGTTTCATCAAGCAAGCACATTCCACAAATGGATCCGAATGTGTCTTATTAAGAAGGGCTTAAGTGTAATTAAATACTTACACTCGGAACAGTTAAACGGTTTTCCACCACACTGTGAGTAAACATGTGTCTCATCAAAATATTCTTCCGAGAACATGCATAACTGCAGTAAGAACACGAAAAAGGTTTTTTTCCACTGTGAGTCAGCATGTGTTTCTTCAAATTTCCCCTTTCAGAACATGAATAACTGCAATCGGGACATGAATAAGGTTTTTCTCCACTGTGAGTCAGCGTGTGTCTCCTCAAATTTCCCCTTTGAGAACATGAGTAACTGCAATTGGAACACGAAAAGGGTTTTTTTCCACTGTGCGTAAGCATGTGTCTCGTCAAACTACTCTTGTGAGAAGATAAATAACTGCAGTGGTTACAGGAAAAAGGTTTTTCACCACTGTGAGTCCGCATGTGTCTCCTCAAATTTCCCCTCTGAGAACATGAATAATTGCAATCGGAACACGAAAATGGTTTCTCTTCACTGTGATTCAGCATATGTCTCCTTAAATGGCCCTTATGAGAACACGAAAAACTGCAGTCGACACATGAAAAAAAATTTTCTACACTATGTGTCAGAATGTGAGCAATCAAATATTTTTTTTGAGGACATGAATAACTGCAGTCGGAACACGAAAAACGTTTTTCTCCACTGTAAGTCAGATCGGTCAATGAGTCTGAAAAATAACACGAAAAGATATAATTGTTAGCACTGTTAATTTTTAGAAAAACTTAAAAAATAGAAAGCTCGAATCGTTATTTACCTGTTGTCTGAGTAAATCTTTGATAGCGTTTTAGGCATTCCTTTTTAACATCCGGCAGCTCTATGTCAATTTTTAGATAAGTAGTTCCCTCTCCATCTTCATCTCGGGGTCCTGGTTCTACCTTGAAGCTGACAGTCTCCACTTTAAGGCTACCTAGAAAAATCAAACAACATTAAGTACATTGATATGCCCAGACGAAGAGCGTGTTACATTATTTGAAATAACCAAAGATATTCAAATACAAAATAGATATGCTGTGATGTCTGCGTGACCGTCGGCGGACTACTACCTAATCGGAGTAGTTTGCGTACGAAAATAATTTGTTCATTTCATTGATTTTTTAAGGTGTGCATTAGTATTGGTTTACAATACGGAAAGTTTTAATACGCAAAGAATTCATTAATTTAGTTTGAAGTTCGTTTAGTTTATTCGTTAATTAATCGCTCATTTTGATAACTCGTTAATTGGTAAATAATATCGGCGTAAAAAACCCGAAAGCGCAGTCCCACCTAAAAACTAAGGAAGCACATCTCTTATATTTCAATAACTTTGGAAATTACAGTCGTTCCTCTCCGAGCAAGACTACAAAAAAACAGGTTTTGATTTTTAAAATATACAAATAAAACTACCGTTGATAAACCGTGTAAAAGTGGTAGTTCAGTTAACGGGCTTTAGGGTTAATTTAGGAGGTACGAAGGACCACAGATGTCCGCTTCAGGAACGATGATTCAAGAAGGAAATACAATTTTACTCTTTGTCACATTCTGTGCAAAGTTTTTTATAGTCAGGCGAATTATGTTTTTATCAATATCATTGTATGTGTTTTCAAGCATAATTTTAATTATTTGAGACACAAACAGGAAAATTATAAACGTTTTTGTGTGTAATATATAATAAATTAAAATATACATATAAATATCCCTAGTCTAATGCATCTACAGTAATCACATATGCATTTTCACAGAAGCAAACACATGAAAAACAACGCAATATTTATACATAACTTAAAACCTCAATATAAAATTGAAGAACATTATAATAATAAGTTTACAATATTTATGAAGTATTTACTAAAAAGTAAAAAACATTTTTTTTTTAGTGCACAAATTGTGGAGGAATTTATTGAAACACGTTTCATTATTTACAAAAAATATCTACGAAAGTTTGTATTTTAACAAGATCGCTGTATGATCGAGACATTCTAGACATCCAAAATATCCAGTATTATTCGTAAAAATTTCAGTCCAAAATATGTTAAGGGTTCTTGTAGATTTGGGCCTGGCGTATAACATGATTACGATGATGATGATGTAACATATTTTACATTCCAAATAAGATAAGTTTAAAATTTGCTGTAATTTGGGAGATTCCCGTAAATATACATTTTAAGATCTCCTCCAACAATTATAAGATAACTCTCTTTAAAAGTTTTACCCACCCTTCCAATCACCTTTCTGCTTTAATTTCGATTCAAATTAGTATGTATTTTACCTTAAATACTCTTGTAAATAAGATATTCATTTATATACTTGTACGTCTGCTCGACACAGTTATATCCTAGTCAGACAGGCTTAAAAAAAACCAATGTACATAAACTTTAAAAAGATAAATAAAAAAAATAAGATAAATATGTAAATTCAAAAGGGCGGCAAAAGAGGACTTGACGGACAAACACATTACGTCATGCCTGAGGAACAATGCAAAACGGACAAGATTTCTGTACATCAAAATTTTACAAACCACATTTTTAACATATGCAATACTGCAATAATAAATAATGCAACTTACTGGCTTTTTGAGTACTCTCCGGGAGGTCAGCATCCATATCCGCATACGGCATTTCACCTTCACCTTCATCCTGGGGCCCTGGTTCTGTCTTAATGGAAACCCTCTCTGGGCTTAGATCCATAACACGACCGTGGAAGGTGGAATTATGGAATCTGTTTTAACCCAGAAATAAACTGAAACTGCAAGAAACAGACCGTTGTACTAAGAAAGGGGTCATCCATTAATCACGTGATGTTTTTTAGCAAATTTTTAACCCCCTCCCTCCTCCTGGTGATATGGGGTGAGGTTTCAGACTACCCACCCCCATACCCAAAATCAAGTGTATTTTTTAAAAGTATTTATTCAAAGTATATTGAAATTTTCAGAATATTATCGTGCATTCTTGCCTCACGAACCTCTCGAGCCTCGCGTGATTAATGGACGACCCGAAAGCAACATTATTTTTTTTGAAAGAGCTCTGTAAGTATATTTTGTTTTGGCTGGATTAATTTTCAAAAACATTGATGCGTACGCGCGATAAATATTTAGAAATAAGGATATAATTTTGACTGAAACTTTAAGACAAGACAATTGATAACCGATAACCGAATCGTCATCAATAGTTAGATTACAGTAACCTGACACTCTCTTCCTCTATATCCCTTGAATCTCTATATTATATTTAATCCGCCATTCCGCATTATTCTACGGACACGTATATTCATTAGAAGTCAAAGAGCATGCAATTAATCATTTACTAATGAGCAATCGCTAACTAGTGGCATAGTATTGAGAATGCTCATTGGACTACCGGGTGGAAGGCAAAGTGATCTAAGCCTGTGTGAACAGGCTTGCTTATGAGCATGCTAATTTTGATCCGATCTCAGTTCACGCGTGCGCATTCTTTGCAAAAATTTCAAAAATGGCCCCCTGGAGAGACGAAAAATCCTTGTTTTACGTGATATATTATGGGAATCACGAATATATTTGGAAGACAAGGTCACTAAAATACCCATAATAGATTTCCAAATTCCCAAAAGTTCCTTTACCTCCAAAAGTCAACCACATTCTACAGGGGAATAATATCAGTATTCAGCAATTTTTTCACAATATTATTCCACTGTTTGCTTTGAGAATAGTCCAGTTAATTGGTCACACATCTCCGAAAAACGAAATTTGAGTTGAGTAAGCAGTTATAATATGTAAAAGTGATCCCTCTATCTGGTAAAATACTACTTTTAGAAAATTTAAAATGTCGTACTATGTACCGGACCGTTCTGCTACCAGGTTTTATTTTCGTATTGAGAGTTAGCATATTTAATGTGTAAAATGCAGACGCGTGTAAATAATATTTGATTTATGGCGAGCAATCAAAATCCTTATTATCTTAAAACAACGTACCTATTTGGAGTTGTTTTTTTTTAAAGAAAGACAAACATTCCTGTTACGAATAACCTAACAATAATTTAAAATCTCCCACTTCCACCACAGCAAGCGGAAAATGAGTCTTTTTTCATAATGGAGGACTTAACTAGCAGAGGAAGCGAATCCATGACGCCTGGATGCGAAATCCAATCGCGATGCCAAATCAGCCACTGACTAATCAATTGGACGATCAAAATATACAAACCGGCACACCCATGAAGAGACACTTCCATTTCAATATTGGCAAACAGATTCCCGAACTTGTTGTTATTAGTGTGAAGGTCGCGTTGGGCACCGCGAAGTGTGCATTTGAGATTTCATCTAGAATAAAACTCAACGGTTGTTCAGTTTGATTTAGAACAACGGCCGTGATAATTGGAGTTGCAAGCAATATGAATAGCGCGATTACTACTCGGGTAGAAATTATCAGCAACAGAACTTACCAATATCACCAACAGAAAGCAATGCACAATTAATTTCACTGTGTGGGATGAACGGTGTAAGGTATATTATTATTCGGGAATAAAGTTTGGTAACCGGATGAAAAGAATTAGAGAAATCATGAGTTAGCAATTAATAGTGAGGTTACGTAAAGACAATAATGGACATAGACTAAAAAAATAGAAGAATTTTTTCTAAGTAGGTACTGAACACAAAGCCAAGCGCCGATTTGAGTTGTTATGTATTTGCACAGAACAATGAATCATTAAACCTACATAGAACTTTACACAATACAACATGATTATTTAGCCTTTCCCATACCATGCTAAAAATACCCTCAACAAACCGTCTTATTACACAGCGTAACTCTATGGGATTTGGAAATTAATTCGGATTTTTTTTTAATATTGTTGTGAATATTTTTTATTTGGCTTAAATTAATTTATTGTAATAAAAACATATTGATTTTGTGCCCTAAAACTGAAATATTAAAAAAATAATCATTCATAATAAATAATCAAATATTATTTGAAACGCCCAACAAGGCGGGCGGCTGTGACAGCGACCGCCTAGGGTCACTTTAAGCCTTCAAAATAGCACCATTGTGTCAGAAAGCCAGATGTGGAAGGCGCTAGGTACTAGTAAGGGCTGACACCGACCTACTATCATTTTTTAAATACATTTACAAAAAATACTTTATCGTAAAGAGCTTTTTATGTTTACTGATCTAAGTTAATACCAGATTGAATGGTTTTAACACTAGTTGCGTAGAGAAATAGATTTCAAGAAAAATACAATACTTACGAACACTCGAATTTTATTTTTTTTACAGTTTTACGCAAAAGCAAACCACGAAAAAATAAATTATAATTATTTTGAAGTGAAAAACTTCTTTAGCACCGTTGTGATTTGAAACTGGATGAAACGAAAAAGCGACACTAAAAAAAAAACAGTAAGCAAACCACGAAAAAAAAATGTTATAATTACTTTGAAGTGAAAACTTCTTTAGCACCGTTGTGATTTGAAACTGGATGAAACGAAAAAGCGACACTAAAAGAAAGAATAAGCAAACCACGAAAAAAATAATTTTATAATTATTTTGAAGTGAAAACTTCTTTAGCACCGTTGTGATTTGAAACTGGATGAAACGAAAAAGCGACACAAAAAAATAAACAAAACAAGAAAAAAATAATGTTATAATTACTTTGAAGTGAAAACTTTTTTAGCACCGTTGTGATTTGAAACTAGTTGAAACTAAAAAGCGACACTAAAAAGAAACAATAAGCAAACTACGAAAAAATAATTTTATAATTACTTTGAAGTGAAAATTTCTTTAGCACCGTTGTGATTTGAAACTGGATGAAACGAAAAAGCGGCACAAAAAAGAGACAAACAGCATTTATAAAGAATGGGTTAGAATAATCGGTCTCCTCTTTACGCGGTGCTTCGTAGCCTTCCGACTCTTTTTTCTGAAGGTGTCGCTTCTACTGGTGTGAACTGCACACTAGTATTTTTTATAATACTCGTATGTTTTAACACTTTTCCGAAATTTAAAGATAACCTTTAGGATAAAATTTACTTTTATGAGTAGAAATAGTTTATATAGCAAATTAAAAACATTTATTTCACAGGAACATAACGACAAAAACCAATTAGGTAAATTCTTATTTAAACATTAATCCGACGTGTTTATCATAACAAAATATAAGTAAACATGTAGATGTAAAAGATTTTTACAAAAAAGTAAAACAAAGACTTTGTTATTATATTTACCTACATTTAATGTAATGCATTCGTCTATAGTTAATCTACATTAAATCGTAAAATAGCGACCACACGTCATCTAGTACTAAACGAAACTATAAGAACTTAAGCTGTGGATACTGTAGTGCAGAAATACAGTATTTTTTTACATTAGCTTCACACATGAGGCTCTGAGAAAAATAATAATTTGCTTCAGGTCCTATGTCATCTTTCAGGAGAGATCTTCCTGCTGGAGAGGTCAAAAGTTCTCCCTCAAACAGTCTCTTCCGACCCGGCCAGCCGCGTAGAGCCAGTTGGTAGGCAGACGTACCCGTCGCCAAGATCCGGAACCAAACCTACCCCATGAACCTGGGCACCCCTGCTAAGTCATCAAACGTAACTACTTGATTTATGGCAGAAGTGTTGGTTGTCCAATAAATGGTTTCCGGGGCGGCGGCATGCCGTTATTATGAAAAATATGCATTTTAGAAGATGATCGAAATAGCAAGTTAAACAAAGAGAGTGAGCGTTCTAAAATAGTAAAAAAAAAATTCTTTAAAAAAGTATTCTAAAAATCATAACATTCATTGCAAAGTGTACCTTTAATTCATTGAAACCTAACCATTTATATTTATTGCTACTTCCTTCCATGTAATAATCATTTGTAAAGACGCCACTCTGCTACTGTTTCGATGGAAAGAAAGTCCCTTTTTAAAATAATTATTTTATGGGGGTAGTTTTGGTAATAAAATAAGTAGGTAAGATTCTAAATATTGCACCCGACCCTCACAAAAGAGTTTAATGGTGGTGCAGTAATGTTTACAATCGTATTTTGGATGAAGTATCATGCAGCAGAGAGGATATACCACCAAAATCCTCTATCTCGACAAATACTCCTTGCTTCATTCTTATTTTTAAATCATATAATACTCGTCCAGATAAATCTGAATAAGTAGATGCTTGATTGCGTTACGGTGCACTCTATCGGAGGACTACCGCGAGGTAAGAGATACATTCAAACGTCCTCTTTTAAAAATGATTTATCTGTATATTTCTAATATTCTGTTTCTTGGCGTGGTCTGACTGAAAGTATTTGATTCACTTGACCATGCCACGACTTCCTTGGCTGTTATTCACTTCGCGTCATATATTTCTTTTTGAATGCCCTAACTAAATAAGCGTACCTTTTAATCCCATCCATCAAGTACACTTGACGTGACTTTGTCACTAAACTGCGCTATAAAAAGGTGGAAATTATTATAATTTTTATCGGCTTTGTATCCCTTCCAGATCTCCAAAAATTAACATGGCTCTACCTATAATGTAACTATATGGTTTTACATCACATACATTTCAGGAATCTCATTTATAGAGCATGTCAACAATTATCCTTCCTTTGCCAGTTCAATGCCTTACTTTTCAATTTGGGAGGCGGGTATGGGTGCTGCCGCCCCAGGAACCATTTATTGGATAACCAAAACTTCTATCAAAGGTCACCCCAAGTAGTTAGCTACGTTTCGTGACTTAGTAGGGGTGCCCGGGTTCGTGGGTAGAGATTTGTCCAGGTTTTGGCGGCGGATGCATCTGCCTACCAACTGCATGGCAAGCCGGATCGGGAGAGAATGGTTGAGGGAGTCCTTTTGACTTCTCCAGCTGTACTCTCTCGGAACATCTCCTTTCACCGCAGTGGAAGAGATGGAATTATACGTCCGTCACTCCTGGACACAATGACACGCAGATTCCTACCCACCCCTTATATCCTTTTCCTTCTCAGAACTTCCTAACCATCCTTTCTTAAAAAACCCTCCACTCCATCATCCCAAGGATGACATAGGCCCTGAGGGGAATTATTTTCCTCAGGGCCTCCTGTGTGGAGCTATTGTAAAAAAGCACTGCATTGTCAGTCTTAATCAAGTCTTCCACGAAAAGATTATTTGATAAAAATAAAATTAAATTAAATAAACATTTATTGCTTCTGAACTAATGTGGCATGACTCTGCAAATAACCCAAAACACATAAAACTAAACAAAAAACATCCCCCGTCATCTGATTGTCTACAATCGTAACATTTTGTCGGTAATTTTAAGGAAATGCGCAGAAAGGGATTAAAAAATGACTCTGGTTTGAGGATCAGGTGGTCGGTCGGCCGAACCTTCCGATGTAGTTTCTTATTTTTTTTGTGGCTCTTTTTTAAATGAAAACGGAATGTCAAGCAACCCAACTTTTTTGTAGCAAGATAAATAATATTGTCATCCCTGTTTTCAGACATTTCAAATTAATGAACTAGAAAGCGACGACAAACGTATAATGATGTCAACTTTGAGAAGTAAAATAGTCTCTACAGATAGGCAAAAGGTTTTAACGTTTTATTTTACATCTCTTTTTGTCATACATAACTAAAAGTAGATCGTAATATTGGACGTAGGTTAATGAGGTTGGAATGAATTAATGTTTTGTCTTCTCTGTTATTCCCGTAGAAATTTAAAATTTGTTGTCTCATCTGACAAAGAAATGTGTCGACTTTTAGGAAAACATTTTTTATTATTTTATACAGAATCTTCACAATTTTTTAAATATTTTTTACGGATGCAAAAATATATTTTTTAGGAATACCTAAAATGTAGATTTAATGATTGAAGAATTTGAGGAGTTATTGATGTTTTAAAGAGCGTTGTAAACTAAAATCGCATCGTGGATTGGGGAGTGTTAAGGTGTTATTAAGTAATGGAATGTATAATAAAATATTCAAAATTATTATTCCATTATTAAAAATTACTGACCAAGCTTTTCTTGGCTTACTGTGATAAGAAGTTAACTAAACATTACAAAATCAAATTCTTTTATTTGATCCTGACGTGTGGTTTCTATCACGGCCAATGGTTTTATCCAATTTTCAAATCAATTAATATACCTTTCACTAATTGATTACGAATGTTGATGATTTATCTTGGAGTATTTTGAATGCTCAAAGGTAGAACGGCGGTTTGTCTCATGAGGATTTTACCAAAACCCTAGCATAAAGCATTAGCACGACCAAACCACATCACGTTTACCAAGATTCACGGTTATAAACGATATTTTTTTTCTTTCCGCTCTCCACATCGGGACACAAATTTATAAAACGCGATGATTATTTTTATGTGTACGATTTAACAAATAGTTGCCATTGCAGAAGAAATAATATTTTGGCAATGGCAACATCTTAACATTATCATAGATCACAATCATGGAGGCGTCTGTACTGTCACTGTCATTCGCTAACTCGGTTTTTCGGTCGTTATCTAATCGAAGTTTTTGTTTAGTCTTTTGCAATTCTGAAAAAGTTTTTGAACACATGCATTGATGAAATTACCTTCCTGATTTACGGCAGCACGAACTACCTACCGCAGATGCCAAAGGTTAGCTGGTACAACCCTTTCTCCATCCAAATTAATAGGTACATATATTATGCAATACGAAATTAACACACACAGATATCCTTTATTTTATAAGTTCGTATCTCATTCGGATCCATAAGCTAGTTTTCACGATAATATAATATTGCCACGTATATATATATATGACGTGAGGCACATCGGACTTATTTTCAGTGCATCTGTAAAGCTCTCGGGTATTATATCCTCAAAACGGAATGTCAAATCATCAAACATTCAAACGTACTCGCAATTTTTTTTTTAATTTCCTTACACGTTCACAATCAGTAATCGATACATATTTTAGTATTTTATTAATATTTTAATATAAAATTGAATAAACGTGCAACATTTCCAAATGATGAAGTTGCGTAAAACATTGGGAGACGACAGATGACAAATTATAATGCCCGAAGTCACCTTGAATGTATTAAAACGTTGTGAAAATCGTTACCCAAATTCAACTTGTCCTTTTAATCATCCAGAATTCTTAAGAATAAACTAAATCTATAAAAGAAACATCGTCTATAACCCCCATTATGCGATCTAGCCCAACATACGCCATTTGGTGCACTTTGTTTGAGAATCCATTAGTTGAGAACCGTTTTATGGATGTGTATTTTAAAGGCGTTGATTAAAATAATCACAAAGATGAAAATATGGTTTACCTGGGTATACCAATATTTTGTCTTATGCGGAATGGCGAATGGGAACACGATTATGTCACTTTATAGAGGGAGACAGCGTCAGGTTACTGTCAAATAAATGATGATGAAAACTCGGTCAACCGTTTTCAATTGTCTTATCTCAAAGTTTCAGTCATAATTATATGCTTATTTTCAAATATCCATCTTTGTTTTTAAAGAATAGTCCAAACAAAACACAATATTCAATACTCTTTCAAAAAAATAATGCTGCTTTGTTAATACATCGTTCTGTTTCTTTCATTTTCAGTTATATTTTTGGGCATTAACGAATTCCATAACCCTTCTACGGTCTTGCCATGGATCTACTAAGCCCAGAGATTGTTTCCATCAAGACGGAACCAGGGCCCCAGGAAGGAGGACAAGGTGAAATGTCGTATGCGGATATGGATTTTGACTTTACAGATGTAAAAAAGGAATGTTTACAATATGCGGAGAACACTCGAAAAGCCAGTAAGTTGAATTATTTATTATTGGAGTATTGTATATGATAAAAATGTGGAATATAAAATTTTCACTAAACCACAACAAATTTTTAACTTATCTTATTTGGAATGTAAAATAAGTTACACCATTCTGTGTAAAAAACAAACATAATATTGATTAAAACATAATTTCTCTGGCTTTACAAAACTTCGTACAGATTGTAGAGAAAAATTGTACATCCTTTTTGAAGCATCTTTCTTGAAGCGGACATCATATTTATTAAAAAAATATTTCCACTTGTACACGGTTAATCAACGGTATCTTTATTCATACATGTTTAAAAATCAAAACAAGTTTTTTAGTAGCAGTCCTCGAAAAGGAACGACTGTAATTTCAAATGTAACAAGCCCTTCATCTGGGCATGTCAATGTACATATTGTTGTTTGGTTTTTGTAGGTAGCCCTAAACTGGAGACTACTACCTTTAAGGTAGAACCAGAACCCCGATTTGAAGATGGAGAGGGAATTCCTTATATGGAAATTGACATAGAGCTTCCGGATGTTAAGAAAGAATGCTTGGAACGCTTTCAAAGATTTACCCAGACAACAGGTTAATGCAGATTCGTGCTTTCCATTTTTAACGTTGTTTTTAATTAACAGAGCTTACACACTTATACCTTTATTCGTGTTATTTTTCAGACTCGTTGACGGATCTGACTCACAAAGGAAAAAAATCTTATCCATGTCCCGACTGCAGTTACGCATCTACTAGAATGGATCTTTTGACGACACACATGCGGACTCACAGTGGTGAAAAACCTTTTTCATGTTCAGACTGCAGTTATTCATGTTCTCAAAAGGGAACTTTGACGAGACACTTGCAGACTCATAATGGAGAAAAACCTTTTTCGTGTTCCATTTGCAGTTATTCATGTTCTCAGAGGGGAAGTTTGAAGAAACACATGCTGACTCACAGTAGCAAAAAACCTTTTTCGTGTTCGGTTTGCAGTTTTTCGTCTTCTTACAATTATAGTTTGACGAGACACATGCGGACTCACAGTGGAGACAAACCTTTTTCGTGTTCCGTTTGCAGTTATTCATTTTCTCAAAAGGGTACTTTGATGACTCACATGCTGACACACAGTGGAGAAAAACCTTTTTCGTGTTCCGTATGCAGTTATTCATGTTCTCAGAGGGGATATTTGACGACACACATGCTGACACACAGTGGAGAGAAACCTTTTTTGTGTTCCGTTTGCAGTTATTCATGTTCTCAAAGGGAAAGTTTGAAAAGACACACGATTACTCACAGTGGAGAAAAACCTTATTCATGTCCCCACTGCAACTATTTATGTTCTACAAAGAGTAGTCTTAAACTTCACATGTTTTACCATAGTGTAGAAAAACCGTTTTCTTGTTCTGACTGCAACTATTCATGTTATCGGAAGAGAGATCTAAAACATCACATGCTTACCCACGGTGGAGAACAACCTTACTCATGTCCCGAATGTAACTATTCGTGTTCCAAAAAGCGAAATCTAAAAAGTCACATGTTTACCCACAGTGCAGAAAAACCTTTCTAATGTCCCGAATGCAACTAATCATGTTCTCTGAAAGTATATCTTAAACGTCACACGCATACCCATGGTGCAGAAAAACCCTTTTCGTGTCCCGACTGTAACTTTTCATGTTTTACAAAGGTACATATAAAATTTCACATACTTACCCACAGTGGAGAACAACCTTTTTCGTGTTTTGACTGCGATTATTCATGTTATAGGAAAGCACATCTAAAAAGTCACTTGTTTACCCACAGTGGAGGAAAACTTCTCTGATGTTCCAACAATAACTGTTTTTTTTTCTAGATAGGAAGAATTTGAAAAAAAAACAGCTTAAGGGTGGTAAAGGCGCAATAAATGAAGTATTTTTTAAATGAAAAATATCAAGTTAACTGCAATCATTTCAACTTAATTTCTCACAGGCAGCCCTTTTTGTGTGTTCTTTCTCTATTTATCATTTTTTTTCATAATTCCGCGGTCTGTAGTCCGCGTGCTGTTAATTTTATAATATCAATAAACTGTGTTTATACGCATGTAACCAATTTGAAAGTCTGGTTTTTTAATAGTTAATTAATGATATGAAAATATGTAAAGTGTAATATGAAACCAGAGCATGAAAATAAACGTCAATCTCTATCCATCTAAATTTCAACTTATTCTCCAAGAAGATAAAGATTTATTGAATCTACGGATTAAACAAGATTATAGTAATTAAATCGATTGACTTAGACCTTGGACCATTATCAGATACTTTTTTAGATTTTCATGGCCAAAAGTGTTTTCGTTATTTGTCTGCCGGATCTGCCCTGATGATGGACACTGAATCGCTTTTCGAAACATTGGCTAAAGAAGGAGGTAGCGCAACACGGTATAAAACCCCAAAACAAATAACGAAAAAACTGTTATCATTTTAAATATATTAGGGGTGAATGACAGTTCGATGGTACCTTTTACCGGTAAAATTAAATGACTACATGTTTAATTATGAGATTAATGTAATATGTTGAAAGAACAAAAATTCTAATGTGGATATCCTGTTTTAATATATTTAAGGGCGCCAGATAGTTTAGCATAAATACGAACGAATAGTGGAGTAATAATTTATATGGTAAACCAAAAGGTAATTCTAATGAGTAAAAATGAGATGTTCCGATTTTGAAGTTCCGCCATTTGTTTGGTATAAATATGCGTAGTGAATAAAATTCCTCCCTTGGTCTCGTCAGAATTCTAACTGAAGTTGCAAGCAAGCTGTCGCCTCTTCTATCTGTCAAAGAGCAAGTGGTTGTAATGCCGATTGTGATGCTGACCTCTTCTAGTAGCGATGACGGGATCGTGGTAAGTAGTTGCACAAGTCAGAAGTAAACCGCTACAAGATAATACTATACTATTGCAGAATGAATTTCAATTTGTGCATCTTTCGTATTATCAAATTTAATGGAGTATTTATCCTTAATAACTAAAAGAATACTCTTCACTGATTTACTTCCAAAATATAAATGTGTCAATAATATTATTCTAGTGTCCACAAGTGCGTACCATAAAACCCACTACCCGCCCGCTCTGCTACCTTATACCTGGGCAGGTCCGTTTAACTTATTAAACACTAGCTTGTTCCCGGTATGCGTTGCTAAGCCATTCAATAAATAAATTGTATCTCCCTGCGTGTCCTTTCCCATTCGTCCCGTTTCCCTTCCTCTGCCGAATCCCCTTCCCCTCTCTCGTTCCCAATCCGCCTCCTCCACCTTTCCTCTTCCCACTCCACTCCCCCCTTCCATTCTAAAAAGGAGGATTTTCTGTAAAAAAGGAGGACATTCAGAAATTAAACGAATTTTTTATATTATTTTACTTTATTTTCTATCTTCTATCTCCCCCCACCCCTAAAGTTCGTAGTAAAAACATTTATTATGTTCAGAAAGCAAATTTTCCCGTTCTACGAAAAGAAAAAAAAAATTCACGTGTTTACCCACAATGCAGAAAACCTTTTCATGTCCTGACTGCAACTATTCTTTATCTGGAAAAAAAAAAAACTGAAACGGCACTTGCTGACTCACAGTAGTGAAAAACCTTTTTTATGTCCCCATAGCGACTATTTATGCACTGCTAAACGGTATCTAAAAATTCACATGCTTACCCACAGTGGATAAAAACCCTTTTCATGTCCCAACTGCAATCATAAATGTTGTAAAAAGGAACTTCTTAGAAATCATTTGCTGACTCACGACGATGTAAAACCTTTTACATGTTTCTATCACGACTTAACAACCATGCAAAGCATTCTTCAAAACAATTACAACATGAATATAAATAAAAACAAAGCTGCTGACTGTAGGCCGAAATCAACATCAGCAGAGCGATTTCCTAATTATTGTGATACGAGATCGATCTCGTACGAGATGTGCTGTCAGATTTGTGCATAGATTTCTGCAATTTTGTGTAATTTTCTATGGTTGTCGAAATGTCAATTGCCTTTTCAATGCTAATTTCGCCGGTTTTCAGTAGTTTAAAACACGAAATACTGTAAGAATGCACGATTATTTATCCACTAATGTATGTTTAAAGTTGTATACCGAGGATTTGAGGTTTGCAAAATTTCGTTTCAATTCAAATTCGCATGAATTAGGTAGTTTGTCAAAATTAACCTAAAAACCTATTTTTTGTACGTAAATAGTTGTTTCTTGTACTAATTTTTAAAATGAAGTGTAATTTCCATAATCTTCGCCTAAAAGTGCGGCGGTTAGCGGTTTTTTCGTCCCCAAATATTCAATTGTTCTACAGATGTAGATTTGCCATCGAAATATGTACTAAGCTCCTATTTCTTCAACAGATATCTAGTAGGAGCCGTGCGACGAGCTGGCAGCTGGAGATGATGATTAGTCGGCTGGAAGAGAGACCGACAATGACTTCGGGGCGGCAGCAGGGAAACGATGGCCGCATCAATAACGAATTGGCGTGGTCTTCCCTGGCGGTCGACCTGAATGATATGAAGCTCGGGTGCACGAAGAGTGGCGACAAGTGGCAAGAGGTATGCACTCATTATATTATTACCACTATTATATTTCTATTATTGCAACGAGGTACGGACTTCAATCGGATTACGGATAGAAATAAAAAAATAAATATTTACATTCTTTATTGACATAATTTGAATTTTATTATATTTTCTGTAGTACAAAAATGTCTCTTTATTTCAGACGTGGAGGGATCAGAGAAATGGCGTCAAAAAAAAGGCATCTGGCTTGCGATCGGAGATGATGAAGACCGGAGGTGGCCCCAGCCAGGCACAGCCCTTGACTCCGTTGGAGGAAAGGGTCCTGGCCATCATTGCGGCCGAGGCATTATATGGACGTACTGCCACGAAGTCCGTACATGTAAGTTAACTAATTATTACTGTCATATGGAAGTATTTCACCATCCTCTTGATAGCTTACCCATAGGCCATAGGAATATGTATATTTTTGAATTCCAATTTAAGATTTATTCCCTTATAAAGTCGGAGATTACTATTCTATACCTACTCGAACTTGAGAACGGTGACTACAAATCGGATAAGTTAGCCAAGTTTTCTACCTATAGCGAAGTTTTTATTCATTATTTATTAGTATACATTATCTTACTGATAAACTATCAAGAGAATGATGAAATACCCCCAAAATTTTATTTATTTATAAGAATATTGTACATTGCTTAGTAAGTTATTATCATCTCTTAAGCTTAATAATATAGTTATATTATTATGAAAAACATGTTGACATAAAAGTGTAGCTGGAGAATATGTTATATTATAATAGACTGAGTTGTTTGGTGGTCCGTTCTCTCTGCCTACCCCTGCGGTGAAATGACTTGATGGTTAGACAGTTAGTAAAGTATCAACGGTTCCTGCTTTTAGTTGCAAATTGTTTAGAACTTCATTGTTGATATCATTCATCGACGTGCAACATAAAAATAGTGACCCGGTCACACGATGCTGTGACTAACGAAACACAACGCCATTACCCAACCTTTATAACCAACGCCATCTGTTAATTTGGATACATATCAAATCCACACCGCCCGCTTGCCAGCCTGCTCCCTTTATATATTATATTATTACAGCACCCTTGAGGTGATTTTTCACAAAAACATCGTTATAAAAATCATCCAATTATTATTGTATCAACCAATTTACACAAAACCTTGATGCCTAAACCTACCTCATGAATCACTCTATCTATTGGTGAAAACCTCATGAAAGTTCATTGCGTAGTTTAAAAGATCTAAGCGTACTGACAGCGGGAGCGACTTTGCTTTATACTGTGTCGAATATATAACTGCTTGTGGTATATTTGATGCAGCTTTCAAAGAGAATACAAGGGTGTGCATTGCTCAGTTATTTTAATGATACAAGATAAGCTAATACCTTTCGACTGTTGTTGCAGATTGATTTCATAGTGGAAACAAGTACACCACCATCATCACCACTACCGGAGGTGGAACACTTGCTACAACTGGAAGTGGAGTACGTGGCACATGTCTCGTAGAGGCAGTCCCGCTTGCAAGTAACCGTAAGTACTAAAGCACTGAAATACTAAGTAGTGGAGAGTGTTTTCAAATACTATAAAATGGTATGTGACAACTAACAAACGTTAAAATATTTATTGACTATTTTGTTTCAGCGAATAGAAAGGCGCTCTCCGTAGAAGAGCTTTTGATATTGTTAGAGGAAAGCAGTGAGAGGTGAGGGGCGAGGCAAGAGAGGAAAAGTTGCTCTGCCTGGAAGAGAGGCAGGAGAAGAGAGGGAGAGGCAAGAAGAAGAGAGGAGAGGCAAGAAGAGAGATAGATAGAGAGAGAGAGAGAGAAAAGAGAGGAAGCTCAGCCTAAAGAAGAGCAGACAGGCGGCTGATAATGCAGGTAATTTTAAATGAATATTTGCAACCTTTGAAAGATGAATTTATTTTGATTAATTAGGATAAATTTATAAAAATGCGCTTATACATTTTTATATAAATTGGTGACAATCCTACACCTAGCAATTTGACCTTATTATCATCAAGGTTGTCGTCATCTGCATGGAGTCCTTCAGCAATTCGCCTCAAATTATCTTTGACACACAAGTCTGCTGATTCTGGCATTTATAATTTTAATAGTCATCAGGGGAGTATAATGAAGTACCCGATGCTTGAGTACACAGCTTCTTAGGTGTGTCCCGAGTGTTAGCGTTGTCCTTAGGTAAGACTCTTGACTCACAATCCGAAGGTCGCAGGTTCGAACTCGGCGTGCGCAAATAAATTTTATTGGATTGATTACCCCTTTCACAATTAATTAATTAAAAATAATATATAGTATATTTGCGGCATGTTCCAGAGTGGAAGATACTCTCAGTATCGCCCTGGTGTAAGACCACTGTTCAGAATGAAACGTTGCTTGAAATGGCTTTAGCAGTGTTTGGTGACCAGATCTGAATAGCCAGGTACTAGCCCACCTTCCTCTTCCCCATCTTCTTCCCTTCCCCGCTACCTTCAGCTTCACGACATACCCCAATTGGGGATGCCATAGTCTCACTGGCTCCAGACGGGAGCTGTTCGGGATTCATATAAAAAAAGACTAAAGTAATGCTCAATGCATTTCCGGGCCTTGCAATGTATATTCTGTATATGTGGATTCTTGCGAACCGGGAACCAGGCGCGGCCGGTGCCTTCACTTTTTGGTGGTTCACCGAGTAATTCATTAAAAATTAAAACAAAAGTAGGTAAATAAATAAAAAATAAAATTAGACAGAGCCTAGTAACTCATAACTCGTACAGTGCCCTTGAGGTGATTATTCACAAAAAAAAACGGCGCTATACAAATTATCCATTTATTATTACTATAATTTTATGTAAAAGTTTTCTTTGCGGATTTACTATCTTGGTTGATAATTAAATGTAGTTTTGGCGGGCCATAGGCTATAATTCTGCTTTTATTTTCATGGTTCATATATTCTTAATATAGTCTACAATATACAACTAATACAAAACTCTAAGTGACCAGCTCAGATATGGGAGCCGCATCGAAGCCAGAGTAAAGTTAGCCTCTCAAAAACTGAGTGTACTGTACAAGATACTTTAATAGTACACAACTGCTAACCCTGTACAAATCACAAGTGTGCCCCACGGTTGAATTTAGCAGCCACCTCTGGTCTAGGGCTCTAAAATACCTGAAAAATACCCTAGTCATCCGTTTCATAGATTCTCCCATCTTAACAGATGGATTGCAATCTTTAGAGCACAGGCGTCGGGTGGGAATGCTATCCTTGTTCTACCGGTATTACAATGGAAGATGCTCCAAGGAACTAGCGTCAGTGACCCCTAAGGCACCGGTGCATAGTCGGGAAACACACAAAATGCGGGCCCAATATATGTACATGGTTGACATTTGTCACATGAGAACGGGTCGCTTCTCTGACTCGTTCTTGTATTCAACAGCTCGGCTGTGAAACGATTTGCCTGCCTCCGTGTTTCCTCCTTCCTATAACATGGGTCTCTTCAAGACCATTGGAGGACCCACCACTTACCCGCCCGGTAATAGGTAACAGATGGTTACCCCTTCAAGGCTCTTGCAAGGACTCTAATTTTTTTTGTATATAAAGATTCTACATTTAATTAAACGATACTAGACCTCCATTGCCCTCGCATACGTTGTAAGGCAGCAGTATGCAGGTGCTAATATGTACAATGGTTAGTAATTGTGAATAAAATCTCACCTGGATTTTAGATAAAGGAATGAAAACAGTGTAAGAAAACAAAATGTAGGCACTATGCTTACCCTGACATATTTATGTACATAATGCATCAAGCAAGATTCAAAACATAATGATAATACCAAGGTAGACGAGAGACCGCAAACGGAGAGACCATTGAAGTACCCACCACTGTCCCACCCCGGTATAGGCAACTTATGGTCGCCCCTTCGGGGTTCTCACAAGAATCTAATTTTTTTGAATAAACGGCTCTACATTTAATGTAACGAATCTAGACCTTCAATGTCCCCTCATACTGTGTTAGGTGGCGGTATGCGGTCGCGCCTACAGGACTGTACTGTAATGGTCAAAAACTAATACTACTGGTGTTAGTAGACATAAATGTATAAAAAGAGAAAACAAAATATTTAATACATTATAAACAGAGGGAGACCACACACTCCGTGACTGCAGGCATCTGCGTGTAAAGACAAAAAAAAGAAAAAGAATCATAAGTTGAAAACAAAACATAAAACGGAAAAAGACAACCGTCATGACCATCGTGAGCCCGGCGGTCCCCCAGAGAATGTATGAGGTTTTTAGTCCAACGTCACGGCACCCAGTGGAGTCGTCCTTTAGCCAGCCAGCCGGTGGTGCCTAGAAGAAGTAAATGGACTACAAAATGAAGACCCTAGGGAGAAAAGCGTCGGGTGGCCGGAGGGGGGACGGACAGACCTCCGGAACGGAGAGACCATTGAAGTACCCACCACTGTCCCACCCCGGTATAGGCAACTTATGGTCGCCCCTTCGGAGTTCTCGCAAGAATCTAATTTTTTTGAATAAATGGCTCTACTTAATGTAACGAATCTAGACCTTCAATGTCCCCTCATACTGTGTTAGGTGGCGGTATGCGGGCGCGCCTACAGGACTGTACTGTAATGGTCAATCTCTACAATTCTAAAGCTCATGGAGGTGTCAATGCAAAAGCAGTGAGCCTCATGGACAGTCGAACAAGTTGTTAGTAACATCAACAAAAAAATAAAGTAATCAAAATGACAGCAGCCGTCATGAGTAATTAGCTCATGACAGCGGGAGACATGACCATACATAATCCGGCGGGCGGCACCGAGCACTGTACGTTAAAAAGAAGGAAACAAGTAAAATAACATATATACAGATAAGAACCGGTGTCACCGCAACCTGGCTGCCGGCAGTCCCCGAGACAGTGAAGGAGGCTGATTGTCCGGCCTCCCCACAACCGGCAGCGTCGTCCTTAAGCCAGCTAGCCGGTGGTGCCTAGACGACAGTAAGTGGAAAACATGAAGAAGACCCTAGGGAGAGAAGCGTCGGGTCGCCGGAGGCGGGACGGACGGCTTTCGGATGTCGTTCAGCCTTCTCCCCAGCCTCTTCATGTCACGGGGTGTGGCGCGGCAAACAGGTGCAGCTCCACCAGTTCTAGATGACCGGCCATGGTACGTAGGCGGGGACACGGTCCAGGGTCCAACCCCTTATATGGGGAGAAGGACGGTACAAAAACGAACAACGGAGTTCAGTTCTCATAGTACAGCATAACTGAAAAGAAATGTATATGTATAAGCGTAGAAAACCGCAAAACATAAAAAAATAAATAAACAAGAGCGTGTGGGAGTCATCGCTAGGCGTTTAATTGCACCAAATAACGAAAAATAAATCATAAGCATGTAAAGTAAAGAAAACATAAAATAAACATGAGCGTTGAATAACGCAGGGCCTGTGTAATCCAGAAAAAATAAACATAAAAATGTAAAAGCATAAAAAACATAAAATATAAATGCAAACAATAAACATAAAAATGAAAAAAATAAATAAATAAAACTGTACATCCTGGGCAGAGTTTGTAAAAGAATAGAAGCAAGAAAAGTCAGTGGTAAGTCAGGAACAAGTACACCTGGTGTCAAAATCTACTAATCAGCGACTCTAAGCTCAGGCCATCTCTCAACCCAGATCCTTGTAAAGTTCCTCAGGCACTCGAAATTCGTCTTGTTCGAAACCAGATCAGTGTTCCACACTGGTCTGATTGGTACGTCCAAACCATCGAGCATTTCCTCTCTTGCGTCCGTCATTATCTCACACTGCCACAGAATGTGCTCCGCCGACTGGTTCGTGCACCCGCAGGCGCAGTTGGGGTGAGGGGACAGGGAGAGGGCATGAAGTCTCCCCCTGAATTCCCCGTGGCCGGATAGAAGCTGGGTGATGTGGTGGTCCAACTTGAGAAAGACCCCTTCCATTCTGACTTTAACTGATGGGAAGAAGGAGAAAGTCCATCTTCCCTTATTCGTTCTATCCCAACGGACCTGCCACTCCTGGAGCGACAGATCCCTCATTTGACGAAGCAGCCCAGGGAGAGTCCCCGGCCCGCCCGGTGTCAGAACAACGCCTAGGTGAGTGGCCGGGGTTCCTCTGGTTAATTTCTGCTTAGTGAGCACTTCCCTGATTTCCAGATCGATTGGCAAAATGCCAGCCAAAACGGGTAAAGCTTCCGAAGCAACGGTTCTATACGCACCAGAGAGTGCCAGCAAGGGGGTTCGTTGGCCTCGCCTGAGAGCTAAGAGAATCAGCGAATTGTCCAGGCGGTGCTCCCACACAGAGGCGGCATACGAGACTTGCGCCACGTACACGCACCTATATAGTGTTCGCAGAGCCGGATTACGCAATCCCCACTCAGCTGTGGAGAGTCTCCTCAGCTTCAAGAAGAGAGCCTGGGCCTTGCTGGATACTTCTTTGACGTGAGCCAGAAAAGAGGACGATCGATCTAGAGTAACTCCTAAATATTTCACTGTTTCAAAAAAGCGGATGTTAGAATCTCCCATTCTGATGGTAGGATTTCTTGCTCTACTGAGAGAGCCCTTCATCAGGAGGCCCTTGGTCTTGTGGGGAGCGAAGGTCATCTTGTTTCTTTCACCCCAGTCCAGGAACATCTGCAAACCTTCACTGCCTTTACTCTCCACTTCCTTTCTGCTGTCCCCAGCGACCAGATACAACTTATCATCAGCGTAGTCGACAGCGATACATCCTTCAGGCAAGGGTAACCTGGAGGAGTCGTCAAAGGAGATGTTCCACAGGTCGGGTCCAAGGATGGAGCCCTGCGGGCATCCCATGTCGGCTTCCCTCTGGATACAAAACTCACCGAAACTGATCGTAATGGTACGATCAGAGAGGTAGTCATCGATGGCTTGGAACAGTAAGTTGGAACACCGCCTGTTTTTCACCTTTGTACGTATCATTGCCCACCAGGCGTGATCGAAGGCACCAGTGATATCGAGGAATATTGCAACTACATACCTCTTTGGGCAAGCCTTCACCCATTCAAGCGCATACGACAGGGCGTGCACCGTGGATTTCCCGGGGACGAAACCGAACTGGAGGTCACTGGCCGGGGACAAGGTTTGACGGAGCCGCTCCCTCAGTAATTTCTCCAGGATCTTGCCTAAAACGGGAAGCAGCGTTATCGGCCGGTAGGCCTTGATGTCGGTGAGTGGTTTATCGTTCCCCTAGGTATAATCCGGAGCACGCCACGCTTCCACTCAGAGGGGAAAACTCCCCTCCTCAAGCACGTGTCCATCACCTGGAAGAGCTCCTCCTTGGCGTGGACCCAAACTTGCTTCGCTATTACGCCATTGAGCCTGTCATGCCCTGGTGCCTTCTTAGGACCCAAACCCTTAATTATCACATCAATTTCTGCCTTAGTGACTCTAATGAAGTTATCCTCTTGGGCGAGGACTCTAGGTGGCAGCCGTGACAGATTTCTTATCTGTTTATGGTGGTCACTTTCCCGAATTACTGATTCTACAGGAACTAACTCACCCAATAGTGTTTCGAGTGTGGAGGCCACATCCACTGTCTCAGCGTTCCTCCCATCTGTTATCCCAATTACTGTTGACAAATATCGGTCAGAACCTTTCCCGGATTTTTCAATCGCGCTGTGGATTTCCCACGGGTTGGCGTTACCCACGTTTTTAACCCAATTATGCCAAGCAGCTCGTTTCGCTAGGAGAACAGCCCGTTTGAAGGCCGACCTGGCAGATCTGAGGCCCGCCTGAAGTGCAACCGTTTCCTCCTCCGTACAGCCGCCACTCCTGGACAGCCCCAGCGCCCTGTAGGCCCTCTTGTAGGCCCCCTTCAGCGAAGTCAGCTCAGGTGACCACCACGGCGTCCTAATACTAGTCTTTGGGTTTAATCTTCCCAAAGACGAGTTGGCAGCAGATACAACCGCCTTATTGAAAAAATTCCCCAAATTATCCGGATCAGTAGCTGCTACGTGGTGAAAATCCCTTAGCGTATCTCGTAGCGCTTCCCCAAAGTTATCCCAGTTCGCCCTAGTGGTGTTGAAGTTCCAGGAGGATCTTGGAGCTTCAGTTTTATTTACACCAACCGTAAAAGTGATTAACCTATGATCCGAATTTATTGCGCACTCATGGACTGTCCACTTTGAAATCCTGGTCGCAACAGATCCAGAGCAAAGAGTTAGATCAATGTTGCTCTCACCATGTATGTTCGAAAAGGTACAAAAAGAACTCTGTTCATTAATAATGCTAAGACCTTGCGCGGCAATCAGGTCCTCAACGGCGTCTGAACGTTCCGTCCTACGATCACTAGTATCGAACCATAATGGTGAGCGTGCGTTAAAGTCACCTCCGATAACTATGTTACGGCCTTTAAGCGCGTTGAGCGCGCGCGTCAGACTCAGGATGTGGGGTCCAACCGGGTTCCCAAATTTAAAGTAAACTGAGATCAAGAAGATCTCAGTATCGCCAAATCTAATACATACACAGGTTTGGTACTCATCAGAAAAACCAGCCAGAAGGAGGGGACTGATCAAGGAGGTGTTGATCAGGACTCCCGCCCCTGGAGAGCGGCCAACTTCGAGTACCGCACCCGGAAAATTAATTGGGGTCTTACCTTCCCAGGTGTACTGTTCCTGAATGAGCAAAATGTCAATGTTGAGGTCAGACATGACCCTCAGCACCTCCAGCGTGGCCATCCGGGATCTCTGGAGGTTAATCTGACCTAGGGAGAGGGGATTAGGACGAGCCATAATCAGTCATACGGAAGGCTGCTTCCACTGCTGCTTTTTGGGCCGGGCAGTTCCTATCACCCGTCGGGTGATCCGCCGGCTTCTTAAAGCGCGTACAAGTAGCGCAGACAGCGGGATGTGCCTTCTTGGGGCAAGTCTCAAGGTCGTGCCCCAAAGCGGCGCAGTGGCGGCACGATACTTGGTCTTGAGAGCAACTCTTCGATATGTGACCATATTGGTGACATTTGAAGCAACGAGTGGCTCCTGTATAATCCCGTACGCGGCAAGCAGTCCAGCCAAGGAAGCACATCCCGCTGTCCAGTAGTACCTTTCTGGCGGCCGGATGGCACGTCAGAACCATATTCATGGTCGGATTATCCCTCTTCCCAAAGAGGGAGACCCGCCTCATCGTACGAAGATGGTCTTCCATACTCAGGGTTGTCTGCCCATCAAGGTTGTTGCTGTATATCTCCGTGAATAGGGCTTGGTCCGATGCTGGTTCCCCCTTCGGAACATTGTACACGACGATTTTAGGCAAACGTCCCAATGGGGTGACCATTTTAAGGCCGCTGGCTGCCAGTTTGGATCCAGCCTTTAAGATATTATCTAGGTCCTTCTTCCCTTTCGCTTGAAGGGCCATGCCTGCGCCTTTAATCTTCCTAGTCCGTACGATTTGAAAGTCATCTACCCTTGGGTTGATGACCTTTTCGAGGTCTTTCTGGGTACCTTCCGATGTTTTCCCTTCAGGAGCATCCGGATAGACGAGAATAGTCAATGGTTTAGGAGGGATGGGGCGTTCATAACCATTAATTAAGACTTTCTTTGAGTTCGGCAAGCCGGCAGCAGCACTTGCATAGGATCTCAATTGAGGTTCCTGGATTACTGGTGGGCGCACCTTAATAACAGAGTCCAGCTTCTGGTTCAAGCTGGACTGGGCGTTAAGCATTTGGTCGATAGTGGAGCTCTTGGTGGTCATAGTATTTAGATCCAGCATCAAGTTAGTAATATCATTCATTAAGTCGTCCAAAATAACGTTGAGGGCACTCTTGTCAGCCTTATTCAATTTATTCGTACCGTCCATGACAATCATACGTATTTTATGGCACTTCTCCATAGCTGGTATCACCCTTTTTGAGGATTCTACAAGACTCTTCAGGCTATTAGGAGAGTCAAGCCGTTGTCTCTTCTTACTTCCTTGGATGGGGGTTGGGGGGTGAATGCCGATAATGGCTGCCCCACTGGTGCCAGGTATTGGTACGCCTGTCTCAACGTGTATAACGCGCTCAACCTCCATTTCCGAGTCCGTATCGGAACCAAGGTCGGTAGTTTTGACTTTGTCGGTAGTCTTTCTTAGCTTCCTTTTACTCTTGGGAGGATCCCCCTCGGTCAAGGACTTGCTGAGGGCCTCTATCGTTGAGGAAATCGTCTGTTTCCAAGCTTCTGAGGATTTCCCCGGGTCGGGACCGGCGCCATCCGACTCGCCTTCCGAAACTGGGTCGGATCCCATTTTAGAAAATTTTCCCTAAAAAAAGGGAAAATTCCCTCAAAATTCCCCAAAAATGGGGAAAAAATGGAAAAAAGTATCACTAGACGCGGAATTTTATTCTGCGTCGAAAGGGAATGTTAACAGCACAAAAAAGTAACGTTGATGCACTGTTTTTTTAGAAAAAACAGCAAAAAAAACACAGTTTTTGGACAAAAGTACCAAAATATACACTAAAATTCGTCCTTTTCTGGGTACCGAGGTACCATTAGACGCAGGAAAATTTTCCGCTTCGAGTAGCACCTGTAATGTCTCAAAAAAATACAAATTGACGCAGGATTGCACAAAAAACAATTGTTAAGAACCACGAGGAACTCTGTGGAAGCCTCTAGAAGTTTTAGTAACGTGGCAATATTAAAAACACATAAAACACCCCCAAGATCAACACGGATCCTAGGTATCCGGGTGTCACTAGACCCGGAAGAAAATTCCGCGTCGAATAGTATTAGTCTCGTCACAAAAAAACTTAAAAGTAGGTACAAATAACACAAAAAACACTTTTAAAAAAGTTGAAATATTAAAATGTATTTTAAATGCACTAATTTAGTCTACTTTGAACGGGTTTTTTTTTATACACATATAGTTTTATAAACTACACCTGGTATCGACAATGGATACCACGAGATATGGCGTTGTCGCCCACAACGATTGAAGTTTTGAACGGAGAGACCAGTGTTCATTCCTTCCTCTCCTCCAAAAGACCCTCCACACAGCATCTCAGATGACGTAGGCCCTGAGGGAAATTATTTTCCTCAGGGCCTCCTGTGTGGAGTTAATGTAGAAAAAATACACTTACACTGAAAATTTTGTATTAAAATACATATTAAAAACATGTTAACAACCTATTCAACAACATTCCTTTTTCCGTTTTCTGCGTACGTTGAGACCTATAGGGCATAATTATGCACATTTTCAATTTCCTAATAAACAATACAAAAAAAATATTAAAAAATATTTTTGTTTTATTAAAACCCCAATGAAGCCTAATCCATTCTTAAATATTTTTTTTTCTCGTTCAACAATAATTCAGGTCTGAACGGGTTAAAATAATCTGCGCAATTTTATAATTAAAAATATTATGTAATGATGAGCTGCAAAATGTTGTTTAATTTTGTTGGCGGTTCGGTGCACGAGTGCACTTTAGGACGGGCCGCGCCTGCCGGGAACTGCATTTAATATTGGCGTTATCACGTACGGACGCAGTAGAAATGCCTTCGATGCATCCTACCACTCCTGGAAATTGAAATTTTTCGTTAAGTCTAAAATAAATAACAGTACATTATATATTATACAACTAATGAGGTATATTTTATTTGTTTCAGAATCACACACACTGTACACCATTTTTGGGATTTGCAACAAAATATATTTTTTACTAAAACATACCCTTTGTTTAACTTTATTTCGTTGTATGTTTAGGGAGAGTACCCAAACTACAAACTACGTGACCTCTTCGGAGGGGGGGGGGTCTTCAAAATGTCACGCTTGGTACAAATGAGCGGCAGTTTGCTTAGGATTTTGGTCACCAGGGGGGGGGGGGGTTAAAAATTGCAAATAATTGGTCACGTAGTATGGGTACGTTCCCTTACATACTCTGTATGTACTCTGCCAATAAACTATCCAATAGGGATGCAATAAGGACACTACTGGACTGATATGACGACTAACAGCCGTTTGCGATACACAGATGTGTGTAGCATGAATCTACAAATTCTTTCAAAGATAAGCAAACACTTCTGTAAAATTAACTGCATTGTCAGCCACCTATTCTCCTCCAGGCGGAGGTCCTTCTCCTCTCTCTTCTCCCACCTCTTATAGACAAAGCCACCTTTCCTCTCTTGCCTCTCCCCTCGCCTCGCTCGCCACTCTACTTTCCTCAACCAACAGGAAACACTCTTATGTGGAGAACTTTTCTATTAGCTGAAACAAAATAATCAATAATTAATTACTTTAACATTCGTTATTTGTCTCTAAGCATATTTTTATATTATTTCCAAACTCTCATTACTATTTATTATTTCGGTGCTAAAGTACTTTTTTTTACATTAACTCCACACAGGAGGCCCCGAGGAAAATAATTTCCCTCAGGGCCTATGTCATCTTTGAAGACGCTGTGTGGAGGGTCTTATTGAGGAAAGGAAGGAGTGAACAAGGGTCTTGAAGAGACCCATGTTGTGGGAGGGAGGAAACAGAGGCCGGCAAATCGTTCCACAGCCGAGCATAGAAACGACCCGTTCTCATGTGACTAATGACAACCGTGTACAAATATTGGGCGCGTGTTTCCCGACTATGCACCGGTGTCGAGGGGATCAATGACGCTAGTTCCTCTTCCATTGTAATACCGATAGAACAAGGACAGCTTTCCCACCTGACGCCTGTGCTCTAAAGATTGCAGTCTGTCAGATTGCGTTAAGATGGGAGAACCTATCAAACAGACCGCCCGTTTCTGCAAGGGTCAAGGGTTTTTTAGGTATTTTGGAGCTCCAGACCAGAGGTGGCTGCCAAATTCAACCATGGGGCGCACTTGCGATTTGTACAGGGTTAGCAGTTGTGTACTATTAAAGTATCTGCGGGCCCTGTACAGTATGCCCAGTTTCTGAGAGGCCAACTTAACTCTGGTTTCGATGGAGCCCCCGTATTTCAAATACCCTTATGGGCATTTGAAAGAGGGACTGCCTCATCGGTGCTTGGAACATGGGACGACGTTAACTTGCTCCATTTCCAGTGATGATGATGATGATGGAGTCCTCGATTCCAATAGGAAGTGAATCTACAATAACCGTCAAAAGGAATTAGCTTTTCCACGCGCCCAACATTTGTACTATGTTTGTACTACACGCGCCCAATGTTTAATATTTGTCACATACCATTTTATAGTATTTGAAAACACTCTCCACTACTTAGTATTTCAGTGCTTTAGTACTTACGGTTACTTGCAAGCGGGACTGCCTCTACGGGACATGGGGCCACGTACTCCACTTCCAGTTGTAGCAAGTGTTCCACCTCCGGTAGTGGTGATGATGGTGGTGTACTTGTTTCCACTATGAAATCAATCTGCAACAACAGTCGAAAGGTATTAGCTTATCTTGTATCTGAGCAATGCACACCCTTGTATTCTCTTTGAAAGCTGCACCAAATATACCACAAGCAGTCATATATTAGACATAGTATAAAGCAAAGTCGCTCCCGCTGTCTGTACGCGTAGATCTTTTAAACTACGCAATGGATTTTCATGCTGTTTTCACCGATAGATAGAGTGATTCATGAGGTAGGTTTAGGTATCAAGGTCTTGTGTAAATTGATTGAAATATATTATATAAAGGGAGCGGGCGGTGTGGATTTGATATGTATGCAAATTAACAGATGGCGTTGGTTACAAAGGTTGGGTAACATTTTCAGTAGATGGCATTGTGTTTCGTTAACCACAGCAACGTGTGGCCGGGTCACATAGTATTTTTATATTGCATGTCGATGAATGATATCAATAATGAAGTTCTAAACAATTTGCAACTAAAAGCTTACAGTTGATACTTTACTAACCGTCTAACCATCAAGTCATTTCTCCGCAGGGGTAGGCAGAGATAACGGACTGCCAAACAACTCAGTCTATTATAATATAACATATTCTCCAGCTACATTTTTATGTCAACACGATTTTCATAATAATACTAGCTGGTACCCGGCATGCGTTGCTGTGCCATTTAATAAAGAAATTGTTTTTCCTTGAGTGTCCTTTCCCATTCGTCCCGTTCCCCTTCCGCCTCCCCTTTTTTTCTCCCGTTCCCACTCCGTCGCCTCCACCTTCCCTCTCCCCACTCCACTCCCCCCCCCCCTTCCCCCGTTCCGCGAGTTCCCCTCCCCCCTCCAAGGTCCCCTCCCCCCTCCCAGGTCCCCTCCCCCCTCCCAGGTTCCCCTCCCACGTCTCTCCCTCCCTGCCGCTCTCCATAGCAATAGCCTCATCCTCGCGTGCCACCAATAGCAATTTTTTTTGTACAAATTTCATAATGCCAGAGCTCACCTGAAGTTTTATAAAAACCTTGTCCTGACAATAACGAACACACAAAAAAAAATTATCCAATTTGGTGCAGTCGTTCGAAAGTTATGCGCCAACACATTCAGCGATTAATTTTTATATTATAGATTACTATATTATTAAGCCCTTATAATCTTAAAGCCCTTGAAATAGAAAAGTCATTAAAAATAAATAAAACCAATTTACTTAATAAACAATTAGATTTGTCTAACACCCCCTTTTGTAAATATTTCCATTACCCCCGCCCACGTTCACCCCTCCCTCTTAGGCACCTCCCTCCTCGCCCCCACCTAGGTTGATGTTCTGTCTCGCTCTTCTAATTTTCTTTTAAATACCATGTTTATCTGTATTATGTTCAATATATTTTTATTCACCCCTGAGGAAGGTTCAGGACAAAACGAAACCGGTTGGATAAAGAAATAATAAAGTGGAATTGAAACAAAGTTATTATAAGGTGATTTAGCAGGGGTGCCCGGGTTCATGGGGTGAGGTTTGTCTAGGTCTTGGAGGCGGATGACCAGGACATACTGAACCCCAGATTCCTACCCACCCCTTAAACCCTTTTCCTTCCCAGAACTCTCCTCTCCTTCCTTTCCTCAAAAAAACCCTCCACACAGCATCCCCAAAGATGACATAGACCCTGAGGGAAATTATTTTCCTCAGGGCCTCCTGTGTGGAGCTCTTGTAAAAAAAAAAAAAAATTAATTGTGTTTATTATAATTATGTATTCCCACAAAGTGTTTGCTACATGTGAAGATTTTATATTATTAAGCTTAAGTGATGATAATAACTTACTTAGGGGGTATTTCACCATAGGATAATGGATACTAATAAATAATGAATAAATACTTCGCTATAGGTAGAAAACTTGGCTAACTTATCCGATTTGTAGTCACCGTTCTTAAGTTAGAGTAGGTATAGAATAGTAAGCTCCGACTTTATAAGGAAATAAATCTTAAACTGGAATTCGAAAATAAACATATTCCTATGGCCTATGGGTAAGCTATCAAGAGGATGGTGAAATACTTCCAAATTACAGTAATAATAAGTTAACTTACAGGTACGGACTCCGTGGCAGTACATCCATATACTGCCTCGGCCGAAATGATAGCCAGGACCCTTTCCTCCAACGGAGTCAAGGGCTGTGCCCGGCTGGGGCCACCTCCGGTCTTCAACATCTCGGATCGCAAGCCGGATGCCTTTTTTTAACAGCGTTTCATTGATCCCTCCATGTCTGAAATAAAGAGACATTTTTGTACTACAGAAAATATAATAAAATTCAAATTATGTATATCAATAAAGAATGTTGAAATATAAAATTTTTATTTCAATCCGTAATCCAATTGAAGTCCGTGACTGGTTGTAATAATAGAAACATAATAGTGATAATAATATAATGAGTGCATACCTGTTGCCACCTGTCGCCACTCTTCGTGCACCCCAGCTCCATAGCATTCAGGTCAACCGCCAGGGAAGACCACGCCGATTCGTTATTGATGCGGCCATCTTTTCCCTGGTGTCGCCCTGAAGCCATTGCTGGTCTCTCTTCCAGCCGACTTATCATGGTCTCCAGCTGCCCGCTCGACACACGCCTCCTACTCGAACTAGACATCTGTTGAAGAAATATGAGTTTAATTTAAAGAATTGTTTCGTTAAATTAACTTTATACATATCTCGATGGCAATTCTACATCTGTAGAACAATTGAATATTCGGGGACGAAAAAACCGCTAACCGCCGCACTTTTAGGCAAAGATTATGGAAATTACACTTCATTTCAAAAATTAGTACAAGAAACAACTATTTACGTACAAAAACATAGGTTTTTAGGTTAATTTTGACAAACTACCTAATTCATGCGAATTTGAATTGAAACGAAATTTTGCAAACGTCAAATCCTTGGTATACAACTTTAAACATACATTAGTGGATAAATAATCGTGCATTCTTACAGTATTTCGTGTTTTAAACTACTGAAAACCGGCGAAATTAGCATTGAAAAGGCAATAATAGGCAATTGACATTTCGACAACCATAGAAAATTACACAAAATTGCAGAAATCTATGCACAAATCTGACAGCACATCTCGTACGAGATAGATCTCGTATCACAATAATTAGGAAATCGCTCTGCAGATGAGAGTAGAGATGTCATTGGAGGGGACCCCACCACTTTCCCAACGGCGTTATAAGGAAACATATGGTTTCCTCCTTCACCGCACACGTCAAGACTCTATTTTTTTTTTGAACGAAGCTACATTTATTTGAACGACTCTAGACCCTCCAATGTCCATGCATACGGGGTTAGTAAGCAGTATGCAAGTACTTACATTAACATTATACAAAAGATAAATAAAAGTAGCAGCCCGTGGAATGATTCTTCTGAAATCTATAGAGAAAAATATATACAGATAAAGGTGTTAGTAAATAAAGAAAAATAAGAGCTGCGCCCGGTTGAGGAGACCTAGTTAAGATATATAACGAAAAAGTAACAGTAATAATATAATGCAAGTATTTGCAAAAATAACTGAGAGAAGAAAAGGCATAAAAATAAAATATCTATACAGAGAAGGTATTCCACAAACCACCAGGCAGTCCCAATGACAATGTGTATGGCTATCGGCCCAACCGCAGACGAAACCCGGAGTCCGCGCCCTTTAGCCGACTCACCGATTTTGCCACGAAGAAATATATGTGGGAAAGAAGAGGAAGTTTTTGAAGACTCGGGGAAAAGATCAGCGTCGGATTGTCGGAGGGGGGGCGGAAGGACGTCGAGACCACGCGGCTGTTCCTCAGGCCTACCCATATCATTGGGGGAGGCGCGGGAGGATCGCAGAAAAACCGCTCCAGTATGGGTTCGCCTGGCTGTACGCACGGACGGGGTCTATCCCACCCCCTTTTATGGGGTGACGACGATACATAAATATGTACAGTTCAGCTGCACCACCAAAATATGGAACTAAAGCTAATGTAAAGTTAAAAAAAAAATGAAAAAAACAATTATATATTAGAAACATAATTGTTGTATGATTACAGAAGTCATAATATATTGGGCGATGGCGTCTTCACCACCATCGCCCTCCAAGATAGAACATGGCCTGTTGAAGTAAAGCATAAATCAGTTTTAGCAGAAACGTTAGGAGATCATGGATGCCTGTAAACGGTGTGAAGTTAGAGCTAAAAGAAAATAATTAAAACAAGAAAAGAAAATGTTTCAGTACATACATAAGTCAAAACGAAACCAGTAATTTACAGGTCACAAAAGTAATTTTATAAACAGTTCGAAGCGTATACAGTAGTGAAGAGTAATGGAGGATATACCAAGGGAGACAGGAGCAATACGTGTAGCACCTGAAACAAAGATGAATTTAGTCTAGATCGGCGACTCTAAGTACAGACCATCTCTCCACCCAAGACTTGACAAACTTTTTCAGGCACTCGAAATTCTCTTTATTCGACACAAGGTCAGCGTTCCACGCTGGTCTTGTTGTTCCGCGCAAGCCATCCAACATTTCCTCTCGTGCTTCTTTCATCAACTCGCAGTGCCACAGAATGTGCCTGGCATCCTGGTTAGTATCACCACATGCACAGTTTGGATGGGGAGAAAGGGTCAAGCTATGTAGCCGACCCCTGAATTCCCCATGTCCGGAGAGCATCTGTGTCATGTAGTGATTCAGTTTAATGTGTGCCCCTTCCATTCTGAATTTAACTGAAGGGAAGAAGGAGAAAGTCCATCTGCCCTTCGTCGACCTATCCCATCGTTCTTGCCATACACTCAGAGTCCTTTCGCGCATCGCTTTGAGCAAGCCGGGGAGGGCCACGTCTCCTCCCGGTGTCAGTTCGACTCCAAGGTGGACAGCAGCCCTGCCTCTAATAAGTTCCTTTTTTGTCAATATTTCCCTAATTGCAAGGTCAATCGGCAAAACGCCGGCCAGAACCGGTAATGCATCTGAAGCTACAGTCCTATAAGCGCCCGAGAGCGCCAACAGGGGAGTCCGCTGGCCTCGTTTAAGAGCCGAGTTTATCAAGACATTATCCAGGCGATGCTCCCACACGGAGGCAGCATACGAGACTTGCGTCACATATACCCCCTCGTACAACAGGCGAATCGCCGGAGAACGCAATCCCCACTCGGCTGTTGAGATTCTTCTCAGTTTCTGAAACAAGGCCTGGGCCCTATCGGAGACGTTCTTGACGTGGGCTAGGAACGAAGAAGATCTATCCATAATGACGCCTAAATACCTGGTGTTTTCTGCAAATCGAATGGATGAGTCTCCCATTCTAATGAAGGGGTTCCTGCCTCGGCTAAGCATGCCCTTCATGAGGAGACCCACGGTCTTGTGGGGAACGAAGTTGAGTCTGTTTCTCTTTCCCCATTCAAGGATCACTTTTAAACCTTCTTCAGCCTTATATTCCACTTCCCTTCTACTGTCCCCAGAGACCAAATACAATTTGTCATCTACGTAGTCGACCGATGTACAACCTTCAGGTAAGGGTAACCTGGAGGAGTCGTCGAACAAGATTTTCCACAGGTCGGGTCCGAGGACCGACCCCTGCGGACATCCCATGTCGACTGTTCGGGTGATTAAAACGTCCCCGTGCCCTATGATAACTGTCCTACCATTTAGATAGTCACTAATAATATCAAACAGTTTACGCGGGCAATTCCTGCTTTTCAGCTTGGTAAGTATCATCGGCCACCACGCGTGATCAAAGGCACCCGAGATATCCAAGAAGATGCCTATGACGTACCTCTTTGGACATACCCTCACCCATTCAAGCGCATGCTTAATGGCGTGCTCCGTGGATTTGCCCGGGATGAAGCCGAATTGAAGTTCGCTGGACGGCGTCAGGGTGAGGCGTAGACGGTGCTTAATGATGATTTCCAATACTTTGCCTAGAATTGGCAATAAGGTTATAGGCCTATAGGCTCCTATGTCCGTTTTCGGCTTATCGTTTCCCTTTGGTATAATCCGGAGCACGCCCTTCTTCCATTCTGTAGGGAATTTTCCCCTACGTAAACAAGTCTCCAAAACTTGGTAGAACTCCTCTTTGGCGTACGTCCAGACATTCTTCGCAATTATACCATTCAATCTGTCAAATCCCGGTGCCTTTTTCGGACCCAAACCCTTAATTATTACTTCAACCTCAGCTCGACTTAACGGTGGCATGCCCTCCCCCTGGGCGGGTACATTAGGTGGCAGCCGTGACAGATTTCTAATCTGTTTATGGTGGACACTTTCCCCTATTACTGAGTCTAATGGAACTAACTTACCCAGAAGTGTCTCAAGAGTGGAGGTAACATCAACACTCTCAACGTTCCCGAGCACCACACTCGACAAATAACTGTCAGATCCTTTTCCCGTTTTTCTAATGACGCTGTGGATTTCCCACGGGCTGGCGTTACCCACTTCATTAACCCAATTGTGCCAGGCAGCTCGTTTTGCCAAAAGGACACCCGAGCGATAAGCACCTCGTGCGGCCCTAAAGCGGGCTTGGAGGACAATAGCCTCTTCAGGCGAGCACAAACTCTGCTTGACAACACTGAGATTCCTATAAGCGCTTTTAAAGGCTCCCTTCAGCAAAGTCAGCTCTTGTGTCCACCACGGCGTCCGAATAGCCTTTTTAGGGTTTGTTCTTCCCAAAGAAGCTTCAGCGGCTGATACCACCGCCGCGTTAAAAAAATTCCCCAAATTGTCCGGTTCCCTAGCTGCTACGTCGTGAAAGCCCCTTAATGATTGACGTAGCGCTTCCCCGAATTTATCCCAATCCGCCCTTGTGGTTCTGAAATTCCACGTAGACCGTGGAGCTTCTATCTTTGGAATACCCACAGAAAAAGTTATAAGTCTATGGTCAGAAGCTAACGCGCACTCGTGAACCTTCCACTGGGATATTTTGGCCGCAACAGATCCAGAGCATAGAGTGAGATCAATGTTGCTTTCGCCTCCGGCTCCTGAAAAAGTAGAAAACGTGCCTGGTTCATTGAGGATGAACAGACCTTGCGCCGCAATAAGGTCTTCGACAGCAAAGGATCTTTCCGTTCGGATTCCGTTATAGTCAAACCAGAGAGGCGATCGCGCGTTGAAGTCTCCACCGATAATTATGTTTCGACCTCTTAATTTGTGAAGCGCTCGCGTTAGGCTCAAAATATGCGGTTCAACAGGGTTACCGTATTTAAAATAAACGGAGATCACGATGATTTCCGTATTAGCTAATTTAATGGAAACACAGGTTTGGTAATCGTTTGAGAGCCCTTCCAGGAGTAAGGGTCTAATCAAGGAAGTGTTGATCAGGACACCCGCACCCAGAGAGGAGCCCACCTCGAGCATCGCACCTGGCCTATTTATACCAGGAGTTTTACCTTGCCACGCGTATTGCTCCTGAATAAGCAAGATGTCAATGTTTAGACTGGTCATGACCCGCTGGGCTTCAAGGGTGGCCACCCGAGATCGCTGCAGGTTTACCTGACCTATGGAAAGGAAATTAGCGGCGTCCATAGTCTGTCTTGCGCACCTGCACCTCTATGGCAGCTCTATGAGCGGGACAAAGTCTGTCACCTGTCTTATGATTTGCTGGTTTACCAAATCTCTTACAAGTGGCGCATATGGCTGCTTCTGTCTTCTTGGGGCAATCCTCTAAGTCGTGACCACTGGCGGCGCAATGCCTACAGGTAATCACATCTGCCGTACAAAATTTACTTACATGCCCGTATAAATGGCATTTAAAACATCGAGTAGCACCCAAGTAGTCACGCACACGACAGGCGTTCCACCCAAGAAAGCAGTGGCCGCTGTCTATCAGTACCTTCCTGCTCTCAGGGTGGCAGGTAACAATCATATTCATCGTGGACCCATCTTTTCTGCCAAATAGAGAGACTCGCCGCATGGTGCGCAGATGGTCTTCCCTCGTAAGTGCGGACTTACCTTGAATATTGTTTCTAAATATCTCCTCAAATAATGCCTGGTCCCCAGCGGTATCGCCTTTAGGTACATCATATAAGACCACCTTGGGAAGATTTCCCTGTGGAAGTACCATTTTCAGGCCACTGGCCTCGAGTTTGGCTGCCGCGTTTTTTATATTGTTTAGCCCCCCTGTGCTGGACGTCTGCAACAAAAGGCCAGCACCTTTTATCTTCCTCGTTCTGACCGCTTGGAAGCCGTCAATGGTAGGATTTAATACCTTCATCAGCTCTTTTTGTGTACTTTCTGAAGTTTTACCATCCGGAATAGTAGGATAAAATAAGACGGTAGGTTGGGGTAGTGGTAAATCTCTTTCGGTGCCTTCGACGAATATCGAGGCTGAGGGAGCTCCTGAGGCGGCACCGGCATACGTCTTACGGGCGGGGTGCTGTGGAAGTTGGACTGGGTGGGTCACCGGCGCAGGTCTGCTGATTAAGAGGTCCAACTTATCTGAGAAACCTCTTTGAGCCTTCAAGACCTCACTGAAGGCGTTGGCTCTGGCAATAGCTGAAGCATTTTCCGTAGCCAGGTTGATAAGCTCTCTCTTAATTACATCTATGCTTATCTTTATGTTGGAGCGGTCTTCTTTATTAAGTTTATTTTTCCCTTCTTGCACAGTTGCCGAGATTCTCGCCAATTGGTCCCAAATGGGAGCTAGGCGCTCCTCCCCGCTTGTTGGTGACCCTTCTGTCCGAGCCCTTTTTTTCTTCACCTGGTTGGGAGAAGAAATCTTACCTTCCTCTCCACTGGCCAATCTGGTTTCATTCATTCTGCCGGCGGCAGTCTGGGAAGTTGCCTGGATAGCTTCTGCAGCTTCCAAACTCACCTGAATACTCGAGAATTCGCGAGGCGAAGCGGGACGTCTGGAGCTGCTTGGTTGCCCTCTTTGAGCCTTCATTTGCTCTATAATTGAAAGCGATCTGGAGGTCGACTCTTGATGGGCTTGTTCCGCTTCACGCCTTTTAATAATTAAGTCCCTGTTTTCTTTCGCTAGTATTCTCTCCAAAACCTCGTCTTCAGACAAGATGTTGGAAGAAAGCTCATCATCTGACTCCATGGCTACTAGCCCATAGAATCGTTACGAGTGATAAAGAAAGAAGACAGATCGTCCGATCACGCAAGGTTGATACTTGGGTCGAAATCCACGGTTTTTAGAGCACTAAATGTCGTATTGCATTGAATTTAAACACTTTACAACTAAAAAATTTCTTAAGAACTATTTTAATGCTTATAAAACTTTACAATTATTATATTTCTGCGCCTTTGACACTAGATACTGATCACACAAACGTCTCTTCCGCACAACAGTTGTGATAGCTTACTAAAATATTTAATTAATTGTATTGATCTCTTATAACTATACCTACAACTAAAGATTGTCTACAGTTCACTTAATTTAATGCTTAAAAATTAAACAATTGTTTTATTTCCGCACTTCACACAATTCACACACGCTACTTATCACGCAAACGTCACTTGGCGTAAATACAAACACTTAACTTCGTTTTTGTTATTGTACACTTTTAAAAAAAAAAAACTGTTTTGTGATTCTTGCCGGTAGAAAACCGAAAAAGAACTGTAATGGGACGAATGTCGTCACAACAAATCATACGTAAACATAACTTATTTAGCACAATTGAAATAATAATATACAAATTAACCTAAAAACAACAATAGCACTTTGAAGTCTGTTTGACAGTTTGACTTTAAACTTTTAAACTGTTTTTTTTATAGGCTTGCCGGTAGATAACTGGAAAAAATATTATGGGGCGAAAGCCCTTGCAAAACACTTCATGTAAACACAAATTTTCGTATTTAAATTAGAATAATGATTTATAAACAAACTGAAATACGAAGAGTGAAGAATAATACAGCCGCACCGTAGGTAGGCGAGCTGAACTGAGTAGAGATGTCAGGAGTTCCACTAAAGAACACCAAAGAGTTTGTCTACCTCGGGAGTAAAATAGCATGGGACGGTCGGTCTAAGAGCGAGGTCGACAGCCGTATAAACCAAGCTAGGCTTCCATTCAATAAAAGGTCGAAAATAATAGAATCAAATAATATAGACCTGAAACTGAGAATACTCCTCATCAAGACCTATGTATGGAGTATCTTGATGTACGGCTGCGAAACATGGTGCCTATCCGAAAGAGATAAACGGAGGCTAGAGGCTTTTGAGATGTGGACCTATAGAAGACTACTAGGAATTTCCTGGAGAGACCACATCACAAATGAGGAGGTTCTCCAAAGAATCAAAGGAGGAAGGCACCTGCTCAGGACCTTGTCCGAAAGGCTCGCAAGATGGATCGGCCATGCAATAAAACAAGAAGGCCTCTTGCATGCCATAATGGAGGGTATTAAGAATTACTTATCAAAACGTGTACTTACTGTCTGGATTAAAGAACACTTGTCTTACGAATTTGAAGCCACTAGCGGCGTGCCTCAGGGTTCGCACCTTGGTCCAATATTATTTATACTATTTATAAATGATGTCACTTCCATATTCTCTAATGTTAACATATTATTATTTGCCGATGATATGAAAATATATAAAATCATTAAAAATACGTATGAGTGTTTGTCCCTACAAACCAATTTTATTAAATTCGCAGAGTGGTGTACAATTAACAAACTTACACTTAACATTAAAAAATGTCAAATCATGAGTTTCTTTAGAATTAAAAACCCTATCAAATATAACTATTCACTTAACAATCACATTTTATTGTCAGTACCTGTAATAAGGGACCTCGGAATAACCTTCGACACTAAACTACTATTTACCAACCATATTGATATCGTAACTAATAAAGCTATGAAAATGCTGGGTTTTATTCTAAGGTTATGTAAGGATTTCAAAAATATCCATACATTTAAAATACTATATACAACTCTGGTTAGGAGTCATTTGGAATATAATTCCCCCATATGGAATCCTTTCTACAAAAGCCACGCAAACTCCATTGAAAGAATCCAACGCAAATTTCTGAGATCAATTAATTTTAAATTAGGAATTCCCGCGGATGACATAAACTATAATTCTCTTTTACAAAAAATGCGACTCTTATCGTTAAAAGATAGAAGAATAATTAATGATCTTATATTTTTATTTAAAATGCAGAATAACTGGTTTGACTCCCCTGAATTGGTATCGTTAATAAATTATCATGTACCTTGCAGACCAACTCGATTCAAAACACCTTTTCACTGCAACAATAATAACACCAATGCAGGACAAAATTCAATCATAAATCGCCTGCATACTTTAGGCAATGCATACGCTAATATCGATCACGCCGCCGGTAACCTGGCCTCATACAAAAGATGCATCAAACTAAATTTGTCTGCTAGAACCACGTAAACACAATACATCAGGTAAACATAATATGCCTACCAAGTTAATGAATATCCTAGAAATCACAGGTACCTACTTGTAAAATTTATCATATTGGCGTCGTTGACATCAAGTTGACATAATCCATGATACATACCTATTAATTATTTTACTTTTTATAAAAAAAATTTTCATGCTTCTAAGAGGATTTCTTACTTTTATAACTTTTTTATATTTTATAACTTTAATTTTTATAATTTATATTTAAAACTTTCTACCTTTCAAAGATATCTTATATTTCTAAAATTAATGAATACCTTAAAAATCACAGGTACCTACTTGTAAAATTTATCATATCGGTTCACATATACTTGGTCAAAGGTTCACATCGTTGACATCAAGTTGGCATAACCCATGATATCTACCTATTAATTATTTTTACTTTTTATAATTTTTTGTTTTGCTCCTAAAAGGATTTCTTACTTTTATAACTTTTTGTATTTTATAACTTTTTGTATTTTATAACTTTTTATATTTATTAATTTTTATAATTTATATATAAAACCTTGTACCTTTTAAGGATATCTATATTTCTATATTTTACTTTTTACTATAATATTTTTAACTTATGTTTTTACTCTTTTCTTAAAACTTTATACTTTGTACTCTTTACTTTATATTTTATACCTAATATACTTTATATATACATGTATGTTAATGGCACATGTTGTGCCGTGTATTTCAAAATAAATAAATAAATAAATAAATAAATAAGTATGACCGAGGGGACAAACGCTAGGGGACGCCCACGCCGAGAGTACCTGGAGGACCTGCTGGTGGACGTGCGCTGCTCATCATATGCAGAATTCAAAAGAGCCGCACAAGACAGAGAAGAGTGGAAGAAACGAATAGATGAAATTGCTGCAAACCAATCCCAGGATTGAAAATAGAGAGAGAAATCACGACTGTTCATGTACTACAATGAGGCGGTTGGAAACAAAAAAAAAATCACGTTTTTACCCACAGTGGATAAAACCTTTTTCTTGTCTCGAATGCAGTTATTCAAGTTCTCGAAAGGGAAATTTTAAAATCTACCGCGTGATTCACAGTTAAGAAAAACCTTTTTCATGTTCTGAGTGTAACTATATAGATTGTCACTATTTGTGTTATCGCAAAGGACATCTAAAATATGACATGTCAACCCACAGTGGACAAAAACCTTTTTCGTGTCCCGACTGCAACTATTCATGTTATCAAAAGGGACGTCTAAGAACGCACATGCTAATTCACAGTGGAGAGAAACCTTTTTCATGTCCCGACTGAAAAAAAAACATTTTTTTTTAAAGGATTTTCGGCTATGTAATTATCGTTTTTTCGCACCTATCAAATGATGTCCCGTCATTCCGGTTTATAAAAAATGGTCTGATTTTTCGGATTGAAATTTTCGAAAAATCCCCAGGATTTCAAAATACAATAAAAAAAAAAAACAGAATATCTCAGAATATTTGTCTAAACCGTAATTTTTTTTTTTAAATGCGATGCAAGTGGCCTATTCGAATACGGTAACTGTAATGTATGTGTGAATTGTATGAGTGCAAGCGAGATAGCATGCTTGCACGAATCTATATAAGGCGATGCGTGCTAGATCCGTCCTCTTTTGCGTTAGGCAGCTCCACAATAAATACTAGTACAGTATAGTACAGTACAGTATACCTGTACTAGTATTTATTGTGGAGCTGCCTAACGCAAAAGAGGATGGATCTAGCACGCATCGCCTTATATAGATTCGTGCAAGCATGCTATCTCGCTTGCACTCATACAATTCACACAGACATTATTACAGTAGCCGAAATTTTCAGATAAAATTTTTCGTTTAACGTTTTTTAGTGAAGAAATTTAATCAGTTAACTTTATTAAATAATAACCAAAATAATAACTCATTAAGCCTCGATGACACAGGGCGAGTTTACAAGCTACTATCTACTGAGTTTAAAAGCGGATAAATCGGCGAGTGAAATTGTCATGATGACACTCAAAACTGTCCACTCGCTTAGTAGCGTAGGAAACCGAGGTCGCTGCTAGCGCCAGTAACAAGAATAACGACGCCTGCGTGAACTAATTCTGGGATGTTTGACAGTCGAAATCAGCTGTTAATTGGCAGCCATCTTGAAAAACATAAATAAACGAATCACGAGCAAGCGGAGCAAGCGTGTAGCGAGAAAAGTTGACGACCTTTCATTTTTTTTCGAAGATTGGCAACAATCTGCTAGTTAGCAAGTAACGCGATGACACTGAGCGAGTTTACTAACAGAATAGTGAATTTCCCAGATAGTAGCTTGTAAACTCGCCCTGTGTCATCGAGGCTTTACTGTCGCAAACAAAGATGAGTTGGAATCTTTCCAGTACCGTGCAAAAAATAACTTCGACATGCCAACCTATAACGCAGCGTCATGTATCAGATTTGGATCTAACTGTGATTTTTTTTCTAATTTGGTTTTGAATTTGTTTTCACATACCAATAAAAAATTTTGTAATAACGAATATCAATGTTATGCTTGAAACCAGAAATTCGTCAGAAAAAATAATATTAAATGCTAACGGCTCAATGCTGCACTGCCACTTTGCGCTCGGTATGTGTTTTTGGAATGCTGGTGCGGCGATGAAAGGGGGACGGGACATACGTGAAAATATTGATCTAATATATAAAATTCTCGAGTCACAGTGCTTGTTATCATACTCCTCCGAAACGGCTGGACCAATTTTGATGAAATTTTGTGTGCTTATCTGGTAGGTCTGAGAATCGACCAACATCTATTTTTCATACCCCTACAAGTAAAGGGTGTTCCACTCCGAAGAAAATTATTTTCCCCATACATTTTGTATGGAACGAATTTTCCTATTTTGAAAGAACTGCAGCAATATTGTAAGGGGTATAATATTGAACTGTGAACCGGGGGAGGGGGGAGGGGAGAAGGGGGAGGGGGGAGGGGGGAGGGGGGAGAAGTCAAATAAAAGGAAAGATCAACACACTGATACGCTACTGATTGGTCAGTGGTTGAGTGAGCATAGCGCTTGGGTCCCACCCGAGCGTCGCGTGTTCGATTCCTCGGCTGGCTAAATCCTCTATCACAACACAAGCAACATTTTCGGCTTTCTGTGGTGGTAGTAGGAGATTTTCAAACATTTTTGGATTATTCGTAACCCGGGAATGTTTGTCTTTCTTTTTTATAAAAAACAAAAAAAAAGTGTCGTTGGGGATTGACGCACATATCACTATCCCGATCCGTCAAATTGACAACACTGCCAACCTACAGAAAGAATTTAGGGGAATTCCCCAGGCATAACTTTTGAATTTCTCTCAACTGAGTTGTCATGATTAAAGTGGGGTTGCAACCTGTCATATTTATTTTGAAAATGGGAGAAATTTCCAAAAGTTCAGTTCGATCGAGATTTCTGGTAAGGATTCGAGGGCCCCCTGAGCTTGAGGGCCCCGGGGCACTGCCCCGCGTAGCCCCTGGGTAGCTACGCGCCTGGACTCGTCCCGCTATTCCATGGCGCATCGCAAGAGTGCGAGTGATCTAATGAGCAAACCGAAGCCTCCTTCCCTTTGCGAATAACTGCGAGGCGCTGCATCGTCAAGGAAGGCCGAACAACGCCCATTGTATGCAAGGTTATACTGTGCTCGGAGTGTTTTCACGACGACTTGAATGTATCTTGTCCTTGGTTCGCAAGTGTAAAAGCTCATGCAGTGTGTCATTTTTATCTTTTAGGTCATCAGTGACGACATGCCCCAAATATTTTATTTGGCTGCAGATTTTAAGATTAGCACCATCGAGACGTAAAGCGTAAAGGCGAAATGACAGCGGGACCATTATTTGATATAAATATCAGTAGTGATGATTGTAAGGCATTGTTCATCATTAAATTTGGAAAGCGGTAATGGGTACTGCTGCCCCGGGAACCTTTATTGGATAACCAACACCTCTGCCATAGGTCACCCCATGTGGTTCGCTACGTTTGGTGATTTAGCAGGGTTGCCCGGGTTCATGGGGTGAGGTTTGTCTAGGTCTTGGAGGCGGATGACCAGGACACCCTGGACCCCAGATTTCTACTTACCCCTTGCACCCTTTTCCTTCCCAGAACTCTCCTCTCCCACCTTTCCTTAAAAAACCCTCCACACAGCATTCCCAAAGATGATATTGGCCTTGAGGGAAATTATTTGTCTCAGGGCCTTCTGTGTGGAGCTCATGTAAAAAAAAAAAATCCCGTGACTATCAGCGTATGTTTCGCAGGTTGCAAAAATTTTTCCTATCGATGCAGAAGAGTGCGAAAATGGATTTTGGGAATTCACGATCGAATGAAAAATGGGAGAGCAGGACCCGTAATTGGAACAAAATTATAGGTGAGAAACTTCCTTTGGTTGATATTTCAGTGTTCCTAAATTATGTATGTTATTTAAATATTATTTTAATCTGTGTTGTACATGTTTCCTTTTTCAGAACGTATTTATCCAGCCGGAATCTAATAATTGACGCAGTCCAACATCACGATTACATCTTAAAAAGGTAAACATGTTTTCTATATTGCATCGACCTATCTCACTAATTTAATTGATATCGATGCTTGAAAGGAAAAATGCAATACAGCTGTGACAAAGATGAAACATTAAGAGGAAGCCGGGCGGCGTTTTGTCCATACAAATATATTCCCCAATATCCTCTCTGGATTTTGACTAAAGTGCAATGTTTATTATTTTATAAAATAAATTTCAACAATTAGCATTTCATTTGCTTTTTTCATAAGTTACTTATAGGAGTTAGGTTTGTTAAAATACCTTTTATTCAAGTATGATTTTAGATTTTCACGGCAAACAATATTATAGAGATTTTTTGGGGGTATTGTGCCGTGTGACACATCATCCCTGATGATAGGAACAACACATTATCACTACGCTTGCACTTTCTGTTCTTATTTTCAACATTTTTTAAATATTTTTTTCAGAATTCATAAATTTATTCTTATTTTTCAGTGGAATCTGAACCCACAAAACTTTACTAGTCAATATAACATTCTATATCCACATCCCAATACATTCGTTTCGGTTTTTGGAGATGGTTACATGAGGTTAAGGGAAATACTATCAGTCATGGTGCATGATGCAGGGGTAATTATTATTTTTATTACTTTCATTTTACAAAAACTTAATAACGTCAGACAAATTTAATGCATTTGAGTAGGTTTTTTTATAAGTAAGTAGGTATCCTAGAACTTGGTTTAATATGAAAGTCATCATAAATTAAAATACTTGGGAGGAAATGTAACTACATACATACCTACATAGATATTATGTATTATAATACATGTACACAAATATAATAAAAATTGCATATTTTAACAAATTTCCATAAGTGAACCAATATAGTTTTCATAAAATATAACTTCTTAAGTCGTATTTTTTATGATTTCACGAAAAGTATGATGAGCTGACCTAAACTAAACATCTTCTTCATCAAACATCTTTTGCAAACTTATATTGTCTCCATGGACCTTGGTTATATCTTGGCAATATGGTTAATTTATTTTAGACCTGACGAAAGATATAATAGATACGTTTAAAAGAAAAAAAAATATTTTTAAAACAACGTCTTCATGCGGCAATTTGCTACAGAAATATAATCTGCTTACATTGTATTCTTTTTTAAAATATGTAGGTACATATAATTCTGAGTTTTAAATTTTTCTGTTATAAGATGAAAATTGTTAAAATTTAGTAGTTTTGCAGGAACGCACAATCATACTATTATTATTATGTGTAATTCCTGTTTCTATTTCATGTTATAATTAACCTTTCCCATACCATGCTAAAAATACCCTCGACAAACCGTCTTGTTACACAGCGTTACTCTATGGGATTTGGAAATTATTTCGGGTTTTTTGTAAAAATATTGTTGTGAATATTTTTTATTTGGCTTATATGAATTTATTGTAAGAAAAAAATATTGATTTTGTGCCCTAAAACTGAAAAATTAAAAACATAATCATTCATAATAAATAATCAAATATTATTTGAAACGCCCAACAAGGCGGGCGGCTGTGACAGCGACCGCCTAGGGTCACGTTAGCCTCGAGAAGAGCATCATTGTTTCAGAAAGCCACATGTGGAATGCGCTAGGTACTAGTAAGGGCTGACACCGACCTACTATCATTTTTTAAATACATTTACAAAAAATATGTTTGCTGATCTAAGTTAATACCAGATTTAATGGTTTTAACAATACTTAAAGAACACTCGAATTTTATTTTTTTTACAGTTTTACGCAAAAGCAAACCACGAAAATATAAATTATAATTATTTTGAAGTGAAAAACTTCTTTAGCACCGTTGTGATTTGAAACTGGATGAAACGAAAAAGCGACACTAAAAAAACGGTAAGCAAACCACGAAAAAAATATGTTATAATTACTTTGAAATGAAAACTTCTTTAGCACCGATGTGATTTGAAACTGGATGAAACGAAAAAGCCACACTAAAAGAAAGAATAAGCAAACCACGAAAAAATAATTTTATAATTATTTTGAAGTGAAAAACTTATTTAGCACCGTTGTGATTTGAAACTGGATGAAACGAAAAGCGACAAAAAAAACAATAAACAAACCAAGAAAAATATAATGTTATAATTACTTTGAAATGAAAACTTCTTTAGCACCGTTGTGATTTGAAACTAGTTGAAACTAAAAAGCGACACTAAAAAGCAAACCACAAACAATAAGCAAACCACGAAAAAATAATTTTATAATTACTTTGAAGTGAAAATTTCTTTCGCACCGTTGTGATTTGAAACTGGATGAAACGAAAAAGCGACACTAAAAGGAGACAAACACATTCATCTATAGCATTTATAGAGAATGGGTTAGAATAATCGGTCTCCTCTTTATGCGGTGCTTCGTAGCCTTCCGACTCTTTTTTCTGAAGGTTTCGCTTCTACCAGTGTGAACTGCACACTAGTATTTTTTATAATACTCACTTATATGTTTTAACATTTTTCCGAAATTTAGAGATAACCTTTAGGATAAATTTTGCTTTTATGAGTGGAAATAGTTTACATAGCAAATTAAAATATTTATTTCACAGGAACATAACGACAAAAACCTATTAGGTAAATTTTCATTTAAACATTAATCCGACGTGTTTATCATAATAAAATATAAGTAAAAATGTAGATGTAAAAGATTTTTTCAAAAAAGCAAAAAAAAGACTTTGTTATTATATTTACCTACATATTATGTAATGCATTCGTTTATAGTAAATCTATATTAAATCGTAAAATGGCGACCACACGTCATCTAGTACTATACGAAACTATAAGAACTTAAGCTGCGGATACTGTAGTGCAGACATACAGTATTTTTTTTACATTAGCTTCACACATGAGGCCCTGAGGAAAATAATTCGCTTCAGGGCCTATGTCATCTTTGGGGAAAGGTCTTCCTGCTGGAGAGGTCAAAAGGTCTCCCTCAACCAGTCTCTCCCGACCCGGCCAGCCACACAAAGCCAGTTGCTAGGCAGACGTACCCGCCGCCAAGATCCGAAACCAAACCTACCCCATGAACCTGGTCACCCCTGCTAAGTCACCAAACGTAACAAACTACTTGAAGTCACTTATGGCAGAAGTGTTGGTTGTCCAATAAATGGTTGTCGAGGCGGCGGCATGCCGTTATTATGAAAAATATGCATTTTAGAAGATGATCGAAATAGCAAGTTACACAAAGACAGTGAGCGTTCTAAAATAGTAAAAATAATAAATAATTCAAAAAAATATATATATTTTTAAAATCCTAACATTCATTGCAAATTGTACCTTCAATTCATTGAAACCTAACCATTTATATTTATTGCTACTTCCTTCCATGTTATAATCATTTGTAAAGACGTCACTTTGCTACTGTTTCAATGGAAAGAAAGTCCCTTTTTAAAATAATTATTTTATGGGGGTAGTTTTAGGTAAGATTCTAAATATTGCACCCAACCCTCACAAAAGAGTTTTATGGTGGTGCAGTAATGTTTACAATCGTATTTTGGATGAAGTATTGTCATGTATCTTCCTTTTTGAATGCCCTAACTAAGTAAGCGTACCTTTTAATCCCATCCATCAAGTACACTTGACGTGACTTTATCACTAAACGGCGCTATAAAAAGGTGGAAATTATTATAATTTTTATCGGCCTTGTATCCCATCCAGATCTCCACAAATTAACATGGCTCTACCTATAATGTAACTATATGGTTTTACAACACATAAATATCAGGAATCTCAATTATAGAGCATTTCAACAATTATCTTTCCTTTGCCAGTTCAATGCCTTACTTTTCAATTTGGGAGGCAAGTATGGGTGCCGCCGCCCCGGGAACCATTTATTGGATAACCAACACTTCTGCCAAAGGTCATTCCAAGTAGTTAGCTACGTTTCGTGACTTAGTAGGGGTGCCCGGGTTCGTGGGCAGAGATTTGTCCGGGTTTTGCTTTATTATTATATATTTATATATTTATTACTTCTCCAGCTGTACTCTCTCGGAACATCGCCTTACACCGCAGTGGAAGAGATGGATTCATACGTCCGTCACTCTTGGACACAATGACACCCAGATTCCTACCCACCCCTTACATCCTTTTCCTTCTCAGAACTTCCTAACCTTCCTTTCCTAAAAAGACCCTTCACACATCATCCCCAAGATGTCATAGGCCCTGGGGGGAGTTATTTTCCTCAGGGCCTCCTGAGTGGAGCTATTGTAAAAAAAGCACTGCATTGTCATTGTCTTAATCAAGTCTTCCACCAAAAGATTATTTGATAAAAATAAAATGAAATTAAATAAACATTTATTACTTCTGAACTAATGTGGCATGACCCTGCAAATAACCCAAAACCCATAAAACTAAACAAAAAACATCCCCCGTCATCTGATTGTCTACAATCGTAACATTTTGTCGTTAATTTTAAGGAAATACGCAGAAAGGAATTAAAAAAATTACTCTGGTTTGAGTATCAGGTGGTCGGTTGGCCGAACCTTCCGATGTGGTTCCTCATTTTTTTTGTGGCTCTTTTTAAAATGAATACGGAATGTCAAGCAACCCAAGCAAGATAATTAATATTGTCGTCTCTGTTTTCAGACATTGCAAATTAATGCACTAGAAAGCGACGACAAACGTATTATGATGTCAACTTCGAGAAGTAAAATAATCTCTACAGATAGGCAAAAGGTTTTAACGTTTTATTTTACATCTCTTTTTGTCATACATAACTAAAAGGAGATCGTAATATTGGACGTAGGTTAATGAGGTTGAAATGAATTAATGTTTTGTCTTCTCTGTTATTCCCATAGAAATTTAAAATTTGTTGTCTCAACTGACATAGAAATGTGTTGACTTTTAGGAAAACATTTTTTATTATTTTATACAGAATCGTCACAATTTTTAAAATATTTTTTACGGATGCAAAAATATATTTTTTAGGAATACCTAAAATCTTGATTTAATGATTGAAGCATTTGAGGAGTTATTGACGTTTTAAAGAGCGTTGTAAACTATAATCGCATCGTGGATTTGGGCGGGTTAAAATTCTTATCATGTAATTGCGAGTTTTATTTTTAAAATAATATTTTAGGCTAATGATTTGGGTGGTATTGGGTAGGCCCCGAAAGAAAATTATATTGTCTATGTGACGTCACAAATCCCCGTAAAAAAAAGTCGAAAAATTATTGCACTTTGATGGTGAAATAGTGACCAAATTTTTCTCATACAAAAGCCCGAAGGTACCGATCTAGTGGGTGGTTTGATATATTTATGCTTTCTACAATGGCAATCATTTCAGACCTGTTTCCCATCTCTAATTCTGTATGATATCCCGTTCGCTGTTTCCAACACAGTGAAATTAATCTTCCCGTGCTCGTGATAGTTATGGGTAAGTTCTCATGTGATATTTTATAACCAATAAGTCATTTGGCGTTTTGTTTGAAACCTATTAAAGCTGTCAGTTTGTGTCTACCGATTTTGAGGTTAGTATTTCCTAGACATTGATTAAAAATAATTGCCACGCTCAATCGGCTCAATGCAAATAGGTACGTCAAAAAAGAGTTTAAAAGGCATGGCCTAACTGTCAAATCAAATAACATAGAGATATAGAACAGTCTGACGATTAACGACGATTCTGTCGAAAACCTTTAAGTTTAATAGTTTTTTATTTTTTTTTTTGCTAGAGCCATCCCGGTGAATTACAGAACTCATTTTAGCGCAGGGGAACATATTATAATCATGTGTGGGAGAAAATAGTCACAATTTTACAATATGAATTTAGATATTAAAATATAAGTTTTACATACAATAGAGACGAAAAATAACAGACAGGACAGGATGAGTAGAACCAAGAACAATAGAAAACAATTACAGAAAAAAAGGAACAAGGTTATACAAATATGGATGATTACAACTAAATGGAAAAGAAAAAAAGGGAAAAAGAAACAACACAATTGAACATGACAGGAAAATTACAAAGTTTCGTCCTTAAACATACCTACTTAAAAATATTCTTTTAAAGCATTAGTCAGAATTTTTTAAACGACATTAAAAATGAGGATGTACTCAATTCGACTATATTTTTTAAAAATGTTTGTTACCTCAGAACTTTCCACTGGGTGAACCTATATTGATAATTCTTTTTTAATTGAACGCTGGTGCTTCCCGTGTGGTCCCATTTCAATTTGGTCCATTTCTGATAATGGCATCCAAGGACGGAATTAGGCGGGGGTGGGGGGGTTAAAAAACAACTTAACAACTACATAAAATCAAAGAAGATAATGAGCCCAAACCACTTTCGATTTAGAGACAATCTCAGCACCCAAGACGCGATTGCTAAATTAACATCAACAATAATGCAAAGGTTAGACAATGGGGAAAAGAGCCTTGGTATATTCATCGATCTTCGCAAGGCATTTGATAGCTTATCACATTCCAAACTTAACGAAAAACTAATGCAAATTGGATTGGACGGAATAGTGCTATCACGGTTCCAAAATTATCTGAAAGAGAGACTTCAATGTGTCAAAATAAATAATGCACTAAGTGAACCCAAAACCTCATCTTTTGGTATACCACAAGGAACTGTCATCGGTCCAATCCTTTTTATAATATATGTAAACCAAATGTTCACTTATTTATTTATTTATTTATTTTTATCTATATATATATTACAGTTTTTACCTTATTATAAACATCTTTACATAATATATTTTGAAAAAAAAAGTTTTTACATATTAATATTTCATTTCATTATGTTGGGTGTTAGGTAGGTTTGAGAAGGTGAAACTGTTGGTTGGTAATATTGTATGTTTCGTGAACACCTCACTAGGAGAACCTGTGCTGAGGTGTTTACGTGTTTATGATTAAGTGTGACAAGTACAGGTATTTATGTGTTGTAGTAGAAAGTTAGTTTTTTATCTTCTTTTTTACATTTTAATGATAATTGCACATTGAATATTTAGAAGAAAAAAAAATACGTATATGGTATATATATGTACATATGAATAGTTGGTAAATTCTTGAAAGACATGTTTATTTATTTTATAGTTTGGTTAAGTTTGGTTAGGGATTAAAGTATTTTGTATAAAGTGAATATCTTGATTTTTGATCCAGGCTGCGATATGTTTTTTGTGAATGTTGGTAGATGTATTTGCAGTTAGGAGTTGTTTCAGAGTAATGGGCATATAATTAAAAAGTTTGGTTGCATAATACTGAAAATGTCTTTGTCCGTGAGTGGTGTGTGTTATGGGTATGTTCAGGGTTATATTTGTTAAGGACCGGGTTTTTATTATTGTTTTGGTTGGATTGGAATATGGAGTTTGTTTTGGAGGAAATATAGCAGAGCAGATTTGGCATAAAGTTGTTTTATTGACATGACTTCTAATGTTTTGTATATTTCGCTTGAATGTGTGTAGAAAGGCACTTGCAGGATTAGTTTAATTATCGCTTTTTGTATCTTTTGAATTGGGTCAATTGCTATATTTGTAGCACTTCCCCAAGCCAGTATTCCATATGTGGCAATGGATTGACAAAGGGCAAAGTATATGGATCTGAGTATTGTCAGTGGGAAAATGTTTTTAATCGATTTTATTAGGTACATGACTCCTTTTAGTTTATTTTTGATGAAAGTTATGTGGTCAGTCCAGCGTAAGTGTGTATCAATAATAACCCCTAGGTATTTCACTCTTCCTATAGATGGAGTTACTATATCATATGCAGACGACACTGTGGTTATCACTAGAGGGAAATCATGGGAAGAAGCCACGAGTAAAGCAAATATCAATAAAAACATACTCAAAACATGGTTTGACCTTAATTGTCTCTGACTAAATACTGAGAAAACATATTTTATCCCATTCTCTTTGAAAGAAAAAATCTCGAAAACAGTACTACAATCCATTCATCACAATGTGAAAACAAAACGGAATGCGACAGTGCAATTTGTTTATCTATTTCTCTCTTGACCAATCTATTCTACAATATGGTATAATCGGATGGGGTGGGACCTTTAAAACTAACCTCCTACCTGTAGAAAGGGTACAGAGGTTGATTTTAAAAGTCATCTTACGAAAACCATCTCTATTTCCAACAACACAGCTATTTGACTCTTTTAGGGTGCTCTGTCTAAATAAAAATATTAAAAAGAATTCATTATTACAAACTCATTATGGTCTATGCCCACTACACCGTTCCATACCATGACCGTAACCGTAGCGGCGCATGCAAAAAAAATATTCTTTGTATCGATCAGTATGAAACGCTGCCCACTACCCCGTCGCGTCACCGACCAACACCGTCAAGTACCATGACCGGATTGACGGTGAATTCTCGATGAGAATATTTTGCAGGTGCCGGTCCGCTCTATGCATGGCACGCGACGGTGTTAGAACGGGGATCATACGCGGATGATCCCCGTTCTAACCGCGTTGCCACTCCGTCAGTTCGTAATTTGTGTTCAGTTCTGTGAGACGCGCGTCAGCGGTAGATAGACATTTGAACGGGGATGGTACGGACACTAACCGCGGTGTATACGGTTATCATACGGTCACTATACCCGTTACGTACAGGTATAATACGGTGTTAGCACGTTCTAGTGGGCATAGTAGGACGTAGCGTGTTTATTTCGTGTCTGATACGTTCATAGTACGGTCATGGTATGGAACGGTGTAGTGGGCAGAGACCTACGGGTATAATACGGTGTTAGCACGTTCTAGTGGGCATAGTAGAGCGTAGCGTGTTTATTTCGTGTCTGATACGTTCATAGTACGGTCATGGTATGGAACGCTGTAGTGGGTATAGACCTTTTAGATCATTTCAATCTATCAACAACAACATTCACAAACATAAACAACCGACCACGATCACGTGGCAATTTAGAAATTCCAAAATTTAAAACCAGTGCTTCCCAACACCATTATGCTTATCAAGGTATAAAATTTTTCAATGCTCTCCCGTATAAAATCAAGTCTGAAAAAAATTATAATGTTTTTAAATCCCAAATAAAACAAGTAATAGACCAACCCGACACTAATTATAAGTTTTAATTTCATCATCACAATAATAACAACAAAAAAATCTAGAAGATATCCTCTAATAATATCAGCATTTCAAATTGAAAGCAAAGTACATACGCGTTATTTGTAGGCACCAAATTGGTATAACTTTCTTATATGTATCTACTTTTACAATACTGTCAGCCCATCCATTTCAATATCAATGTTTCTAAACCAACGCTATGTACCTACTACCTACTTACAATCTACCTATTGAGTAAGTACAAAAATATTATTTTTATTTCTGATATATTATCTTATCTCTGTCTGATCATGTCTGTATTATCTTATATTGTATCCTATTCCAATTTAACTCTTATTTACTTCAAGTTCATTCAATAAATTCATCGACTTGTCTTCATGTATATATTTTTTTAAATATAAGTACTTGTAATAACATACTCGCTGAATCTACTCGCATTTTACAATGGCACTCTCCAAAATTCAAGCACGAGAAATGTTTTTCTCTTTTGAATTGGGTAGTTTCATAAAAAAAATATTATATATAGTAATTAGTTTTAAGAACCATATGTTTTACTTTAAATCTGTGTATGTATGTAATTAAAAATAAAAAAAATCTGAGAGCTCGGTTTTGAACCACCTGCAGATCAGCTATCAATTCCCTTGAGGCGAATCCCCAGATACAGCAGAGATAAGGAAGGTGTGAATGTACACCAGTTATGGGGGTAATTTTCTCCTTTATATGATTTATGTGGAGATCCCACTAGAGTTGGGAATCTACGATCAGGCCCAAATATTTTGTGCTCATTTTCTTTTCGAGGCAGTTATCACCAACTTTGATAATGAGGCTGAAATTTTTCTTGTTGCCAAAAAGTGTATAATGAGTTTATTTACGTTAAGAGTTAATTTGTTTTTTCTTAACCAGCTTGTGAGTTTAGAAACATCAGCATTCATTTCCGTTTTAGGCTCTGCTAGGTTCAGTTTATTATTGAAAATTACTGTATCGTTCGCATAAAGTTGTAGAGCTTTTTTAATACACCACATTGTTATGTCATTCACATAGATTAGAAAAAGCAACGGTCCAAGAATTGATCCCTGTGGCACTCCACATGTTATTTTCCCAACTTACTCGTTTCTCCTCCCAGTTCTACTGCCGAAAAGCGATTTGATAGGTACGATCGGAAAAGTTTCAGAAGTATTAAAAGTATCAAAAATACCCAAATGTTTCAGTTTTTCGATCAATATTGTTTCCCATTTCCCAATGTGACTATTTTTGTTTTGACATGATATTTTAAACAAAACAAAATATTCAAAGTTCTTATAAATTGGAATTCTGTCACAACGATTTTTTGTTTCAGATATATTTATTTGGACTTAAACCACTTACCAAACACTTCCATAGCAGTGTCATGGATATATTAAAAGAGACTGTTTCCATCAAGACGGATCCAGGGTGCCAGGAAGAAGGTGGAGGTGAAATTCCGTATACAGATGTTGATATTGACGTCCCAGATATAAAGCAGGAATGCTTACAGTATTCGATAGATCGTACTCGGATAGCCAGTAAGTAACAACTATTTTAAAATGGTGTTGGACCTGTAACACTGCCTTGAGGATCCCCGTAACTAATTGGAAAATTATGACTCGGTTTTTCAGAGTTTGTTGTTCGGAGTTCAACACATTGATAAGAAGCTACCAGATATACCTAATACCCATATTAAACATGTTTCTTTCTAATTTGTTTTGCGACATTGTAGCAATGATCAGCTTACCAAAGATCGAAAAATACCGATAGACAACTAGCGCCATTTTCCAAGTGATCAGTTTTGTTGGTGCTTTCATATTTTCTGAAGCCACATTGACAGAGCGATAATAGGTTGTTGGTTTCCAGGTACCCGTAAGACTGTTATTAACTATATTTTCAAATACGACCGGTCAGTGATTGAGTGGGCATCGCGTTTGGGGACGCCCCGTGTTCGATGCCTCGGCTGGCTAAGCCCTCCATCACAACACAAGCATCATTTTTGGCTTTCTGTGGTAGTAGTAGGAGATTTTCAAACATTGTTGGGTTATTCGAAACCCGGAATGTTTGTCTTTCTTTTTTTTTTAAAAAAAAGGAGAATTAAGCAAGGGCGATAATTATTGACATGTAGTTTCGAAACTGTTTGGCGGATGGTTATATTGATATTAAGAAAATGAGTTAATATAGGGGGTATTTTTTAAATGTATGTTGCGTTATCTTTTTTTTCCAGATAGTATTAATTTGGAGACTGTTATCATCAAGACGGAACCAAGACCTCGAGGAGAAGAAGAAGGGTGCATTGCTTATAAGGAAGTTGACATAGACCTGCCGGATATTAAAAAGGAATGCTTAGAACGCTATGAAAGTATTTCCCAGACAGCAAGTAAAATCGATTTTCTCTTTTGACAACCGTACACCCTATTTTTTTTACGTTTTTTGTGAATTTACTGTGCTTACTTAGGCTTATTAGCTTAATTCGTAATCTTTTCAGAATTCCTGACGGATCTGAAGACGCATCCCGTGAAAAAACAATTCTCTTGTGCCCATTGTAACTACTCCTGCTCTTATAAATCAAAGCTAGAATCGCATATGCCCACCCATACAGAAGAAAAACCTTATTCGTGTTCCGACTGCAACTATTCATATAATCAAAAGGGACAATTGACGACACATATGTTGACTCACAGTGGAAAAAAACCTTTTTCATGTTCCTCCTGCAATTATTCGTGTTATCGAAAGGCTGATTTGACGAGACATCTGCGGACACACAGTGGAATAAAACCTTTTTCATGCTCCGCCTGCAACTATTCGTGTTATCGAATGGGTGATTTGTCGAGACATCTGCGGACTCACAGTAGAGAAAAACCATTTTTTTGTTGCGACTGCAGCTATTCATGTTCTCAAAAAGGAGATTTGAGGAAACATGCGCGAATTCACACTGGAGAAAAACCTCTTTTGTGTTCCGACTGCAACTATTCATGTTATCAAAATGGAGATTTGAAGAAACACTTGCGAATACACACTGGAGAAAAACCGTTTTCGTGTTCCGACTGCAATTATTCGTGTAGTTGGAAGGGACAATTGACGATACACATGCTGACTCACAGTGGAAAAAAACTTTTTTCTTGTTCCAACTGTAACTATTCGTGTAATCAAAAAGGACAATTGAGGAGACACATGCTGACCCATAATGGAGAAAAACCCTTTTCATGTTCCGACTGCAGCTATTCATGTTATCTAATGACCAATTTGACAAGACACATGCTGACTCACACTGGAGAAAAACCTTTTTCGTGTACTGTCTGTAACTATTCGTGTATTGAAAAGAGACAATTGACGAGACACATGCTGGCTCATAGTGGAAAAAATCCTTATTTGTGCCCCAACTGTAGCTATTCATGTTCTCGCAAGGGTATTTTGACGAAACACATACGAATCCATTTGTAGTATGGGTTTTGCTTGAAACTAGTGATAATGAATCTTAGATCTGATTTAAAGCCAGGTTGTCTTCAATTTTCAAAATTAGTATCTGTAATAAAGGTTTTGATTTGTTTGTTGTCAAATTATTTGTTTGATATGTGTTTGATTTTACTACGAGTTTTTCTATTTTTTTTTTACATCTGTTATTATTCTTATAGTGAAACTTGTTGAACTTGTATAATTCGTGAAATAATTTTAATAAAAAGTAACTTAAAATATTAATGGCTTATTATTTATTCGATAAATACCTTATTAACAATCTTGTGATTTAAAAGAATTTAAAAAAGTGAGCGTATTGTTGGTCGCGATTTCTACTGTTTACAGAATTACTAGTTAAAGGTAATAAATAAAATAAAAATCTAAAAGAAAAAACCTCAATTTTTAATATTTAATTACATGAAGACAATACTAGCGAAACTTAATCGAAAATCAGAAAAAGATATTGGCTTCATTTCATTAAATATATTATTATTTAATTTATTGACGTTATATTTATACCTATATGTTATCGCATTAAATTTACTTACGTTTAAGTGCTTTTCTTTGCAGTACCTAATCACTAATTCTTTTCATATCTTCTTGAAATTTTTCGCAATCATCTGCTAAGCTTAGGTATGCATTTGTATATTTTCATCCCATCAGCGTAGGAATGAAATCAGAATGAGTGATAACATGTTTGATGTTATTGAGATACAAAGTAAAGAGACCTTAAATGAGAATCCTACCTTACTAATTAGGATCATTTGTATAGCGCCGTTTTTGTGAAAAATCGCCGTCATCGCCATCTCCTTCCCCTCCCTACTCCTTTCAGTCTCACATCAAACCCCAACTGAGGATGCTATAGTCTCACTTGCTCCAGATGGTTGGGAGAAGTTTCGATTTTCACATAAAAAAATAAAATTAAAAAAATGCCACTCCATATGCACTTTGTGTTATATTGACTATAGAGATGAAGACAAAAATTAGTAGGATCTTTACTGTCAATACGGCTTGTGGTGCAAATAAGTGGGAGAGACCTGCTTTGCAAGATCATTGTTTTCATACTTTCATTTTAACCAGATAAGCCCGGCATATAACAGTTGATTATAAGCTCGGCTTGATTGGAATGTCGAGCTTAGCACAGTTTGAAACAACATTCCTAAGTATACAGTTTTACAGGTAGAAAGCCTATATATCACCAATATTGCGTGAATTGTTTATGAATTTGTATTTTATTACATTACAAATTAAAAAAGTTCTTTCTTTGCCAGAAGTCATTATTTAAAAAATAACAATTGCGCATCTCCAGTGCCAAAATGTAGGGTTCCTTTTGATAAAACAGGAATAATATATCATGCAAGTACACTTATTCAAATAAGAATTGTTTTAGAAAGAGTCAGTGCACTATGAATAAAATTAACCACTGAATACAAACGTTCCTGACATTGAAACTTTAAAATCCCTTATCAGACTAATTTTGATTGATTATTATCTTATCGATTGATAAAATCGTCAGAGCTCTTCTCCTTCCAAATATTTATTACGGTAATACGTTTGAACATACCTACTTATAAAATTAGGCAATTCACGTACATTTCGGTAGGACGTAATCAAATATAAATACAGCAGTACGTCAATTTTACCATAGAAAAAAAAAGGTTTCCTAATGGTGGATGTGTTAGCCGGGACCATAAACAAAAACCAAGGGGACCAAGGGGAAAGGTCATTAAAAGCTAAGAAATAATAATGTAAAACAGCCGGTAACCCTAACCTAACATAACCTATTTAAGCATTTTTTTTATCATCACTCTTAATGACCTTTCTGAGGTGCTAATGAGTTGATTTCATTCTGAGTTGTCCGGTAACCAAATCACAAAAGCTTTCAGTTGACTTTTTGGATCGGAGTTACACCCGCCTGACGAGTAGTTTACAGTGTACCATAAATAAACCAATCATAGCAAAGATAGGAGGCGTCTACTAATATCTACAGGAATTCCAAAAACTGAAAAAATCGAACTAATATCTATGAGAATCAAAGTGTTGACGAATATCTACAGCTCAAACTGTTGACTAATATCTATGAGAACCAAAGTGTTGACGAATATCTACAGTACTGGCAGAGGTTGGATTTGCAATTATGTATAGCATATTGGAATAACGTAATATTGCGTATGCAGTTTAAAAAACTTAATTTATGTAAGTATGTATGTAAAAATCCCTGATATCGGACACATTTAGCTGATTAGTCCAACCTAAGCTCTGTAGATATTAGTTCAACCTACGCTCTGTAGATATTAGTCAACACTCTGAAGTTCGTAGATATTAGTTCAACATATGAGCTGTAGATATTCGTCCGACATACAGGCTGTAGATATTAGTAACTGGAGTCCAAAGATACGGACAGGTTGATATACCAGGCCTGTGCTGCCATTAGAATAAATACTATTTTGGATCAACGTTACAAATAAATTGGCAACACCTTGAACATAACCATAGATCACACTTATAAAACGTCTATCACTGTCATTTGGACGAGACTCAGATGTTCCGTCGTTATATAATCGAAGTTTTGTACTTTTTGCAATTCTCACACAGTTTTTGTACCCATTGCCTTGGCGAAATTGCCTGCCTGATTCACGGAAGCACAAACTACCTACCGCAGATACCAAAGGTTAGCTGCCACAACCCTTTCTCTATTAAAATTAATAAAAATATTTTACTAAATGAAATTAATAAAACAAACGTTTTATTTTATGAGTTAATATTTTACTAAATGAAATTAATACAACAAACGTTTTATTTTATGAGTTAACCACTCGGACCCATCAGCTCGTTTTCACGATAATATAACATTACCAGACACATGACGTATGAAAGCGTACCTGACTTATTTTAACAGTTCCTCTGAAGTTCTCGTGTATTATTTTCTCAAAACAGAATGTCAAATCAGCAAACATACTCCCAATTTTTTTGATACCTTAAAGTAGTACATGTTTGCAATAAGTAATCAATGCATATTTTATTAATTTTATACAAAACCGGGACCAGCTCATTTTACACTAAAAAAAATAAATTTTTACGCCAGTAGATAGGTAATAATTAGATGTAATTAATTCCGTGAGCGGAAATTGAAAAAAATGTACACTATCGTTAATTTCTTAAATTTAAAAATACGAAAATGTCATTTTTCAAAGTGCAAAAGCGGTAATATGCACTTTTTAACGAAAAAACACTTTGCAGAAGTTGAATAATTGTTAGAATTACGTATTTCGGAAACTTTTTGCATTGGGGGAGGCGGAAAATGATGCATTTTAAATTTCAATTGCGTTAAATCAAAATTCACTTCGCGTCTTCGAAACTGACATGGCGCCGCCGATCTGTCACACAAGCCCGCTAGACAAACCCTGCGTAGCCAGACAAACTATTTAAAAACGTAGGCTGTTTTTTAAAGTTAAGATAATATTCACAAGCCCGCCATACAAACCCTGCGTAGCCAGACAAACCATTTAAAAACGTAGGCTGTTTTTTTAAGTAAAGATAACAACATGGAGGTCATTGAAAAATGACATTTTCGTATTTTTAAATTTAAGAAATTGACGATAATATACATTATTTTCAATTTCCGCTCACGGAATTAATTACATCTAATTATTACTTATCTACTGGGGTATATATTTATTTATTTTTGTCCAAAATGAGCTGGTCCCGGCTTTGTATAAATTTACCCATATTTTAGTTTTTGATTAATATTTTAAATACGAAATAAAATAAATATACAACATTTCCAAATAACAGAGTTGCGTAAGACAATGAGACATTACAGATGTCAAATAATAATGGACTCCAGATACTAATATCTACAGCCTGTATGTCTGACGAATATCTACAGCAGTTCAGTTGAACTTATATCTACGAACTTCAGAGTGTTGACTAATATCTACAGAGCTAAGGTCGAACGAATATCTATGACGGTCCCAGTGTTGACTAATATCTACAGAGCGTAGGTTGAACTAATATCTACAGAACGTAGGTTGGACTAATCAGCTAAATGTATCCAATAGTCCGATATTAGGGATTTTTACATAAATACTTACATAAATTTAGTTTTTTAAACTGCATACGCAATATTACGTTATTCCAATATGCTATACATAATTGCAAATCCAACCTCTGCCAGTGCTGTAGATATTCGTTAACATTTTGGTTCTCGTAGATATTAGTCAACAGTTTGAGCTGTAGATGTTCGTCAACACTTTGGTTCTCATAGATATTAGTTCGTATTTTTCAGTTTTTGGAATTCCTGTAGATATTAGTAGACGCCTCCTCAAATAATAATGCCTGAAGTCTTAAACCATGGATATACCAAAACTGTACCAAGATCGTTGCAAAAATACAACGTGTCTTTTTATTCACCCCGAATTCTTAAGAATAAAGAAAATGTATAAAAAAAAACATCATATAAAACCCCCATAATGCGATCTAGCCTAGCCAATTGGTACACCAAGTAAGAGAGTCCATTATTTGACGTCTGATTTGAGAACCATTTTATGGATATGTATTTCAAAGGTATTGATTAAAATAATCATATATTAAAGAAATAAAGTTAACCTGGGTATACAGATCTGTCTAATGCGAAAAGGCGGATCAAATATACGATAACGTCACTTTAGAAATGCATGGGAGTCTTCATGAGTAATTTTGAGTAACCAACACCTCTGTCGTATGTAACCCCAAGTGGTTAGCTACGTTTGGTCACATAGCAGGGGTGCCCGGGCTCATGGGGTGAGGTTTGTCCAGGTCTTGGCGGAGTCTGCATCTGCCCACCTGCTGCGTGACGGGTCGGATTGAGAGAGAGGGTTGAGGGAGGTATTTAAATCTTTCCAGTCGGTCTCTCTTCACCCATCGCCTTCAACGCAGCACAAGAGATGGATTCATGCATCCATTCTCCTAAATTCACCGACCCCTTGATTTCTACCCACACCTCATACCATTTTCCTTCCCAAAACTTCCTATCCTACCCTTCCTTAAAATATCTTCCACACAGCATCCCCTAAGATGACATAAACCCTGAGGAAAATTATTTTCCTCAGCCTCCTGTGTGGAGCTAATGTTTAAAAAAATAAAAATAGAGGAAGACAGCAGGATACTGTAAACTAACTAATGACGACAATTTGGTCCACTATTTTAAATTTTCTCATCTAAAGTTTCAGTCAAAATTATAATATATCAGTTTCAGCGATATTTTTAGGCTTGAACGAATTCCATAACCCTTCCACGGTCTTGCCATGGATTTACTAAGCCCAGAGAGTGTTTCCATCAAGACGGAACCAGGGCCCCAGGAAGAAGGTGAAGGTGAAATGTCGTATGCGGATATTGATTTTTACCTCCCAGATGTAAAGAAGGAATGTCTACACCGTCTACAGTATTCAAAGAGTACTCGAATAGCCAGTAAGTTGCATTATTTATTATTCCATGTGTTAAAAACTTGGAATATTAAACGTTGATGTTTGGAAACCTTGCACGTTTGAATTGTTGCTCAGGTAGGACACAGTGTGTTGTTTTATAAAGTCCTCTCTTGCCGTACTTTGGAATTTATCTTAAAATGTTTATTTACGGGAAACTACCAAACTAAAGCAAAGTTTTGACTTACCTCATTTGGTATGTTAAATGAGTTCCATTATTTTGCGTTCATACACAAATGATATTAATAAAACAATTTCCTTGGCTGTACAAAACTTTATACAGAAGGTGCTCAAAAATAAAATAATAATTTCTTCTTGAAGCGTCCTTCCTAAAGCGGACATGTAGGGTCCTTCACATTTCGAAACAAACTTTTTTGTAGTACTCCTCAAAAACTGTGATTTCAAATGTACACTCTTCGTCAGGCATCAACATATTGTTGTTTGGTTTTTTTAGGTAGCCTTAAAGTGGAGACTGTCAGCTTCAAGGTAGAACCAGGACTCCGAGATGAAGATGGACAGGGAATTCCTTATATGAAATTTGACATAGAGCTGCCGGATGATGAAAAGAAATGCTTTAAACCCTTTCAAAGATTTTCCCAGCCAACAGGTAAATAACAATTCATGTTTCTATTTTTTACATTTTTTAATGAAATTTGAACGAAGCTTTCACTTCTATCTTTTCTTATTTTTTTTGTTATTTTTTTCAGACTCGTTGACGTTTATGACTCACAGTGCAGAAAAACCTTATTCGTGTACCGACTGCAGTTTTGCATCTACTCGAAAGGGTCATTTGAAGACACACATGCGGACCCACAGTGGTGAAAAACCTTTTTTGTGTTCCGACTGCAATTATTCATGTTCTGACAAGAGTAGTTTGACGAAACACTTGCGGACTCACAGTGGAGAAAAACCTTTTTCGTGTCATAATTGCAGTTATTCATTTTCTCAGAGCGGAACTTTGAGGGCACACATGCTGACTCACAGTGGAGAAAAACCGTTTTCGTGTTCCGATTGCAGTTACTTGTGTTCTCAAAAAAGTAGTTTGATGGCACACATGCTAACTCACAAAGGAGAAAAACCGTATTCATGTCCCGACTGCAGTTATGCATCTACTCGCAAGGGTCATTTGACGTCACACATGCGGACTCACAGCGGTAAAAAACCTTTTTCATGTTCCAACTGCAAGTATTCATGTTCTGACAAGAGTAGTTTGATAAAACATGTGTGGATTCACAGTGAAGAAAAACCTTTCTCATGTCCCGACTGCAGTTATGCATCTACTCGGAAAGGTCGTTTGACCACGCACATGCGGACTCACAGTGGTGAAAAACCTTTTTCGTGTTCCGGCTGCAATTATTCATATTCTGACAAGTGTACTTTGACGAGACACATGCGTACTCACAGTGGTGAAAAACGTTTTTCATGTTCCGACTGCAATTATTCATGTTCCGACAAGAGTAGATTGACGACACACGCGAGGACTCACAGTGGAGAAAAACCTTTTTCGTGTTCCGATTGCAGTTCTTCATTTTCACAGAAGGGAAATTTGAGGACACACATGCTGACTCACAGTGGAGAAAAACCTTTTTCGTGTTCCGATTGCAGTTATTCATCTTCTCATAAGGGAAATTTGGTAACACACATGCTGACTCACAGTGGAGAAAAACCCTTTTCGTGTTTCGATTGCAGTTATTCGTGTTCTCAGAGGGGACGTTTGAAGAAACACATGCTGACTCACGGTGACCGGTTAACTCAGAATGAAACCAACCCAAAACATCATTTGAAAAGCCATTAAAAGTGATGAAAACATATTTAAAAAAAAAAAAATTAACGTTAGGTTACGGTTATGGGCTATTTTAATATGATTTTTTAATTTTTTCGAGTTGGCACGAAACCCTGATTTACAGTGGAGAAAAACATTTTTGATTCTACTGCATTTATTCATGTAGTTTGACGAGACACATGCTTACTCGCAGTAGGGAAAAACCGAGCAATGTGTTGAGAAAATGTAAACTAAACGAATTGGTTTTCAATTATTAGATAATTTCTCATTTTTTCAAAAACTTTTGCTGAACACATTGACCATCTATCAAAGCTGCTGAATGCAATCAAACCAGAATAATTCCCAGATACCTAAATAAATACAGTCAAAGAACTCTAGAATACTTTGTTCCAATAATTAACAACATGTTACCCAACGCAATAAAAAGCTATGAATTGAGTTTCAGAAGGAAATGTACGCTTAAAAAAAGGTGAAGTGAAAGATTTTTTTTGTACTAATTTCTGTTATTTCGGCTTTTCGTTTTAATGTTTTTTCCATTATTATTTTCTCTTGTCTTTTCTTTTTATTTCTTTCATTTTCTCTGTTCTGTATTTCTTATAAATTTTATTAACATTTTTTTTTTTCATGTACCTGTCTCTTCGACTTGATCGAAGACCTGTCTCAATTTAAAAAAAAAGTAATTGTCAAAAGAACCCGTCCACAAACTGATATTAATCAGTTTAACGGGACTTAATTTAAAAATGTAAAAAAACTGTAAATAAATAATAAAAAAAATTATTAACCACGAAAAAAATGGTTTTAGATTAAAATTAACAAAATGCACATTTGCATCAGACATGGTAAAATATCTGAGTCATATAAATCAGAATTATTCAGTCAAGCCTGTAAGGGATATATATATATATATATATATATATATATATATATAAATATTTTAATTTTTATTCACAAAAAGATACATAAATAACAATAAATTTTATACGTTAATTAATTACATAATATACGAAATTATAAAATAAATAATATATTTTAATTTACCCCCATAAATAAGCAGGGCTTGGGGGTGTTATTATATTGGTTTTATTTTTTTGTTCAGTTCGCTGGTCTATTATTATGCCCAGGTCCTTAATATCGGTCTTGCTTTCTATGTTTGTACATAATATGTTGCATTTGTGGTTTTCTGCATTTGTCACAGAGTGGATTATTATGTTTATTTCTTTAGTTGTTTCTTGTTTTTTAATGAAAAATGGTAAATAAAAGGTTTTTTTAGAATTCAAAGTCAACAGGTTTTTATCAAACCATAATTTTAGTGCATTGATATCTGTATTTGCCATTTTATTTTATTCAGACCATGTGTTTGCTTTTTGTAGTAGGACTATATCGTCAGCGTAGGAGACAATTTCTCCATATTTGGAAATATGGAATGTATCATTGATACATATAATTAATAACAGTGAGTGGTCTCAAACTGTACCTTGGGGTATTGAAAAGTTGCTATATTTTGTATCGCTGACTTGAATGAGTAATTTTACTTGTTGAGGTCTTTTATGGAAATAATTAGTTATCCATGCGTAGACTTTCCCATTAATACCTATCGATTTTAATTAATTTATTAATTTTTTATGTGATATGCTGTCGAAAGCTTTTTTCAGGTCTTTAAATATTCCGATAAATTTTTTTATCGGAATCTAGGGCCGTATATAAATAGTTGGTTATTTTTGCTATCGCGTCATGAGTACTTGTATTTTTTTTAAGCCGAATTGGTTATCATTTATTATTTTATTTTCTTCTAAGAATGTCCGAATTTGTTATTTTTACAATTTTCTCATATATTTTTGATATGTTTGATAAAAGGGAAATCGGGCGGTAATTTTGTGGATTTTTACGACAGTCTGTTTCATAAATGGAAGTTATATTTGCTCTTTTAGTACATAAAATATTAAACAGGCCACGTAAGATATAAGTACGCACGACTTAAGTAGGTATCAGTATTCGATAAGTGAATTGTTTACAAAGGAGTTCAACCAGCAGGTTTGTATTTGAGCTCAGCTCAGCAAATATGATTCCAAACATACTCGAAGCATACCGGTATTGCAGTGTTGTAAAATAATATTTTAGCCATTAATATAAATGTAGGTAATTTTCCTGTAATTTATTTTTTTTTGCTTTCATAAATGTACGTATGTTTGTTATTATTATGAAAAAAATAAAATAAAAGGTACATAGCAATTACATATATAAATAAGTAAGTAGGTACTATGAATGTAGTTACAGAGCAGTGGGTATTAAATTTGTTATTGTAACAATCTGAAATATTTAAGGATTTTTACGTAAGTTTGTTATTATCATGAAGAAAATAAAATAAAAGGTGCACCGCAATTACATTTACATATATAAAGGAGTAAGTAGGTACTATGAAAGCAGTTACAGAGCAATGGGTATTAAATTTTCTACTGTTAACAATCTGGAACATTTAAGGATTTTTGCATTTGCATACATATATATACGCTTTTTGAAGGAAGCGATGTTTTTATAAAAAATATGTTAACAGAGCAAGTTTCATTCCCCACACGATGCAATCTCTGGAGACAAGAGTTAAACATAAAATTAGTGCGAGAAGCAACTACGTTAAATGGAGTATGGAGCCTGGTGTTGTAATTGTTAGGTATTTGATAATCATGTTCACAAGTTCAGGGCTATCCAAACATCCGTTGATAATTTTAAATAATAAAACATCACAGATTTTTCTTCGCTGTGACAATTCGGGTAGTTTAAGCAATTGCATTAAATAATAATAATTTAAATTTTCTATTGGAATTTGTAATTTATATGCCTTAAAAATTTATGTTGTACTCTTTCAATTTTGTGTGAATGTACATTGTATAATGGCGACCAGAGAGGGGAATTATACTCAAGAATGCTTCTGACTAACGTTATGTATAGCGTTTTGAGTGTATCAGAATGCATTAGATCTTTGGATGATCATATCACAAAACCAAGACATTTAAGTGCTTTATTCGTGATTGCATCAATGTGGGGGATGAATGTGGGGGATGAAACCTTTACAAACAACTCAAAATTATATTATCAAAGTTATGTATAATAGAATTAAAACATTTTCGACAGATGCTTTATACAAAGAATCTAAACTATTCAGTCTCCGTAAACTATTTATACTGCAAACTATGAAAATATATCTTTTAAAACGTAAACAAATTCGAAAAAAATGTTAACCATTATAAATAATAATGTATTCTCTACCCCCCAAACACACACAAAACAAATGCAAACTCACAGCAGCTTTATTGGACCTCGTACCTTCAATAGTTTACCAAAACATATTCAAGTTGCAACTAAACTTCCGCATTTCATAAAAGAGTTAAAATTATGGCTAAACCATACAGATGTAACAACTCTATTTATTTAGTTTTATTTCACTTTATGTTTCTAAAAACTCTTATTTGTTTAGTCTCATATCACTTTTCTCACGAACTTTACACCTATTATTACAATGTATTTCATTTATTACACTTCACTTATTTAACCGTACACTATTGTATACACTTTTTGTACAAACTGTTATGTTTGCCCTGTTTGTTTTTTTCTAGGTACTAAATAAAACTTATTTTAACTATATTACCCACGCACAGGCTGCGCCTTAGTGGGTTCCCACATTATTGTTATGATTTTCAAAATATGTAAATATAAATTGTAAAATATGAGAAAAATAAAGGAATAAAAAAAAAAAAATAAAAAAAAATGTCACCTTGTTATCAAAAACGACATCCAGATCTTTTATTAATGTTTCTGTAGAAAGATTCACATTGTTATAATGTAAAAAGGGGGAACTGTTTGTAATGCACCACTTATTAGGATTAACAATGAATTATTTATTTATTTATGCCACTTAATGAAGAAATGGTTTCCTCTAATAATCCGCATCCGTATCCGCTATCCAACATCAAAAATAATGACTATTTTATTAATAAAGTTTAATTTAAGCTTTTTAAAATTCTTGTGCATTAACTGAGTTTTTATAACTAGAATGTTACTCTTTGAATTCGTCCAGCGCCCCGATGGGAACGTTTTGACAATTTTTTCAACATAATAATTATGGTTTCAAAACATAATATTTTTGCATCAAATTTTTAAAATTTTTTTTCCGGTTAGAACTTCTGTAATATTTTGACATATTTCTTGGTTTATTTTGTATTTTTCGTCAATTTGTTTTAGTATAATAGTCATTTTGAATAATAATTAATTTATTCTTTAGCAAAGTTAAGCATTTTCATTCTGTTTGCATTTTTCACTATTTTTTGTGGTCTGTTGAAGTCGTAGTTTTAAATTAAGTTTTGTGCATTTAATGCATTTTGGTATTTCGTTCTTATTGTTTTTAAGTTTTTTAAGTTATGTTCACCCGCACAATGAAGGCATATTGGTTTGTTCGGTGGTTGGAGGCAACGCATTGCTGTAAGATCATATTTTTGGCAATGGTAACCCTGCAATAAGGGGTGCAGTCATAGATGTATGTAATATAACTGGATGGATGACTCTCTTTGCTAATATAATATATACTAATATCTACAGCCTGTATGTCGGACGAATATCTACAGCTCCTATATTGAACTAATATCTACGAACTTCATGTGATGACCGTAGCCGGTCTCTTACATTACTTCTGGACTCCTGCTGATGGATCCAGATTCCTCTGAAAAGGTTGATCTCAGTTTTAAGGTGATTGCAATAATAATGCGTAGGTAGTCTATTCAGTGGCGTAGCGTGGGTTTTGGCCGCCCGGGGCGGAGAAAATTTTTGCCACCCCCCCCCCCCTCCCCTATATCATAATCTATATCACGCATACGTATGGAATGCAACTCAAATGCAAAGCTTCACTCGGTACACAAAGCTGGTTTAAATTAAACTAAATATGCGGGATATCAAAAGTACACTCAGAACATAAAAATGTTTTTTTCTTTGATTCTAGCGGCGCTTATATTCTGAACACAAAACTGGTTTAATTACATCTGTATGTGGTGAATGGTTTTTCTTTAATTCTGCTGGCACTTACATTCTGAACACAAAACTGGTTTTAATTAAATCTATACGCGGTGAATTAAAACTACACTACGAACATACAAAGGGGTTTTCTTTGATTCTGCCGGCACTTACATTCTGAACACAAAACTGGTTTAATTAAATCTGTACGCGGTGAATTAAAACTAAACTAAGAACAAAAAAAGGGTTTTTCTTTGATTCTGCCGGCACTTACATTCTGAACACAAAACTGGTTAAAATTAAATCTGTACGCGGTGAATTAAAACTACACTAAGAACTTGAAAATAGTTTTTCTTTGATTCTGGCATTAAATAAATATTCTGCAACTAGAATTTTATAACTGCATATCGAATAACAGAAAGTTTTCCTTCGAAATGTGTGAACAGATGAATCTACAACTGGAAATTTACATTCTTAACACAAAACTGTTTTTAATTAAATCTGTACGCGGTGAATTAAAACTACACTAAGAACATAAAAAGGGTTTTTCTTTGATTCTGCCGGCACTTACATTCTGAACACAAAACTGGTTTTAATTAAATCTGTACGCGGTGAATTAAAACTACACTAAGAACATAAAAAGGGTTTTTATTTGATTCTGCCGGCACTTACATTCTGAACACAAAACTGGTTTTAATTAAATCTGTACGCGGTGAATAAAAACTACACTAAGAACTTGAAAATGGTTTTTCTTTGATTCTGGCATTAAATAAATATTCTGCAACTAGAATTTTATAACTGCATATCGAATAACAGAAAGTTTTCCTTCGAAATGTGTCAGCAGATGAATCCAACTGGAAGTTTACATTCTGTACTGGTTTAAATTAAATCTGTACCTGGCGAATTAAAACTACACTCAGAAGATGAAAATGGTTTTATAATTGAACTTCAAATAAGAGGATGTTTTCCTTCGAAATGTGTGAACAGATGAATCCACAACTGGAAATTTACATTCTCAACACAAAATTGGTTTGAATTAAGTCTGTATGCGGCGAACTAATAGTGCACTCAGAATATGAATATGGATTTTCTTTGATTCTGGCAGCACATACAGTCTGCAACTAGAATTTTTTAACTGAACTTCGAATAAGATATGTTTTTCTTTAAATTGTGTCTTCAAATGAATTCTCAAATGGAATTTTACATTCTGAAAACTGGTTTAACCCTTCGAATAATAATAAAAAATATCTATAAACTTTTGCCCATCAATGTTTGCGCACAAAATTTCCGGTTCTTCCCATGCATTTTAAATGTTCCTTTTTATTAAAACAAAACTCTTCTAAAATCGAGATAAAGTAATAATTCCGGCGTGCTTGTTATGACATTATTATTTCTAAATATTAAAATTTTGATATTGGAAATGTGAATTGGCTCAAAAATACACGCCTGCGAATATTTGAATTAAAGTAAGTACCTAAAATAGAATAAACCTAAAATTTTAAATTCAGATTACTTTTCTTAAATAAAGTGTAATAAAACTGTAAGTATCTTAATTTTTTATCGCAATCACAAATTTATTTTAAAATTAAATGTGTGGGACATTATTTCGCAAATTTTATTTTAAAACTAAATATGTGGGATAATTTGCGTCTCCATAATGCATAATTTAATTTATTATATAACATTGCTGTGTTTAAGGCTGATAATTATTGCTTATAATAATTGTTACCCTTTGTGCTATGCATAAAAATCTTGTCTTAAACGTTAGTTTATCAATTAATAATAAAAAGTATTAAAAAACTTACCTACATAATAATAAGCCCTACAAAACTTACCTACATAATATTTTACGTACCTTTTTTATTAACATCATTTCAAGAAATATTCCAGTTCAACAAGTTTCATCGTTAAAATAATTACAGATGTACAAAAAAAGGTAAACCTCAAAATCGAATACACATCAACACAGAAATAATTTGACAATAGAAAAAAATAATTTTACGATACTTATTTAGAAAACTAGAGACCTCCCGGTGTTAAGTCAGACCTAAGATTCATTATCGCTAATTTCGAACAAACACGTTCTATAAATGGATCCGAATGTGTCTTAATAAGATAGGCTTTAGTGCAGTTGAATACTTTTGGAACAGGAAAAGGTTTGTCCCCACTGTGAGGGTGTCTCGTCAAAATACTCTTCTGTGAACATGAATAAGTTCAGTCAGAACATGAAAAAGGTTTTTCTCTACTGTGATTCAACACATGTCCACAAATTTCCCTTCTGAGAACATGAATAACTGCAATCGGAACACAAAAAAAGTTTTTCTACACTGTGAGTCAGCAAGTGTGTCCTCAGAGTTCCATTCTGAGAACATGAATAACTGCAATAAGAAAACGAACAATGTTTTTCTTCACCGTGTTTCAGCATGTGTTTCCTCAAATTTCCCCTTTCAAAACGTGAATAGCTGCAGTCGGAACATGTAAAAGATTTTTCACCGCTGTGACTCCTCATTTGTATCATCAAATGACCTTTGCTAGAAGATGCAAAACTGCAGCCGGGACATGAAAAAGGTTTTTCAACAATGTGAGTCAGCATGTATGTAGGTATGTCTTAAGAAATCCCCTATAAGAACATAAATAACTGCAATCGGAATACGAAAAAGGTTTTTATCCACTGTGAGTTAGCTTGTGTCTCGTCAAGTTACTCTTGTCATAACATGAATAACTGCAATCGGAACACGAAAAAGGTTTTTCTCTACTGTGCGTTGGCTTGTGTCTCGTCCAGTTACTCTTTTCATAACATGAATAACTGCAATCGGAACACGAAAAAGGTTTTTCTCTACTGTGCGTTGGCTTGTGTCTCGTCCAGTTACTCTTTTCATAACATGAATAACTGCAATCGGAACACGAAAAAGGTTTTTCTCTACTGTGCGTTGGCTTGTGTCTCGTCCAGTTACTCTTTTCATAACATGAATAACTGCAATCGGAACACGAAAAAGGTTTTTCTCTACTGTGCGTTGGCTTGTGTCTCGTCCAGTTACTCTTTTCATAACATGAATAACTGCAATCGGAACACGAAAAAGGTTATTTTCCACAGTGCATTAGCTTGTGTCTCGTTAAGCTACTCTTGAGAAAACACGAATAACTGCAATCGGAGCACGAAAAAGGTTTTTTTCCACTGTGAGTTAACACGTGAATCCTCAAATGTCCCTTTTGAGAACTTGAATAACTGCAATCGGAACACGAAAAAGGTTTTTCTCCACTGTGCGTTAGTTTGTGTCTCGTCAAGTTACTCTTATCATTACATGAATAACTGCAATCAGAACACGAAAAAGGTTTTTCTCCACTGTGCTTCAACTTGTGTCTCGTCAAATAACTCTTGTAAGAACATAAATAACTGCAATCAGGACACGAAAAAGGTTTTTCTTTACTGTGAGTTAGCTTGTGTCTCGTCAAGCTATTCTTGCGACAACATGAAAAACTGCAATCGGAGCACGAAAAAGGTTTTTCTCCACTGTGAGTTAACACATGTTCCCTCAAATGTCCCCTTTGAGAACTTGAATAACTGCAATCGGAACACGAAAAAGGTTTTTTTGCACTGTGAGTTAACACGTGTTCCCTCAAATGTCCCCTTTGAGAACTTGAATAACTGCAATCGGAACACGAAAAAGGTTTTTTTGCACTGTTTGAGTGTTTCCTCAAATAACCCCTCTGAGAACAAGAATAACTGCAATCGGAACACGAAAATGGTTTTTCTTCACATGGAAAAGATTTTCCTCCACCGTGAGAAATCATGTGTCTTGTCAAACTACGCTTGTTAGAACTTGAATAACTGCAGTCGGAACATGAGAAAGGTTTTTCACCACTAAGATTCGGCATGTTCTTCGTCATATGACCCTTGCTAGTAGATGCATAAATGCGGTCGGGACTTAGTGTCAGATCCGTCAATGAGTCTGCAAAATAACACAATAAAGATATAATTGACTGTTAATTTTTAAAAATGTTGAAAATGACAGCACGATTCGTTATTTACCTGTTATCTGGGTAAATCTTTGAAAGCGTTTTAGGCATTCCTTTTTAACATCCGTCAGCTCTATGTCAATTTCTAAATCCGGAATTCCCCTTTCATCGCTTCTGGGGTTTCTGGTTCCACCTTGAGGCTAACAGTCTCCAAATTAAGGCTACCTAAGAAAAACAAATAACAATACGTACATGTCTTTTCCGAGGGAGTACTACAAAAAACTTCTCTTGATATTTAAAAAAGGTAAGTAAAAATATATATTTACCAAATAACAGACAAGAAAGATTTTATGGACAACTATATTATGTCCTGTCTGAGCAACAATTCAAAACAAAAAAGGTTTCAGAACGTAATTTTTTTAATTCCTCATTGTAAACATATGCAATACTGCAATAAAAAAATGCAACTTACTGGCTTTTCGAATTCTCTCCGCATACTGTAGACATTCCTTCTTTACATCTGGGAGGTCAAAATCCATATCCGCATACGACATTTCACCTTCACCTTCTTCCTGGGGCCCTGGCTCCGTCTTGATGGAAACACTCTCTGGGCTTAGTAGATCCATGCCAGTACCGTGGAAGGGTTATGTAATACGTTCAAGCCAAAAAATATAACTAAAACTGGAAGAAACAGAACGTTGTATTAACAAAGCGAAATTAATTTTTTGAAAGGGTATTGTACGTTCCAGAATGCGATTTATCCATTTAGCCTCAAGTAAAATAGTTATTCGTATCATTCGTATTATTTTTTAGTCATTTTAGTTACACGTATTTTCTCCCTTGTAAATAAAATTCTTCCATGGGTTTTTCAAGTAAGGTCCCAACCTTGAGAAATAAATGTATTCTGCCTGATATTATATGGGGACATTCCTTTACGGATTTGGAACAAAATGTTTATTTAAGTTGTTTTATTTTAAATAGGTTTTTTATATCTGTACAGTTCAAATAGAACACATAAATATTTATTGCAGCTGCCAAAATGTAAAGTGTTTGTTAGCGGCCTTTTTATGACCCCAACTAAAGGAACTTTTATAATTGTAAAATTCGCAATATTTTTTTTATTCTTTAGGTTTAAGTTGTACCTTTATTGGTTTGCCCTTTTTGGCCAACTTTTAAAGTAATTTTATTGTTTTATTTTAGGTTAAATTTAAGTATTCGAGATATGGGAATGTTTTAATCTTAGTCCTCACTATTTCTCCATGTAAGTGTTTTATGATGTACCCGAAAATGGAAAGGGTTTGCTGGCGGCCTTTTATGACCCGAACTAAGAGGAACTTTTATAATAGTAAAATTTGCAATATTTCCGCCGCATGCGGCCCGCGAGGCCTTTTAGTGCGGCCTGCTGAAAGAACCACAAAAATTACACAGAACTGGATAATCTTTTTACGTTATTTCAGATTCATTTTTAAGTTTTTACAAAATCGTTACTAGCAAGTAGTTAAGATACAAATTGAAACGTGATAAAAAACTTTCATTTTACTTTTATTTTAATTTGTTATGGTGAAACAACAGTGAAATTCCATCGGAACTTTTAATTTTCTTGTACGGGAGAGTCCCGATATTTCAATTGTGGTTTCATCTGCTGATGCCTTTTGACCGAAACCATTCTAGTGTTCAAAGTGCAGTTATAAAATTCTGGTTGCAGACTTTGTAAAACCATTTACATGTCCTGAGTGTAGCTATAATTAAGGAGTGTTGGCAGTAATATTACAATTTTTTAATTACTTTAAGTATAACCATTCTTTGAATTGAATGTGGCTCCCCCCCCCCCCCTAACTAACCTTTGTTTGCTATATTGATAATATTATGTATACGGCCCTTAAATCTTTTGGATTTGTTTTGAGAGCTGCAAAAGACTTCATTAATTTAGGCACATTTATCATATTATATAAAACCCCTGTCAGATTCCACCTAGAGTATAACTCTACGTTATGGTCTCCATTTTACAATATTTATTCCAACGGCATTAAAAAGATTCAACATACGTTTATAAACTGCAAATTACATATTTCTGTACTAAATATTGATTATAATTACCAAAAGAATTACCACAAATTAAATATTATTACATAAAATACTGCATTACAAAATTGACTGTCTACTTCAATTAATCAACATTTTATTCCCAGAAGATCTTGTCGACATTTACTACCCTTTTACTTTAACAATACCAGGACACTCTCTTACCGAAATTCCTCGATTACGCGAATTCACAATCTCGGAAATAAGATAAACATGTTTTTCACCTTAAGAATAACCAGTATAAACATTATTTATTTAAATTATTTTATACATCCAGACACAAATAGTCGTGTACAATTTTTGCAATTTTGTTAACATTGCATATTATTCTTTTTAATGTTAGACTTTTTATCATTTTTACCAATGTATTTCATATCATATTACATGCTTTTGTTGTTACTTTTTTTTTCATTGTATTATATTTTCATTATTTTCGATATTTGTTTTTGGGGTGGTATGCCGTGTTACGCTACCTCATTCGGTAGATGTATACCGGATCTGCCCTGATGATGGACACTGCAACGCTGTCCGAAACGTTGGCTAAAGAAGTAGGTAGCGCAACACGGCATAACACCTTAAAAACAAATATTGAAAATACTTTTGGCCGTGAAAATCTATAAACGTATCTATTTTCATTATTGTTTTATTTTTAAAGTATTTAAAAGTACTGCGTTACATAACCTATAAACAAAGAATGTAAAAGCCCATCAGGGCGTGTAATAAATAAATAAATAAATAAAGTGACCATCGCATATTTGATCCGCCATTCCGCATTAGACAAAATATCTATCTACCCAGGTAAACCATATTTCTATAATTTGTGATTATTTTAATCAACACCGTTGAAACACACAACCATAAAATGGTTCTCAAACCAGACTTCAAAAAAATGGTTTCTCTAACTTAGGTGTACCAATTGGCGAAAGTTTAGCTAGCTCGCATTAAGTGGGTTTTCGACGATGTTTTTTTTTTAAACATTGTGTATTTTTAAGAATTCGGGATAAATAAAAGGACATGTTGTATTTTGGTAACGAATTTCGCACGGTTTTATGACACTTTTATTCGACATCTGGGAAAAAATTTGGTTTACGGGAGATAGTCCTAGATAAATTTTTTTTTTATACTAATTATGGGCCGGAAAATCCGAATCTGAAAGAATTAGGCGTCGGCAAGCAATATTAACTGAATTACACGACTTTAAAATTTTCTATAAACACTAAGGAAAAAACGTCATTTTAAATGCATTGACACAACAAATCATAGAAAAACAAGAAAGATGTTACACCACATAAAATTAAGTGTTACACCAGTCACCAGCAGTACACCGGTCACCAATATCAATGTACATGGTTTGTGATAGAAAAGAAAGTGCCCCCTTCGTAGCGCCTAATCGCGTCACGGCAAAAAAAAATCCCAGTTTTCAAGTAGTTTAGCGGCTACGCTAGGTTTGTGTAACATGGTTTGCGATAGAAAAGAAAGTGTTATTGATATTATTGCTTAATGGCAACACTTAATTTTATGTGGTGTAACATCTTTCTTGTTTTTCTATGACTTGTTATGTCAATACATTCAAAATGACGTGTTTTCCTTTGTGTTTATAGAAAATTTTAAAGTCGTGTAATTCAGTTAATATTGCTTGCCGACGCCTAATTTCAGATTCGGATTTTCCGGCCCATAATTAGTATAAAAAAAGAAAAAAAAATATCTAGGACTATCTCCCGTAAACCGAACTTTACCCGACATCTGCAAGCTGTAATCTTTTACGCAAATTTGTTGTTTGCAAATGTTGCATATTTATTTAATTTTGTATGTAAAATAATAAAAAAAATACTAAAATATGTATTGATTACTTATTGTGAACGTGTATTACTGCAAGGAATAAAAAAAATTGGAAATATGTTTGACGATTTGACATTCATGTTTTGAGGAAATAATTCACGAGAACTGTACATACGCACTCAGGTACGTCTCATACTTCGTACATATGGCTGGTAATGTTATATTTTTGTGAAAACAAGATAATGTGTAGGAGTGGTTAACTCATAAAATAAAGAATGTCTGTGTGTCGTAACCTCACACTGTACGATATTTTTATAAATTTGGATAGAGAAAGTGTTGTGCCAGCTAACCTTTGATATTTGCAGAAGTTAGTTTGTGCTGCCGTCAATCAGGCAGAGAATTTCACCAAGGCATAAGGCATAGGTACAAAACCTTTGTCAGAATTGCAAAAACAAAACTTCGATTAGATAACGACGAAATATCTAAATCTCGCAAATGACAGTGACAGACGCTCTCATGATTGTGATCTATGGTTATTTCCAAGGTGTTGCTATTTTTCGACGAGTAAGGTTGTTCCAAAATATTATTTCTTATCTAATGGCAACACAGGCCCGGTATCTCAGCTCTCAGCCCATCGGTATCTTTTCTATGTACGACATTCCTCGCTCAAATTTAAGCGGGCTACATAATATAATGATAAGCTGCAGAATAATTAAGGCGCTAGCAGTCTATATATATATATATATATATATATATATATAAAGATGAATATATTTTTACTTTGAATCAATAAAATTTTCGTAAATTACCTTCTTTTACAAGTATGGACTATTGTGTTCGTCGACCGATGAAGAATGACGAATTTTTAATTCATAATTATCAATTAAAATTAGTCTGATAAGGGATATTAAAAGATTCAGTGTCAGGAAGGTTTGTTTTCAGCGTTTAATTTTATCAATTGTGCACTGACTCTAGCAAAACAATTTGTAATATACGGTACGCTCAACCAGTACACTGGACATGATGCTGGATCCTGCTCCCTGGTGAGGAGTTCCCATCCTCTGGGGCCTTCCTCGGGGTCTCTCCCGGTTGATGACCTGGAGATCCCGCATGCTGATGGACCTCGTTTCCTCCACACGCTACGCGGTCGCCGGTTATTATGCGTTCGCGTCAAGTTAGAATTAATAGAAAATAATAGATACATGGTCCCCAGGTATGCTCTTTTCTTTATATTTAACTCTCTTCCAGCTAAATTCTCAGTATGATTTTTGTTTCTTTTGGGAATATGAATCCCGGTCCCTTGTATTTAAGAATATTTAAATATAGTAGTATTTGTTACTGTGAGATAATCTCTTTTATTCACCTAGCCTAACTAACCTTACCGGAGGGAAAACTGTAATTTTCCTTCCCACCATCCTGAGGGAGTTTCTTATGCTCTACATAAAAAAGGTACCAAGGAGCCTTTATGTTTCAGTATTTAACCCAGCCAGTCCGAAAAGGGGTGTAAAAATTCCACAAGGTTCACCTTATTTACAACGTTTCGATAATTAATCGTACAATTTCATTAATATTTTTTAGTAATACTGAATCTAATAAGTATTGCTTACATTCTTGTTATAGTTTATCTTGTTCTCATAATATTCAGTTTGTTTAAACCAGCAATTTTCTTCAGACTGGAAACCGCTACCTTTAATTTTTTTTTTTTTTTTTTTTACATTAACTCCACACAGGAGGCCCCGAGGAAAATAATTTCCCTCAGGGCCTATGTCATCTGGGATGCTGTGTGGAGGGTCTTTTTGAGGAGAGGAAGGAATGAACATTGGTCTTGAAGAGACCCATGTTGTAGGAAGGAGGAAACACAGAGGCCGGCAAATCATTCCACAGCCGAGCTGTTGAACACAAGAACGAGTCGAAGAAACGACCCGTTCTCATGTGACAAATGTCAACCGTGTACAAATGTTGGGCACGCGTTTGGCGTGTTTCCCGACTATGCACCGGTGCCGAAGGGATCAATGATGCTAGTTCCTCGGAGCATCTTCCATTGTAATACCGGTAGAACAAGGATAGCATTCCCACCCGACGCCTGTGCTCTAAAGATTGCAATCCGTCTGTTAAGATGGGAGAATCTATCAAACGGACCGCCCGTTTCTGCACAGAGTCGAGGGTATTTTTCAGGTATTTTGGAGCTCCAGACCAGAGATGGCTGCCAAATTCAACCGTGGGGCGTACTTGTGATTTGTACAAGGTTAGCAGTTGTGTACTATTAAAGTATCTGCGGGCCCTGTACAGTACGCCCAGTTTTTGGGAGGCTAGCTTTACTCTGGCTTCAATGGAGCCCCCATACCTGAGCTGGTCACTTAGGGTTACACCAAGCATATCAATGGAGGGCCTGTTCGGAAGATTGCTTCCGTTGAAAGAGACTAGATTTTCATTTCGATCCCTTTTGGACGTAATCAGACAAGATTGGGTCTTTGAAACATTAAATTCAACGAGATTATTTTTACCCCAAGAGAAAACACTCTCGAGGTAGCCGTCCATTCTTTGCTTCAAAGCCCTACCAGCTGTTGGAGTTTGTGAGCCCTTTGGGGGCTTGTCAAACAAAAAGCTATCATGAACTGTACTGTCATCCGCATAACAGTGAATTGATGCACATGACAAAAGGTCGTTGATGTGCAACAAAAACAAAGTTGGAGACAGAACCGATCCCTGCGGGACGCCAGCATTTATCGAGTGTGAGGAAGAGGTGAAACCATCGACTACCGTCTGAATCGACCTCCCCCTCAAGAAGTCGGCAATCCACGTACACAAGGATGCGGGAAGTCCGTAAGAAAGCAGTTTGTTGACAAGTCCTCGGTGCCAAACCCGGTCAAAGGCCTTGGAGATGTCCAGTGCAACCGTTTGGGTCTCACCGAAACGTTCCAGGCATCGCCCCCAAACATGCGTCACATACGCGAGAAGATCACCGCACGAGCGGTTCCGCCGGAATCCGTATTGACGGTCGTTGATAATTTTGTTCTTCTCGAGGTATGTGAGCAGTTTGTCGTTGATCACACGTTCCATCACCTTAGACAGAACTGATGTGATCGCTATGGGGCGGTAGTTGGCCGGGTTGGAGCGGTCACCCTTCTTTGGAATAGGATGGATAACCGCTTTTTTCCAACCAGAGGGCACAGAGCCAGTCTTAAGGGACAGTTTAAAAAGCTTCGTCAAAATTGGAGCTAATTCTGCAGCGCACCTCTGCAATACCAGGGCAGGTATTCCGTCGGGCCCACTAGCTTTATTAACATCAAGCCCTCGTAAAACATGGAGTACTTCCCGATGCCGGATCCTCAGCTTTTTCATATGAAAACCGCAGTGAGGAACCGACGTCGGGACAGCACCTTGGTCATCGAGGGTTGAGTTATCCGCAAACATTTTACCTAGTAAGTTAGTCTTTTCGGTGGCGGTGTTTGCTAGTGAGCCGTCAGATCTGGTAAGAGGTGGCAGACTAGATTTGCAGAAATTGCGACCTATTGAGCCCGCAAGTGACCAGAATTGCCTGCTGCCATGCGGGCATGCAGTCAGCTTTCTGCTGATCTGCTGGTCGTGCTCGAATTTTGACCTATTTATGATTCTCTTGGTTTCCTTTGCCATTTTGTTGTAAGCTGATCTGTCTTCGGATGTTCTAGATGTGTTGTAGGCTCGGTAAGCCGCGTTTTTTCGTCGCACTGCTTCAGCGCATTGTCGACTGAACCACGGCTTTGAGCCTACACCAGTTTCCTTAACAGTAGATTTGATGAAGCCATCCATCGCGGATGTGATGACTTCACCAATTTCCTGGGCACATCTTGAGGGATCCGAAGTCCGAAAACAGACAGCTGACCACGGAAAAGCATTAAAATGTGCCCGCAGACCGAACCAATCTGCTGACCTATAGTGCCACACTTTTCTCTTCAGCCTCTCGTTTGGTGGTCTGAAGTATACAGGGATTGATGTCGTCACCAGGCAGTGGTCGGACGATCCTAAAGGCGCTGTGACTTCAATCCTGTAACCGTGTGGCACAGTAGTTAAAAATAGGTCTAACAGATTGGAACGGTGAGTCTGGACATCAGGAACCCTTGTAGGCTCCTGAACCATTTGCTCCAATCCGTAGCAAAGGGCAAAGGATTCCGCTTGGCGTCCAGCCGAGTCTGTTGATCCTGAGAACTTCAACCAAAGGCCCGGGAAGTCCAGATAGGAGGTGTCTACAGGCTCAGCTATCTGAGTTTCAGACAGGAAGAGTAGGTTTGGGCGTTGAGAAAAAAGGTGGTGGTGGACAGAGTTTAAGTTGGTGTGCAGGCCGCGAATGTTGGTGTAATTCACCAACAGTTTTGGCCCGCACCGGGGACGCCTACGTCTCGCCGCTGTAATGACGTTAATTATTGTAGGTTGCAAGTTCATGATTTTAATTTTTCACAAGTTTTGTAAGGTGTAATTTTATCAACTCTTACTTTATTTTCACATTAATTTCTCTTGAATTTATGATAATTATTTTTATTGACTTTTCATGTTTACCAAATTCATTTTTTGATTCCTTATCCATTTTGTATATTGAAAAATCTGGTAGATGCATAAACAATAAGATGAATTAATGTCTGTTTGTCAATATTTTTATTTATCTCTAATAACAATCTTTCTTTTTGTGGCTTATTCCCGTAATGAACCTCCTTGAAATTTAAATGCATATTTAACTTGTGACGAACCTTCGTTTCCGTATATTTCACAAAAAAATGTTTTACATATTGCCCATCCTGCTTTTACTGAACATTTTATTAATATACTAGTGTACCAATCATGGCACTGTTTTTCAAGTAAATACTTTAAAGTCTCAAACGTTTACATTCATTCTCAAAATCATTGATCCATTAGTTAAAAATTGATGTTTTTCCTGAAAACTTCTCAAGTACGTAAAAATCTTTCTGCTATTTTTACTAGATTTTTATTTTCCGTACCCTTACTGGCATTATTGTCAGAAAGTTTAGTTTCATGTGTAATTTCTTCCAGGTACTGGTCGCCAAATTGTAAGTTCTCACCTTCATCTAAGTATATTTGCCTCAAATCTTGGGTTAAGGTAATCAATATTTCCCGCGTTTGATGTCTTTAGAGAATTCTTAATTTTGGTAAAAACATCCGTTGTCGTTATGGCAGTGTGTTTGCTTGCATGTTTCGATGTTTTTTACATGAGCTCATGAGACCCTGAGGAAAACAATTTGAATTTCCCTCAGAGCCTATGTCATCTTTGGGGATGCTGTGTGGAGGGGTTTTCAAGGAAAGAAGAGTTCTGGGAAGGAAAAGGGTTTAAGGGGTGGGTAGGAATCTGGGGTTCAGTGTGTCCCGGTCATCCGCCTCCAAGACCTAGACAAACCTCACCCCATGAACCCGAGCACCCTTGCTAAATCACCAAACGAAGCGAACCACTTGGGGTAACCTATGACAGAGGTGTTGGTTATCCAATAAAGGTTCCCGGGGCGGAAGTTTGTTTTGGAGTGTGATGCCGTGTTGCGCTACCTCGTTATTTAGCCAACGTTTCGGACAGCGTTGCAGTGTCCATCATCAGGGCAGATCCGGCAGATCCGACTGCATCTGTCGAATCTGCCCTGATAATGGACACTGTTGAAACTTTGGCTAAAGAAAGAGGTAGGGCAACACGGCATAACACTCCAAAACAAATAATAAAAATGCTTTTGGCCGTGAAAATCTAAAACCGTATCTGAATGTGCTTGATTAAGAAACAAAAACTGTACTAAAATAAAAATAATATGGTAATATTTACCTAACCCTGTTGTATCGGTAGTTGTTGAGAAAAGTTTTTAAATTTTCAAACACGTATTTACTGACAAAAGACAGTCAGGAAAACTTTGAAACTCAAGTTTTTATAATGAATTGTAAAGCACAATTCAAATCAAATTTAAGGTTTTTATGATGAAGATTCTTATAAAATTGGTAAGCTTAGGCGAGTCCAGGCCATTAAACAAAAAACTAATATAATATTATCACTTTAACTAAATATAACTAGTAATTCTGTAAACAGTCAACATCGCGTCTAATAACGCATGTTTATAATTTACTCTCATTTTAAATCAAAACAAACATTTTCTTTTAAATCACAAGATTAAATACTTAATTAAGATTTTAAATACTTACCTACTTCATAAAAGCCATCCACATTTTACATGTCCACTCCTTTATTAATCCATCTATAAGTCCACTTTTTTACTTACATTATTTCTAGAATTATACCTACAGGTCAGCAAGCTTTAACATAAAATAATTAATTACAGATGTATAAAATAATGAAAACCTAAAAATCGAATACATATCAAAACAAAAATAATTTATCAATTAAAAAAGCATCAAAATCTTTATTACTGATATTAGGATTAAATTTCAAACTAGGATCAGAAAAATTTTAAAATGCAATCTATCTGCTAAAAATTTAGTAAAAGCAATAAATACTTGGGCAATACCTCTATTAACGTACTCATTTGGCATAATTAAATGGTCCAATACAGATTTAGATAGTTTAGAACGATTAATTAGAACTACGTTAACAAAATTTAATTGCCATCATCCAAATTCAGCTATAGAACGAATTAATTTACCTAGAAATTTAGGAGGTAGAGGTGTAGTCAAAATAACATCTTTGAAACACAATCAGGTAGAAATGCTTAGAAATTTTTTCCATAGGAAAGCTAATAGCTCAGAAATGCACAAAATAATTTGCAAGGCAGATAGAAATATTACACCTTTAAATTTATATGACGAGAATGCCAACATTCTTATAAATACTAACCAGGAATTATTAGATTCCTGGTCAAATAAAATTATTCACGCAAAACACTTCAATTATCTCAACCAAACGTATGTTGACAAACTTTCGTCAAACAAATGGTTGAGTATTGGAGAGTTGAGCGCAGAAATAGAAGGATTTATGCTTGCCATTCAAGATAGAGTCATTAATACTAAAAATTATAGAAAGCATATAATCAAAGATATAAATCAAATTGATGATTTATGTAGAAAATGTTTGGCTTTTCCCGAAACTATAGAACATATTATATCGGGATGTTCTATATTAGCGCCTTCTGAGTATACATTTAGGCACAATCAGGTTTTAAAAATAATTCACCAAAGTTTGGTAATTAAACATAACTTGATTGATTGCCGTAATGTAGTACCTTATTATGAATATGAACCAAATTCATTTATAGAAAATGAATTTTATAAAATATATTATGATAAAACTATACTAACAGACAGAACAATTAGTCATAATAGACCTGATATAGTTTTACATGACAAAATTAAAAAAATAACTTATATCATTGATGTAGCTATTCCAAATTCCTGTAATATTCAAAAAACTGTTTCTGAAAAAATTAGAAAATACACAGATTTAGGAAATGAGATTAAAAGAATTTGGCATTCTCGGACTATAAAAATATTACCATTTGTTATTTCGGCCACTGGCATAATACCTAGGAATCTGATTCAAAATTTAAGCATATTAGATTTGTCAAAGAATTTGTATATAAAAATGCAAAAAGCAGTAATTTTAAATACATGTAGGATTACAAAAGATTTTTTAAATATTTATATTGAGGGATCAGTAGGATTTATAGGTTCAATTAGAAATGCCACAGAGCCGAACCCTCTGATATGAAAATATCTGGAGTCGGTGAATTATATTCCCATTTGGTCTCTAGTAGGTTGACATGTTGTTCTTGTATTGTTTTGTATTTATAATACTTATATAGTGCAATTGCATAACGTGGATTCACTAGATGATCATTTGGGGAAGTGTATGAAAGGGTTTAGTTTTTCCTTCTTTTTTTTTTTTTTTTTTTTTTTTGGGGGGAAAATTTAACCCGGACATTTAAATCTGGTGCGTAAAAATTTATAAAATGACAGTAATTTTTGAAAACAATAGAGTCTCCGGTGAAACGTCAGATCTAAGATTCATTATCGCTAATCTCTCGCAAGCACGTTCTAAAAATAGATCTTAATGTGTCTTAAAGGCTTAAGTGGAGAAAAAGATAGTGGAGGAAAATAGTTTTTATCAACTGTGAGTCCGTTTGTGTTTCGTCAAACTACTCTTGTCAGAACATGAATAATTGCAGTGGGAACACGCAAAAGGTTTTTCTCCCCTGTGAGTCCGCTTGTGTTTCGTAAAATTACTCTTGTCAGAACATGAATAAGTGCAATCGGAACACGAAAAAGGTTTTTCTCCACTATGAGTCAGCACATGTCTCGTCAAATTTCCCCTTTGAGAACATGAATAACTGCAATCGGAACAGGAAAAGGGTTTTTCTCCACTGTGAGTCAGCATGTGTCTCGTCAAATCTCCCTTTCGAGAACACGAAAATTTGCAGTCGGAGCATGGAAAAGGGTAAACTCCAGTATGGGTACGTAAGTGAAGTTCAACCTCAGATTTAAAAAAGCAGGAGTAGTTACAATGGGGACAAGAGAATGATTTTTCCAGAGGATGCGTCTTCAGATCGGTTAATGAGTCTGAAAAATAATACGAATAAAGCTTTAAATGTTAGCACTGTAAATTTAAAAAAAAAATGTTAAAAAGCACTAATCCGTATTTACCTGTTGTCTGGGTAAATCTTCGAAAACGTTTTAGGCATTCCTGTTTAACATCCGGCAGCTCTATGTCAATTTCCATATAAGGAATTCCCACTCCATCTCCATCTCGGGGTCCTGGTTCTACCTTGAAGCTGACAGTCTCCACTTTAAGGCTACCTAGAAAATCCAAAAAAAAATTGCGTACATTGGCGTGCCCAGAATACAATCGTGTTATTTTTGTTATTAGTTTTTGGGGTATTATGCCGTGTTGCGCTACCTCCTTCTTTAGCCAACGTTTCGGACAGCGTTGCAGTGTCCATAATCAGGGCAGATGTGTAAAAGTTAGGGGTAATGTTTGTACTTATCTACTTAGGAGCGACACCGTGTCGCCAGCTCCACTCCTCTACGAGCTGGCGCTACAATATACTTCAACATGTTTTTTTGCGTTTAGTCTTGATGTAACCGTCAATTACCGGATACCAAGAACTATTGAGCTTAGCTCCGTCGTCTCTATTAATATTTATAGGATTTTTGTGAATTTCAATTGCCTCCGTAATCAGGCTTGCTCTATGAGTTTTGGGTCTTCCCAGGACCTCAGGGACAAATCCAAAGTAATGGCCGGTTTCGATTAAGTGCTCGGCGATTGCTGATTTGTCAGGGTGGCCAAGTTTACAGGCACGAAAGTGTTCTGATATCCTTCTGGAGATTGTCCGCTCTGTTTGGCCTACATAAACCTTGTCACATCCAGAACAGCTGAGTTTGTACACTCCATCTGTTTCTAGAGGAAACTTGGTCTTTGCAGACCTCAAAAAGTCTCGTATTTTGTCGTGGTTCCGAAGACAGTCTTGAAGCTTTCTTTTTTCAATAGCCTGGCAATTCTGTCTGTCACATTGTGAACGTAAGGCAGGAAAGCGCAGCAAAAATCGTACAACACAATCGAGTTATATTTAAAATTACCGGCAAAGTTTTCTGAGAGAGTACAACAAAACAACTGGTTTTGATTAAAAAAGGTTAAAAAAATATAAATAAAGATACCCTTTATAGTTTATATTTAGAAAATATGAAGGACCCCAGATGTTAGCTTCAGTAAAGATGCTTTAAGAAGGAATTACAATTTTATTCTTGAGCACATTCTGCTTTGAGCAAGTTTTGTATAGTTAGGGAAATAATGTTTTTTTCAATGTTATATGATTTTATAATGCATAATAATATTCTTATTTTACATCCCAAATAAGATATGTTTAAAATGTGCTGTAGTTTGAGAGTTTCCCGTAAATATACGTTTGAAGATATATACCAAAGTATGCGAGCAATAATTCAAAATGAACAAGGTTTCCGAACATCAAAATTTTACATTCAACATTTTTAACGTATGCAATAATATGTAATAACAAATAATGCAACTTACTGGCTTTTCGAGTACTCTCTGCGTACTCTAGACATTCCTTCTTTACATCTGGGAGGTCAGCATCAATATCCGCATACGGCATTTCATCTCCACCTTCTTCCTGGGGCCCTGGTTCCGTCTTGATGGAAACACTCTCTGGGCTTAGTGGATCCATGGCACCACAGTGGAAAGGTTATGGAATTCATTCAAGCCCAAAAGTAAAGCTGAAACTGCAAGAAACAGAACGCTGTATTAAGAAAGCAACATTATTTTTTTTTCAAAGAGCTCTGTATTTTTTTTTTCGTTTGGACAAATCTTCAAAAACCATGATGTGTATGCGTAATAAATACAATTATGACTGAAAGTTTGAGAAGAAAGTCGGAAGATGTCGGATCGACCCTGATTATGGACACTGAAACGCTGTCCGAAACGTTGAATAAAGAAGGAGGTAGCGCAACAAATAAAGAAAATAACCAGTAATGTTTTAATTTCTATGAAGTCGAAATTTGCGTTTGAAATTTCTCAAAGTTGATTTAGTGGCTCTATCCTTGGGTCGCCTACAGTGGCGTAGCGTGGGGTTCAGCCGCCCGGGGCGGAGGAAAATTTTGCCGCCCCCCCCCCCCTCCCCCCCAGATCCGCAGATTTTCAAGCGCTGACCAGGGGTGAGGGGGGGGGGGGTAGATATCCTATTTTTTATGCCAATTTTTTCAATCCCATGTGCTGAGAACGCTTCCAATAAAATCATGCTTATAAATTCTACTGAAAATTTATATATTAATTAACTGCTCTCAGAAATGGAGAATCGTATGCTTGTGATAGAATTTCACATCTTCACGCGCACGTATGGGAATGCAACACAAATGCAAAGCTTCACTCGGTACACGATGAATCTGCAACTTATTGTTATATTGATAACACCAAACTGGTTTAAATTAAACTCAATATGCGGTGTATCAAAACTACACTCTACCAACATAAAAATGGTTTTTATTTGATTCTAGTGGCACTTGGCACTACATTCTGAACACAAAACTGGTTTTAATTAAATCTGTATGCGGTGAATTAAAACTACATTCAGAACATGAAAATGGTTTTTTCTTTAATTCTGCCGGCACTTACATTCTGAACCCAAAAGTGGTTTTAATTAAATATGTATGTTGTGAATTAAAATTCATCAATGCATCGGAGAGGAGGAAAATTTCACCGCCCCTTATTTAAGTACTTCGAGCGGCGGGGGGGGGGGGGTAATTATTTTTTTATAACGACCTTTTTATATACGAGCCGGATTATTTTAAAGTTGATTAATTGATGCTCCAAAGTTGATTAATTGATACTGCGTTAGAGCCCCCAAATAATAGTTACACACGCAACAATCAATATCTCAGAATTTAACAGCATTATGTAACTCAAATGTAACGCTTCACTCGATGCACAATGAATCTGCTACTCGTTATTGAATTTATCAGTGTATTCTGAACACAAAACGAGTTTGTGTGCGTGTGCGGTGTATTAAAACTACACTATGAACATGAAAATGGTTTCTCTTTGATTCTAGCATTAAATAAATAGTCTGCAACTAGAATTTTGTAACTGCACATCGAATAATAGAATGTTTTCCTTCAAAATGTGTCAGCAGATGAATCCAACTGGAATTCTACATTCTGTACTGGTTTGTATTAAATCTGTTCCTTGCGAATTAAAACTACATTCAGCACATGAAAATGGTTTTTCTTTGATTCACGCAGTACCCACATAGTCTGCAAATAGAATAATATAACTGAACTTCAAATAAAAGGATATTTTCCTTCGAAATGTATCAACAGATGAATCCACAACTGGAAATTTACATTCTCAACACAAAATTGCTTTGAATTAAGTCTGTATGCGGCGAATTAAAAGTACACTCAGAACATGAAAATGGTTTTTCTTTGATTCTGGCAGCACATACAGAGTCTGCAACTTGAATTTTATAACTGAACTTCGAATAAGATAATGTTTTCCTTTAAATTATGCCAGCAGATGAATCCTCAAATGGAATTTTACATTCTGAAAACTGTTTTAACCCTTCGAATAATAAGAAAAAAAAAATCTATAAACTTTTCCTTGTCAATGTTTGCGCACAAAAATCCCGGTTCTTCCCATGCATTTTAAATATTCCTTTTTATTGTTTTTTTATCCTTTTGCAAAAAACAAAATTGTTATAAAATCTAGATAAAGTCTGACGTGCTTATCAGAACATGATTGTTTCTAAATATTAAAATTTTGATATTGGAAATGTGAATTGGCTCAAAAATACACGCCTGCGAAAATTTGAATTAAAGGACCTTAAATAGAATGAACTTAAAATTTTAAACGCAGATTCCTTTTCTTAAAAAAATGTAATAAAGCTGTATCTTAACTTTTTATCGCAATCACAAATTTATTTTTAAATTAAATGTGTGAGATATAGTTTCACAATTATATTTTAAAATTAAATGTGTGTGATAATTTGCGTTTCTTGTGATTAGACGGGTTAAATTAAATCTGTTTCTGGCGAATTAAAACTTCACTCAGAATATGAAAATGGTATCTTTTTGATTCTGGCAGCCCATACATACATAGTATGCAACTAGAATTTTATAACTGCACTACGAATACAATAATGGCCTCTTTAGAAACGTATCAACAGATGAATAAACAACTGAAATTCATTCGTTAATACATTCTGAACACATTTCTGGTTTTAATTAAAAATGAATCTGTTTGTGAGTTATCAGCTTTTATTAGTAGTACTCTCATAATATGCGTACGGTAGAACATTTTCAAATAATGATTTGAAATGGTTTCATTTTTTCCTAGATAATACCTAGTATTATTTATTGTGAAAATTTGCCGCCCCCCTTAAAAGTGCCGCCCGGGGCGGGCCGCCCCCCCCGCCCCCCCCCACGCGACGCCACTGGTCGCCTATCACCTTTGGCGAATGACTGATTTTTCAACTCAGATTTCACGTTCAGTTATCGGTTCTTTGGTTAAGAGGCCACCTTCGCGTTACTTGCGTCGCCAATCATAATACATAAAATAATTTCTTCAATATTCAACTGAATGCCATCGACATTACAATGCATTAATTCTATTCCACTATTGAAGTCAAAGGTGTGACTGGTTTCCACCAAATGGTTGGCAAACTCCGAGAAACTGTTTTTGTTTAAAGCTTTGATATGTTCTTTAATCCTTATTTCGAAGTTTCTCGAAGTTTTACCTATGTAGAAGAAACCACAATTACTAATTCTTGGGGTGACACCACATTCATTCTTGGGGTGGCACCATGATCATCTTGGGGTGAAACCAAGTTATCCACACTATGCTAGCTATGCCATTGACTCTGAACAATATCATTTCTAACAGGTCTGAAAATTGTGCATATATTATTTTATACAAATGGATTAAGTCGCTTACTATAATTGTTGCTCTATTGGACATTTTTTTTCAGTAAGAAAATATGAAAGTTATATAACTTTTTTATCATTTATTGGATCCGCCATTTCAGTTTTAACAAAATATAGTTACCTAATCCATATTCCATAATTTGTGAACATTTTTAACAATGCCTTCGAAATACTAATCTAAAGTTAGCTCTAGACGTCAAATATAAAAATTCCTTGGTTGGTCCATGTCAACATGAAGTGACTTTTCATTGGTACGCCTCAACAAATAAACAGAGGATCAGTATTTCACAGTTTATTTATTATCTTACTGTTTCCTCTGACAATATCTATCGTCCAGTTGATTACTCGCACATCTCCGAAAAACGAAATTTGAGTTGTGTATGAGTTATAAGTAAAAGTGCACACTCAATCTGATACAATACTCAGATTGGGTACTTACTCATAATATCTACTAAATCAATTGATATGCAAAAGAACTTGTAGGTATTTGTTAAAAAAATAAGTTTTCTAAGTTACTGGAAATTTCAAAATGTAATAATGTACCTACTGGATTGTTCTGCTACCTGTGATAGTTTATAGCATATTTAATTTGTAAAACACAGACACGTGTAAATAATATTTGATTTGTAGCGAACAATCGAATGATGCTTTCCTTATTATCTCAAAACATATGGAAATATCTGAATAATCAACTGGACGTATATCGGGGTAATATATCGGGGTGAACCGATGAAGAGACACTTCCATTTCAATATTGGCAAATATATTTCCGAACTTTTTAAGGTACTCTTCATGTGTAAGTTCCGTTGGACACCGCGAAGTGTATATTTGATCTTTAATATAAAATAAAACACAACGGTTTTTCAGTTTGATTTGGAACAACGGCCGTGATAATTGAAGTTGCAAGCAATATGAATAGCGCGATTAATACTCTGGTAGAAATTATCACCAACAGAACTTACCAATAACTATCACCAGCAGGCCACGGTTAGTTTAACAGTGTAAGGACTGTGAGGTATGTTATTATATAGAAATAAGGTTTTGAAACAGCAAGATAAGATTTAGCGAAATCATGCGTCAGCAATTAGTGAGGTTAAGTATAGACAATAATGGCGACATAGACTACGAAAATTAGAAGGATTTATTTTCTAAGTAGGTACTGGACACATGATTTGATTCGATACATTTTTGCACAGAACAATCATTAAACGTCGAATTTTAAGCCTCGACTATATTAAGCGAGTTTACAAGGTACTAGCCGGCGTATTCACTATCTGCTAGTAAACTCCTTCAGTGTAAAATCTGCTAGTAGCTAGTAATATGATTACACTGAGCGAGTTCACTAGCAGATAGTGAATACACCAGCTATAAATTTGTGGAAAAAAGGATATCATTTTGACTAAAACTTTGAGATAAGACAATTGAAAACTTTTGAACGAATCGTCATCATTAGTTTTATAAACATTTTTTTTAAAAAGAAAGACAAACATTCCCGGGTTACAAATAACTCAACAATGTTTAAAAACTTCCGACTACCATCACAGAAAGCCGATAATGTTGCTTGTGTTGAAATGAAGGAATTAGCCAGCTGAGGAATCGATCACGCGACGCCCGGGTGGGACCCAAACGCGATACCCACTCAACCACTGACCCGTCATTATAATAACATTTTATAGTAACCTGACGCTATCTTCCTCTATTTCCCCTACATCTCTATAAAGTGATATTATATTATTTGTTTTTATCCGATTTTCGCACTTTGAACACATGGATGGTTTCCTTCGAAATGCGTCCGCAGATGAATCCGCAACTGGAATTTGCGGTTTAAACACACGAGTCGTTTTAATTAAGAATGGATCTGTGTAGGAGTCCACCAGCTCAAATTATATTGTAAAGTAAAAGTGAATAGTTTTCCTTTATCTAACAGCAATCTTATTGACTGCAATAAGAAATTTATAATTCTATATTTATTTAACTTTAACTAAATTTGGGCAAAAAACTTGACATTAGGGTGTGGCTCACAATTAACATCGTGCGTTATGGTTGGACCACCTCTATCGTCATTTCATTACATACATGGTATAAAATGAAGTCGCTCAAAATGTACGTGCGCATAGATCTTTTAAACTGCCACACGGATTTTCATGCGGTTCTCACCAATAGATAAAGTGATTCAAGAGGAAGGTTTATATGTATAATACATGCTTATTATAGTAGAGAAAACCCGAGAAATTTAAATATTCAATTCAGGCAGCGGGCAGCTGGCACGCGAGAGGGGTGGATTTTATAAAGATTGGGTAATGGCGTTTTGTTTCGTAAGCCACAGCAACGGGTGGCTGGGTCTGCTAGTTTCTAATAATATTATTAAACTTATAGCAGAAATGTGTCAATAAATAAAGGAAGCGCATCTCATTGTTTTTTTCTTTCTGAATTGTGGAGTTGTAATCAATACTGAATATTTTTTCGATGTTTATTTCGTTACCGCATAATAAAAATAAATTAATTTTAAACTAAAAAGGATGTTCGATCACGGATGAACGAGTATTTGTGTTTAAAATACCTGTCTACCGTGTTATAACTGTCTCTGGGTTTAGTTTTAAAAGTGTAGCTGAAACACCATGCAAGAAAACCGTTCTGGATTTCTGAGAGTATTGTTTGTGGTGCTTTCATTTCAGCAGGCCGCACCAAAAGTGCTCGCGGGCCGCACCAAAGGCTTCGGGGGCCGCATGCGGTTCCCCACCCCTGTCCTAGATGATAAAAACGTTTAATTTTGATATTCAGTTTAATTTATACTTGTTATATGTAGGTTAACCTTTAACTATGGACGTGAAAAAAATCACACTCCCATGGACGTCGGGTCACACAGACCCCTTCATAAAATTCTTCTAATTTTCAAACCTGGACCAATCTGACTTTAACAAGGAGTTTATATGTATAAAGTATTTATAAATAAAAGATCGAGTAATAAAAATAATCAACTTTTATTCATATTTTAATAATTATCTCCAAATTTAACAAACCTAGTCAGTTTTCAGTCTTAATTGACTTGAGATCATATTAAGGCTCCTTAATTATAGTAGGTATTACAAAAATCAAAACCAATAATTTTTCCTAGCTAATAAATGAAACAGTAACAAAAAGTCATAAAAAAAACTTATAAATTTTGACTTTTTTTCTGACTTTCTTATGACTTTTTGAAATTTTGAAATTATAGTCAACGGGTCTCCCAGGCCCTGATCAAATTTTAAATGATTATTACTCACGTAATAAGTGCCGGATGACGCGACCTTCTCCCTCCTTGGTCATAACACAACTAAAACCATAACTTGAGGTGTCTTTTCATTGGCACTCCTCATCAAATAAACAGAGGATAATTATTTCACACTTTATTTCATAACATTATCCTACTGTTTCCTCTGACAATATCTATCGTCCAGTTGATTAGTAGCACATCTCCGAAAAAACGAAATTTGAGTTGAGTATGAGTTATAAGTAAAAGTGCACACTCAATCTGGTACAATACTCAGATTCGGTACTCATAATAGCTACTAAATCAATTGATATGCAAAAGAACTTGTACAGGGTGGCGCAGATGGATCGGGTGGTTTTAAAATAATTGTCAAACTGTCAATTTTAAAGGTATTGGATTGAAATAAAGTGCAAAACGTGTAGTTACAATGGAAGTTTGTTAACAAAAAAATTGTAAAGTTAGTTTTTAACAATTACATCCATCAAATGCCCTCCTTCTCGAGCGACGCATTCTTGGAGTCGGGAGAATCTTCTGGAGAATCAGGAGAATCTTCTGAAATCGGGAGAATCTTCTGGACCACCATGATTTTATAGGGGTGGAATTTCAGTTTTTTGTTAAGAATTCTTTGAAGGCTCCGACGTGACATTCCAAGAGCTTGAGCACGATGTCTCGTTGATCGACGTGGGCTCGTAATGACATCGCGTCTCACACGCTCCACTTTCTCAGGCGTTCTTATTGTTCGAGGTCTAGACGTCCATTTTGGAGCACATGAACCAGTAGTGTGGAAATTATGCTCCCAACTCAATATTGTGTCTCGCTTACGAACACTACCGCGAGGTGGGATGTTGAAACGCCGGCGAAAGGCACGCGTCACAGCAACAATTGACTCGTTATTGCGTATAAATCTTCCACTGCAAAAACACGATGCTCAACGGAACACGTAGCCATCGCGATTGACTGCCAGTCTGCAACTGAAACTTCCCGTCCCCCCCACCACAGCACGAAGACCGCCGAACACCTGGCTCCCCCACTCCAGACGTATAGTCCACTTCAAAGCCACCCGATCCATCTGCGCCACCCTGCATTTGTTAAAAAATTACGTTTTCTGGGTTACTGGAAATTTCAAAATGTAATAATGTACTGGATTGTTCTGCTACATCCCTTAACAGTGTAAAGACTGAAAGGTATGTTATTATATAGAAATAAGGTTTTGAAACAGCAAGATAAGATTTAGCGAAATCATGCGTCAGCAATTAGTGAGGTTAAGTATAGACAATAATGGCGACATAGACTACGAAAATTAGAAGGATTTATTTTCTAAGTAGGTACTTGACACAAAGCAAACAGTGCGTTGATTTGATTTGATACATTTTTGCACAGAACAATCATTAAACGTCGAATTTTAAGCCTCGACTGCATTAGGCGAATTTACACGCTACTAGCCGGCGTATTCACTATCTGCTAGTAAACTCCTTCAGTGTAAAATCTGCTAGTAGCTAGTAATATGATTACACTGAGCGAGTTAACTAGCAGATAGTGAATACGCCGGCTAGTAGCTTGTAAACTCGCGTATTGTAGTCGAGGCTTTACATAATAAAACATGATTATGTTATTGCCTACATTTCAGTTACAGTGGGTTGCCATATTAATCAATAAACCAATAAAATATTATTATTCTATTAAAATAACTATTTAGTAGTTCTGTAAATAGTAAACATCGCGTCCAACAATGCATGTCTATAATTTACTATCACATTAAATCAAAATTTTCTTTGAAATCGTAATAATGAATATAATTATCAATGTAATGATTTCAATTTAAATACCTTATTATTAGGTATTGAAATACTTACCGCGTTTATAATAAGACATAATTAATTTGTGATACTTTTTTATTAACACCATGTCAGGAATAATACCGTTTCAACAAATTCATCATTAAAATAATTACAGATGTACACAAAAATGGAATACCACAAAATAAAAACGAACATTCATCGAAAAAGAACTAATTTGAAAACTAAAAAGTTCCAAAACCTTTATTACCATTATTTATCAAAATTATAAAAGTTTGAAAACTGAAGGCTTCTTGGTATAAGATTCATTATCGCTAGTTTCGAGCAAGCCCATTCTATAAATGGATCCTTGAATTTGTCTTAAGGTAGGCTTAAGTGTGGTTGAATTCTTACACTTGGAACATTAAAGGTTTTTCTCCGCTATGAGTCAATATGTGTTTCTTCAAATTTCCCCTTTGAGAATTTAAGTAACTGCAATTGGAGTATCAAAAAGCTTTTTCAACCCTGTGGGTCAAAATGTGGGTCCTCAAATATCCCCTCTGAGAACATAAATAACTGCAATCGGAACACGAATAAGGTTTTTCTCAACTGTGTTTCAGCATGTGTCTCTTCAAATTACTCTTTTGAGCACATGAATAACTGCAATCAGAGCACGAAAAAGGTTTTTCTCCGCTGTGAGTGAGCATGTGCATCGTCAAACTACTCTTATAATAGCAAGAGTAACTGCAGTCGGAACACAAAAAAGTTTTTTTTCCATTGTGCTTCAGCATGTGTATCGACAAAGCACCCTTGCGAGTAGATGCATAACTGCAGCTGGGACATGAATAAGGTTTTTCTCCACTGTGTCTCAGCATGTGATCCCTCAAATTTCGCTTTTGAATACATGAATAACTGCAATCGGGGCATGAAAAAGGTTTTTTTCTTCTGTGAGTCAAAATGTGTGTCCTCAAATATTCCTTCTGAGAACATGAATAACTACAATCAGAACACGAATAAGGTTTTTCTCCACTGTGAGTCTGCATGTGTTTCCTCAAAGCACCCCTATGAGAAAATGAATAACTACAATCGGAACACAAATAAGGTTTTTCTCCACTATGTTTCAGCATGTGTCTCGTCAAATTACTCTTTGTAGAACATGAATAACTGCAAACGGAACACGAAAAAGGATTTTCTCCACTGTGAGTCAGCATGTGTGTCCTCAAAGTTCCCATCTGAGAAAATGGATAACTGCAGACGGAACACGAAAAAGTTTTTCCTCCACTGTGAGTCAGCATGTGTCTCGTCAATCCACTCTTATGAGAACATGAATATCTGCAGTCTGGACATGAATAAGGTTTTTCTCCACTGTAGGTCTGATCCATCAACGAGCCTGAAAAATAATAGGAAGAAAGCTATAAGTGTAAGCAACGTTAATCAAATATATAAAATAATAGAAATAACGAATCTTTATTGACCTGTTATCTGGGATAATCTTTGGAAGCGTTTTAGGCATTCCTTTTTAATGTCAGGCAACTCTATGTCAATTCCTATGTAACAAGTTCCCTCTCCATCTTTATCTCGGGGTCCTGGATCTACTTCAAAGCTGACAGTCTCCAGTTCAGGGCTACCTAGAAAAATCAAACAACAGCATGTTCATTGACGTGCCCAGACGAATAGTGTGTTTTATTTAAAAATACTGTCGTTTCTTTTCGAGGAATAACTACAAAAAAGAATTGAAAAAAAAAAACAATTGATTTAAAGAATATACGAATGAGATACCGTTGATAACCATGCAAAAGAGGGAATTCAGATAACAGGCTTTAAGGTTTATTTAGGAAGTATGAAGGACCCCAGATATTCGCATCAGGAACGATGCTACAAAAAGGGTATATACTTTTACTATTGAGCACAATCTATGCGAAGTTTGTTTAGTTATGGAAATTATGTTAGATTAAAATTATTTGTGTTTTTAAAGCATAATAAATAAAATTAAATAAATAAATATTCATAATAAATAATATATATTTCCTGGAGAGACCACATTACAAATGAAGAGGTTCTCCAAAGAATCTAAGGAGGAAGGCACCTGCTCAGGACCTTGTCTGAAAGGCGCGCAAGATGATGGATCGGCCATGTAATAAGACAAGAAGGCCTCTTGCATGCCATAATGGAGGGTATGACCGAGAGGACGCCCACGCCGAGAGTACCTGGAGGACCTGCTGGTGGACGTGCGCTGCTTATCATATGCAGACTTCAAAAGAGCCTCACAAGACAGGGAAGAGTGGAAGAAACGAATAGATGACATTGCTGCAAACAATCCCACGATTGAAACCAAAGAGAGAGAGAAATAATATAACTTATTTTACATCCCAAATAAGATAATTTAAAATGTTGCTCTAGTTTAGTAGTTTCCCGTAAATGAACATATATAGATAAATTCCAAAGTACGGCAAGAGAGGATTTTATGGACAAACATATTGTCCTGCCGGATCAACAATTGAAAACAGACAATGTTTCCGAACATCAAAATTTTACATTCAACATTTTTACAGGCAATAGGTACTGCAATAATAAATAATGCAACTTACGGGTTTTTGGAGTACTCTCTGCATACCGTAGACATTCCTTCTTTACATCTGCGAGGTAAAAATCCATATCCGCATACGGCATTTCATCTCCACCTTCTTCCTGGGGACGTGGTTCCGTCTTGATGTAAACACTCTCTGGGCTTACTAGATCCATGGCAATACCGTGGAAGGGGTATATAATTCGTTCAAGCCCAAAAATATAACTGAAACTGCGTGAAACAAAACGTTGAATTAACAAAACAGCACCACTTTTTTTGTGAGAGCTTTAAATTTTTTCCGTTGGACTATTCTTTAAAAATAATGATGCGTATGCGCAATAAATATTTGGAAAAAAGGACATCATTTTGACTGAAACTTTGAGATAAGACAAATGAAAACGGTTGATCGAATCGTCACCATAGGAATTTCTGAAATTCACTCACACTTCAATACCCATATCAGTAAAACATGAAAAATATAGACGTTACATCGCTTATATTACAGTAACCTGATGCTGTCTTCCTATATATCCCCTATATCTCTAAAAAGTGACATAATCGTATGAATATTTGATCCGCCATTCCGCATTAGACAAAATATAAATTAGGTGTACCAATTGGCCTTAGATGCGTTAGAACGTATTATAGGCTTTTAGACTATTGATTTTATGTTTTATTATACATTTCGTTTTTTCTTAAGGATTTGGGATGGAAAAAAGACATGTCTTATTGTGGTAACGTTTTTCATACAGTTTTGGTATATCTATGGTTGAAGACTTCGGACTTTATTATTTGACATCAGTCATCTCTCATTGTTTCACGCAACTATGTCGTTTGGAAATGTTGCATATTTAGTAAATTTTATGTTGTTTATTTATATGAATACCGCACAAGAGTCCCGACTACTCCCGTCTGGAACCAGTGAGACTGTGGCATCCCCTGCGACCAATAAATCGATGGGCATCTACAATTGGGGTATGTTGTGAGGCTGAATGTAGTGGGGGGGAAGGAGATAGGGAAGGTGGAGAAGTACCTGGTTATTCAGATCTGGTCACCAAACACGGCTAAAGCCATTACAAGCAACGTTTCAATTCTAAATTGTGGTCGTACACCAGGGCGATACTGATAGTATCTTCCACTATGGAATGTGCCGCAATATAGGTACAACATATTATTTTAAATTAATAAATTGTGAATGTTTTGTTTGATTAACAAATTAATCAAACAAAATTTATTGGCAAGGCCGTGATTCGATCCCGAGATCTTCGGATTGCGAGTCAAGAGCCTTACCGCTGGACTACGCCGGCCGTCAAACGTTTAAAATATTAATAAAGTAAGTACTAAAAGATTACTTATCGCGAACGTATATTGATGTAAGGAAATAACATAATTGCGAGAATGTTTGATGATTTGACATTCTGTTTTGAGGAAAGAATGCACGAGAACTTTACAGATTCACTGTGAATATAAGTCAGATGCGCCTCATACGTCATACACCTACGTCTGCTAATGTTATATTATCGTGAAAACCGAGTCCGAGTAGTTAACTCTTATAAAGAATATCTGTGTGTTAACTTCATATTGTAAAATATTTGGGTAAATATCGGTTCGGATTGGCCACGCTTATTACGAATATTTTTTAGAAAAAAACTTTAGATTCGCCTTAATTACTATAAAACGAAACTTTTTGGCTTTGGGGCGGCGGAAAATAACGCATTTTAATTTTCAATTGCATAAAACCAAAATTCACTTCGCGAAACGACACAGCGAAAATCCGCGGCCATATCTGTCACTGTGTGTTGTGTTGGATTGGTATCCCTGATACAAACTAGAGCTAGATCTATACGACTGTAGCTGACTTCGTGAATACATGAAAAGGCGCGTAATTATGAAAAACAGAATTAATAATAAAATAATGTAAACTAACCTCTAATCAGAATCACTTCACTGCAACGCTGTCCGAAACGTTGGCTAAAGGAGGTAGGTGGCGCAACACGGCATAACACCTCAAAAACAAAAATATTCTGAAACCAATTGTGTTTTATGTACAATAGGTTTTCAGACAAATTTTTTTAACTTTAAAAACTTTTTTTTACTTCGAAAATTTTTTTTTACATTGAAAAAATTTTTTTTACATTGAAAATTATTTTTTTAAGTAAAAAAAAAAACGCGGCGTTTTTTTTTTTTACTTAAAAAAATAATTTTCAATGTAAAAAAAATTTTTTCAATGTAAAAAAACTTGCCTAAAGGCCTTTATTCATTTAATTTTCTAAATTTCGTAATAACAAATATATAAACGAATAGAGGTTTGTTAACATAATAATTCTGCTGCGTTTTCATAATTTGGCGGTACTTCATGTAGGTATCCCACGAAGTCAGCTACAGTCTGAGTCGTATTAGCTCTTGTTCATTTATCAAGGATACCAATATAACACAACGCAACAGTCACAACAGTGACAGAGATGGCCGCGGATTTTCGCTGTGTCGTTTCGCGAAGTGAATTTTGGTTTTATGCAATTGAAAATTAAAATGCGTTATTTTCCGCCGCCCCAAAGCCAAAAAGTTTCCTTTTATAGTAATTAAGGCGAATCTAAAGTTTTTTTCTAAAAAATATTCGTAATAAGCGTGGCCAATCCGAACCGATAATTACCAATATTTGTATTAATTTGGATAGAAAGGTTTGTGCCAGCTAACCTTTGGGAATTGCAGTAGATAGTTTTTGCTGCCGTGAATCAGAAAGGTAATTTCACCAAGGCGTATGTACAAAAACTTTGTTAGAATTGCAAAAATTTAAACAGAACCTTCGATTAGATAACGACCGAACATCTGAGTCCAGCAAATGACAGATGATGCTTTCACGATTGCGATCTATGGTTATGTTCAAGGTGTTGCCACTTTTTGACGATTTAGTAACGACTTTGTCCACAAACATTGTTACTTGTTATTACTGTAACGGCAACTATTTGTTAAATCGTAAGGATGAAAAAAAATATTGCGTTTTTTTAATTTGTCTCCCGATGACCAGAAAGAAAAAAATATCGTTCAAAACCAAAACCATCTAGATCACTGTAATCTTGGTAAACATGGTGTTGTTTTGTGGCACTGTGATTTGTCTTATGGCTTTGGTAAAATCCCCATGAGACACAGCGCCATCCTGTATTTGAGCATTTAAAATACCTGAGGAGAAAATAAAAGCATTTGAATTTTTCAATAACTATCACAAGTAGGTATGGGTTGATACATTTTAACTGTGTGATTTAACCATCCAATTTAATTGATGATTACTCTCATACTAAACCAAGTTCTAGGATACCTACTTACTTAAATTTGTCTGACGTTATTAAATTTTTGTAAAATGAAAGTAAGTAATAAAAATATTAATTACCTCTGCATCATGCACAATGACTGATAGTATTTCCGTTAACCTCATCTAACCATCTCCAGAAACAGAAGCGAATGTATTGGGATGTGGATATAAAATGTTATATTGTAAACAAGTAAAGTTTTGTCGGTTCAGATTCCACTGAAAAATAGGAATACATTTATTAATACTGATAAAAATATTAAAAAAATGTTAAAAATAAGAACATAAAGTGCAAGCGTAATGATAAATGTGTTGTTCCTATCATCAGGGTTGATGTGTTAAACGGCACAATACCCCAAAAAAATCTCTTTAATACTTTTTGCCGTGAAAATCTAAAATCATACTTGAATAATATGTATTTTAGCAAACCTAACTCCTGTAAGTAACTTGTGAAAAAAGCAAATGAAATGCTAATTGTTAAAATCTATTTTATATAGTAAAAAAAACATAAGCACTATTGTCAAAATCCAGAGAGGAAATTGGGGAAGATTAAATTAATGAGATAGGTCGATGCAATATAGAAAACATGAATACCTTTTTAAGATGTAATCGTGATGTTCGACTGCGTCAATTACTTATTAGATTCCAGGTGGATAAATATGTTCTGAAAACGGAAACATGTACAACACCGATTAAAATACAACTTAAATAACATACCTACTTTAGGAACACTGAAATATCAACCAAAGAAAGTTTCCCACCTGTAATTGTGTTCTAATTATGGGTCCTGTTCTTCCATTTTTCATTCGATCGCGAATTCCCAAAATCCATATTCACACTTATTGCCATCCATTTGCCATCTTATTGCGTCGAAAATGTGAATGCATTGTAAATGTCAAACGAAAATAAAGCAGAAAAATGCAACAAAAATCCAAGATTCCTATTGGTGGAGGTAGAAGCTGGGGACCATAAACAAATCGAAGGGGACTTATGATATCACCAAAGATTCGGTTCACTTTTTCGATCGGAGTTATACCCGCCTGACTAAAACTGAAGCTACTGAGACGTGCGGGGATGGCACGCGCGGGGAAGGTGTTTATTCCGAGAAATTTTATTTATTAATCTTAAGTTAGCTCACATCTTTGTGTGTGCTAATATTTTATAAAGATATAAACATTTACATTGGTTGTCAAACATAATCATTCTTTAAATATTTCACAAAAATAAAGACATTAATAATTGGGTAGACATATTTTCGTAATTCTTTTTTAAACATATTTATATTTTCTATCTCAGCAATTTCATTCGGGATGTAGTTATACAGTTGGACGGCCTGGTACATCAGAGATTTCTGGGTGCTTGATTTTTTTCTTGTCGGCAGTCTAATTTGCTTTGAATTTCTTGTCCCGTGACCGTGTGTTTCGTTATTATAATGTATTTTTCTTTTTAGTTCCTTAGACATCATCCCCATGTTAATTTTATGTAAAAAAAATAAGTACATTCAAATACACAGTTTGATTCACCGTCAACATATTTAGCTCTTTTAGCATGTCTCGTATTCGTGTGTATATGTTGCGATTAAGTATTGTTCGCATTGCTTTATTTTGCAGTATTTGCATTTTTTTCATTTTCTTTTCATTGCAGAGAAAAAGAATACTTGAACAGTAATTAAAGTGTGGCGATAAAATTGTATTATATATTATCTGGCATGTTTCTTTATTTACTTTGTTTCTGATTCTACCAAGATGTACCAGACGTATCAAGCCTGTACAAGACTGTAAAAAAAGGGTACCGGTTTCAGTACACGACCAGGATGAAATGGTTGAAATAATAATACTGACCTCCCGTGCACCCAGTGCCTGATGAGTTGAGGACACTGGATGTGCCTACTCCTCTGCCCAGTCCTGGTGCGTGGCGGTTGCCTGAAGTAGGGCCGGCTTTCTGGAGGAGACTGATGGCACCAGGAGCAAAGTCTAGGCAGAGGTCGGCGGGAGGCAGCGGATGATAATAACTTTTCCCAGTAGGAAATAATAACACGAGTTGACGTTGATGGAAGAACTGATTTATTATGAGAAATGGCCGGGTTTATATACCCGATTTCCGTGACAAAACCTGTCACGTGGTACATTTTTGTGGTGGGAGGTTTTACCTAGCCCTTTACCTATATAAGGTGTGCCTTTCTGTGGGCCACCCATTTTGGCAAACACTTGCTTGAAAGTGGTCGTCTAAAATTGGTTTCTTAAATTAATTATACAGGTTAGGTTAATGTATTTACAATGTTTTCCTTAAAACTAGAGTGGTTCTACGGATATTCTCTATCCGTAGAATTTTTGTTTGCTGAGTTTGGGTTGATTTTAAGGAAGTTTGACTTTTTGTCGGTAGGTATTTGTTTTTTAACAAAGTGTTTGAATAGTTACAAAGAAGTTAATATTTTTCCCAGGTCCCCCGTAAGCTTGGCTATCGAAACCTTTTGGTTCCGTCGCTTTACGAGGTCCTGGGATTTTTAAAATGGAGAAAAAGTGAAATGATGCTAAAGTCTCGAAAATCCGCTCAAGTGCTGATAGCGCTAGCAGTTTAAGAGTTACAATGTTTATTTATGGCTCTATGGATGCCCCGTAGGACTCTGCACTGAAACGTCTTAGTTTCAGCGTCCTACGGGGTGTTTAAACGAAGTTATATTAAAATATGGTGTATTTTTGACCAATATAAAGGCCCTTAATAGGGACGCCCAAATTGGTTTTTTGGCTTTGTAGCCGGAAAAATAGCCCTGAAGGCGATGAAATAATAAGTTTAGGATGTATCCTGGTGGCAACTTGGTAACCAAGTTTTTACTTGTGTCACCAGGGCATCTGTGTATTAAGAAAAAGACATTTAAAATTGAAAAAATGTGTTTTGAAAAAGATCGTTGCTGGCGGCACGGTATTATTGAACTTAGTGGCCAGGACGAAAAAAGGCCCTAAAAAGGGCCATAATTAAAAATAGAGAGCAGCCCGCTTGGCGGAGCTGCCGCCTCCTGCAGTGCCATAACAGCAGAGCGGCAAGGGAGGGAAGGCAAATGGCCCTTCTTAGGGCTTCAGCCTAAGGCTGGAATTAAGGCCCTCAAAGGGGTCGTAATTAAAAATAAAAGGAGGCTAGTCAGCCTGGTTGCCTTTGGAGGCGTAAATAAGCATAAATAAAGTATTAATTGTTAAAATTATTAAAATTATAGGATTCTAGAATGTCTCCCGGTGCAAACTTGGCACACAAGCTTTATTTGGTTGCACCGGGGCATTGTACATAAGCAAAACATATAAGATTAAAAATTAAGAAATGAGGGAGAGCAACACGTCGGTTACACTCCCCCCGTGTAGCTACGCTGCACTAGTCTTCACGACGTGTTGAAGGTCGGTCAGTAGGGGTCGCATCAGTAGGCGGGGCCGGCAGGATCACAGCAAGCTTCACGGCAGGTCGAACGTAGACTCCGGTGCTCGTCTGGATGCGCGCGGTCCTCACCTCGCCGTCTGCAGCAGGGGTAGCGTCCAGGACTCGGCCGCGAGGCCAGCTGTTGCGGGGCATCGCGGGGTCCATGATGACCACCAGGTCGCCCTTCTTAATTGGGTTGACGGGGTGGTGCCACTTCTGTCGGGTGGCCAAGGTGGGGAGGTATTCGCGGAGCCAACGCCTCCAGAACATGTCAGCTAGCTGCTGACTGATGCGCCACTGGCGGCGGAGGCATACCTCCTCCTCCTGCTTGTCGTACAGCGAGAGCTGGGGCCGGTTGCCTGCTGCTCCCAGCAGAAAGTGGTTGGGAGTGAGGGGCTCCTCGTCTCTCGGGTCTACGGAGATGTGCGTGAGAGGACGGTTGTTGACGGTCCACTCAGCTTCAGCCAGTGCTGTCCTCAGGGTCTCTTCTTTGGGGGCCCTCTCCTTCAGTATGGCTTGCAGCGCGTGTTTGACTGACCGCACCAGGCGCTCCCATGCTCCCCCCATGTGAGGAGACATTGGCGGGATGAATTGCCAGTCGATCCCGTGCGATGTCAGATGATCCCTCATCCGGGCGTCATCTTTGAGCGAGTTCAGGGCGTCCCTTAACTCGTTGTCCGCTCCGTGGAAGTTGGTCCCGTTGTCCGAGAAGATTGTCTTTGGTTGACCTCGGCGTGCCGTCATGCGTTGGAGGGCCATGATAGCAGAGTCGGCAGACAGGGAAGTTGCCAGCTCGAGGTGAATGGCGCGCGTGGACAGGCAGGTGAAGAGGGCTCCGTATCGCTTCTCCCTTCGTCTGCCGACTGTGATGTCCATGGGCCCGAAGTAGTCCAACCCGCAGTTTGTGAAAGCGGGGACATGGTGGGCGAGCCGTGATGGTGGCAAGGGTCCCATTAGTGGTGGGGCAGGCTTGCTTCTACGCATCTTGCAGGTGGGGCAGTGGTGAGTGATGCGACGTATGTTTGTCCGCAGTCGCAGCACGAAGTAGCTGCCTCGTACCTCCGCCATTGTCCTCTCAGTGCTTGGGTGGTCCGCCTTCTGATGATGGTGGTTGACTAGGAGCCGTGTGTAGGCGTGGTCTCCATCTAAGATTATGGGCGTCCGCACATCTCGGGAGATTCTGCTGGTGGCTCGTATTCTGGAGTCCATTCGCAGCAGTCCATCGGGTCCCAGGAAGGGGTTCAGCGATCTGAGCCGGCTGTTGTTGGGTACGGGGGTTCCTTGGTGAAGAGCACTCAATTCACTGCTGAATGCGTCTTCTTGGGCTGCTTTCACCCACCGGAGTTCCGCTTCACGGGTCTCCTCGGGCCGCAGGTGTCCGTCCAATGGTTTGTGGGGTCCCGCACGGCATCGGCCTATGAAGCGGTGGACCCAGGCGGTGGCTCTGATGAGTCGGTGCCAAGAGGAGAAGCGGCTTATCTCTGGAAGCGCATCTGCCGTGGTTGAGGTGAGCCCGACATATTGGGCCTTCACTTCAAGGGTGTTGTCATCTGGCTGGGGAAGTCTGGACCTTTCGCGCGGCCATTCTGCCTCGGCCAGGGTGAGGAAGGCTGGGCCGCTGAACCAATGTCCCGCTGGTGATAGATCGGGAACCTCGACGTCGCGGGTGCCGATGTCAGCAGGGTTTAGTTTGGTGGGGACCCATCTCCAGTCGTCAATGCGAGAGAGCTCATCGATCTCGCCAAGCCGGTTGGCCACAAAGGTAGAGTAGGTACGTGGGTCCGTACGAAGCCAGCACAGCACCGTCGTAGAGTCTGTCCAGAACACCGTTCGCGCAATGTTGCTGCGACACTCCTTTTTTAGGGTTGCTGCTAGTCTGGCGGCCATGAGCGCTGATTGGAGCTCAAGGCGGGGTATGGAGAGCGGCTTCAGGGGGGCCACCTTGCATTTACTGGCCAAGAAGGTTGCTGTAGTTTCTCCGTTGACTTCCTCCGTGTGGTAGGCGACCGCGCAACATGCTTGTTCAGACGCGTCGCAAAACAGATGGAGCGTGACGCTGCTGTGTTTGCTTCGTAGGCAGCGCCTAGGTATGGCGACTCCGCAGCTTTGGAGGAGTCCCAGCCAGTCCAGCCATCTCATGTTGTGCTCGGGTTTGATGGTGTCGTCCCATCCGATGCTCGACCTCCAGACATCTTGGAGCAGCATCTTGGATCTGACTGTGAGGCATGCCAAAAACCCCACAGGATCAAAAATTTTCATGACAATACTGAGCAGCTGACGTTTCGTAGGGCTGCTGACCAGTTCTGGCTCGGCGGTGTCCCTGAAGGCATACAGGAAACAGTCAGTCACCGGGTCCCATAGTAGGCCGAGGATTCGTTCGGTCTCTGCTTCTCCGCTGCTGATGCGTATGGCTGATCGGGCGCGGTCTTCAGGCGGGATGGTAGCCATCACCGCTGGATTATTTGAGGCCCAGTTTGTGAGATGAAAACCTCCTGATGATAGGACTGTCGCCACGTCTTTTGCGAGGCTAGTGGCTTCACTGATGGAGTCCACCGCGTCCAAGTAGTCATCCATGTAAAATTTATGTTGGATGGCGTCTGCAGCAGCTGGGAAGCGCTCGGTATTTTCTAGGGCCACCCGGTTTCGCACGTACTGGGCACTGCTTGGAGAACAGGTAGCGCCGAACATCATAGACGTCATCATATAGGTGCGAGGCTCTTGTTGAGGCGTCGGTCGCCACAGGAACAGTTGTGACAGCTGGTCCTCAGTCTTTATTTTGACTTGCAGGAACATCTCCTTTATGTCGGCGGCGAGAGCTATTTTTCCCTCTCGAAACCGGAGGATGTTCCCAAGTAAGGACGTCAGCAGGTCGGGTCCCGTCAGCAGTTGATCGTTGAGGGAGGTTCCTCGGCAGCGGCTGGCAGCGTCAAACACGACGCGGATCTTCCCCGGCTTGTTGGGGTTCACCACGGCGAAGTGCGGTAAGTACCACTTGCGGGCGGAGTCTTTCGCCGCCTCTCGTGCTGTGAGTTCTCGCGCGTGGCCTTGTGATATTAGTCGGTTGATCTTGTCTTGATACGCCACTGCGAGGTCGTCCTCCTTCAGTAGTTTTCGTTCGAGGGACCACAGCCTCTTCAGCGCACATTGTCTGTTGTCGGGCAGCGTGATGTTGTCAGCCTTCCATAATAGGCCGGTCTCCCATCTGCCGGTAGTCATCTGCCGGGTGGTGTCCTCCATCAGCTGGTTGGCACGTACAACATGTGCGGTTTCACGGGAGGCTGAAGTGATTCCCAGTGAATCTATGGCGAAGTTTGCTCGAATAAGGTCGCTCAGCAGGTCATCCTTGTGGCTCTCAGCGTGCAGGGCCAGAGTGGTGATGGGGCCTTCATTGGTAGAAGGAGTCCCTCCTCCATGAGTTATCCACCCCAGGGCAGTCCGTGACAATATTCGCGTAGAGTCGCGGGCTTCGTGCACCTCCCTCGATACAATGAGGTGTGCGTTGTCCTGCCCAATGAGAATGGTGGGGGTGATATACCCGCCAGGGATCCTCTGCTCAGGAAGGCTGAGGCCTTTCACCGTGCTCGCCTTGATGTGGTAGTCGGTGCTTATACTGGCACCGCGCAGTGTGACCTGCACGCGGCGCGACAGGTGATCTGATGAGCACATGCCCTTGGCCCCGTGGAGTCGTAGTCCTTGTATGGGTCCATAAGCGCCAATCTGTTCTGCTGCTGAGGTGTCGATCAGTGTTATCGTTGATCCCTCGTCCAGCAGCGCGTAGGCGGTGATCTGCTCAGCGGGGCCTGTCAGCACCACTGGCACCACCTTGAGCACGGCGCCGTCGGCCTGGCGTCACATGTGGTGGACGTTGGCTGTTGCGGGGCTTCTCACGTACGTGGGGTCGTGAAGCAGCTTGTGATGGGGAGAACGGCAGTCTCCGATGCCGCACCAGTCGCGAGTTTTGCATGCTTTTGTTGCATGTCTCTCCAAGCACACGCGGCAGAGTCGGGAGCTTTTCACCGTTTCCCAGCGCAGCTTCACGTCCTTTCCGACGAACTCACGGCAGTCTCGTAGCAGATGGCCTCTTTCGCCACACTGTAGGCACCCGTCGCGATTTGTACTTTCGCTAGGGTTCGCGTTACGATTGTTCGAGTCATATTGTGGTGACTTTCGCGCACTTTCATTTTTTACTTTTTGTGAACGGTCATATTGTGGTGACTTTCGCGACAAACTTTCGGTAGGTACTTTTCGACTGTCATATTGTGGTGACTTTCGCGACAAACTTTCACTTCTGCGTCCGAATTGTTCAGTCGTGGCGAACGACTGTTCACGACGTGGTCTAGACCTCGCGGGGTCGACCATACCCGATTTGGTGATGGCGTTCGCGATGGCCTTCAGGAAGGCGGCGTACTGGCAGATCGTAGCTGGTGCGTTGTAGTGCCGCACCTCCATCAGCCACGCCAGCCGCATCGTGCACGGCATCTTCCCCGCGATGTCGCTGAGGAGCGCCGGGTTGGTCAGGTACCCATCGTTGTTGAGGGAGCGAAGTGATGCCACCAGGTTCTGCACCGTGCCCGAAAAGTCTGCTATGTCCTCCAGTGAGGCCTCTGCTGTCATCTGTGGGAGCCGCTTGGCCTTGTCCAACATCAGGGCGGCCAGCGAAGTCGTCCCTCCGTAGCGCTGCTCCAGCACGTCAAGGATCTCAGGTACCTGAGTGGGGTCCATCAGGAGGGGTCCCACGGCGTCTCGGGCCTTCCCTTTGAGGGCCCGCTGCAGTCGGATGAGGTTTTCACTGCTAGTCATCCGGCAGGTAGCAGTTGATTGGTTGTACTGCGCCCTCCAGGTGGGCCACTCCAGGGGGTCCCCAGAGAAGGGAGGCAGGTCCTTGGCCATCGACTGCCTGGCGATGAGAGCAGCCATCCGGGGGTCATCCTCAATTGTGGGATGAGGGCTGTCCTGAGCCCTTGAAGCTCTGATGGCCTCTGTGAGCGCGTTGGTGAACTGGGCCATCGGGTTGTCCGTCTGCTGGACCCAAGCTCTGGTTTGGCGGGCCGTCTCCTCCGCACTTGGTTGCGGTGGGAATAGCGGCAGGCCGGAGCTCGGACTGGCAGCGGATGGAATCTGGTCATCAGGCTGCGCCGGCTCATGATGCGCCCACTGGGCATATGCAGATGGTCCCTCAATGTGGTAGTAAGGGGGCGGCGGCGGAGGGCCTTCAGGCCCTGGCTGCGCCGGTGAGGCGTACCTCTGGTCCACCAGAGGCACAGGTTGGACAGGCATCTCGCGTACGGCGCTGCTCGGCCTCTGGTCCACCAGAGGTGCAGGCGGCACGGGGCCGGAAGGTCCAGGCTGCACCCATCCTTGACCCTCATGATGATGATGAGGGGGCGGCGGCGGAGGGCCTCCAGGCCCTGGCTGCGCCGGTGAGGAGTACCTCTGGTCCACCAGAGGCACAGGTCCGACAGGCATCTCGCGTACGGCGCTGCTCGGCCTCTGGTCCACCAGAGGTGCAGGCGGCACGGGGCCTGAAGGCCTAGGCTGCATCCATCCTTGACCCTCATTGTGATGAGGGGGCGGCGGCGGAGGGCCTCCAGGCCCTGGCTGCGCCGGTGAGGCGTACCTCTGGTCCACCAGAGGCACAGGTCCGACAGGCCTCTCGCGTACGGCGCTGCTCGGCCTCTGGTCCACCAGAGGTGCAGGCGGCACGGGGCCGGAAGGTCCAGGCGGCATCCATGATGGACATCCTTGGCTGCTTGGCTGCGGGGCTCGGCTATCTCGTGCCGGCTCAGGAGCGTTGTGTTGTGCCAGCCCTGAAGTACTGCGTTGTGGCAGCCCTGAAGTACTGGGTTGTGTCAGCCCTGGTGCAGCATGCTGAGGCGCGTTCAAGGCTGCCATCAGCTGTTGTATCTGCTTCCCTTGGTGGCGCAGCTGTCGTCGCAGCCGGCGCACCGTATCCTCCGTGGCTGTGGAGGGTGGAGGCCCCTCATCGCTGTCCTCTGCGGAGCTCGTCACCGGGGTAGTGCTGGATGAGGGCCGGGGCGTGGCGTCAGGGGAGACGTCAGGCACGCCCAGGGGCTCGGCTCCGGCGTCCGGAGCAGCAGTCGGTGGCTCAGCAGGGGGCGATGGAGGTCCATCGTCTTGCGCCGTCCTCTTCGATCGTAGGGCGGGCGGAGACATCCTGGAGTCGTGCAGCGGATCCGGCTCGAAGGACCACTTGTACCAGACGTATCAAGCCTGTACAAGACTGTAAAAAAAGGGTACCGGTTTCAGTACACGACCAGGATGAAATGGTTGAAATAATAATACTGACCTCCCGTGCACCCAGTGCCTGATGAGTTGAGGACACTGGATGTGCCTACTCCTCTGCCCAGTCCTGGTGCGTGGCGGTTGCCTGAAGTAGGGCCGGCTTTCTGGAGGAGACTGATGGCACCAGGAGCAAAGTCTAGGCAGAGGTCGGCGGGAGGCAGCGGATGATAATAACTTTTCCCAGTAGGAAATAATAACACGAGTTGACGTTGATGGAAGAACTGATTTATTATGAGAAATGGCCGGGTTTATATACCCGATTTCCGTGACAAAACCTGTCACGTGGTACATTTTTGTGGTGGGAGGTTTTACCTAGCCCTTTACCTATATAAGGTGTGCCTTTCTGTGGGCCACCCATTTTGGCAAACACTTGCTTGAAAGTGGTCGTCTAAAATTGGTTTCTTAAATTAATTATACAGGTTAGGTTAATGTATTTACAATGTTTTCCTTAAAACTAGAGTGGTTCTACGGATATTCTCTATCCGTAGAATTTTTGTTTGCTGAGTTTGGGTTGATTTTAAGGAAGTTTGACTTTTTGTCGGTAGGTATTTGTTTTTTAACAAAGTGTTTGAATAGTTACAAAGAAGTTAATATTTTTCCCAGGTCCCCCGTAAGCTTGGCTATCGAAACCTTTTGGTTCCGTCGCTTTACGAGGTCCTGGGATTTTTAAAATGGAGAAAAAGTGAAATGATGCTAAAGTCTCGAAAATCCGCTCAAGTGCTGATAGCGCTGGCAGTTTAAGAGTTACAATGTTTATTTATGGCTCTATGGATGCCCCGTAGGACTCTGCACTGAAACGTCTTAGTTTCAGCGTCCTACGGGGTGTTTAAACGAAGTTATATTAAAATATGGTGTATTTTTGACCAATATAAAGGCCCTTAATAGGGACGCCCAAATTGGTTTTTTGGCTTTGTAGCCGGAAAAATAGCCCTGAAGGCGATGAAATAATAAGTTTAGGATGTCTCCTGGTGGCAACTTGGTAACCAAGTTTTTACTTGTGTCACCAGGGCATCTGTGTATTAAGAAAAAGACATTTAAAATTGAAAAAATGTGTTTTGAAAAAGATCGTTGCTGGCGGCACGGTATTATTGAACTTAGTGGCCAGGACGAAAAAAGGCCCTAAAAAGGGCCATAATTAAAAATAGAGAGCAGCCCGCTTGGCGGAGCTGCCGCCTCCTGCAGTGCCATAACAGCAGAGCGGCAAGGGAGGGAAGGCAAATGGCCCTTCTTAGGGCTTCAGCCTAAGGCTGGAATTAAGGCCCTCAAAGGGGTCGTAATTAAAAATAAAAGGAGGATAGTCAGCCTGGTTGCCTTTGGAGGCGTAAATAAGCATAAATAAAGTATTAATTGTTAAAATTATTAAAATTATAGGATTCTAGAATGTCTCCCGGTGCAAACTTGGCACACAAGCTTTATTTGGTTGCACCGGGGCATTGTACATAAGCAAAACATATAAGATTAAAAATTAAGAAATGAGGGAGAGCAACACGTCGGTTACACAAGAAATGATATTTTTTTTGCAATTTTTTTAATTGTGTAATCTGCATTTTTTGAGAAGTTCAATTTTGAGTCTATTATGACACCAAGATATTTAATTTCTTCCACTTTTTTTATGATTTCTCCATTTATAGAAACCTTTGGTTCACCATGCGTATTTGTTCTACCTATATGCATGTATTTTGTCTTATTTACATTTAGTTTCAATTTAATTAATTTGAGCCATTTTGACAAAGTTTCTAAGTCACTATTTATCTTTTTGATTGCTTTCTCATAATTATCTTCTGCAATATAAATCAGTGCGTCGTCTACAAACAGTCTTATTTTGCAATGTTTTAGTATTTTTACCATGTCATTTAAGTAGAGTATAAACAATATCGGACCCAATACCGATCCTTGCGGTACCCCCAGCATATTTTCAATCGGTTTTGATACATTGTTTCTTATCTTTGTTGTTTGTTGTCTGTTGCTTAAATAATTTTTAAACTATTCCAATTCTTTCCCTTTTATTCCACATTTTTTAAATTTTTTTATAACTCTTTTTCTATCTATTGTTTCAAAAGCTCTTTGAAAATCTAAAAACACCGCAACAGTATACAAGTTTTTATCTATTTCTTCCTTCCAATCATCAATCACTAAATTTAACGCTGTTTCACATGAATTATTGTTCCTAAATCCAGATTGTTCATCACAAAGGATGCTATTATTTTCCAAGTATTCTTCAAGTTGAGATTTAATTATGTATTCCATTACTTGTTCATATTTTGGTAACATATTTACTGGTCGAAAGTCTTCACATTTTTTTGAATGCGAAATCTTTGGAATCGGTATCACCATAGACGTTTTCCATGATTCGGGAAACTTCCCTGTTTCTAAAGATTCGTTTATTAAACTAAGAAACTGTTCTCCTATTACAGGTAGTGCATCTTTTAATATCTGAATTGTGATCCCATCTTGGCTGGGCTTTGATTTGATGTTGGACAGTATTCTTTGGAGTTTCTGGCCGTCTATTTTCTTGAACTTGAATTCGCAAGTTTTTTCTTCAAAATTGAAAATTTCATCTTCTTTTATGATTGGGATATTTTTGTTAATTTCTTCTATACTTGACACAAAATATTTATTAAACTTATCGGCAATGTTCCTCTCGTCAGCCAATTCTTTTGGGAATATGATATCTTTTTCCACATCTTCACATTTATTTTTCATAAGTGACTTAAGTGTTTTCCACATTTTCGTTGGATCTTCCCTTTCCTGCTCAATTTTTTTGATGAAATATTCATTTTTTGTATCCTTTATCAGTGTAGGTATGTGTCGTCTACGCCAGAGAGAATGTACAGCAACGCAGCAGAAGGTTTAAATTGATTTATTCAATAATTACAAATAAATGCGAGTCGATAAATATAGTACAAGTTTAACACGGTGAGAAGCAGAGTCGGTCGACGTGGGTAAGTGCGCGAAGTGAATGCGCGAAGTTAGTCCGAGAGAGTGCCCTCTCCATCGGCTGTCCAGGGTTTATATACAGGATGTTCCTTTGTTCTCGAACTTTTAAGTGGGGTGCAGCGCGTGTGGCCTGACCACCAGATTCGCTGACGGTTGAGTATTTTGTCCACTCGTCGTTTGAACGGATGTTTTTCGGTATGCTTTTGCTTGGTCGGCGGCTTTCGTCTCGGGTGTCATTGGTCGATGTTGATGTTTTACATTCCATTGTCGTTTTTATATAGAATCAGCTTCCTTTGCCTGCCCGTGTTGATCGATGGTTTATTTTGGGGTCAGCATCCTGTGTCGGTATTTTAGCAGAGGTGACGCGGCTGCTACATCAGTTTTGAGTACTTGTTTCGAATTGTTTTAAATTTATTCCAATGTTCGTTATCCTTTGTAATTTTTGCTATTTTATAAGAAGCATCTCGTTCATATTGAATTTGTCTTAGTTTTTTAGAATACCAATGTTTATTGGTTTTAATTAATATACTTTGTTCAGGCATTATTTTATTTATTGCATCATTCATATTGGTTACTATAGTTTCGGCTTTTTTGTGAAAATCTACGTTATTTACATTTTTCCAATCTTGAATCAATAATTCCTGAATCATTTTGCTCTTATCGTATCTTTTCAGATTTCTTCTTACAATCAATTTTTTTTAATTTTTGGTATTTTCATTTTTTGCCATCACTATATTAATGATGATGTGATCTGTTATTTTAGGTGTATCTAATGTTTTCACATTTAGTTCATTTTCATTTGATAAAACAAGATCTATTAGTGTACAGGTAGATTGTGTTAGCCTAGTGTATTCTTTAACTAACTGTTTCATTCCTATAATGTTGATGATGTTTTTCATTTTCTTTGTATAAAAATCTGTGTCACATTTCATGTTTATATTAAAGTCTCCAATAATTATATTGAGATCAGTTTCTTTTAAAAAGTTTGAACACCATTTTTCAAAATAATTTAAAAAGTCACTTTTACTGGCATTTGGGGAGTGATAAATTACACAGTATACTCCTGGTCTAAATCCTTTCTTAATTTTTATTGCTAGGATCCACGTACAGTTTTTGTGATTTTCGTTGGAAATTGTTTCAAAATCTATATAATCTTTCAGTAATATTATTATTCCGCCTGTATGCCGACTATTCGAATTACATCTTATTACCTTATAGTTCGTAAATTTTATTTCAACTTCTTCTATATCTGCTGTGACATGAGTTTCACTGAGCATGATCATTTGAAGTTTTCGTTCTTCGAGCAAAATTTGTAACTCTTCGTGGTGTGCAGGCAAGCTTTGTATATTAAGATACAAGATCTCTTCGGTTTCTAATTTATTGTTCGAAAATAATTTTATGTTACTATTTACATTAGAGCAGGTCTGTAGAGACATAAAAGTCTTTAGAGACACAAATTGAAGAAGGGGTTGGGCCTCTGAGACCCGACGTCCATAGTTAAAGGTTAAGATAAAGATGTTGTTCAAACTCAAGAAATTTTACCTAAGGCTTCCAAAGGCATTTTTTTTCTAATGCAAGGTAAGTATGAATCCTTAATTAATGTTACTTTTTCTAATAGTTAACGATTTATTCTAACATTTTATAATCATTTCAAATGCGGTTAACTATTATGTATTTGCAAAAAAAAATTAAAGTATGGACAGGTAAATGCTCCTGCGATCACTCACGTTTCACGAAAAGGCGCGACTACTCTAGGGTTAAATTTATCAGCCATACTTGCGATAGTTGTTGGCAAGTTCTAATGTTGATGTTTTCCACCTGAATATTTGGCATGCACAAATGCAAAATTGCGCTGTGAAAAAAAAATGTCCATAGGTATATTATCAAGGCTTCTGACTCACACAATGGCACACGGCACACCTCCTATGTGAGTGTGATCTAGGACATCAAGGTGGAGTTGTTTTACACGATGGTTTTCTTTATTCCGATTCTAACATCAGGAAACAAATGAAAAATCTTCACTTTACTTACAAGATCATTATTTCATAACAATATATGATTTTATGCTGATAGTTGCCTTGAGAGAAAATAAAATAATATTTTGGATTGGTATTGACACGTCAAAAATTGGCGACACTTTGAACATAACCACAGATCACACTCATCAAAAAGTAACATTCTGTCATCTGTCACTGAGATTGGAAGATCTTCGATGCTCGATTGTTATGTAAGTTAAATTTAAATAATGTTCTAATACTGAGTATTGTAAATACTCACATGTAGAATTGCGCTGTGTCTAACCCGACCTAGCTTCACTTGCACCGATCGCTACACCAAGTTAGGGAATCCATTATTTGACATTTAGTTTTGAGGAAAGTTTTAGTTGTCAATTTGACGTTGAAGTACCTATTTATGGATTTGTGTTTCGAAGGCTTGGATTCAAAGGTTGGTGTATTAGGGCATGGCGATATTTTGTCAAAAACGAAATGGCGTAGTGGGTGAACGATTATGTTATTTTTTTATAGAAAGATATAGAAAATGTAAGAATCAAATTACTGTAATTATTATATTAATTATTGATGACTCGGTCAAACTCAAAATTTCGTAATAATAATTTTGTTTTCTAAATATCGTTCATAGTTATTAGTTATGTGAAAGCTTTTGTATATTTTTTGGTTGGCAGTGTCTATTGGTGAATTGCGTAGTACAAATCATGAGCAATGATTTTTCGAGTTCGTTAAATCGAATAAATTATTACTTAATTACGCATTACTTTTTCAGTTCCGAAAATTGTAATACTCAAGGGCGGATTTAGGGGATGGTATTTTTGTGTACTGTGGAGATTTCATCACAGTACATACTTAGAAGACAAAACTGTCTTTATTATACATTTAATTTTTCTATTGTTTTGACACTTTCATAAACCTTCCTATTAAACACATAATACTTGAACTTGTAGAAATAAACTTGAAGAATGATACTTCAAGTTTATTTCTAATAGTAATTGTTGATTTTTTTGCCCATCCGCCATATATTGTTAATATTTGCCCTTATGGTAAACTTTGGGGATCGTTGGAAACGGTTAATACGCATTTTTTTTTTGAAAATATCTTTTGATTCACCTTAATTACATTAAAAGACAACTATTTGCATCGGGGGAAGTGGAAAATATTTCATTTTAAATTTCGATTACGCAAAATTAAAATTAGCTTTCATTCTGTGAAACGAGACCGTCCATTTTCAAACATTATTTTCAAATGTCATTTTTTGTAATGTTGGTATTCTTGTTACTGTACGAAAAGATGCTAGAGCAAATCGTAGCAGACTTCATGGGAATTCGGCTCGTAAAACCAACGGCTAGAGACAAAATCGCGCGGGAGTTTTTTAATGTTATAAAACTGAAATTCCGCCTAATTAGTAGGTACTTACCTAATACACATGTATTGCGTGCGTTGATTAAAATTTATTAGCTTAAATTTTTTTTACTTTAAAATTTTATTTTTATAAGTCAACTATTTCTGCGATGTTGAGCGGCTACGTACGCTAATTTTGTGTGATATGGTTTGTGATACAAAAGAAAGTGCCCCTTTATAACGCTTACTCGCGTCACGGCAAAAAAAACATCCCAGTTTTCAAGTAGTTTAGCGGCTACGCTAGGTTTGTGTTACATGGTTTGTGATAGAAAAGAAAGTGCCCCCTTCGTAGCGCCTCTTCGCGTCACGGCAAAAAAACATCCCAGTTTTCAAGTAGTTTAGCGGCTACGCAAGGTTTGTGTGGGAGCGTTCAAGTATTACGTAACGCAATTTTTGAAGATTTTTGACCCCCCCTCCCCCCATGTAACGCGCCGCAACGTTTTCCTGTTCAACCCCCCCCCCCCCCCCCAAGCGTTACGTAACACCCAAGTAACAATTTTTACCTGAAAGTCACAATTAAGTTGCGCAACGTACTGAAATGTCACTTAAATACCCTTTTTCGTTAACTCGCGATACATTAAATACATTTTATTTAATCATATTGTCATTTATGAAAAAAATTGAGAATATTATTATTTCTAACGGCCTTGTATTCCTTCCAGATCTCCACAAATTAACACTGTCTTACCTAGAATAAACCTACATGATTTTACAACACATACTTTCTTTTACATTAGCTTTAGTGAGGAGACCCTGAGGAAAGTAATTTCCCTAAGTTTTCCCTGTGGAGCAACACTTTACTCCACTATGATTCACAAGCTGACTCATAGTGGAGTTAAACCTTTTCCAAGTCCCGAATGCAGAACCATTTTCATGTCCTGACTGCAACTATTCGTGTCCTCTAAAGAGATATCTAAGAAGTCACTTGCTGACTCACGGTGTAGAAAAACCGTTTTCATGTTCCAACTGCAACTATTCATGTACTACAAAGAGAAATCTAAAAATTACCCATGTTTACCCACAGTGAAGAAAAATCCATTTCATGTCCTGACTGCAACTATTCTACTTCTCGAAAAAAAATAACGAAAACGGCACTTGTTAACTCACAGTGACGAAAAACCTTTTTCTTGTTTTTCTTGTCCCGATTGCGACTATTCAGGCGCTACAAAACGGTATCTAAAAATTCACATGTTTACCCACACTGGACCAAAACCGTTTTCGTGTCCCGACTGCAATTATTCATAATGTACAAAGGAACTTCTTAGAAATCATTTGCTGACTCACAGTGCTACAAAACCACTTACACGTTTCTACTGCAACTATTCGACGACACAACAATATCCAAAAGTTCACGTGTTGAACCACACTGGACAAAAACCTTTTTCATGTCCCGACTGCAATTATTCATGTAGTGCAAAGGAACTTCTTAGAAATCATTCACGTGTTGAACCACACTGGACAAAAACCTTTTTCATGTCCCGACTGCAATTATTCATGTAGTGCAAAGGAACTTCTTAGAAATCATTTGCTTACTCAAAGTGATACAAAACCTTTTACATGTTTCAACTGCACTATTCATGTTCTACAAAGAGTAACCAAAAATCACATGTTAACGCACAGTGGACAAAAACCATTTTCCTGTCCAGAATGCAGTTATACAAGTTATCAAAAGGACAATTTATAAATTCACCGTGCGATTTACAGAAGATAAAACCTTTTACATGTCCTGACTGCAACTATTTGTGTTCTTAAAAGGGATATCTAAGAATTCACTTGCTGACTCTACTCATTGTGGAGAAAAGCATTTTTCATGTTCCGACTGTAACTATTCAGAGAAATCAAAAAATCACATGTTTACCCACAGTGGTGGAAAACCCATTTCATGGCCTGACTGCAACTATTCTTCTTCTCGAAAAAAAAAACTGATACGGCACTTGCTAATTCACAGTGATGAAACACCTTTTACTTGTCCCGAGTGTGACTATTCAGGGGCTACAAAACGGTATCTCAAAATTCACTTGTTTACCCACACTGGACCAAAACCGTTTTCGTGTCCCGACTGCAATTATTCATGTTGTACAAAGGAACTTCTTAGAAATCATTTACTGACTCACGGTGCTATAAAACCACTTACACGTTTCTACTGCAACTATTCGTGTTCTACAAATAGGCACGAAAAATCACATCTTTACCTTCAGCAGACAAAAAATTATTTTTTTGTCCCAGCGTGGTTTTTCAAGTTCTCGAAAGGGAGATTAAAAAATCCATAGAACAGGGGTTCCCAAACTTATTAGTGTCACGCCTCCCTACTGCTTAAAACGAATACGCCGACGCCTCCCCTTGGCCCGGGGCCGTTCAAGTATTACGTAACGCACTTGGGGGGGGGGGGGGGGGGGGGGTCGAACGACGCATTACGTAACATGTTTTTCTTTATTTAAATAAAAAAAACTAGGGAATTAAAATCTTCCAAGTTGGCAACCCTTTTAGTTTATCTTGTACGGGGAATTCCTCAACTGTATTGCGCGTCATTTTTATTTTATTTTCGTTGTCAGTATTCGTTAGTGTTTTAAACACGAAATACGCATAAACACAATTAATGTGAGTTTGTAGGAATTATAATGTCCTCTTAAGCCGGAGATTTACATCATCAGCTGTTATTGGCCTATAAAGGCTCTCATGCTGACTTGCCAGCGCAGCGCAACTAAGAAATTCCAACCATATTTGGAAGACAGCAAAAAAAAAAAAAATATGAAACATATGAATGATGTTATATGAAAGTTTTTAGCTGGAAAAACGCTTTTTAGTTATTACACACAGGTTAGTTTACCGCTAAAATATAATAATATTACCTAAAGATGGATTTCGTAGTACATGCATAGTAACACTCAGAACATGAAAAAGGTTTTCTCCACTTTGAATCGCACTGTGGATTTTTAAATCTCCCTTTCGAGAACTTTAATAACTACGTTCTAGACAAAAAATGGTTTTGTCTGCTGAAGGTAAACATGTGATTTTTGTGCCTCTTTATAGAACACGAATAGTCGCAGTAGAAACATGTAAGTGGCTTTATAGCACTGTGAGTCAGCAAATGATTTCTAAAAAGTTCCTTTGTACAACATGAATAATTGCAGTCGGGACATGAAAAAGGTTTTTGTCCAGTGTGGGTAAACATGTGACTTTTTAGATAACGTTTTGTAGCGCCTGAATAGTCGCAGTCGGGACAAGAAAAAGGTTTTTCATCACTGTGAATTAGCAAGTGTTGTTTTAGTTTTTTTTTTCGAGAAGAAGAATAGTTTCAGTCAGGGCATGAAATGAGTTTTTACCACTGTGGGTAAACATGTGATTTTTTTTTAACAGTACACGAATAGTAATTATATGAAGAGTTGCAGTCGGAACATGAAATAGGTTTTTCGTCACTGTGAGTTAGCAAGTGCCGTTTTAGCTATTTTTTTCTAGAAGAAGAATAGTTGCAGTCAGAACATGAACAAGATTTTTCTTCACTGTGGGTAAACATGTGATTTTTAGATTTCTCTTCGTAGTACATAAAAAATTGCACTATGAGTCAGCAAGCGACTTCTTAGATATCTCTTTGAGAATACGAATAGTTGCAGTCAAGACATGAAAATGGTTTTTCTCTTTTGTGAATCATACTGTGGATTTTTAAATCTTTCCTTTGAGAACTTGTATAACTGCAGAACATGAAAAAGGGTTTACTCCACAGATGCGTGCGGTAGCGCGGGTATACGGCGATCGTAGTGATACCGCCGCCCGCGCCCCCCTGTACATGTCTTCGCGCCCCCCTAGTGGGGCGCGCCCCCCACTTTGAAATTCAATGCCAAAGAACGATTCAAAGTGAAGAAAACCTTTTCCATGTTCTGAGTGTAACGATGTACTACGAAACCTAGCTTTAGGTAATATTATTATATTATTTTTTAATTTATAAACTAACTTTTTGACAAGATTTTTATGCATAGCACAAAGGGTAACAATTATTATAAGCAATAATAAGCAGTAATTGTTGAATGAAACACTAGTATATATTGAATTATTTGGCGGGTATTTGATAAGCCCCCATAGCTCAGTGGTCAGAGCATTCGACCGGCAATCGGAAGGACACGGGTTCAAGTCCCGTTGGCGGCAAGTATCTTTTCTCGGAAGATTTTTCAATGTAAATGAGTGTTTCAGGCTGACAATTATTGCTTATAATAATTGTTTTAATATTATTATATTTTTGCAGTAAACTAACCTGTGTGTAATAACTAAAAAGCGTTGTTCTTACTTAAAACTCTCGTATAACATCATTCATATGTTGCATAAATTTTTAATTTTTTTAATTGTTCTTTTGCTGTCTTCCAAATTTGGTTGGCATTTTTTGGTTGCGCTGCGCTGGCAAGTCAGCATGAGAGCCTTTATAGGCCAATAGCAGCTGATGATGTAAATCTCCCGGTTTGGAGGACATTATAATTCCTAAAAACTCACATTAACAACACTGACTACAGCAATTTGTGTTTATGCGTATTTCGTGTTTAAAAATCTAACGAATACTGACAACGAAAATAAAATAAAAATGACGCACAATACAGTCGAGGAATTTCCCGTACAACATAAACTAAAAGGCTTGCCAACATGGAAGATTTGAATTCCTTAGTTTTTTTTATTTAAATAAAGAAAACCATGTTACGTAACGCGTCCTTCGAACCCCCCCCCCCCTCCCGTAACGCGCCGTAACGTTTCACCAGACCCCCCCTCCCCCCCCCAAGTGCGTTACGTAATACTTGAACGGCCCCTAACATGGTTTGTGATAGAAAAGAAAGTGCCCCCTTCGAAGCGCCTACTCGCGTCACGGCAAAAAAAACATCCCAGTTTTCAAGTAGTTTAGCGGCTACGCTAGGTTTGTGTAACATGGTTTGTGATACAAAAGAAAGTGCCCCTTTATAACGCCTACTCGCGTCAAGGCAAGAAAAACATCCCAGTTTTCAAGTAGTTTAACGGCTACGCTAGGTTTGTTTCACACGGTTTTTGATACAAAAATGAATGTATTAGTTATAAAAAATATTTACCGAATTTAAAAACATGTTTTTTTTCCGTCATTTTATTCCCAAAACTCCGATAATTTAGTACTTACCTTTCCAGATTTCGTGGTACCTTCAAAATCTTCTAGCCGTTCGTTATACATTCAAGTGTATCAGGAATACCAACATACCAAAGTGATGCCAAAGTGACAGCGAATGAGCTAATAACCATAATGGCGTACAATCTCACAAGACGAAAGCTAATTTTAATTTTACGTAATCGAAATTTAAAATGAAATATTTTATATTTTCCACTTCCCCAATGCAAATAGTTGTCTTTTAATGTAATTAAGGTGAATCAAAAGATATTTAAAAAAAAAGTGCGTAATAACCGTTTCCAACGATCCCCAAAAATTAAAAATCTAACTATTGATGAAGATTCTGTCAAACGTTTTCATTGTTCTTAACTTGCAGGTTTTTTCAGTCAAAATTATATTCTTATTTCCAAATATTTATTATGCTTACCCTTAATTGTTTTACAGAATATTTTAACTGACTTAAAGTATTCCTTGTACGTCCAATTAGAGTTGCATCGTTAATACAACGTTTCGTTTCATGCATTTTTAGGTAAATTTATGAAATTAAACCAATTTCACAACCCACGGCTATTTGCCATGGATCTACTAAGCCCAGAGAGTGTTTCCATCAAGACGGAACCAGGGCCCCAGGAAGAAGGTGAAGGTGAAATGCCTTATACGGATATGGATTTTGACCTCCCAGATGTAAAGACGGAATGTTTACAGTATGCGGAGAACACTCGGAATGCCAGTAAGTTTCTCTGGCTTTACAAAACTTTGTTCAGAATGTGCTCAAGAGTAAATAGTTTGTATCTTCTTGAAGAATCGTTCCTAAAGTGAAAATCTAAGCTCTTTCTTATTTATTCTTGACGACTGGCGCAATCTAGCGGTAAGACTCTTGACACGCAATCCGAAGGTCGCGGGATCGAATCCTGGCGTGGCAAATACATTTCATTTGATTGATTTGTGTTATTTCTCAAGTAATTCATTTAAAATTAAATAAAGTATATTTGCTGCACGTTCCAGAATGAAAGATACTCTCAGTATCGCCCTGGTGTAAGACCACCATACAAAATTGAAACATTGATTGAAATGGCTTTAGCCGTGTTTGGTGAACAGATCTGGGGAGGAATGCAGATCCCGCCAAATGTTGAAGATTTTAATAAAAATGCACTTTCTAGATGGGAAAAGTGTGGAAAAGTTGAATAAAAAAGAAATTAAGGCGCGCTCGGCAAAATTGAGGGAGATACAGCCGTTTAAAGTATCAATAAAATGTCACTTCCTGAACCGATACTACGCCATTGCCAATGTTTGGTTTATGCCGAAAATGATGTTTTTACCGGGTTTTAAGTGGAGAACTTTAATCTGGAAGGTGAAAGAAAGCGCGGAAAGCAATAAAAAAAAATAATTGAATAAGTAATTAATTTGCAATTGTAAAGTTTCACTTCGCCAATCAACACTATTGACAGCCCACCCGCCATTTTTTCAATTGTGACTATAATGTTGGTATCCCTGACTTGATGCAAACAACAGCTAGACTGTAGCCGACTTCGTGAGATACATGAGGCGCGTAATTATGAAATTTGTCTAGCGGGCTTTTTTTCAACGATTTTTTAAACTGTCTTTCACCTTCCAAATTAAAGTAACCTAACCTAAGACTACGCTAAACATGGTTTTTGTAACATGGTTTGTGCCCCTTTATAACGCCTACTCGCGTCAACGCAAGAAAAACATCCCAGTTTTCAAATAGTTTAGCGGCTACGCTAGGTTTGTGTAACATGGTTTGTGCCCCTTTATAACGCCTACTCGCGTCAACGCAAGAAAAACATCCCAGTTTTCAAATAGTTTAGCGGCTACGCTAGGTTTGTGTAACCTAAGACTACGCTAAACATGGTTTGTGTAACATGGTTTGTGCCCCTTTATAACGCCTACTCGCGTCAACGCAAGAAAAACATCCCAGTTTTCAAATAGTTTAGCGGCTACGCTAGGTTTGTGTAACATGGTTTGTGCCCCTTTATAACGCCTACTCGCGTCAACGCAAGAAAAACATCCCAGTTTTCAAATAGTTTAGCGGCTACGCTAGGTTTGTGTAACATGGTTTATGTAACATGGTTTGTGCCCCTTTATAACGCCTACTCGCATCAACGCAAGAAAAACATCCCAGTTTTCAAGTAATTTAGCGGCTACGCCAGGTTTGTGTAACATGGTTTGTGACCAAGGGCGGATCCAGGATTTTTTTCTGGGGGGGGCACAAAGGGGGAAAGGGTACAAAACTGTTTGATACAGACAGTTTTTTGTACTGTGATGGAATCTCCACAGTACAAAAAAATACTTTCTGGAGGGGGCACGTGCCCCCCCCCTAAATCCGCCCTTGTTTGTGACCATATGGTGATCATTATTTATTCTGTTTTTCATAAGTACGCACCTTATTATATATCACACGAAGTTTGTTACATGATCCCGGAGTGGGTCAAAATGTTACGCAATATGTAATGTTTAATAAATAATGATGTTAAAAGGGTAGAATAAAAGATCTGCCAGCTTTATTTTTATAGGGGCGCCACTGGTTGATTAACCAGGCTAGCAGATAGTAAAGCAATGAAACACTCTCAGGGCCTTTGATATGTAAACTATACGATTAAATTAGAAGGATTATTTTAAAATAAATTAAACAGTATTGTTAAGATATATTAAATTAAAGATTTTATTAACACATAATAAATTAAACTGGGACAAATTAACATAATAACAGAACATAAACTCACCTTCCTTGGATCGACCAAAAATACAAGATTCTATCTATCTATCTAAATTACGATCTTGTGCTTCTGGTTTTTCTCCTGTAGTATAGACAGACAAAATACCTGGTACTGTATTCAGCCGAAATGTTTATTTGCTCCCAAAATCAAATCCAGCCATAAATATCTTGTATATCAAGGCGAGAATAATAAATCTTCATTATTTATCAGATTGATTTCCTTTAGGATATTTTTCTTCCATATGTTTACATAAGATGCCTGTTACTTGGCAATTAAAATTTGAAATTATCCATCGGTTATTTTCGTGTAAATTACGACGTTAGAAATGTGTTATTAAATACACTTATGGGCATCACGATAACGATGATCGCAGCCCAGTTAATTATGTTCCAGTTTCGGACAATAACCTTCGTATTTCTTAATTAAATTATACGAAATAATATCAAATGAAATCACGACCGACTCGTCAGTTAAACCCTCTACCACCTTGAAAGATAACTAAGAAGTGGGCACTAAACAAAATATTCCATTTTTATACCCTTTTCAAAAAAGAAAAAATGAATGATGTTACTTCCAAAATTTAAAACAAATAAATCTATGTTGACGTTTATTATTTTTTTTTAAATATTATTTAATCACCTCTTGAAATTAGGTACCTGCTTGCCTAAATCTATGATAAAATAAACTGCGAGAAATATTAACAAATATTTTATCATAACATTACCTCCCGGACCACGCAAATGTTTGTCCCCAAACATAACTATAAAAGAAACCTATTCTATCTGATACTCTTGTCGATCCAAGGATTTCTATAAAATAAAAACAACAAAGCAATTAATAATATTTAACAATCTTTTCAAAGATAAATAAAACATAATATATAATTAATAATTCGTATGAACTTTTTGAAATATTTAAAATTGATTAAATTTGATTTAGGATTAGAATACAATATTATTGATTATTATAGTTAAAATACCTAAAATAGACATAATTAAATGCTACATGAACAACAATCAATAAATGATAAATAAACAACACACATTAAACTGAAAAAAAATATTATAAATATTATTTCTACAAATTATACATAACTCCTTCAAAAACGTCATATCACTTTATGCTCTAAAGCGTCACTGTCCCAAATCAGGGTATTAAGCCTCAATAGGCATCACTTTTATGGAGATCAATCAACCCTCACTTTGCACTGAATTTAAATCCATCTTTAGGATATCAAGAATGTTCACTCCGTGGAGTTTCCTGACTAACTCACTAAGGTCATTTTGTCTATCCAAGAAGGAAATATACAAAATAGCATTCAAGATTTATATAAAATTAAATAATTTAAATGTCATAAAGTCATCAACCATCGCCAATGAATGGTGCCAAATAATTGAGGTAGACAACCAGCTTTGTGGAGTCGAAATTGTTTAGTAAATTGTTTGAAACAAACAAATTCCAGTTTCCCAAGAGAAAACAAACACTTTTTAAGCAAAAGTTTATAAATTAAATAAACTAATCTCTTTAATTAATATAAAAATACGTATTGCATACTCGAATGCATAGGAGATATGCTCTAATATAAACTAACTTAACCACATCTATAACTATATTTATATCTCTATATATTTTTTATATATTTTTTAAAGAAATACGATATGAAATGAAATTAAATGTTAACATTTTTATGTAAATTTTATATTTTTCAACTAACAAGACAACCCAAGTTGCAAAGAGGTACGAATCTTTGGATCTCTGAATAATCCCGTTAATTAAACAACAAAAATTGTAGAATTAAATGTAAAAGTACACAGTTCATTATAAACTGATTGCTTAGAATTTTTAAAAGAAAATAAAGTATTGGTGGTAAATCTTTTTTTAAAAATTCTAAGTTAAATAAAATTAAAACATATACACATATATACAAAACGTCGTGATTAAAATTTTAGTTTGTCTGTTCATTCATAACATGTAAATTAATAAGTTGTATTATTAATAACTCTGTAATAATACACGATAATGGTTGAACTCGAGCGAAGTACTAGAGTTGTACCTGTGTTATAGAATTGTTGTTTAAACAATATTTTTGAATAATTCATTTCATAATTAATGTTCTTTATTTCTCATAAGTATATTCAAAACTATTTGAACTCGAGTCGAATACTAGAGTTGAAAAATAATAATTTTCCTTCTTAAGGAAATTAAATCGAATTCCGCATTCAAATTATATTAATTATGTATTAACCCGGTTGATCAGACCTGATTAAAATTGTTCGAAATTGAGTAAATTTCTTCTGATGTTTTTGGCCAAACCCTTGGAAACCACCATATAACTTCGGTATATAAGCTCGGCTTTACAGAACTTACATGTTTTAAAGTCAATAGATAGATTCTCCATGATTATGACATCAAAAAAAATTACGCGTCGAGTGTACAATATTTATTATTGATTGTATGGGCTCGACTTTTATTGGCTCTGACGTAGAGCATAACATAAGACAATATAAAGGCGTGCACAAATTAATTGAGACTTGATATATTTGAGAAAAATAATGATGTGATTTTGCAGAAATCACTATTAATAGTACCGAGTTTATGAATTACTTGTAGAATGTTGTGTCAGAATTGCTCATAAAACTTCCAGAACAACTCGAACCACTCAGACAAGCTTCACATCACGTAGTACTTCGTGTATGCACATGGACCAGTGGACTGCAGTCCTTCCATCACCTATAGGTATTATCCTTCTACAGACAACGGATCCACTGCCTCCCGACTGACGATGTAGCACACTGTTCCGTACCTAAGACAGCAGCTCAGGGTTTGATGAGCAGACAGCAAGCATCTCTCGCCCTCTGTCTCTCATGTAAGGTAAACGTTATCGACGCCGGATCGATACGTTGCGGATGGGGTACACGCCCACCCTTACCTTTTGGAACTTATTTAGACCATTAGGAATGGTAAGTTGAACACCAGGACCCAGTTGTTCAAACTGGATATACCTCCGCCAACTCCCCTCCAATGATAATAATGACGTTGCGTCATTGTCCATTATTTCTCCAAGTCTTATTTCGTGTATATTGTCCTTTATTTGTTAAAATAATGATAATAAATATCACATTATTCCTTGTGTCACCGTTGAAAATTACTTGATTGTACTAAATTCAAAACGATTTTCAGAATTGTTATTGAAAATAATGCCCGTTTTTGTAAATAAAATATAAGAAAATGTCACAATTGGCAAAAAGAAGTTTTAAAGGTTATTGATAATTATGTATATTGTTAAACAATCGATTACGTTATAATACAATTGACTATTTCATCCTATCTCGAATCCTGTGATGATGGGCCCACCACCTCAAATAAACGAAATAGAAAGAAACTGTCTAACCAGAAAAGGCAAATCTGAAATATCTGCATTCCGTGCGCGTGAAATGCGAACAAATCGAGTGGCTCCATTCAAGTTATTTGTATTCCATATTAATATTTTTTGAATAAAATCTTTACTAGATTTGTAAATGACGTTTATAATAATGATAAAATCTTCATTTCGAAAAAAAAAATACCTTTTTTTTTTGTTAAAATATTATAAAAGGAAAAATTGATTCTTTTTTTCGATGCAGTCGTTGAATAAGACGCTTAGATAGACCTTCTTTTGTTTTATTATCATTTGCATTCCCGATCGGAGACGACATTTTGAAAAAAATAATAAAATATTCCAGTTCAGAAAATAAACGATTTGAATCACGTAGAAAACTTTTAAAATTATAAAATTCGTAGAAGTAAATACATTTATTCTCTTTTAAATTACGGAAAATCAAATTTGTTTAATTTGTTCAAAGTTGTTCTATTTGCATTTCGTTTTAAAATTACTGCCGCAATAATTCATTTATAATTCGTAGTAATATAATATTTTGGAAATGACGTAGCGAAATGAAAATAGTTATACCGAAATACAAACAATAAACAATAACATTTGATTGTTTATCCTTTGTTTTTCTTTTAAATAAAGTGTTCGTAGCATTATTCCATAATAATAGCCGTAGAATTAATCGAAGATTGAAGACGTTCTCAATTGTATAATAAATAGTACGCAGTCGTAAAAATTCAAACATAAAGAAAAGGTATTAAATTTTGCTTGATTAAAAATTAGAAATGACGTTACGAGCTGAAAATAGTTAAACTAAAAAAAAAAATCAACTTGATAACATTCTATTGTTTTTAAACAAATGAAATATTTTCAAAACAAATGAAACTCGTTAATAACAAAAGCTCATGAGAGAAAAAAAAAAACGACATGTTATGAACAAACAGACTTTGAAAAAGAAAATATACATTAAAATCCTTGTAAAACAATCGTAAAGTAAAAAAAACGAAACCCAACACGTTTAAGGCGGCCAAATTGCTATAAAAAATTATTAAATTGTTATAACATGATAAAGAATAAATTGGGTCAAATAAAACATAATAACAGAACATAAACTCACCTTCCTTGGATCGACCAAAAATACAAGATTCTATCTATCTATCTAAATTACGATCTTGTGCTTCTGGTTTTTCTCCTGTAGTATAGACAGACAAAATACCTGGTACTGTATTCAGCCGAAATGTTTATTTGCTCCCAAAATCAAATCCAGCCATAAATATCTTGTATATCAAGGCGAGAATAATAAATCTTCATTATTTATCAGATTGATTTCCTTTAGGATATTTTTCTTCCATATGTTTACATAAGATGCCTGTTACTTGGCAATTAAAATTTGAAATTATCCATCGGTTATTTTCGTGTAAATTACGACGTTAGAAATGTGTTATTAAATACACTTATGGGCATCACGATAACGATGATCGCAGCCCAGTTAATTATGTTCCAGTTTCGGACAATAACCTTCGTATTTCTTAATTAAATTATACGAAATAATATCAAATGAAATCACGACCGACTCGTCAGTTAAACCCTCTACCACCTTGAAAGATAACTAAGAAGTGGGCACTAAACAAAATATTCCATTTTTATACCCTTTTCAAAAAAGAAAAAATGAATGATGTTACTTCCAAAATTTAAAACAAATAAATCTATGTTGACGTTTATTATTTTTTTTTAAATATTATTTAATCACCTCTTGAAATTAGGTACCTGCTTGCCTAAATCTATGATAAAATAAACTGCGAGAAATATTAACAAATATTTTATCATAACAAGTTGGCTACAATCGTATCAACCTTCGTTGACCGATTATTTGCCGGAGAAGCGCCGGCGCGCGTGTCATATGCGCAGGCGCAAGAAAATAATTCAAATATTTGAAATGAAAAACTTTTGGTCCGCGATTTTGGCCCTTATATGTACGAATTTGTATGAAGAACAGTGTCAAAATCGCTTGCGCCATCATTACTCTAGGTTGTGTTGAAAGTTTCACTCGACTTGGCACACTAGAATATTTTAATAGCAAGTCTGAGATACCAACAATATAATAATAAAAAAATGGCGTAGTATAAGTTCACGAAGTGTCAATTTAATCATTCTTAAAACGGCTGTATCTCCCTCAATTTTGCCGAGCGCGCCTTAATTTCTTTTTTATTCAACTTTTCCACACTTTTCCCTTCTAGAAAGTGCATTTTTATTAAAATCCTCAACATTTGGTGGGATCTGCATTTCACCCCAGATCTGCATAGCTAGGTACTTCCCCACCTTCCTCGCCCCATCTCCTTCCCCTTAAGCAATGGTATCTTTAATCGTACATTATTTTATTAAACTTTAATAACAGTAAAAACAAAAAAAAATAAACACAAATCCTGCGCTCGTGTCCCAGAGATGCCGATGTCTTTTTCTGATTTTTCTGTCCCCAATTTCCGATTGAGTTTCGCTAATAGTAGTACTCTCATGGGGATGGACGACTGTAATTTCAAATGTAACACACTATTCATCTGGGCATATCAACATTGTTGTTTGATTTTTCTAGGTAGCCTTAACGTGGAGACTGCTAGCTTCGAGGTAGAACCAAGACCCAGTGAAGGAGATGGTGGGGAAATGCCTTATATGGAAATTGACATAGAGCTGCCGGATGTTAAAAAGGAATGCTTAAAACATTTTCAAATAACTACCCAGACGACAGGTACAAAGAACAATTCATGCTTTCTACTTTTCAAATTTTTTTGACTTAACGGTCCTTTTTACTTATTTTTTTTGTATCAAGACAGGAAAATAAAAATTGCCCTTTCTAACCATAAATTAAAAAGACTCTTATGTTTGGAAGGGGAATTTTAGCTCAGTTATATAAATTCGTGTAAGTCAGTAAAATATTGCAAATCATAAAAAATATAATTAAAATTTATCAATAACCGATTTGAAGGTTTAAAAAAAATATGCAACACATTTAGACTATAGTCGTAATTTTTCAATTCAGCTGTAATTCTTGATTTCTTATAAATTTTAGGTTTAATAAGTGATTGTTATACCGAGGTTGGTATGTTGATTTTTTTTTTTACATTAACTCCACACAGAAGGCCTTGAGGAAAATAATTTCCCTCAGGGCCTATGTCGTCTGGGATGCTGCGTGGAGGGTCTTTTTGAGGAGAGGAAGGAATGAACATTGGTCTTGAAGAGACCCATGTTGTAGGAAGGAGGAAACACAGAGGCTAGCAAATCATTCCACAGCCGAGCCGAACAGAAGTACGAGTCGAAGAAACGACCCGTTCTCATGTGACAAATGTCAACCGTGTACAAATGTTGGGCACGCGTTTGGCGTGTGTCCCGACTATGCACCGGTGCCGAAGGGATCAATGATGCTAGTTCTTCGGAGCATCTTCCATTGTAATACCGGTAGAACAATGATAGCATTCCCACCCGACGCCTGTGCTCTAAAGATTGCAATCCGTCTGTTAAGATGGGAGAATCTATCAAACGGACCACCCGTTTCTGCACAGAGTCGAGGGTATTTTTCAGGTATTTTGGAGCTCCAGACCAGAAGTGGCTGCCAAAATCAACCGTGGGGCGCACTTTGATTTGTACAGGGTTAGCAATGTGCCTGGTATTAAATTTTGGGATTTTAATATTAATCTGATGTATGGAATTATAAGTTATTCAACTCTACTACTTAAAATTTTTTAGTGTTCAATATATTTCATGTATTTCGTCTACTGTAGGAGCATTGAATAATGAAAAGAGAATTTCAGTCGAAATTATACGTCGTTTTTTTCAAGATTAGGTACCTTAATTATCAAACTTTGAATTATTTTAAGTGCATATCAAATATTATCATATGTTCCTTCCCAGGCAGTAATTCCATATTGTAATATATATTGATCAATTGTAAAGAACGCAATTTTTTCAAAGGTTTTCTAATCCAAAAAAATATCCGAGTCTTATAAAGCTAGCCGTTCACAACGGAGTGTTAGTACCTACCCTGACGTATGACAGTGAGACATAGAATGGCAGACGAAAAATGAAAGTAGACTGTGTGTTGTAGAAATGAGATCCCTGAGGCGAAAGTGTGATAAAACCAAGTACGATCGTGTGAGAAATGTGGAAATCCGCAAAGAATGCAAGGCTGATACGAGCGTAATGACTAAGAACTAGAAAGGGACGCTGAGATGGATTTAGGCATGTAGAGCAAATGGACGAGGAAAGGAGTGTTAGGAGAATATACAACGCAAATGTAAATGAAAGATGAAGTCGGGGTCGCCTGAGGAAGACATGGCACGACCAAGTGAATCAGATAGTAATGAGTCAGAATAATAGAAGAGCATGTATGGGACGATGTATGAATGTGAATGAGTCAAGGAGTGTGTGCCAAAACCGAGTTGTTTGGTGGTTCGTCCTTTCTGCCCACCCCTGCAGGAACGGCGTTAGTTAGTTTAATTTGTTACGAATCCCAATTATTTTGACAAATTCACAAATATCTGTTTTCTATTTAAAATGTTGATCTACTAGTTGTCTTAGAATTAAAAACCGATCCTCATTTTCGGCCACGTGGACATTATTCCGGGAAAAACCTTTGGAGACCAACTTGGACGCGGAAGGAGAAGTGATATCATTTTTGGTGGTGGAGTTTTGCGATAAGAGAGTCAATGACCTAGTGCCATGGCTCACTAAGTGCATCGATATTAACGGGGACTATATCGAAAAATAGTGGCAGTATGTACCTAAAATATCATATGATTTTTTGTATTGTAAATTTTTCCTGATTTTTAAAATTAGAACGGTTTTTTATTCTTCGACAACCCTAGTATATATACACCACTGTATTTTGTTTTGGAAATTTGATTCAGTATTGAACAAGCTTGATTCCAATTAGTTCTGCTTTATTAGTTCTGCGTACTGTACAGGGCCCGCAGATACTTTAATAGTACCCAACTGCTAACCCTGTACAAATCGCAAGTGCGCCCCACGGTTGAATTTGGCAGCCACCTCTGGTCTGGAGCTCCAAAATACCTAAAAAAAACCCTTGACTCTGTGCAGAAACGGGCGGTCCGTTTGATAGATTCTCCCATCTTAACAGACGGACTGCAATCTTTAGAGCATAGGCGTCAGGTGGGAATGCTGTCCTTGTTCTACCGGTATTACAATGGAAGATGCTCCGAGGAACTAGCATCATTGATCCCCTCGGCACCGGTGCATAGTCGGGAAACACGCCAAACACGCGCCCAACATTTGTACACGGTTGACATTACTCACATGAGAACGGGTCGTTTCTATGACTCGTTCTTGAGTTCAACGGCTCGGCTGTGGAACGATTTGCCGGCCTCTGTGTTTCCTCCCTCCTACAAAATGGGTCTCTTCAAGACCCATGTTCACTCCTTCCTTTCCTCAAAAAGACCCTCCACACAGTATCTACAAAGATGACATAGGCCCTGAGGGAAATTATTTTCCTCAGGGCCTCCTGTGTGGTGTTAATGTAAAAAAAAAAAAATTATTTTGGTGTACTATAATTTTAAATTCTGGATTTGATTATGTAATTTGGATAGAGAATGAGATCAATTAGGATTTTTTAGTGCTTAAAGCAGGAAAGGGGAACCTGAGGCTCGCGGACCGCGTGAGTTTTATTGTCATTTTCATCCTGATCCAACTAATTCTTTATAAAAACTTTCTTTTGTATGTTTTATAATATGAGAGTTTGTCAATATATGCTTTAAAATTACGTTTTAATCTTTATTAAAAATATTTTTCAGACTCGTTGACAGATCTGAAGACGTCTGCTGTAAAAAAACCATTCCATTGTCTCCATTGTAACTACTCCTGCAAGTCTAAATCAAAATTACTACTTCACTTACGCACGCATTTTAAAGAAAAATCTTTTACATGTTCTGATTGCGAATATACTTGTTCTCATAAAACACAATTGAAGTCGCACAAGCTGACTCACAGAAGAAATCAAACTTTTTCGTGTTCCATCTGCAGTTATTCATTTGCTCTGAAGGGAAGTTTGACTAGACACAAGCTGACTCATAGTGGAGAAAAACCTTTTTCGTGTTCCGATTGCAGTTATTCATGTTCTCTAAAAAAAAAATTGACTACACACATGCGGACTCACAGTGGTGAAAAACCTTTTTCGTGTTCCGACTGTAATTATTCCTTTTTTGACAAGAGTGCTTTGACGAAACATAAAAGGGTTCACAGTGGAGAAAAACCTTTTTCGTGTTCCGATTGCAGCTATTCATCTTCTCTGAAGGGAAATTTGAGGACACACATGATGACTCACAGGGGTGAAAAACCTTTTTCGTGTTCCGATTGCAGCTATTCATCTTCTCTGAAGGGAAATTTGAGGACACACATGATGACTCACAGTGGTGAAAAACCTTTTTCGTGTTCCGACTGCAGTTATTCATGTTCTCTGAAAAAAAATTTGACTAGACACATGCGGACTCACAGTGGTGAAAAACCTTTTTCGTGTTCCGAATGCAATTATTCCTTTTCTGACAAGAGTGCTTTGACGAAACATAAAAGGGTTCACAGGGGTGAAAAACCTTTTTCGTGTTCCGACTGCAGTTATTCATGTTATCAAAAGATTAGTTTGACGAGACACATGTTTGCGCACAGCGGAGGAAAACCTTTTTCGTGTTCCGATTGCAGTTATTCATGTTATCAATATAGTCATTTGACGGTACACATGCGGACACATAGTGGAGAAAAACCGTTTTCGTGTTCCGACTGCAGTTATTCATGTTATCAAAAGATTAGTTTGACTATACACATGCGGACTCACAGTGGTCAAAAACCTTTTTCGTGTTCCGACTGCAATTATTCCTTTTCTGACAAGAGTGCTTTGACGAAACATAAAAGGGTTCACAGTGGAGAAAAACCCTTTTCGTGTTCCGATTGCAGCTATTCATCTTCTCTGAAGGGAAATATGAGGACACACATGATGACTCACAGGGGTGAAAAACCTTTTTCGTGTTCCGACTGCAGTTATTCATGTTATCAAAAGATTAGTTTGACGAGACACATGTTTACGCACAGCGGAAAAAAACCTTTTTCGTGTTCCGATTGCAGTTATTCATGTTATCATAAGAGTAATTTGACGGTACACATGCGGACACATAGTGGAGAAAAACCTTTTTCTTGTTCCGATTGCAATTATTCATGTTCTGACAAGAGTAATTTTACGAAACACAAGCGGACTCACACGGGTGAAAAACCTTTTGCGTGTTCCCACTGCAATTATTCATGTTCTGACAAGAGTGCTTTGACGAAACATAAAAGGGTTCACAGTGGAGATAACCTTTTTCGTGTTCCGATTGCAGCTATTCATCTTCTCTGACGGGAAATTTGAGGACACACATGATGACTCACAGGGGTGAAAAACCTTTTTCGTGTTCCGACTGCAGTTATTCATGTTATCAAAAGATTAGTTTGACGAGACACATGTTTGCGCACAGCGGAGAAAAACTTTTTTCGTGTTCCGATTGCAGTTATTTATGTTCTCTGAAGGGAAATTTGAGAACACATATCAAGATGACTCACAAGGGTGAAAAACCTCTTTCGTGTTCCAATTGCAGTTATTCATTTTCTCAAAAGAGATATTTGATGTATCACATGCTGACTCACAGTGGAGAAAAACCTTTTCCGTGTTCCGCCTGCAGTTATTCATGTTATCACAAAAGTAATTTGACGGTACACATGCGGACACATAGTGGAGAAAAACCTTTTTCTTGTTCCAAATGCAACTATTCATGTTCTCATCGAGGAAATTTGAAGAGACACAATATGCTGACTCACGGTTGAAAAAAACATTTGGTGTGTTCCAATTGTAGTTATTCGTGTTCACAAAGGCGACATTTATCGACACATTACTTACAGCGGAGGATGACCTTTTTCTTGTTCAGATTGTAAATATTCAAGTGCAGTGCAGCCTACATTAATAAGAAATATGCATTTATAGTAACGAGCTTTGCTTGAAACTTGTGATAATGATTCTAAGATTTGACGTCACACCAGGTATTCTTCAGTTTTCAAAATTACTATCTTTAATAAAGGTTTTGTATTTTTTTGCTAACAAATTATTTGTTTGATATGTGTTCGATTTTACTATAAGGTTTTCATTTTTTTGTACTTCTGTTATTATTCTTATGATGAAATTTGTCGCACTGGTATAATTCTTGACATGATGTTAATAAATAGTAACTTTAAATATTTATGGCTTATTCTTCTTCTTCTTCTTCTCCTTGCGCTGTCCCAACTCATTATCTAGGTAGGCTGTTACGGTCGGCTTTTCTTGTTCTCAGGTTGTAATGTCTTCTGTTCTGGGAATCGCCTTCATCTAGGCCGTTTCTCTGAAGAATTTTGGAGCATTGAGTCATCCAGGAGTTCTTCGGTCTTCCTCTGGATGACTGTCGATGAAGCTCCATGGACATTGCCTGCCTCACTGTGTGGTCTGATGGTCTCCGTCTTATGTGTCCATACCATCTCAACTGTCGTTCCTCCAGCTTACTATTTATGTCTGTGACACCCAGACTACCACGAATGCGTGAACTTTTGATCTTGTCTTTTAGTGATACTCCTGCCGACCATCTAAGCATTCGAATTTCTGCTTTTTCGAGTTGCCTGGAGTAGGAGTTGTACATAGTCCAGCATTCGGAACCATACATTATTGCGGGTCTTAAAATAGTCTGGTATATCTTTCCTTTAAGTTTTATAGGCATTTTTCCTGCTAATTTTTAGGCCATTATCCTCCAGGATCTTTCTCAACCTTTCCAGGCTATTCTGTAAGTCACAATGATTATCTGCTATCAGTACTAGATCATCTGCAAAAAACATAGTCTTGAGAAAACTGTTCATTTTTTGATTTGTTAGATAATTCATGACCATTATTGAATAGCAGTGAGCTGAGGACAGATCCTTGGTGTACCCCCACTTTGATTGGAAATTTTGGTTATGTCCCTGATGTGCATCTTACTTGGGTATTAAAATATTAGGTATTTAAATATTTTTTTCTATTAATAATATGGCTTATTATTAATAGGAAAATATATTTAAATACCTAATTATCAATCTTATGATTTCAAAGAAGTTTTTTTTAAATTTAAAATGAGAGCATTTTTGAACGCGATTTCTACTGTTTGTGGAACTGCAAGTTATATTTAAATGATAATAAAATAATTATTTTATTTTTTACTAAGAGGAACAACCTTAAATTATTGTAATATTTAATGAAATGAAGACAATTCTAGCGAAATTTAGTCGAAAATCTTCAAACAGAAAAATCAGCAAAAGATATTGGCACCACTTGGACATGAACCCAGGATATTCGGCTTGATCTAAGTTGTCGCTATCCGATTCGGTCATTTTTAATTGTATCATACTTCAACTAAGAACTATCGACATTATCTTCATTTTCAAAGATTGCATGACTCAAATTCGAACTAAATGCTCTCTAGATAGTGTCTGCTTAAATTTTCATTTTTAATACTCGATATCTATTGACTTTTCTGCAAGTCTAGGATGATTATTAGAAAGGCACCTGTGATTTTTCTTATAATTTTTTCAAATGGCGTCGTACGTCAATCATATTTGACATTTGTGAATTAGACAGCGCAGAATACAAACAGAGAAGCAATGGAGCGCTATACTCCGCAAGAGCGTGGAATAATTGTGTCGATTTAAACTTTAACGCTTTAGCGATTTTGTGTCGAAAGTCACCATGAGCGACGAGGCGCATTTCCACTTAAACGGTTTACGCCAATAAGCATAATATTCATTTCTGCGGCACTGAAAATCTGTGTTTTTTATTTATTTTATTTTATTTTTTTAATTTTTATTTTAATTTTAATTTTAATTTTTATTTATTTACGTTTAAACCCGCTAAACTACTTGTGTAGTTTGTCAGCAGGTACAAAATGACAACATTGATACATTTTCAAACATTGTATACATATAAATTTATAATTTTGATGCTGAATATCAATTAAATAGATTATTTACATTACGGAAATAGTATATAGGTACATGTAAGTAGCACTATAAGCCTTATATAATAAAAAAGTACAAATGGATTTAGTCTGAAGAAATGAAATATAATCACTAGTTACAATTAAAAGTTTCATGTACATAAGGTATTACAAAAATTGTAATGAATCTATCAATCCCTTCGAATGTGAGTTTCAATAAAGAATACAAGAACTTCGGTAGGGCATCAATATAAATCATCCCTATCTAATAGCTATTTCCTTATATTATATTTGACGTTACCATTAAAAACGTTATTATTTTTGATTGCCATTGGTAGTTTATTAAATATTTTGGGTACAATATAGTTTAGGGTCCTTTCACCGTATTTATTGGTACATTTCGGAACCACCAATCCTTCATTTTGAGTGAATCTTGTATTATGTGTATGCAGTGGCGTAGCCAGCATAGGTGGCACCCGGGGTGGAAAAAGCGGTGTCACCCCCCTCCCCATTAATTTTTTTTTGAGGAATTCAAAACAAATTTTGACTTCCTAAAATATAAAAAAACATTTCTAGCTAGTCAAATATGTAAAAAAAAATTGTTATCCTCAAAATTAAAACACTTTTAAAAACACTAACAGAATAACAGCTTTTTCAACAATCGATAGGTGATAGTTTCCTTCGCGAGTTCCCGTCAATCACAATGCACGAAAGAAATGAGAATGACACAGGGGAAAGCGAGGAATATTTCACGGGAATCCCTAATAAATCAATAGTAAGAGCTAGGAACGAAAATAAAATAACAGAATTTTTGGGGAATACTGACCGACCGAGCCATACAGCTACAAATAACAGAGTTCCGTGTGGAGTCTTCAATTTTAATATGCTGCAAAAATCTGAAGAAAATCATTAGCTGGCATGAAAACATAATAACCAATGCTTAGGTTGAAACCAGTTTTGTGTTCGGAGTGTAATGATAAAATTTCAATCGTGAAATAGTAAAGGGGGCGTTCATGTATAACGTAACGCAATTTATAAAAAAATTTGACCTTCTCTGCCCCCATGCAACACGCCGTAATATTTTTCTGCACCTCCCTCCCCCTAAACGTTACGTAATACCCAAGTGACTCTTTTTACCTAAAAGTTTCAATTAAATTGCGCAAAGTACTGAAAAGTCGCTTAAATACATTTTGTTTGTTTTAATCGCGTTTTCGGTAAAAATAAAACAAGAGATTTAAAACTCTCAATAGGTACGTGCGTATGTTTTTTATTTTATTGTTTTAAATTGTAATTCATAAACTAATTGGGAAAATATTATTATTTTTATCAGCCTTTCATTCCTTCCGGATCTCCATAATTTAATACTGTCTTAATACCTTTAATACACCTACATGGTTTTACAATACATATTTTGTTTTACATTAAAAATACTTATATTGTAAATTACTTTCTTCACTAAGGAGGCACTGAAGAAAGTAATTTTACAAAGGTTTCCATATGGAGCAACACTTTACTCCACTATGATCCATAAGCGTACTCAGAGTGGAGTTAAACCTTTTTCATGATCTGAATGCAGTTATACAAGTCCTCAAAACGAAGATTTAAAAGTCCACAGTATGATTCACAGAAGAGAAAAACCTTTTTCATGTCCCGATTGTAAATATTCGTGTTCTCAAAAGGGATACATAAGAACGCAGTTGCTGATTCAGTGTGGAGAAAAACCTTTTTATGTTCCAACTGCAACTATTCATGTACTATGAAGAGAAATCTAAAAATCACACGTTTACCGACAGTGGAAAAAAACCTATTTCTTGTCCAAACTGCAACTATTCTTATTCTCGAAAAAAATAACTAAAACGGCACTTGCTAACTCACAGTGATGAAAAACCTTTTTCTTGTCCTGACTGTAACTATTCATTTGCTACAAAACGGTATCTAAAAATTCGTGTGTTAACCCACACTAGACCAAAACCTTTTTCATGTCCTGACTGCAATTATTCATGTTGTACAAAAAAACTTCTTAGAAATCATTTACTTACTCACAGTGACATAAAACCTTTTATACGTTTCTACTGCGACTATTCAAAGACACTACAAAGAGGCACCCCAAATAATCACATGTTTACCCACAGCGTACAAAACTATTTTCTTGTCCCGAATGCAGTTATTGAAGTTCTCGAAAGGGAGATTTTAAAATCCACAGCGCGATTCACAGTGGAGAAAAACCTTTTTTTTTATGTTCTGAGTTAAATATGCATGTATCACTTAACCTATTTTAATGTACTATTATTATATTTTAGAAGTAAACTAACCTGTGTGTAATAAATAAAAAGCGTTGTTGCTTTTTTCTTCGTGGCCGTCACCTTTAACTCTCGTATAACGTCATTTTTATGTTCCATAAATTTTTCTATATTTTTTTATTTTGCTGTTTTCTTATTTTTAAAATATTTATTTGTAGGACACATAATTATGTATATTTCATTACACATATGCCGAGTCAACAAATAAATACACTGTCAAGACGCCATACTCGCGTAACGTCGCCAATCAAAAAACTTTTTGTTTTTCAAAATTAGTACTAAGGCAAAAATCTGATTTAAGGATTACTAGTTATACTTGTACATATAGTAAAATTATTAAAAATATACAGTATCTTTATTTTTAGTAATCCTCGAACTAGATTTTGGATAATACCCAACTGAATATTGGATAAAATAGTTAAAGTATTATGATTTACAGCGCAAGTTATGCGAATGTGACCTCTTATCCAAATAATCGACAACTGATCGAAATCTGAGGGCGATCTTACATTTGGTAGACGAATTACCTTGTAACAGTTATACACGACATCTTTTTTCAGCCCGATTCGAATGAGACACAAAAGTCAACATTTTTCGCTATACGCGATCGCTATTTCCATCTCTATTTTCATTTTTATGATTTCAGTTGGCATCTGAGCAAACAGCATGGTTCATGTGTTGTTTGCAGTGATGACAATTGAAATCGTAGATATGAAAATAGAGATGAAAATAGCGATCGCTTAGAGTGAAAAATGTTGACTTTTGTGTCTAGTTGGAATCGGGCTGAAAAAAGATGTAGTGTATAACGGCCATTAGCTTGCGAAAATACCCCAGTGAAATCAGCTAATCGTTTGGTGTACCTAACTAGTGTCGGCAGTTGACTTAATAATCGGTGTAATTAGCGCTTCGTCGACAAATTCAAATATTTCGCATTCACGCATATTTCGACTTCATAAAAAATGTTTTCTGAAATCCTCCAAATTACTTATTTTTCCTAAAACATTTATTCATATACACAAAACAATATAATACAGAAAAAAACATACAGATGATTGATCATTTTTCTTTAATCAGTTATCGATCGATTCTCGTGTAAATGTATTCAAGTTTTGCGTCTATTAGAAAAGTGAACTATCAAATCCACTTACCTTGTTTTTCAAAATGGTCTTTCAGCACTAATAAACACGCTAACACAATAATTACTTCTTCACTAATTCACTTCAGTCCATAGATAACAATCCACTTCACGAATCTACGTCAATCACAATATACGAACGAAATTAGAATGACGCAAGGAATATTTCAGGAAAATCCCCGACTGAGCTAGGAACAAAAAAAAACATTTTTCGGGAATCCCCGACCAACCAAGCCATAGAGCAAAATAACAGTCAGTGTTAACGTGTAAAATATTTTTTACGGCAATTTTGCACTTTCGTAAGTTTTTTCTCCACGTTCGAGTGTCACCCCCTCCCCGGGTGGCACCCGGGGCGGTCCGCCCCCCCGCCCCCCCTCGCTACGCTACTGTGTTTATGGTAAACTCTTTCCCTGTACAATCGGACAATATAACATGTTGACTTATAATATTATAAAACAATAATCCTCTGACAGGTAAAACATTTAGAAACTTACTTGAAGAGGAGAGAACTAGAGGAAACTTGGTCTTTGCAGGCCTCAAAAAGTCTCGTATTTTTGTCGTGGTTCCGAAGACAGTCTTGATGCTTTCTTTTTTCAATAGCCTGGCAATTCTGTCTGTCACATTGTGAACGTAAGGCAGGAAAGCGCAGCCCTTTGACTCTTGTTCAATTCTGTCTTCGTTTGGTGCAGATTTGGCTCTTATGATTTGCCTTGTCTGCCTTACTGGGTAACCGTTACGCTCCAGTGCATCGGTCAGTTTTCAAGACCAACTTTCCTCTGGAAACAGATGGAGTATATAAACTCAGCTGTTCCGGATGTGATAAGGTCTATGTGGGCCAGACAGAGCGGACGATCTCCAAAAGGATATCGGAACACTTTCGAGCATGTAAACTTGGCCACCCTGACAAATCGGCAATCGCCTAGCATTTAATTGAAACCGGCCATTACTTTGGTTTTGTTCCTGAAGTCCTGGGAAGACCGAAAACTCATAGAGCACGCCTGATTACGGAGGCAATTGAAATATACAAAAATCCTGTAAATATTAATAGAGACGACGGGGCTAAACTCAATAGTTCTTGGTATCCGGTAATTGACGGTTACATCAAGGCTAAACGCAAAAAAACATGTTGAAGTATATTGTAGCGCCAGGTCATAGAGGAGTGGAGCTGGCGACACGGTATCGCTCCTAAGTAGATAAGTACTAACATCACCCCTAACTATTACACATCTGCCCTGATGATGGACACTGCAATGCTGTCCGAAACGTTGGCTAAAGAAGGAGGTAGCGCAACACGGCATAATACCCCAAAAACTAATAACATAATTTAGAAACTTGTATATTAATTTAGTGTCACTTCTGTGTTCATTAGTGTACTTAGGGATTGCATTATAATATGCGAGCCTGAGGTGTGTAAAAAACCCCAGACCCTCTGGGCTTAATACCCAAGAAATTATGATTATGAAAAAACTCTACTTGCGAACAAATGTATCACAAATAGCACAAAGACAAAACTCCAGGAAAAATAACAAATCCACCAACCTTGTTTTTGTAGATCTTGAAGTGTGGAGGCCTCGTTAATGTCATCCAATCAACAATTAAATGCAGTCAATGCAATCCTTGGGTGACTCATAAGTTTTTACAAGAGATGAAATTTGTCAATCAATACACAAACTCATAGTTTTTCACAATGCATGAAAATTTTCCAAAACAAACAGTGTCAGTAAATTTCTTGTTTAAGAATCTATTTTTGAAAAACAATCCATTTCGGTGTCTTTGTTAATTCCAAGGAGTGAGTAAGTATCATGCTTGTGATATATATTTATTTAAAATTTCGAACAAACGAAAAACATACTGCAATGCGTAACCATGCTCCCCGCCTTGGAAGTTCGCGAAACTTTCAAAAAACAAAGTTTAAATTCAACTTATTAAGGATAAAATCACTAAGTTGAAAAACGTTTAAAAATAAAATAAAAATCATGTTGCTAATAAAGTCAACTAAGTGTTATATAAAGAATATCATGTTGCTAAGTCAACTAAGTGATAAATAAAGAATATCATGTTGCTAAGTCAACTAAGTGTTTAATAAAGAATGTCATGGTTAAGTCCGAAATAATTAAACTTTAACAAAATATTAACATAAAATAATGATATATTTATTGCGTTAGGATGGGATATAATTTAATAGGACGTTTAAAAAATCCATATCTTGTCTTTACCGTCAAAACGCAAATAATAATTTTATCAGTACCAGGATGAACCATTATCTGAATGAATGGTGCCATTATCTGAATACAAGAACGACACATGGCCACGCCGAGAAATAAAACGGCTGAAAGCTTTTGAAGTTAGGTCAAAGACCAAATCAATATGAATGGCCTTGGTTACAAGGCACAAAAAATATATATATGCCTTTTGTGAAAGTTGTCCTCTCAGACCAGCAAGCGTGATACGGAGGGGACCTGCGTAATCTACACTGGTGTGAACGAAAGCCTTTGCTTCTACAACACCATATGAAGATAAATCTGCCATCTTCAGTGTAGGATGCGATGGATTTAAGCGGAAGCAGCAATTGCATTTGCGCACTTTTGCCCTAATAGCAGTCGTGACATCTAATATCCAATAGCTAATATCCATAATTTCACACCGTTCGGAACCATAGGGTCAAAGTTATAAACGACCTCAAGTGTTCAAACTTCCGAGCCCAAGGGCTTAAACGACCGAACCCAAGTGTTAAAAAGATGTTTTAAAAAAAAAATTATCTTCCTTGATTGAATCGTGAACAGACCATGATTCTTAGAAAGAATCCATAATTTCACACCGTTCGGAACCATACGGCCAATGTTATGAACTACCCGAAGTGTTCAAACGTCCGACCCCATGGGCTTACACGACCGAACCCAAGTGTTGAAAAATAGATTTTAAAAATATGTCTTTCAAGATTTTTTGATTGAATCGTGTACAGACCATGATTATTAATAAGAATGCAAAATTTCACACGGGTCGGAACCATAGGGCCAAAGATATGACCTACCACAATTATTGTTACAAAGCGCCCGGAAAACGATGAATTTTTGCAAAAATTCTACTTTTAGCCGATTTTTCGATTGAAACGTATCCAGGCCATGAATCTTAGTATGACTCTAAAATTTCAGAGGGATTGGTACCATAAGACAAATGTTATGACCGACCCCAAGTTTTCAAACATCCGACCCCAAGTGCTTAAAGACCGAACCCAAGTGTTAAAACGATGATTTAAAAAAAAAAATCTTTGCAGATTTTTAAATTGATTCGTGTACAGACCATGATTTTTAGTAAGAATCCAAATTTTTAACAAGGTTTGGAATCATAGGACCAATGTTATGACCGAACACAATTATTGCTACAAAGCGCCCGGAAAACCATGATTTTTTAAAAATTCTACTTTTAGCCGATTTTTCGATTGTTACGTATCCAGGCCATGAATCTTAGTATGACTCCAAAATTTCAGATGGATTGGTGCCATAAGACAAATGTTATGACCGACCCCAAGTGTTCAAACGTCCGACCCCAAGTGCTTAAACGACTGAACCCAAGTGTTAAAACGATGATTTAAAAAAAAAAAAATCTTTGGAGATTTTTTTATTGAATCGTGAACAGATTCTTAGTAAGAATCCAAAATTTCACACGTCGGAACCATAGGGCCAAAGTTATGAACGACCACAATTATTAGTACAAAGCGCCCGGAAAACGATGAAAATTTGCAAAAACTCTACTTTAAGCCGAGTTTTCGATTGATACGTATCCAGGCCATGAATCTTAGTATGACGCCAAAATTTCAGACGGATTGGTGCCATAAGACAAATGTTATGACCGACCCCAAGTGATCAAACATCCGACCCTAAGTGCTTAAACGACCGAACCCAAGTGTTAAAACGATGATTTAAAAAAAAAATCTTTGTAGATTTTTTGATTGATACGTGTCCAGGCAATGACTCTTACAAAGAATCCATAATTTCACACCGTTCGGAACCAAAGGGCCAAAGTTATAAACGACCTCAAGTGTTCAAACGTCCGAGCCCAAAGGCTTAAACGACCCAACCCAAGTGTTAAAAAGATGTTTTTAAAAAAAAAGTTATCCTTCTAGATTTTTTGATTGAATCGTGAACAGACCATGATTATTAGTAAGAATCCAAAATTTCACACGGGTCAGAACCATAGGGCCAAAGTGATGAACGACCACAGTTATTGTTACAAAGCGCCCGTAAAACGATATATTTTCGCGAAAATTCTACGTTAAGCCGATTTTTTTATTGATACGTGTCCAGGAAATGATTTTTAGTAAGAATCCAAAATTTCACACGGTTCGGAATCTTTGGACCAAAGTTATCAACAACCACAATTATTGTTACAACGCTCCAGTAAAATGATGAATTTTTGCCAAAATTCTACTTTTAGCCGTTTTATTCGATTGATACGTGTCCAGGCCATGATTCTTAGTAAGAATTCAAAATATCAAACCGTGCCGAGCCATAAGGCAAAAGTTACGACCGACTCTAAGTTGTAAAACGATGATTTAAAAAAAAAATCTTTGTAGATTTTTTGATTGATTCGTTTACAGACCATGATTCTTAGAAATAATCCATAATTTCACACCGTTCGGAACCATAGGGCCAAAGTTATAAACGACCTCAAGTGTATAAACTTCCGAGCCCAAGGGCTTAAACGACCGAACCCAAGTGTTAAAAAGATGTTTTTAAAAAAAAAAAATCTTTTTTGATTGAATCGTGAACAGACCATGATTCTTAGCAAGAAACCAAAATTTCACACGGGTCGGAACCATAGGGCCAAAGTTATGAATGACCACAATTATTGTTACAAAGCGCCCGTAAAACGATATATTTTCGGAAAAATTCTACTTTAAGACGATTTTTTTATTGATACGTGTCCAGGTCACGATTTTTAGTAAGAATTGGGTTTATATCGTATCCAGGTAATGATTTTTAGTAAGAATCCAAAATTTCACACGGTTCGGAATATTAGGACCAAAGTTATCAACGACCACAATAATTTTTACAACGCACCTGTAAAATGATGAATTTTTGCCAAAATTCTACTTTTAGCCGTTTTTTTCGATTGATACGTGTCCAGGCCATGATTCTTAGTAAGAATTCAATATTTCAGACCGTTCGGAGCCATAAGGCAAAAGTTATGACCGACTCCAAGTTTTAAAACGATGATTTAAAAAAAAAATCTTTGTAGATTTTTTGATTGATTCGATTACAGACCCATGATTCTTAGAAAGAATCCATATCTTCAAACCGTTCGGAACCATAGGGCCAAAGTTTTGAATGACCCCAAGTGTTCAAACGTCCGACTTCAAGGGCTTAAACGACCGAACCCAAGTGTTAAAACGATGATTAAAAAAAAAAAAATCTTTGTAGATTTTTTGATTGATACGTGCCCAGGCCATGACTCTTAGTAAGTTGCAATATTTTACACCGTTCGGAGCAATAAGGCAAAAGTTATGACCTACCTCAAGTGTTCAAACGTCCGACCCCAAGTGATTAAACGACCGAACCCAAGTGGTAAAACGATGATATAAAAAATAAAAATTTGTAGATTTTTTGATTGATTCGTTTACAGACCATGATTTTTAGTAAGAATCCAAAATTTCACAAGGTTCGGAATCATAGGACCAATTTTATGACAGACCACAAATATTGTTACAAAGCGCCCGGAAATCGATGAATTTTTGCAAAAGTTCTACTTTTAGCCAATTTTTCGATTGATACGTATCCAGGCCATGAATCTTAGTATGACTCCAAAATTTCAGATGGATTGGTGCCATAAGACATTTATTTAGTTATGACCGACCCCAAGTGTTCAAACAGACGACCCCAAGTGCTTAAACGACCGAACCCAAGTGTTAAAACCATGATTTAAAAAAAAAAATCTTAGAAGATTTTTTTATTGAATCGTGAACAGATTCTTAGTAAGAATCAAAATTTCACACGGGTCGGAACTATAGGGCCAAAGTTATGAACGACCACAATAATTGTTACTAAGCGCCCGGAAAACGATGAATATTTGCAAAAATTCTACCTTGAGCCGATTTTTCGATTGATACGTATCCAGGCCATGAATCTTAGTTTGACGCCAAAATTTCAGACGGTTTGGTGCCATAAGACAAATGTTATGACCGAACCCAAGTGATCAAACATCCAACCACAAGTGCTTAAACGACCGAACCCAAGTGTTAAAACGATGATTTAAAAAAAATTCTTTGTAGATTTTTTGATTGATACGTGTCCAGGCAATGACTCTTACAAAGAATCCATAATTTCACACCGTTCGGAACCATAGGGCCAAATTTATGAACTACCTCAAGTGTTCAAACGTCCGAGCCCAAAGGCTTAAACGACCGAACCCAAGTGTTAAATAGATGTTTTTAGAAAAAAAGTTATCCTTCTAGATTTTTTGATTGAATCGTGAACAGACCATGATTATTAGTAAGAATCCAAAATTTTACACGGGTCGGAACCATAGGGCCAAAGTTATGAACGACCACAATTATTGTTACAACGCGCCCGTAAAACGATATATTATCGCAAGAATTCTACGTTAAGCCGATATTGATACGTATCCAAGTAATGATTTTTAGTAAGAATCCAAAATTTCACACGGTTCGGAATCTTAGGACCAAAGTTATCAACGACCACAATAATTTTTACAACGCGCCAGTAAAATGATGAATTTTTGCCAAAATTCTACTTTTAGCCGTTTTTTTCGATTGATACGTGTCCAGGCCATGATTCTTAGTAAGAATTCAATATTTCAGACCGTTCGGAGCCATAAGACAAAAGTTATGACCGACTCCAAGTTTTAAAACGATGATTAAAAAAAAAATCTGACTTGAGCTGTTTCTTCTATTCTGTTGATGAAATCCTCCACATCCGTGAGTCCGTTGTATTTCGTTTTCCAGGTTGTCAGATCGTATATTTTTGTTGGTTCCTGGGCTTGCACCACCAAGGGTTTTGCTTCGGAGACTGTGAGGGGGGTAGTGATGATTTCCGAGGTGACTTCCGGTTGAAATTGCAACCTCCTGATGTATTTTTTGTTGTAGAAAGAAGCATATAGAGTAAGGCATTTTTTGGATTTATTCCGAGGAGAAATCTTTCTATTTCTCAGGGCCTGTAGTAATTCTTCCTTTCTTGAAGTAAAGACGTGCGGGATTATACCCAGCGTAACTTGAGGAACTTCCATGGTGTATGGGATTGTGTTAGAGTGACCTTATGTTGGAAAAGGTGAGAACTAGACTCGCAATTGGAAAGAAATTGGGCAGAGATTGACCACTGGGGACGTATTTTTACAAAAAGTTTTGAAAAAAAACGCGTTTTTTATAAGTGTTTGGTTTATTTGAAAATTTGGGCAGGGGTTTGCCTCAAAAAACGTGATTTTTGAGAAAAAATCCAGATGTTTTGGAAATTTGTTGAAAATTTTTCAAAGTCCAAAAACGAGAAAAATTTGCGCAGAGGTTCCCCTCAAAAAACGTGATTTTGAGAAAAAATCCAGATGTTTTGAAAATTTGTTGAAAATTTTTCAAGTCCAAAAACGAGAAAAATTTGGGCAGCGGTTTCCCTTAAAAAACGTGATTTTGTGAAAAAATCCAGATGTTTTGGAAATTTGTTGAAAATTTTCCAAGTCCAAAAACGAGAAAAATTTGCGCAGAGGTTCCCCTCAAAAAACGTGATTTTGAGAAAAAATCCAGATGTTTTGGAAATTTGTTGAAAATTTTTCAAAGTCCAAAAACGAGAAAAATTTGCGCAGAGGTTCCCCTCAAAAAACGTGATTTTGAGAAAAAATCCAGATGTTTTGAAAATTTGTTGAAAATTTTTCAAGTCCAAAAACGAGAAAAATTTGGGCAGCGGTTTCCCTTAAAAAACGTGATTTTGTGAAAAAATCCAGATGTTTTGGAAATTTGTTGAAAATTTTCCAAGTCCAAAAACGAGAAAAATTTGGGCAGCGGTTTCCCTTAAAAAACGTGATTTTGTGAAAAAATCCAGATGTTTTAGAAATTTGTTGAAAATTTTCAAAGTCCGGATATGAAAATTTCACGGGCCGGGATTCACCTTAATGAAACACGTTTTTAGAATTTATTCCGATGTTTTTGAAAAATGTTTGCAAATTTGCAAAAGTCCGGAAATAAAAAACGGAAACGAGGTTCGCCTTAAACGAACATGTTTTTAGAATATTTCCATTTCCTTTCCAAAGGGGGGTTCTTCAGAAAAGGAAAGAAATATTTTTTCTTTTATACAAGTTTTCGTGGAAGTATTTGTTTGAAAATTCAACAATGTCTTGGGGAATCGTTTCTTTATTTACGTGGCTAGACTGTAGCCTGATTTGAGCATCACCAATTATTGGTATTTATCCGCCGACTTCCTTTTGTCATAACAAGTTATATGCAGAAATGTGCATACGTAATGTAATGCCTGACTCGAGGAATCGACGTCAACGCGAAGCGAACGTCTTTCAAATTATGTCGTCTGTTTCTTACGAAAGAAAAAAAAGCTAAATGATGAAACAGGCGGCAAAATTAGAAAAATGCTCAATTGTCAAAAGGTAGAAAGAATTTAATCCACTTGTTTCCCTTAAGCTGCAAAATATGCCGTTATATATACAGGCCAGTACTTTGCGAAATAGTCCCCTATTCGCAGAATATGTCGATATCAAATACAGACCAGCACACTGCGGAATAAGTTTATTAATAAAAACTGGTTAATTAACTTTCGGGAAACGAAGCGGGTAATTGGTTTATCATATACAGGATTTTAATTGTTGAATAACTTTGTTTTAAATATTTGTGTACATTTCCACTATTAATCTTGTATTTGAAACTAGCAAATTTAGTCGGTCGACACTTGTAAACACTATATTATTCACGACGGCAACTTTCTTGGTTGAGCACTTTACGTAGGAATACCGGTGATAATGTTTTGTCGAGTGACGACTCGAAAATGAAGGAATCGTGCCCGTGATAATTTAAATTGCAATTCGAAGTTACAATCGCGCCGGGGTTCTTGATGGAAATGCTAGACAAATTGGGAGTAACAAGACAAAACATTATACATTATAAAGTTTAAACAATTGCTGATTGAAGAACGAGACTGTGGGACCGTGAAGAGGGAGGAAAAAAAAAATGCCACACGTCGGGCGACAGTGCTAGCATTAAAACGCAAAAAAAAACACCACGTTGGGCCCAGTGCTAGCATTGGCGCTACTTGCGGCCAACGCTAAACCCAAAACCTGGAAAGGACATGCAATAAACAAGCCGGCGGCTAGCTCTGCACAGCCGGCGCGAGCAAGGTCCCTCTTAAACCCAGGGCGAGTGCCTGTGGTTCGCTTGTTAATTCCTATTCCCCTTCCTTTCCTCAAAATCTCCAGGTCTCCTTCCTCAATCAGAACACAGTTGTTATGCACGAAAAAGGGTTTTATTCAATTAAAGGTGAACAGGGTTCTACAAAAGGCCAGCATCGGCACTACACACATGAGTTTTTGGTTATCTCTAATTAATTCTATCATAACGGGGGGAGCTTCTCTCAACTCTCTCTACACGTGTTTAGTGAATTTAAATGTCAGTTCTTAGCACACAGAGGGGTAGCAAGGTTCATTGGTACTCACAAGCAGGAGATAGGCGGTCGGCAGACAGGATTCTGGGTAGGCGTAAACCTCTTTAAGCACAATACACAATTAAAGTAAAACATCGTGAGCGTTTACGGAGAGCGCCTAGCGCGAATCACGGGGAACACAGTTATTCTGCCGAAGGCCGGCGAAGGAATGGGAGCGGGGAGCCGCTCGGCGCTTGGCACGGGCGCCGCGCGGTGCGGGGAGAGGGGGCGGAGGGCCTGTGCAAGGGGTCAATTCGCTATTAGCTCGCACGGGAAACAATTCCGTAACGTAACAGTATCCAGGCCATGAATCTTAGAATGACTCCAAAATTTCAGATGGATTGGTGCCATAAGACAAATGTTATGACCGACCCCAAGTGTTCAAACAGAAGACCCCAAGTGCTTAAACGACTGAACCCAAGTGTTAAAACGATGATTTAAAAAAAATAATCTTTGGAGATTTTTTTATTGAATCGTGAATAGATTCTTAGTAAGAATCCAAAATTTCACACGTCGGAACCATAGGGCCAAAGTTATGAACGACCACAATTATTAGTACAAAGCGCCCGGAAAACGATGAACATTTGCAAAAACTCTACTTTAAGCCGAGTTTTCGATTGATACGTATCCAGGCCATGAATCTTAGTATGACGCCAAAATTTCAGACGGATTGGTGCCATAAGACAAATGTTATGACCGACCCCAAGTGATCAAACATCCGACCCTAAGTGCTTAAACGACCGAACCCAAGTGTTAAAACGATGATTTAAAAAAAAAAAATCTTTGTAGATTTTTTGATTGATACGTGTCCAGGCAATGACTCTTACAAAGAATCCATAATTTCACACCGTTCGGAACCAAAGGGCCAAAGTTATGAACGACCTCAAGTGTTCAAACGTCCGAGCCCAAAGGCTTAAACGACCCAACCCAAGTGTTAAAAAGATGTTTTTAAAAAAAAAGTTATCCTTCTAGATTTTTTGATTGAATCGTGAACAGACCATGATTATTAGTAAGAATACAAAATTTCACACGGGTTAGAACCATAGGGCCAAAGTGATGAACGACCACAGTTATTGTTACAAAGCGCCCGTAAAACGATATATTTTCGCGAAAATTCTACGTTAAGCCGATTTTTTTATTGATACGTGTCCAGGAAATGATTTTTAGTAAGAATCCAAAATTTCACAGGGTTCGGAATCTTTGGACCAAAGTTATCAACAACCACAATTATTGTTACAACGCGCCAGTAAAATGATGAATTTTTGCCAAAATTCTACTTTTAGCCGTTTTATTCGATTGATACGTGTCCAAGCCATGATTCTTAGTAAGAATTCAAAATATCAAACCGTGCGGAGCCATAAGGCAAAAGTTACGACCGACTCTAAGTTGTAAAACGATGATTTAAAAAAAAAATCTTTGTAGACTTTTTTGATTGATTCGTTTACAGACAATGATTCTTAGAAATAATCCATAATTTCACACCGTTCGGAACCATAGGGCCAAATTTATGAACGACCCCAAGTGTTCAAACGTCCGACCCCAAGGGCTTAAACGACCGAACCCAAGTGTTGAAAAATTGATTTAAAAAAATATATCTTTCGAGACTTTTTGATTGAATCGTATTCAGACCATGAATCTTAGTAAGAATCCAAAATTTCACACGGGTCGGAACCATAGGGCCAAAGTTATGAATGACCACAATTATTGTTACAAAGCGCCCGTAAAACGATATATTTTCGGAAAAATTCTACTTTAAGACGGTTTTTTTTTTGATACTTGTCCAGGTCACGATTTTTAGTAAGAATTGGGTTTATATCGTATCCAGGTAATGATTTTTAGTAAGAATCCAAAATTTCACACGATCGGAATGTTAGGACCAAAGTTATCAACGACCACAATAATTTTTACAACGCACCTGTAAAATTATGAATTTTTGCCAAAATTCTACTTTTAGCCGTTTTTTTCGATTGATACGTGTCCAGGCCATGATTCTTAGTAAGTATTCAATATTTCAGACCGTTCGGAGCCATAAGGCAAAAGTTATGACCGACTCCAAGTTTTAAAACGATGATTTTAAAAAAAAAATCTTTGTAGATTTTTTGATTGATTCGATTACAGACCTATGATTCTTAGAAAGAATCCATATCTTTAAACCGTTCGGAACCATAGGGCCAAAGTTATGAATGACCCCAAGTGTTCAAACCTCCGACTTCAAGGGCTTAAACGACCGAACCCAAGTGTTAAAACGATGATTAAAAAAAAAAAAAATCTTTGTAGATTTTTTGATTGATACGTGCCCAGGCCATGACTCTTAGTAAGTTTGCAATATTTTACACCGTTCGGAGCAATAAGGCAAAAGTTATGACCTACCTCAAGTGTTCAAACGTCCGACCCCAAGTGATTAAACGACCGAACCCAAGTGGTAAAACGATGATATAAAAAATAAAAATTTGTAGATTTTTTGATTGATTCGTTTACAGACCATGATTTTTAGTAAGAATCCAAAATTTCACAAGGTTCGGAATCATAGGACCAATTTTATGACAGACCACAAATATTGTTACAAAGCGCCCGGAAAACGATGAATTTTTGCAAAAGTTCTACTTTTAGCCAATTTTTCGATTGATACGTATCCAGGACATGAATCTTAGTATGACTCCAAAATTTCAGATGGATTGGTGCCATAAGACATTTATTTAGTTATGACCGACCCCAAGTGTTCAAACAGACGACCCCAAGTGCTTAAACGACCGAACCCAAGTGTTAAAACCATGATTTAAAAAAAAAAAATCTTAGAAGATTTTTTTATTGAATCGTGAACAGATTCTTAGTAAGAATCAAAATTTCACACGGGTCGGAACTATAGGGCCAAAGTTATGAACGACCACAATAATTGTTACTAAGCGCCCGGAAAACGATGAATATTTGCAAAAATTCTACCTTGAGCCGATTTTTCGATTGATACGTATCCAGGCCATGAATCTTAGTTTGACGCCAAAATTTCAGACGGTTTGGTGCCATAAGACAAATGTTATGACCGAACCCAAGTGATCAAACATCCAACCACAAGTGCTTAAACGACCGAACCCAAGTGTTAAAACGATGATTTAAAAAAAATTCTTTGTAGATTTTTTGAATGATACGTGTCCAGGCAATGACTCTTACAAAGAATCCATAATTTCACACCGTTCGGAACCATAGGGCCAAATTTATGAACTACCTCAAGTGTTCAAACGTCCGAGCCAAAAGGCTTAAACGACCGAACCCAAGTGTTAAATAGATGTTTTTAGAAAAAAAGTTATCCTTCTAGATTTTTTGATTGAATCGTGAACAGACCATGATTATTAGTAAGAATCCAAAATTTTACACGGGTCGGAACCATAGGGCCAAAGTTATGAACGACCACAATTATTGTTACAACGCGCCCGTAAAACGATATATTATCGCAAGAATTCTACGTTAAGCCGATATTGATACGTATCCAAGTAATGATTTTTAGTAAGAATCCAAAATTTCACACGGTTCGGAATCTTAGGACCAAAGTTATCAACGACCACAATAATTTTTACAACGCGCCAGTAAAATGATGAATTTTTGCCAAAATTCTACTTTTAGCCGTTTTTTTTCGATTGATACGTGTCCAGGCCATGATTCTTAGTAAGAATTCAATATTTCAGACCGTTCGGAGCCATAAGACAAAAGTTATGACCGACTCCAAGTTTTAAAACGATGATTAAAAAAAAAATCTTTGTAGATTTTTTGATTGATTCGATTACAGACCCATGATTCTTAGAAAGAATCCATATCTTCAAACCGTTCGGAATCATAGGGCCAAAGTTATGAATGACCCTAAGTGTTCAAACGTCCGACTTCAAGGGCTTAAACGACCGAACCCAAGTGTTAAAACGATGATTAAAAAAAAAAAAATCTTTGTAGATTTTTTGATTGATACGTGCCCAGGCCATGACTCTTAGTAAGTTTGCAATATTTTAGACCGTTCGGAGCAATAAGGCAAATTTATGACCTACCTCAAGTGTTCAAACGTCCGACCCCAAGTGATTAAACGACCGAACCCAAGTGGTAAAACGATGATATAAAAAATAAAAATTTAGTAGATTTTTTGATTGATTCGTTTACAGACCATGATTATTAGAAAGAATCCATAATTTCACACCGTTCGGAACCATAGGACCAAAGTCGTGAACGACTCGAAGTGTTCAAATGTCCGACCCCAAGGGCTTAAACGAACGAACCCAAGTGGTAAAAAGATGATTTAAAAACAACAAAAAAAATCTTTGTAGATTTTTTGATCGATTCGTTTACAGACCATGATTCTTAGAAAGAATCCATAATTTCAAACCGTTCGGAACCATAGGGCCAAAGTTATGAACGACCCCAAGTGTTCAAATGTCCGACTTCAAGGGCTTAGACGACCGAACCCAAGTGTTGAAAAATTGATTTAAAAAAATATATCTTCCTAGATTTTTTTTATTGAATCGTGTACAGACCATGAAGGATAGAGAGCAAAATAAACCAGGATTAAATGTTATAAGTGAGTTTTATTGTAATGAATTAGTTACACAACATTGACAAGGTATAGCCAACCTAGAAGTGACGCGAAGCATAGATAGTGTTGCCATCTACCGGCAATCGTCTGATACAAAGGACTGTTTGGTTTATACGAATTTATTATTCTTACACCTGCCCTTAAACTAAACAGTCTGTAAACCAAGATTAGAAACACAATTCAAATGTTTATCTTTACACAAAGGTTTGGTTAAAACATCTGCAGGCATATGTTCAGTAGGCAAATATTCTAAATCAATGATTTTATCCTTTACAATTTGTCTTACATAATGATGTCTAATATCTATATGCTTGCTTCGACTGTGATTAATCTGGCTGTTACATAATTTTTGTGCTGACTGACTATCGTTAAACAGAGTCACTGGCAACAATTTACCGAGACATTCATGTAAGAAATTTCTGATAAATGTAGCTTCCTTTGCTCCTTCACATAAAGCCATGTATTCACTTTCAGTAGTTGAAAGTGCGACCGTTCTCTGCTTGCGGCTTTCCCACGATACAGCAGAGTTACCTATTTTAAACACGTAACCCGTGTATGAACGTCGGTCTAGTTGGTTTGACGCCCAATCTGCATCCACATATCCTGTAATTGACAATGTGGATTTTTCATATACTATGTGGTGATCCATAGTTCCCTTTAAATATCGCAGAACCCGTTTTCCTGCTTTCCAGTGAATTTCAGAGTTTCAATTATTAAACTGACTCAATATGCTTGCAGCGTGAGCAATATCAGGTCTTGTGCATACTGCTATGTACATAATGCATCCAATGAGGCTTCTGTACCTGCTGTTATTATCGGCTTGATTCCCTTTTTCAAACTTCATACCGCTTTCTAGAGGTGTATTCACAGGCTTACAATCAGCCATATTAAACTGTTGTAACACTGTCTGTATGTAGTTTCTTTGATCAAGAATAATTTTATTTTTCTCTTGTTTTAATCGCATTCCCAATATATGTGTAGCCCGACCAAGGTCTTTCATTTCAAATATTTTCATCAGTTCCTCCTTCAACTTCTTTTTCAAATGCTTGCTTAAGGCCATATATTGCTTTATTTAGTTTAAATACATGGGTTTCCTTACCCTTTATTTTATATCCATCTGGCTGTTCCATGTATACCGTCTCCTTTAATTCTCCATTTAAGAAGGCTGTCTTCACATCCATGTGATCAACATTCATATCTAAGTTGACTGCCAGAGCAAGCAAGCTGCGTATTGTAGAATATCTTATCACAGGCGCGTAAGTATCTGAGTAGTCTATGCCATATTCCTGCGTAAATCCTTTGGCAACAAGACGAGCTTTATAACGTAGAAGTTGTCCTTCAGATCCCAGTTTCTTCTTGAAAACCCATTTGCATTTAACTGCTTTCTTTCCATCTGGTAGTAATGTTAGGTTCCAAGCTTTATTCTTTTCAAATGATTTATACTCATCTGCTATAGCTTCCTTCCAGTATTCTTTATCAGGTGCCGACAGCGCCTCATGTATTGTCTGTGGTTCGTAACCGTGACTAGCTGCTGTCATAGCCACCACTGCATTTGAAGATTCTTCATAGTCTTCATAATCACTTGACGCTTGATCCATAGTCATTTCAGGATTCCAGGTGATATCTTTAGGGTCATCAACATAGTTAAGTTCAGTAGAACTAGATGAAGACAATTCCATAACTTCTGTAACTGAAGACTCAACAACATTGTTTTCAATAGTGTTCACATCTACATTATTATTAGAAAGTTCCAACTGAAAATCATTAATGCAGTTTTCCTCGTTAGCTACCGCATCTTTATACATTTTCTGTTCAAAAAACTGTACATCTCTAGACTTGATAATTTTTGAAGGTTTTTCTGGATCAATTAATCGATATCCCTTCGATTCAGTACAATATCCAACATGGATATATTTTTTACTCTTTGGATCCAATTTCTTGCGCTTTTCATACGGGATCATTGCATAAGCAACACAGCCAAATACTCTTAATTCAGATAAATTGACTTTCTTACCAGACCATTTCTCTTCGGGTGTGGTACCTCTCACCGCCTTGCTTGGTGATTTATTCTTAATAAATATTGCCATATTCTATGCCTCTGCCCAGAACCTCCGGTCCATTCCAGCATCTTGCAGCATGCATCGTCCAGCCTCCACAATTGTCCGGTTGGCCCGTTCTGCTACTCCATTCTGCTGCGGAGAGTATGGGATGGTCAATTGATGCTCGATGCCATGTTCTTGTAGAAACATCTGGAACTGCTTATTAACATATTCACGGCCATTGTCTGTTCGAAGAGCTTTGATTTTTAAATTGGTCTGATTTTCTACAAAACTTTTGAAAATCTTAAATATCGGCAATACTTCATCTTTACTCTTAAGAAAATAACCAAATGTCATTCTTGTGAAATCATCTATGAATGTTAATAGATATTTACTGCCACTAAATGAGGAAACTGACATAGGACCGCACAAATCGGAATGTATGAGGCCTAGCTTCTCAGTAGCTCTGTTGAAAGACCTTTTTGGGAATGGCAATCTACTTTGTTTTCCCTCAAGACATGCTACACAGGGAGTATGTTTGCTATCAGTGTAATCAATTCCACTAGCCATACCTTTTTTAAGTAAATCCATACTACGCCTATTCAGATGCCCAAGTCTGCGATGCCATAAATCTTGGGATGGCTTCGCTTCACACAAATTCACAGCTTCCGTTTCATGATCCATGGACTGCTTCATATGCAATGGAACCTCCAAATCCATTGATTGACAGGCTGCATTCAGCTCACTCATGTTTGTTGACGGCTGACTCATTGTGTCCAATTGGTAAACACCATTGACCTTCGTAGCACTGGCGACTACATCTTTTCCACAATAAATATTACACTTCTCTGTGTCAAAGTGCACATCAAGTCCTTTGGCTGCCATTTTTCCAACAGAAATAAGGTTTGTTGACAATCCCGGTACGTAAATAACCTCACTTATTTTCGTCGTTTCTTTGTGTGCTTTCAACAACAATTCCACATCACCGTGTCCTTCACTGTGCATCTTTTGTTTATTTGCCACTGTTACTGAACGCGGAGTTTCCACAACGTAGTTTTGTAATAAATTTTTGTTGTTCGTCATATGACAAGTAGCGCCGGAGTCGACATACCAAACATCCGAGTTAATGTCCACAGCTAATGCCGTCAATAACGTTCCGTTCCACGCTTTTTCATATTTTTCACTCCGTTTGCCACTTTTATTTATTTTTGTTGGACAGTTTTTAGCATAATGATTAGGCTTTTTACATATAAAGCACTTGATGACCCTGGTAGATTGTTTGACACCTTTTGTTTTCGGGTTTGTAAACATCGCACTTTCTTCTCCCTTGTCAAAGACTCTACGCAGATTTTCTTGTAATAATTTACTTTTAACGGTTTCACTGCACAATTTAAAGTTTGAATTTTCCAACGCCATGATAAGTGGGTCGTAGTTTGATGGTAAACCACTTAACATCAACACTGACAGAAAATCATCGTCTAATGGAGCATTTACGTCTCGTAGTTGTTGATCCAAGTCTGTGATCTTCAAGATATACGCCTCCAAATCTTTAAATTGTTCCAATTTCAATCCAAACAATGTACGTAAAAGTCCGAGTCTTCTACACAACCCTTTGTCTTCATGCGCCGTTTTCAAGTTACGCCAGGCTTCATATCCAGTCGCTGCATTCCGTACATGAGAGAAAGACGATGGCTGCACCATTAAACATATTTTTGCGAGCGCTTTCAGTTGTTTGCGTTCATCGGTGACCTTTGGGACACCCGCTGTAGACTCTTCAATGCAGTCCCATAAATCTTCATGCACCAAGTACATACGCATTAAGAATTTCCAATTTCCGTAATTTGAAATTCCACTGAGTTTCTCAAAATTTACTGAAATTCCTGCACTTGTTGTCGACGACGCCATTGTTGACAAAAACGAGTCTTGAGTTGCCGGTTGTGTTGCACTCTCGTCTGGCATTCCGCACTAAAAAATATTTACGTACTTTTACTTGCCGCGTATCCTGGGCCCATAACCTGAAGGATAGAGAGCAAAATAAACCAGGATTAAATGTTATAAGTGAGTTTTATTGTAATGAATTAGTTACACAACATTGACAAGGTATAGCCGACCTAGAAGTGACGCGAAGCATAGATAGTGTTGCCATCTACCGGCAATCGTCTGATACAAAGGACTGTTTGGTTTATACGAATTTATTATTCTAACAGACCATGAATTTTAAAATTTAATTAATTTAAAATTTCACACGGTTAGGAATCATAGGACCAATGTTATGACCGACCACAATTATTTTTTCAAAGCGCCCAGAAAACGACGAATTTTTGCAAAAATTCTACTTTAAGCCGACTTTTCGATTGATACGTATCCAAGCCATGAATCTTAGTAAGACGCCAAAATATCAGAAGGATTGGTGCCATAAGACAAACGTTATAACCGACCCCATGTGTTCAAACATCCGACCCCAAGTGCTTAAAGACCGAATCCAAGTGTTAAAACGATGATTTAAAAAAAAAAATCTTTGCAGATTTTTTAATTGATTCGTGTACAGACCATGACTTTTAGTAAGAATCCAAAATTTCACAAGGTTCGGAATAATAGGACCAATGTTATGACCGACCACAATTAATGTTACAAAGCGCCCGGAAAACGATGAATTTTTGCAAAAATTCTACTTTAAGCCGATTTTTCGATTGAAACGTATCCAAGCCATGAATCTTAGTATGACGCCAAAATTTCAGAAGGATTGGTGCCATAAGACAAACGTTATAACCGACCCCATGTGTTCAAACATCCGACCCCAAGTGCTTAAACGACCGAACCCAAGTGTTAAAACGATGATTTAAAAAAAAATCTTAAGACAAATGTTATGACAGACCCCAAGTGTTCAAACATCCGACCCCAACTGCTTAAACGACCGAACCCAAGTGTTAAAAGGATGATTTAAAAAAAAAATCTGTTTAGATTTTTTGATTGATACATGTCCAGGCCATTACTCTTAGTAAGTATGCAATAATTCAGACCGTTCGGAGCAATAAGGCAAAAGTTATGAGCTACTGCAAGTGTTCAAACGTCCGACCCCAAGTGCTTAAACGACCGAACCCAAGTGGTAAAACGATGATTTAAAAACAAAACAAAAAAATCTTTGTAGATTTTTTGATTGATTCGTTTACAGGCCATGATTCTTAGAAATAATCCATAATTTCACACCGTTCGGAACCATAGGGCCAAAGTTATAAACGACCTCAAGTGTTTAAACTTCCGAGCCCAAGGGCTTAAACGACCGAACCCAAGTGTTAAAAAGATGTTTTAAAAAAAAATATATCTTTTTTGATTGAATCGTGAACAGACTATGATTCTTAGCAAGAATCCAAAATTTCACACGGGTCGGAACCATATGCCAAAGTTATGAACGACCACAATTATTGTTACAAAGCGCCCTTAAAACAATATATTTTCGGAAAAATTCTACTTTAAGACGATTTTTTTATTGATACGTGTCCAGGTCACGATTTTTAGTAAGAATTCAAAATTTCACACGGTTATGAGCCATAAACCTTAAGTTATGAACGACCCCAAGTGTTCAAACGTCCGACCCCAAGTGCTTAAACGACCGAACCCAAGTAATAAAACGATGATTTAAAACCAAAAAAAAAATCTTTGTAGATTTTTTTATTGATTCGTTTACAGACCATGATTCTTAGAAAGAATCCATAATTTCACACCGTTCGGAACCATAGGGCCAATGTTATGAACGACACGAAGTGTTCAAACGTCCAACCCCAAGGGCTTTCACGACCGAACCCAAGTGTTAAAACGACGATTTAAAAAAAAAATCTTTGTAGATTTTTCGATTGATTCGTTTACAGACCATGATTCTTAGAAAGAATCCATAATTTCACACCGTTCGGAACCATAGGGCCAAAGTTATAAACGACCTCAAGTGTTCAAACTTCCGAGCCCAAGGGCTTAAACAACCGAACCCAAGTGTTAAAAAGATGTTTTTAAAAAAAAAATTATCTTTCTTGATTGAATCGTGAACAGACCATAGTAAGCATCCAAAATTTCACACGGTTTTGAGCCATAATCCTCAAGTTATGAACGATCCCAAGTGTTCAAACGTTCGACCCCAAGTGCTTAAACGACCGATCCCAAGTGGTAAAACGATGATTTAAAACAAAAAAAAAATCTTTGTAGATTTTTGATTGATTCGTTTACAGACCATGATTCTTAGAAAGAATCCATATTTTCACACCGTTCGGAACCAAAGGGCGAATGCTATGAACGACCCGAAGTGTTCAAACGTTCGGACCCAAGGGCTTACACGACCGAACCCAAGTGTTTAAAAATTGATTTAAAAAAAAATATAGTATTTCTAGATTTTTTGATTGAATCGTGTACAGACCATGAATCTAAGTAAGAATCCAAAGTCACACGGGTCGGAACCATAGGGCCAAAGTTATGACCTACCACAATTATGGTTACAAAGCGCCCGGAAAACTAAATTTTTTTGCAAAAATTCTACTTTTAGCAGGTTTATCGATTGACACGTATCCAGGCCATAAATCTTAGTATGACTCCAAAATTTCAGACGGATTGGTGCCATAAGACAAATGTTATCACCGACCCCAAGTGTTCAAATATCCGACTCCAAGTGCTTAAAGACCGAACCTAAGTGTTAAAACGATGATTTAAAAAAAAAAAAATGTTTGCAGATTTTTTAATTGATTCGTGTACAGACCATGATTTTTAGTAAGAATCCAAAATTTCACAAGGTTCGGAATCATAGGACCAATTTTATGACAGACCACAAATATTGATACAAAGCGCCCGGAAAACGATGAATTTTTGCAAAAATTCTACTTTTAGCCGATTTTTCGATTGATACGTATCCAGGCCATGAATCTTAGTATGACTCCAAAATTTCAGATGGATTGGTGCCATAAGACATTTATTAAGTTATGACCGACCCCAAGTGTTCAAACAGACGACCCCAAGTGCTTAAACGACCGAACCCAAGTGTTAAAACCATGATTTAAAAAAAAAAATCTTAGAAGATTTTTTTATTGAATCGTGAACAGATTCTAAGTAAGAATCAAAATTTCACACGGGTCGGAACCATAGGGCCAAAGTTATGAATGACTACATTAATTGTTACTAAGCGCCCGGAAAACGATGAATATTTGCAAAAATTCTACCTTGAGCCGATTTTTCGATTGATACGTATCCAGGCCATGAATCTTAGTTTGACGCCAAAATTTCAGACGGTTTGGTGCCATTAGACAAATGTTATGACCGAACCCAAGTGATCAAACATCCAACCACAAGTGCTTAAACGACCGAACCCAAGTGTTAAAACGATGATTTAAAAAAAAAAATCTTTGTAGATTTTTTGATTGATACGTGTCCAGGCAATGACTCTTACAAAGAATCCATAATTTCACACCGTTCGGAACCATAGGGCCAAAGTTATGAACGACCTCAAGTGTTCAAACGTCCGAGCCCAAAGGCTTAAACGACCGAACCCAAGTGTTAAATAGATGTTTTTAGAAAAAAAGTTTGCCTTCTAGATTTTTTGATTGAATCGTGAACTGACCATGATTATTAGTAAGAATCCAAAATTTCACACGGGTCGGAACCATAGGGCCAAAGTTATGAAAGACCACAATTATTGTTACAACGCGCCCGTAAAACGATATATTATCGCAAGAATTCTACGTTAAGCCGATATTGATACGTATCCAGGTAATGATTTTTAGTAAGAATCCAAAATTTCACACGGTTCGGAATCTTAGGACCAATGTTATAACCGACCACAATTATTGTTACAAAGCGCCCGGAAAACGATGATTTTTTGCAAAAATTCTACTTTAAGCCGATTTTTCGATTGATACGTATCCAGGCCATGAATCTTAATATGACGCCAAAATTTCAGACGGATTGGTGCCATAAGACAAATGTTATGACCGACCCCAATGTTCAAACATCCGACCCCAAGCGCATAAAAAACGAACCCGAGAATTTAAAATTTCACACGGTACGGAATCATAGGACCAATGTTATGACCGACCACAATTACTGTTACAAAGCGCCCGGAAAACGATGAATTTTTGAAAAAATTCTACTTTTAGCCGATTTTTCCATTGATACGTATCCAGGCCATGTTTTTTAGTGAGAATCCAAAATTTCACACCGTGCGGAATCTTAGGACCAAAGTTATGAACGACCACAATTATTGTTATAACGCGCACTCCAAAATTTCAGATGGATTGGTGCCATAAGACAAATGTTATGACCGACCCCAAGTGTTCAAACAGACGACCCCAAGTGCTTAAATGACCGAACTTAAGTGTTAAAACGATGATTTAAAAAAAAATCTATGTAGATTTTTTTTATTGAATCGTAAACAGACCATGATTCTTAGTAAGAATCCAAAATTTCACACAGGTCGGAACCATATGGCCAAAATTATGAACGACCACAATGATTGTTACAAAGCGCACGTAAAACGATATATTTTCACAAAAATTCTACTTTAAGCCGATTTTTTTATTGATTCTTATCCAGGTCATGATTTTTAGTGAGAATCCAAAATTTCACACGGTTCGGAATCTTAGGACCAAAGTTATCAACGACCACAATTATTGTTATAACGCGCCAGTAAAATGATGATTTTTTGCTAAAAAATCTACTTTTAGCCGATTTTTCGAATGATACGTATCCAGGCCATGAATCTTAGTATGACTACAAAAATTCAGAGGGATTGGTGCCATTTGACAAATGTTATGATTGAACCCAATTGTTAAAACATCCGACTCCAAGTGCTTAAACGACCGAACTCAAGTGTTAAAACGATCATTGAAAAGAAAAAAAATATTTTAAAATTTTTGAATGATTCGTGTACAGACCATGATTCTTAAAAAGAATCCATAATTTCAAACCGTTTGGAACCATAGGGCCAAAGTTATGAATGACCCGAAGTGTTCAAACGTCGGACCCCAAGGGCTTAAACGACCGAATCCAAGTGTTGAAAAAGTTGATTGAAAAAAATATATCTTCCTAGATTTTTTGATTGAATCGTGTACAGACCATGAATCTTAGTAAGAATCCAAAATTTTACACGGGTAGGAACCATAGGGCCAAAGTTATTAACGACCACATTTATTGTTACAAAGCGCACGTAAAACGATATTTTTTCGCTAAAATTCTATTTTAAGCCGATTTTTTATTGATACGTGTCCAGGTCATGATTTTTTGTAAGAATCCAATATTTCAGACCGATCGGAGCCATATGGCAAAAGTTATGACCGACTCAAAGTGTTCAAACGTCCGACACCAAGTGCTTAAACGACCGAACCCTAGTGTTAAAACGATGATTTAAAATAAATAATCTTGCAGATTTTTTTGTTGATTCGTGTACAAACCACGATTTTTAGTAAGAACCCAAAATTTCATACGGTTCGGAATCATAGTTTCAATGTTATGACCGACCACAATTATTGTTACAAAGCGCCACGAAAACGATGAATTTTTGCAAAATTTCTACTTTTAGCCGATTTTTCGATTAATACGTATCCAGGCTATGAATCTTAGTATGACTCCAAAATTCAGACGAATTGGTGCCATAAGAGAAATGTTATGACAGACCCCAAGTGTTCAAACATCCGACCCAAACTGCTTAAACGACCGAACCCAAGTGTTAAAAGGATGATTTAAAAAAAATAATATTTTTTGATTTTTTGATTGATACATGTCCAGGCCATGACTCTTAGTAAGTATGCAATAATTCAGACCGTTCGGAGCAATAAGGCAAAATTTATGACCTACTGCAAGTGTTCACACGTCCGACCCCAAGTGCTTAAACGACCGAACCCAAGTGGTAAAACGATGATTTAAAAACAAAACAAAAAAATCTTTGTAGATTTTTTGATTGATTCGTTTACAGACCATGATTCTAAGAAATAATCCATAATTTCACACCGTTCGGAACCATAGGGCCAAAGTTATAAACGACCTCAAGTGTTTAAACTTCCGAGCCCAAGGGCTTAAACGACCGAACCCAAGTTAGTGTTAAAACAATGATTTAAAAAAAAAAAATTCTTTGAAGATTTTTTGATTGATTCGTTTACAGACCATGATTCTTAGAAAGAATCCATAATTTTACACCGTTCGGAACCATAGGGCCAAAGATATGAACGACCCCAAGTGTTCAAACGTCCGACCCCAAGGGCTTAAACGAACGAACCCAAGTGGTAAAAAGATGATTTAAAAACAAAAAAAAAATCTTTGTAGATTTTTTTATTGATACGTTTACAGTCCATGATTCTTAGAAAGAATCCATAATTTCACACCGTTCGGAACCATAGGGCCAAAGTTATGAACGACCCCAAGTGTTCAAACGTTCGACTTCAAGGACTTAGACGACCGAACCCAAGTGTTTAAAAATTGATTTAAAAAAATATATCTTCCTAGATTTTTTTTATTGAATCGTGTACAGACCATGAATTTTAGTAAGAATTAAAAATTTCACACGGTTCGGAATCATAGGACTTATGTTATGACCGAGCACAATTATTGTTTCAAAGCGCCCGGAAAACGATGAATTTTTGCAAAAATTCTACTTTAAGCCGATTTTTCGATTGATACGTATCCAGGCCATGAATCTTAGTATGACGCTAAAATTTCAGACGGATTGGTGCCAAAAGACAAATATTATGACCGACCCCAAGTGTTCAAACATCCGACCCCAAGTGCTTAAAGACCGAACCTAAGGGTTAAAACGATGATTTAAAAAAAAAAAAATCTTTGCAGATTTTTTAATTGATTCGTGTACAGACCATGACTCTTAGTAAGAATCCAAAATTTCACATGGTTCGGAATCATAGGACCAATGTTATGACCGACCACAATTAATTTTACAAAGCGCCCTGAAAACGATGAATTTTTGCAAAAATTCTACTTTAAGCCGATTTTTCGATTGATACGTATCCAGACCATGAATCTTAGTATGACTCCAAAATTTCAGACGGATTGGTGCCATAAGACAAACGTTATAACAGACCCCATGTGTTCAAACATCCGACCCCAAGTGCTGAATTGACCGGACCCAAGTATTAAAACGATGATTTAAAAAAAAATCTTAAGAAAAATGTTATGACAGACCCCAAGTGTTCAAACATCCGACCCCAACTGCTTAAACGACCGAACCCAAGTGTTAAAACGATGATTTAAAAAAAAAATATCTTTGTAGATTTTTTGATTGATACATGTCCAGGCCATGACTCTTAGTAAGTATGCAATAATTCAGACCATTCGGAGCCATATGGCAAAAGTTATGACCTACTGCAAGTGTTCAAAGGTCCGACCCCAAGTGCTTAAACGACCGAACCCAAGTGTTAAAACGATGATTTAAAAACCAAACAAAAAAACTTTGTAGATTTTTTGATTGATTCGTTTACAGACCATGATTCTTAGAAAGAATCCATAATTTCAAACTGTTCGGAACCATAGGGCTAAAGTTATGAACGACCCCAAGTGTTCAAACGTCCGACCCCAAGGGCTTAAACGACTGAACCCAAGTGTTGAAAAATTGTTTTTAAAAAAATATATCTTTGATGATTATTTGATTCAATCGTGTACAGACCATGAATCTTAGTAAGAATCTAAAATTTCACACGGTTCGGAATCATAGGACCAATGTTATGACCGACCACAATTATTGTTACAAAGCGCCCGGAAAACGATGATTTTTTGCAAAAATTCTACTTTAAGCCGATTTTTCGATTGATACGTATCCAGGGCATGAATCTTAATATGACGCCAAAATTTCAGACGGATTGGTGCCATAAGACAAATGTTATGACCGACCCCAATGTTCAAACATCCGACCCCAAGCGCATAAAAAACGAACCCGAGAATTTAAAATTTCACACGGTACGGAATCATAGGACCAATGTTATGACCGACCACAATTACTGTTACAAAGCGCCCGGAAAACGATGAATTTTTGAAAAAATTCTACTTTTAGCCGATTTTTCCATTGATACGTATCCAGGCCATGTTTTTTAGTGAGAATCCAAAATTTCACACCGTGCGGAATCTTAGGACCAAAGTTATGAACGACTACAATTATTGTTATAACGCGCACTCCAAAATTTCAGATGGATTGGTGCCATAAGACAAATGTTATGACCGACCCCAAGTGTTCAAACAGACGACCGCAAGTGCTTAAACGACCGAACCCAAGTGTTAAAACGATGATTTAAAAAAAAATCTATGTAGATTTTTTTATTGAATCGAGAACAGACCATGATTCTTAGTAAGAATCCAAAATTTCACACAGGTCGGAACCATATGGCCAAAATTATGAACGACCACAATGATTGTTACAAAGCGCACGTAAAACGATATATTTTCGCAAAAATTCTACTTTAAGCCGATTTTTTTATTGATTCTTATCCAGGTCATGATTTTTAGTGAGAATCCAAAATTTCACACGGTTCGGAATCTTAGGACCAAAGTTATCAACGACCACAATTATTGTTATAACGCGCCAGTAAAATGATGATTTTTTGCAAAAAAATCTACTTTTAGCCGATTTTTCGAATGATACGTGTCCAGGCCATGAATCTTAGTATGACTCCAAAAATTCAGACGGATTGGTGCCATAAGACAAATGTTATGATTGAACCCAATTGTTAAAACATCCGACTCCAAGTGCTAAAACGACCGAGCCCAAGTGTTAAAACGATGATTGAAAAGAAAAAAAATATTTTAAATTTTTGAATGATTCGTGTACAGACCATGATTCTTAAAAAGAATCCATAATTTCAAACCGTTCGGAACCATAGGGCCAAAGTTATGAATGACCCGAAGTGTTCAAATGTCCGACCCCAAGGGCTTAAAAGACCGAACCCAAGTGTTGAAAAAGTTGATTTAAAAAAATATATCTTCCTAGATTTTTTGATTAAATCGTGTACAGACCATGATTCTTAGAAATAATCCATAATTTCAAACTGTTCGGAACCATAGGGCTTAAGTTATGAACGACCCCAAGTGTTCAAACATCCGACCCCAACTGCTTAAACGACCGAACCCAAGTGTTAAAACGATGATTTAAAAAAAAAAATATCTTTGTAGATTTTTTGATTGATACATGTCCAGGCCATGACTCTTAGTAAGTATGCAATAATTCAGACCATTCGGAGCCATATGGCCATATGGCCATGAATCTTAGTATGACGCCAAAATTTCAGACGGATTGCTGCCATAAGACAAATGTTATGACCGACCCCAAGTGTTCAAACATCCGACCCCAAGTGCTTAAAGACCGAACCTAAGTGTTAAACCGATGAATTAAAAAAAAAAAAATCTTTGCAGATTTTTTAATTGATTCGTATACAGACCATGACTTTTAGTAAGAATCCAAAATTTCACAAGGTTCGGAATCATAGGACCAATGTTATGACCGACCACAATTAATGTTACAAAGCGCCCGGAAAACGATGAATTTTTGCAAAAATTCTACTTTAAGCCGATTTTTCGATTGATACGTATCCAGACCATGAATCTTAGTATGAGTCCAAAATTTCAGACGGATTGGTGCCATAAGACAAACGTTATAACCGACACCAAGTGTTCAAACATCCGACCCCAAGTGCTGAAACGACCGAACCCAAGTGTTAAAACGATGATTTAAAAAAAAATCTTAAGAAAAATGTTATGACAGACCCCAAGTGTTCAAACATCCGACCCCAACTGCTTAAACGACCGAACCCAAGTGTTAAAACGATGATTTAAAAAAAAAAATATCTTTGTAGATTTTTTGATTGATACATGTCCAGGCCATGACTCTTAGTAAGTATGCAATAATTCAGACCATTCGGAGCAATAAGGCAAAAGTTATGACCTACTGCAAGTGTTCAAACGTCCGACCCCAAGGGCTTAAACGACCGAACCCAAGTGTTAAAAAATTGTTTTTAAAAAAAATATATCTTTCTTGATTATTTTATTCATTCGTGTACAGACCATGAATCTTAGTAAGAATCTAAAATTTCACACGGTTCGGAATCATAGGACCAGTGTTATGACCGACCACAATTATTGTCACAAAGCGCCCGGAAAGCGATGAATTTTTGCAAAAATTCTACTTTTAGCCGATTTTTCGATTGATACGTATCCAGGCCATGAATCTTAATAAGACGCCAAAATTTCAGACGGATTGGTGCCATAAGACAAATGTTATGACCGACCCCAATGTTCAAACATCCGACCCCAAGTGCTTAAAGACCGAACCTAAGTGTTAAAACGATGATTTAAAAAAAAAAAAAATCTTTGCAGATTTTTTAATTGATTCGTGTACAGACCATGACTTTTAGTAAGAATCCAAAATTTCACAAGGTTCGGAATCATAGGACCAATGTTATGACCGACCACAATTAATGTTACAAAGCGCCCGGAAAACGATGAATTTTTGCAAAAATTCTACTTTAAGCCGATTTTTCGATTGATACGTATCCAGATCATGAATCTTAGTATGAGTCCAAAATTTCAGACGGATTGGTGCCATAAGACAAACGTTATAACCGACACCATGTGTTCAAACATCCGACCCCAAGTGCTGAAACGACCGAACCCAAGTGTTAAAACGATGATTTAAAAAAAAATCTTAAGAAAAATGTTATGACAGACCCCAAGTGTTCAAACATCCGACCCCAACTGCTTAAACGACCGAACCCAAGTGTTAAAACGATGATTTAAAAAAAAAAATATCTTTGTAGATTTTTTGATTGATACATGTTCAGGCCATGACTCTTAGTAAGTATGCAATAATTCAGACCATTCGGAGCCATAAGGCAATAGTTATGACCTACTGCAAGTGTTCAAAGGTCCGACCCCAAGTGCTTAAACGACCGAACCCAAGTGTTAAAACGATGATTTAAAAACAAAACAAAAAAATCTTTATTTATTTTTTGATTGATTCGTTTACAGTCCATGATTCTTAGAAAGAATCCATAATTTCAAACTGTTCGGAACCATATGGCTAAAGTTATGAACGACCCTAAGTGTTCAAACGTCCGACCCCAAGGGCTTAAACGACCGAACCCAAGTGTTAAAAAATTGTTTTTAAAAAAATATATCTTTCTTGATTATTTTATTCAATCGTGTACAGACCATGAATCTTAGTAAGAATCTAAAATTTCACACTGTTCGGAATCATAGGACCAGTGTTATGACCGACCACAATTATTGTCACAAAGCGCCCGGAAAGCGATGAATTTTTGCAAAATTTCTACTTTTAGCCGATTTTTCGATTGATACGTATCCAGGCCATGAATCTTAATATGACGCCAAAATTTCAGACGGATTGGTGCCATAAGACAAATGTTATGACCGACCCCAATGTTCAAACATCCGACCCCAAGCGCATAAAAAACGAACCCAAGTGTTAAAACGATGCTTTAAAAAAAAAAATCTTTGCAGATTTTTTGATTGATTCGTGTACAGACCACGATTTTTAGTAAGAATCCAAAATTTCACACAGGTCGGAACCATATGGCCAAAATTATGAACGACCACAATGATTGTTACAAAGCGCACGTAAAACGATATATTTTCGCAAAAATTCTACTTTAAGCCGATTTTTTTATTGATTCTTATCCAGGTCATGATTTTAAGTGAGAATCCAAAATTTCACACTGTTCGGAATCTTAGGACCAAAGTTATCAACGACCACAATTATTGTTATAACGCGCCAGTAAAATGATGATTTTTTGCTAAAAAATCTACTTTTAGCCGATTTTTCGAATGATACGTATCCAGGCCATGAATCTTAGTATGACTCCAAAAATTCAGATGGATTGGTGCCATAAGACAAATGTTATGATTGAACCCAATTGTTAAAACATCCGACTCCAAGTGCTAAAACGACCGAACCCAAGTGTTAAAACGATGATTGAAAAGAAAAAAAATATTTTAAAATTTTTGAACGATTCGTGTACAGACCATGATTCTTAAAAAGAATCCATATTTTCAAACCGTTCGGAACCATAGGGCCAAAGTTATGAATGACCCGAAGTGTTCAAACGTCCGACCCCAAGGGCTTAAACGACCGAACCCAAGTGTTGAAAAAGTTGATTTAAAAAAATATATCTTCCTAGATTTTTTGATTGAATCGTGTACAGACCATGAATCTTAGTAAGAATCTAAAATTTTACACGGGTCGGAACCATAGGGCAAAAGTTATGAACGACCACATTTATTGTTACAAAGCGCACGTAAAACGGTATTTTTTCGCTAAAATTCTATTTTAAGCCGATTTTTTTATTGATACGTGTCCAAGTCATGATTTTTTGTAAGAATCCAATATTTCAGACCGATCGGAGCCATATGGCAAAAGTTATGACCGACTCAAAGTGTTCAAACGTCCGACACCAAGTGCTTAAACGACCGAAACCTAGTGTTAAAACGATGATTTAAAATAAAAAATCTTGCAGATTTTTTTGTTGATTCGTGTACAGACCACGATTTTTAGTAAGAACCCAAAATTTCACACGGTTCGGAATCATAGTTTCAATGTTATGACCGACCACAATTATTGTTACAAAGCGCCCGGAAAACGATGAATTTTTGCAAAATTTCTACTTTTAGCCGATTTTTCGATTAATACGTATCCAGGCTATGAATCTTAGTATGACTCCAAAATTCAGACGGATTGGTGCCATAAAAGAAATGTTATGACAGACCCCAAGTGTTCAAACATCCGACCCCAACTGCTTAAACGACCGAACCCAAGTGTTAAAAGAATGATTTAAAAAAATATATATTTTTTGATTTTTTGATTGATACATGTCCAGGCCATGACTCTTAGTAAGTATGCAATAATTCAGACCGTTCGGAGCAATAAGGCAAAAGTTATGACCTACTGCAAGTGTTCACACGTCCGACCCCAAGTGCTTAAACGACCGAACCCAAGTGGTAAAACGATGATTTAAAAACAAAAAAAAAATCTTTGTAGATTTTTTTATTGATACGTTTACAGTCCATGATTCTTAGAAAGAATCCATAATTTCACACCTTTCGGAACCATAGGGCCAAAGTTATAAACTACCTCAAGTGTTCAAACTTCCGAGCCCAAGGGCTTAAACGACCGAACCCAAGTTAGTGTTAAAACAATGATTTAAAAAAAATAAATTCTTTGAAGATTTTTTGATTGATTCGTTTAGACCATGATTCTTAGAAAGAATCCATAATTTCACACCGTTCGGAACCATAGGGTCAAAGTTATGAACGACCCCAAGTGTTCAAACGTCCGACCCCAAGGGCTTAAACGAACGAACCCAAGTGGTAAAAAGATGATTTAAAAACAAAAAAAAAATCTTTGTAGATTTTTTTATTGATACGTTTACAGTCCATGATTCTTAGAAAGAATCCATAATTTCACACCGTTCGGAACCATAGGGCCAAAGTTATGAACGACCCAAAGTGTTCAAACGTTCGACTTCAAGGACTTAGACGACCGAACCCAAGTGTTGAAAAATTGATTTAAAAAAATATATCTTCCCAGATTTTTATTATTGAATCGTGTACAGACCATGAATTTTAGTAAGAATTTAAAATTTCACACGGTTCGGAATCATAGGACTTATGTTATGACCGAGCACAATTATTGTTTCAAAGCGCCAGGAAAACGATGAATTTTTGCAAAAATTCTACTTTAAGCCGATTTTTCGATTGATACGTATCCAGGCCATGAATCTTAGTATGACGCCAAAATTTCAGACGGATTGGTGCCATAAGACAAATGTTATGACCGACCCCAAGTGTTCAAACATCCGACCCCAAGTGCTTAAAAGACCTAACCCAAGTGTTACAACGATGATTAAAAAAATAAAAAATTTCTTTATAAAAAAAGTTGCAATATTTTACACCGTTCGGAGCAATAAGGCAAAAGTTATGACCTACCTCAAGTGTTCAAACGTCCGACCCCAAGTGATTAAACGACCGAACCCAAGTGTTAAAACGATGATTTAAAAAAAAAAAAATCTTTGCAGATTTTTTAATTGATTCGTGACAGACCATGACTTTTAGTAAGAATCCAAAATTTCACAAGGTTCGGAATCATAGGACCAATGTTATGACCGACCACAATTAATGTTACAAAGCGCCCGGAAAACGATGAATTTTTGCAAAAATTCTACTTTAAGCCGATTTTTCGATTGATACGTATCCAGACCATGAATCTTAGTATGACTCCAAAATTTCAGACGGATTGGTGCCATAAGACAAACGTTATAACCGACCCCATGTGTTCAAACATCCGACCCCAAGTGCTGAAACGACCGAACCCAAGTGTTAAAACGATGATTTAAAAAAAAATCTTAAGAAAAATGTTATGACAGACCCCAAGTGTTAAAACATCCGACCCCATCCGACCACATCCGACACGACCGAAAAATTTCAGACGGTTACGAGCCATAAGCCATAAGTTATGACCGACAAAAACGTCTGACCCCAAGTGCTTAAAAGACCTAACCCAAGTGTTAAAACAATGATTTAAAAACAAAACCTCTGTTGATTGTTTGATTGATTCGTGTAAAGATCATGATTCTTAGTAAGAATCCAAAATTTCACAAAGTTTGTAAGCATAGGGCCAAAATTTTGAACAAACACAATTATTGTTACAAGCGCCCGAAAATCGATGAAATTTTGCAAAAATTCTACTTTTAGCCGATTTTTCTATTGATACGAGTCCAGGCCACGATTCTTAGTAAGAATCCAAAATTTCAGACGGTTCGGAGCCATAAGCCAAAAGTTATGACCGACACCAAGAGTTCAAACGTCCGACCCCAAGTGCTTAAAAGACCTAACCCAAATGTTAAAACAATGATTTAAAAAGAAATCTCTGTAGATTGTCTGATTGATTCGTGTACAGACCATGATTCTTAGTAAGATTCCAAAATTTCACAAAGTTTGGAACCATAGGGCCAAAGTTTTGATTATTAGTATAAATCAAATGTTTCGGAATCATAGGGCCGAAGTTATGAACAAACACAATAAATGTTACAAAGCGTCCGAAAAACGATGAATTTTTGCAAAAATTCTACTTTCAGCCAATTTTTCTATTGATACGAGTCCAGGCCATGATTCTTAGTAAGAATCCAAAATTTCAGACTGTTCGGAGCCATAAGCCAAAAGATACGACCGACACCAAGAGTTCAATCGTCCGACCCCAAGTGCTTAAAAGACCTAACCCAAGTGTTACAACGATGATTAAAAAAATAAAAAATTTCTTTGTAAATTTTTTATTGATTCGTGAATAGACCATGATTGACATGAATCCAAAATTTCAAACTGTTCGGAACCATAGGGCCAAATTTATAAAAGACCACAATTATTGTTACAAAGCGCCCGGAAAACGATGAATTTTTGGAAAAATTCTATTTTGGCCGAATTTTTGATTGATACGTGTCTAGGCCTTGATTCTTAGTAAGAATCCAAAATTTCAGACGGTTAGGAGCCATAAGCCATAAGTTATGACCGACAAAAACGTCTGACCCCAAGTGCTTAAAAGACCTAACCCAAGTGTTAAAACAATGATTTAAAAACAAAATCTCTGTAGATTGTTTGATTGACTCGTGTAAAGATCATGATTCTTAGTAAGAATCAAAAATTTCACACAGTTTTGAACCATAGGGCCAAAGTTTTGAACAAACACAAATATTGTTACAAAGCGCCCGAAAAACGATGAATTTTTGCAAAAATTCTACTTTTAGCCGATTTATCTATTGATACGAGTCCAGGCCACTATTCTTAGTAAGAATCCAAAATTTCAGGCGGTTCGGGGACATAAAGCTAAAGTTTTGACCGACCCCAAGAGTTGAATCGTCCGACCCCAAGTTCTTAAACGACCGAACCCAAATGTTAAAACGATAGTTTAAAAAAAAAATCTTTGGTTATTTTTTGATTGATTCGTAATTAGGCCATGATTATTAGCAAGTATCAAAATTGCACACGTTTCGGAATCATAGGGCCGAAGTTATGAACGACTACAATTATTGTTACAAAGCGCCCGAAAAACGATGAATTTGTGCAAAAATTCTACCTTTTGCCGAATTTTTGATTGTTACGTGTCCAGATCACGATTCTTAGAAAGATTCCAAAATTTCAGACGGTTCGGAGCCATAAGACAAAAGTTAGACCGACCCCTAGAGATCAAACGACCGACCCCAAGTGCTTAAATGAGCTGACCCAAGTGTTAAAACAATGATTTTTTAAACGACCGAACTCAAGTGTTAAAACGATAGTTAAAAAAAAAAAAAATCTTTGTAGATTTTTTGATTGATTCGTGTACAGACCATGATTCTTAGTAAGAATCAAAAATTTCACATAGTTCGGAACCATAGGGCCAAAGTTGTTATAAACGAACATAATTATTGTTACAAAGCGCCCGTAAAACGATGAATTTTTGCAAAAATTCTATTTTTTGCCGAATTTTTGATTGATACGAGTCCAAGTAAGTCCGTTCTTAGTAAAAATCCAAAATTTCAGACGGTTCAGCGACATAAAGCTAAAGTTTTGACCGACCCCAAGAGTTCAAACGTCCGACCCCAAGTGCTAAATTGACCGAACTCAAGTGTTAAAACGATAGTTTAAAAAAAAAAAAATCTAGGCCTTGATTCTTAGTAAGAATCCAAAATATCAGACGGTTAGGAGCCATAAGCCATAAGTTATGACCGACAAAAACATCTGACCCCAAGTGCTTAAAAGACCTAACCCAAGTGTTAAAACAATGATTTAAAAACAAAACCTCTGTAGATTGTTCGATTGATTCGTGTAAAGATCATGATTCTTAGTAAGAATCCAAAATTTCACAAAGTTTGTAAGCATAGGGCCAAAGTTTTGAACAAACACAATTATTGTTACAAGCGCCCGAAAAACGATGAAATTTTGCAAAAATTCTACTTTTAGCCGATTTTTCTATTGATACGAGTCCAGGCCACGATTCTTAGTAAGAATCCAAAATTTCAAACGGTTCGGAGCCATAAGCCAAAAGTTATGACCGACACCAAGAGTTCAAACGTCCGACCCCAAGTGCTTAAAAGACCTAACCCAAATGTTAAAACAATGATTTAAAAAAAAATCTCTGTAGATTGTCTGATTGATTCGTGTACAGACCATGATTCTTAGTAAGAATCCAAAATTTCACAAAGTTTGGAACCATAGGGCCAAAGTTTTGAACAAACACAATTATTGTTACAAGTGCCCGAAAAACGATAAAATTTTGCAAAAATCCAAAATATCAGACGGTTCGGAGCCATAAGCACAAAGTTATGACCGACACCGAGAGTTCAAACGTCCTTAAAAGACCTAACCGAAGTGTAAAAACAATTATTTAAAAAAAAAATCTCTGTAGATTGTCTAATTGATTCGTGTACAGACCATGATTCTTAGTAAGAATCCAAAATTTCAGACGGTTGGAGACATAAAGTTTAAGTTTTGACCGACCCCAAGAGTTCAAACGTCGAAATTTCAGACGGTTCGAATCCATAAGCCAAAAGATATGACCGACCCCAAGAGTTCAAACGTCCGACCGACCAAATAGGGCCAAAGTTTTGAACAAACACAAATATTGTTACAAAGCGCCCGAAAAACGATGAATTTTTGCAAAAATTCTACTTTTAGCCGATTTATCTATTGATACGAGTCCAGGCCACTATTCTTAGTAAGAATCCAAAATTTCAGGCGGTTCGGGGACATAAAGCTAAAGTTTTGACCGACCCCAAGAGTTCAAACGTCCGACCCCTAGTCCTTAAACGACCGAACCCAAATGTTAAAACGATAGTTTAAAAAAAAAAATCTTTGGTTATTTTTTGATTGATTCGTAATTAGGCCATGATTATAAGTAAGTATCAAAATTGCACACGTTTCGGAATCATAGGGCCGAAGTTATGAACGACTACAATAATTATTGTTACAAAGCGCCCGAAAAACGATGAATTTTTGCAAAAATTCTACTTTTAGCCGATTTATCTATTGATACGAGTCCAGGCCAGTATTCTTAGTAAGAATCCAAAATTTCAGGCGGTTCGGGGACATAAAGCTAAAGTTTTGACCGACCCCAAGAGTTCAAACGTCCGACCCCTAGTCCTTAAACGACCGAACCCAAATGTTAAAACGATAGTTTAAAAAAAAAATCTTTTGTTATTTTTTGATTGATTCGTAATTAGGCCATGATTATAAGTAAGTATCAAAATTGCACACGTTTCGGAATCATAGGGCCGAAGTTATGAACGACTACAATAATTATTGTTACAAAGCGCCCGAAAAACGATGAATTTTTGCAAAAATTCTACCTTTTGCCGAATTTTTGATTGATACCTGTCCAGATCACGATTCTTAGAAAGATTCCAAAATTTCAGACGGTTCAGAGCCATAAGACAAAAGTTAGACCGACCCCTAGAGATCAAACGACCGACCCCAAGTGCTTAAATGAGCTGACCCAAGTGTTAAAACAATGAATTTTAAAAAAAAATCTCTGTATTTTGTTTGATTGATTCGTTTACAGATTATGATTCTTGGTAACAATTTAAAATATCACATGATACGGAACCATAGGTCCAAAGTTATGAACGACCCCAAGAGTTCAAACGTCCGACCCCAAGTGCTTAAACGACCGAGCTCAAGTATTAAAACGATAGTTAAAAAAAAAAAAAAATCTTTGTAGATTTTTTGATTGATTCGTGTACAGACCATGATTCTTAGTAAGAATCAAAAATTTCACATAGTTCGGAACCATAGGGCCAAAGTTGTTATAAACGAACATAATTATTGTTACAAAGCGCCCGTAAAACGATTAATTTTTGCAAAAATTCTATTTTTAGCCGAATTTTTGATTGATACGAGTCCAAGTAAGTCCGTTCTTAGTAAAAATCCAAAATTTCAGACGGTTCAGCGACATACAGCTAAAGTTTTGACCGACCCCAAGAGTTCAAACGTCCGACCCCAAGTGCTAAATCGACCGAACTCAAGTGTTCAAACGATAGTTTAAAAAAAAAAAAAATCTTTGAAGATTTTTTGATTGATTCGTGTATAGACCATGAATCTTAGTAAAAAACAAAATTTCAGACGGTTCGGAGCTATAAAGCAAAAGTTATGACCGACCTAACTGTTCAAACATCCGACCCCAAGTGCTTAAACGACCTAACCCAAGTGTTAAAACGATGATTAAAAAAATAAAAAATTTCTTTGTAAATTTTTGATTGATTCGTGAATAGACCATGATCGACATGAATCCAAAATTTCAAACTGTTCGAAACCATAGGGCCAAATTTATAAACGACCACAATTATTGTTACAAAGTGCCCGGAAAACGATGAATTTTTGGAAACATTCTATTTTGGCCGAATTTTTGATTGATACGTGTCTAGGCCTTGATTCTTAGTAAGAATCCAAAATTTCAGACGGTTAGGAGCCATAAGCCATATGTTATGACCGACAAAAACTTCTGACCCCAAGTGCTTAAAAGACCTAACCCAAGTGTTAAAACAATGATTTAAAAACAAAATCTCTGTAGATTGTTTGATTGATTCGTGTAAAGATCATGATTCTTAGTAAGAATCCAAAATTTCACAAAGTTTGTAAGCATAGGGCCAAAGTTTTGAACAAACACAATTATTGTTACAAGCGCCCGAAAAATGATGAAATTTTGCAAAAATTCTACTTTTAGCCGATTTTTCTATTGATACGAATCCAGGCCACGATTCTTAGTAAGAATCCAAAATTTCAGGCGGTTCGGAGACATAAAGTTTAAGTTTTGACCGACCCCAAGAGTTCAAACGTCGAAATTTCAGACGGTTCGGATCCATAAGCCAAAAGATATGACCGACCCCAAGAGTGCAAACGTCCGACCCCTAGTGATTAAACGACCGAACCCAAGTGTTAAAACGATAGTTTAAAAAAAAATCTTTGTTGATTTTTTGATTGATTCGTAATTAGGCCATGATTATTAGTAAGAATCAAAATTGCACATGTTTCGGAATCATAGGGCCGAAGTTATGAACAAACACAATTATTGTTACAAGTGCCCGAAAAACGATGAAATTTTGCAAAAATTCTACTTTTGCCGATTTTTCTATTGATACGAATCCAGGCCACGATTCTTAGTAAGAATCCAAAATTTCAGACGGTTCGGAGCCATAAGCCAAAAGTTATGACCGACACCAAGAGTTCAAACGTCCGAACCCAAGTGCTTAAAAGACCTAACCCAAGTGATAAAACAATGATTTTAAAAAAAATCTCTGTAGATTGTATGATTGATTCGTGTATAGAGCATGATTCTTAGTAACAATCCAAAATTTCACACGGTTCGGAACCATAGGGCCAAAATTATTAACAACCGCAAGTGCTTATAAGACCTAACCCAAGTATTAAAACAATGATTTAAAAAAAAATCTCTGTAGATTGTTTGATTGATTTGTGTACAGACCATGATTCTTAGTAAGAATCAAAAATTTAACACAGTTTTGAACCATAGGGCCTAAGTTTTGAACAAACACAAATATTGTTACAAAGCGCCCGAAAAACGATGAATTTTTGAAAAAATTCTACTTTTAGCCGATTTATCTATTGATACGAGTCCAGGCCACGATTCTTAGTAAGAATCCAAAATTTCAGGCGGTTCGGAGAAATAAAGCTAAAGTTTTGACCGACCCCAAGAGTTCACACGTCCGACCCCTAGTTCTTAAACGACCGAACCCAAATGTTAAAACGATAGTTTAAAAAAAAAAATCGTTGTTTATTTTTTGATTGATTCGTAATTAGGCCATGATTATTAGTAAGTATCAAAATTGCACACGTTTCGGAATCATAGGGCCGAAGTTATGAACGACTACAAGTATTGTTACAAAGCGCCCGAAAAACGATGAATTTATGCAAAAATTCTATTTTTTGCCGAATTTTTGATTGATACGTGTCCAGACCACGATTCTTAGTAAGATTCCAAAATTTCAGACGATTCGGAGCCATAAGACAAAAGTTAGACCGACCCCTAGAGATCAAACGACCGACCCCAAGTGCTTAAATGAGATAACCCAAGTGTTGGAACAATGAATTTTTAAAAAAAATCTGTGTATTTTGTTTGATTGATTCGTTTACAGACCATGATTCTTAGTAACAATTTAAAATATCACACGATACGGAACCATAGGTCCAAAGTTATGAACGACCCCAAGAGTTCAAACGTCCGACCCCAAGTGCTTAAGCTTAAACGACCGAACTCAAGTGTTAAAACGATAGTTAAAAAAAAAAAATCTTTGTAGATTTTTTGATTGATTCGTGTACAGACCATGATTCTTAGTAAGAATCAAAAATTTCACATAGTTCGGAACCATAGGGCCAAAGTTATGATCGAACATAATTATTGTTACAAAGCGCCGGTAAAACCATGAATTTTTGCAAAAATTCTATTTTTAGCCGAATTTTTGATTGATACGAGTCCAGGCCACGATTATTAGTAAGAATCCAAAATTTCAAACGGTTCGGAGCCATTAGCCATAAGTTATGACCAAACAAAAAGAGTTCAAACGTCCGACCCCAAGTGCTTAAAAGACATAACCCAAATGTTAAAACAATGATTTAAAAAGAAATCTCTGTAGATTGTCTGATTGATTCGTGTACAGAGCACGATTCTTAGTAACAATCCAAAATTTTACACGGTTCGAAACCGTAGGGCCAAAGTTATTAACGACCCCAAGTGCTTAAAAGACCTAACCCAATTGTAAAAACAATGATTTAAAAAAAAAATATCTGTCGATTGTTTAATTGATTCGTGTACAGACCGTGATTCTTAGTAAGAATCCAAAATTTCACAAAGTTTGGAACCATAGGGCCAAAGTTTTGAACAAACACATTTATTGTTACAAGTGCCCGAAAAAACGATGAAATTTTGCAAAAATTCAACTTTTAGCCGATTTTTATTTTGATACGAGTCTAGGCCACGATTCTTAGTAAGAATCCAAAATTTCAGACGGTTCGGAGCCATAAGCCAAAAGTTATGACCGACACCAAGAGTTCAAACGTCCGACCCCAAGTGCTTAAAAGACCTAACCCAAGTGTTAAAACAATGATTTAAAAAAAAATCTCTGTAGATTGTTTGATTGATTCGTGTACAGAGCATGATTCTTAGTAACAATCCAAAATTTCACACGGTTCGGAACCAAAGGGCCAAAGTTTTGAACAAACACAATTATTGTTACATAGCGCCCGAAAAACGATGAATTTTTGCGAAAAATCTACCTTTAGCCGATTTTTCTATTGATACGAGTCCAGGCCACGATTCTTAGTAAGAATCCAAAATTTCAGGCGGTTTGGAGACATAATGCTAAAGTTATGACCGACCCAACTGTTCAAACATCGTACCCCAAGTGCTTAAACGACCTAACCCAAGTGTTAAAACGATGATTAAAAAAAAAAAATTTCTTTGTTAATTTTTGATTGTTTCGTGAATAGACCATGATTGACATGAATCCAAAATTTCACACGGTTCGGAACCATAGGGCCAAATTTATGAACGACCATAATTATTGTTACAAAGCGCCCGTAAAACGATGAATTTTTGGAAAAATTCTATTTTGGCCGAATTTTCGATTGATACGTTTCCAGGCCTTGATTCTAAGTAAGAATCAAAAATTTCAGACGGTTCGGAGCCATAAGCTACAAGTTATGACCGACAAAAACGTCTGACCCCAAGTGCTTAAAAGACCCAACCCAAGTGTTAAAAACAATGATTAACAAAAAAAATCTCTGTAGATTATTTGATTGATTCGTGTAAAGATCATGATTCTTAGTAAGAATCCAAAGATTCACAAAGTTTTGAACCATAGGGCCAAAGTTTTGAACAAACACAATTATTGTTACAAGCGCCCGAAAAACAATGAATTTTTGCAAAAATTCTACCTTTAGCCGATTTTTCTATTGATACGAGTCCAGGCCACGATTCTTAGTAAGAATCCAAAATTTCAGGCGGTTTGGAGACATAAAGCTAAAGTTATGACCGACCCAACTGTTCAAACATCGTACCCCAAGTGCTTAAACGACCTAACCCAAGTGTTAAAACGATGATTAAAAAAATAAAAAAATTCTTTGCAAATTTTTGATTGATTCGTGAATAGACCATGATTGACATGAATCCAAAATTTCACACGGTTCGGAACCATAAAGCAAAATTTATGAACGACCATAATTATTGTTACAAAGTGCCCGTAAAACGATGAATTTTTGGAAAAATTCTATTTTGGCCGAATTTTTGATTGATACGTGTCCAGGCTTTGATTCTTAGTAAGAATCCAAAATTTCAGACGGTTCGGAGCCATAAACCATATGTTATGACCGACAACAAGAATTCAAACGTCTGACCCCAAGTGCTTAAAAGATCTAACCAAAGTGTTAAAACAATGATTTAAAAAAAAAATCTCTGTAGATCGTTTGATTGATTTGTGTACAGACCATGATTCTTAGTAACAATCCAAAATTTTGCACGGTTCGAAACCATAGGGCCAAAGTTATTAACGACCCCAAGTGCCTAAAAGACCTAACCCAAGTGTAAAAACAATGATTAAAAAAAAATCTCTGTAGATTGTTTAATTGATTCGTGTACAGACCATGATTCTTAGTAAGAATCCAAAATTTCAGACGGTTGAAGACATAAAGTTTAAGTTTTGACCGACCCCAAGAGTTCAAACGTCCGACCCCTAGTGCTTAAACGACCGAACCCAAGTGTTAAAACGATAGTTAAAAAAAAAATCTTTGTTGATTTTTTGATTGATTCGTAATTAGGCCATGATTATTAGTAAGAATCAAAATTGCACATGTGTCGGAATCATAGGGCCGAAGTTATGAACAAACACAATAAATGTTACAAAGCGCCCGAAAAACGATGGATTTTTGCAAAAATTCTACTTTTAGAAAATTTTTCTATTGATACGAGTCCAGGCCACGATTCTTAGTAAGAATCCAAAATTTCAGACTGTTCGGAGCCATAATCCAAAAGTTATGACCGACACCAAAAGTTCAAACGTCCGACCCCAAGTGCTTAAAAGACCTAACCCAAGTGTTAAAACAATGATTTTAAAAAAATCTCTGTAGATTGTTTGATTGATTCGTGTACAGACCATGATTCTTAGTAACAATCCAAAATTTCACACGGTTCGGAACCATCGGGCCAAAATCATTAACGACACCAAGTGCTTATAAGACCTAACCCAAGTATTAAAACAATGATTTATAAAAAAAAATTCTCTGTAGATTGTTTGATTGATTTGTGTACAGACCATGATTCTTAGTAAGAATCTAAAATTTCACACAGTTTTGAACCATAGGGCCAAAGTTTTGAACAAACACAAATATTGTTACAAAGCGCCCGAAAAACGATGAATTTTTGAAAAAATTCTACTTTTAGCCGATTTATCTATTGATACGAGTCCAGGCCACGATTCTTAGTAAGAATCCAAAATTTCAGGCGGTTCGGAGAAATAAAGCTAAAGTTTTGACCGACCCCAAGAGTTCACACGTCCGACCCCTAGTTCTTAAACGACCGAACCCAAATGTTAAAACGATAGTTTAAAAAAAAAAATCTTTGTTTATTTTTTGATTGATTCGTAATTAGGCCATGATTATTAGTAGGTATCAAAATTGCACACGTTTCGGAATCATAGGGCCGAAGTTATGAACGACTACAAGTATTGTTACAAAGCGCCCGAAAAACGATGAATTTATGCAAAAATTCTATTTTTTGCCGAATTTTTGATTGATACGTGTCCAGACCACGATTCTTAGTAAGATTCCAAAATTTCAGACGATTCGGAGCCATAAGACAAAAGTTAGACCGACCCCTAGAGATCAAACGACCGACCCCAAGTGCTTAAATGAGATAACCCAAGTGTTGGAACAATGAATTTTTAAAAAAAATCTGTGTATTTTGTTTGATTGATTCGTTTACAGACCATGATTCTTAGTAACAATTTAAAATATCACACGATACGGAACCATAGGTCCAAAGTTATGAACGACCCCAAGAGTTCAAACGTCCGACCCCAAGTGCTTAAGCTTAAACGACCGAACTCAAGTGTTAAAACGATAGTTAAAAAAAAAAAATCTTTGTAGATTTTTTGATTGATTCGTGTACAGACCATGATTCTTAGTAAGAATCAAAAATTTCACATAGTTCGGAACCATAGGGCCAAAGTTATGATCGAACATCATTATTGTTACAAAGCGCCGGTAAAACCATGAATTTTTGCAAAAATTCTATTTTTAGCCGAATTTTTGATTGATACGAGTCCAGGCCACGATTATTAGTAAGAATCCAAAATTTCAAACGGTTCGGAGCCATAAGCCATAAGTTATGACCAAACAAAAAGAGTTCAAACGTCCGACCCCAAGTGCTTAAAAGACATAACCCAAATGTTAAAACAATGATTTAAAAAGAAATCTCTGTAGATTGTCTGATTGATTCGTGTACAGAGCACGATTCTTAGTAACAATCCAAAATTTTACACGGTTCGAAACCGTAGGGCCAAAGTTATTAACGACCCCAAGTGCTTAAAAGACCTAACCCAATTGTAAAAACAATGATTTAAAAAAAAAATATCTGTCGATTGTTTAATTGATTCGTGTACAGACCGTGATTCTTAGTAAGAATCCAAAATTTCACAAAGTTTGGAACTATAGGGCCAAAGTTTTGAACAAACACATTTATTGTTACAAGTGCCCGAAAAACGATGAAATTTTGCAAAAATTCAACTTTTAGCCGATTTTTATTTTGATACGAGTCTAGGCCACGATTCTTAGTAAGAATCCAAAATTTCAGACGGTTCGGAGCCATAAGCCAAAAGTTATGACCGACACCAAGAGTTCAAACGTCCGACCCCAAGTGCTTAAAAGACCTAACCCAAGTGTTAAAACAATGATTTAAAAAAAAATCTCTGTAGATTGTTTGATTGATTCGTGTACAAAGCATGATTCTTAGTAACAATCCAAAATTTCACACGGTTCGGAACCAAAGGGCCAAAGTTTTGAACAAACACAATTATTGTTACATAGCGCCCGAAAAACGATGAATTTTTGCAAAAAATCTACCTTTAGCCGATTTTTCTATTGATACGAGTCCAGGCCACGATTCTTAGTAAGAATCCAAAATTTCAGGCGGTTTGGAGACATAATGCTAAAGTTATGACCGACCCAACTGTTCAAACATCGTACCCCAAGTGCTTAAACGACCTAACCCAAGTGTTAAAACGATGATTAAAAAAAAAAAAAATTTCTTTGTTAATTTTTGATTGTTTCGTGAATAGACCATGATTGACATGAATCCAAAATTTCACACGGTTCGGAACCATAGGGCCAAATTTATGAACGACCATAATTATTGTTACTAAGCGCCCGTAAAACGATGAATTTTTGGAAAAATTCTATTTTGGCCGAATTTTTGATTGATACGTTTCCATGCCTTGATTCTAAGTAAGAATCAAAAATTTCAGACGGTTCGGAGCCATAAGCTACAAGTTATGACCGACAAAAACGTCTGACCCCAAGTGCTTAAAAGACCCAACCCAAGTGTTAAAACAATGATTAACAAAAAAAATCTCTGTAGATTATTTGATTGATTCGTGTAAAGATCATGATTCTTAGTAAGAATCCAAAGATTCACAAAGTTTTGAACCATAGGGCCAAAGTTTTGAACAAACACAATTATTGTTACAAGCGCCCGAAAAACAATGAATTTTTGCAAAAATTCTACCTTTAGCCGATTTTTCTATTGATACGAGTCCAGGCCACGATTCTTAGTAAGAATCCAAAATTTCAGGCGGTTTGGAGACATAAAGCTAAAGTTATGACCGACCCAACTGTTCAAACATCGTACCCCAAGTGCTTAAACGACCTAACCCAAGTGTTAAAACGATGATTAAAAAAATAAAAAATTTCTTTGCAAATTTTTGATTGATTCGTGAATAGACCATGATTGACATGAATCCAAATTTTCACACGGTTCGGAACCATAGGGCAAAATTTATGAACGACCATAATTATTGTTACAAAGTGCCCGTAAAACGATGAATTTTTGGAAAAATTCTATTTTGGCCGAATTTTTGATTGATACGTGTCCAGGCTTTGATTCTTAGTAAGAATCCAAAATTTCAGACGTTTCGGAGCCATAAACCATATGTTATGACCGACAACAAGAATTCAAACGTCTGACCCCAAGTGCTTAAAAGATCTAACCAAAGTGTTAAAACAATGATTTAAAAAAAAAATCTCTGTAGATCGTTTGATTGATTTGTGTACAGACCATGATTCTTAGTAACAATCCAAAATTTCGCACGGTTCGAAACCATAGGGCCAAAGTTATTAACGACCCCAAGTGCCTAAAAGACCTAACCCAAGTGTAAAAACAATGATTAAAAAAAAATCTCTGTAGATTGTTTAATTGATTCGTGTACAGACCATGATTCTTAGTAAGAATCCAAAATTTCAGACGGTTGAAGACATAAAGTTTAAGTTTTGACCGACCCCAAGAGTTCAAACGTCCGACCCCTAGTGATTAAACGACCGAACCCAAGTGTTAAAACGATAGTTTAAAAAAAAATCTTTGTTGATTTTTTGATTGATTCGTAATTAGGCCATGATTATTAGTAAGAATCAAAATTGCACATGTGTCGGAATCATAGGGCCGAAGTTATGAACAAACACAATAAATGTTACAAAGCGCCCGAAAAACGATGGATTTTTGCAAAAATTCTACTTTTAGAAAATTTTTCTATTGATACGAGTCCAGGCCACGATTCTTAGTAAGAATCCAAAATTTCAGACTGTTCGGAGCCATAATCCAAAAGTTATGACCGACACCAAAAGTTCAAACGTCCGACCCCAAGTGCTTAAAAGACCTAACCCAAGTGTTAAAACAATGATTTTAAAAAAATCTCTGTAGATTGTTTGATTGATTCGTGTACAGACCATGATTCTTAGTAACAATCCAAAATTTCACACGGTTCGGAACCATCGGGCCAAAATCATTAACGACACCAAGTGCTTATAAGACCTAACCCAAGTATTAAAACAATGATTTATAAAAAAAAATTCTCTGTAGATTGTTTGATTGATTTGTGTACAGACCATGATTCTTAGTAAGAATCTAAAATTTCACACAGTTTTGAACCATAGGGCCAAAGTTTTGAACAAACACAAATATTGTTACAAAGCGCCCGAAAAAACGATGAATTTTTGAAAAAATTCTACTTTTAGCCGATTTATCTATTGATACGAGTCCAGGCCACGATTCTTAGTAAGAATCCAAAATTTCAGGCGGTTCGGAGAAATAAAGCTAAAGTTTTGACCGACCCCAAGAGTTCACACGTCCGACCCCTAGTTCTTAAACGACCGAACCCAAATGTTAAAACGATAGTTTAAAAAAAAAAATCTTTGTTTATTTTTTGATTGATTCGTAATTAGGCCATGATTATTAGTAGGTATCAAAATTGCACACGTTTCGGAATCATAGGGCCGAAGTTATGAACGACTACAAGTATTGTTACAAAGCGCCCGAAAAACGATGAATTTATGCAAAAATTCTATTTTTTGCCGAATTTTTGATTGATACGTGTCCAGACCACGATTCTTAGTAAGATTCCAAAATTTCAGACGATTCGGAGCCATAAGACAAAAGTTAGACCGACCCCTAGAGATCAAACGACCGACCCCAAGTGCTTAAATGAGATAACCCAAGTGTTGGAACAATGAATTTTTAAAAAAAATCTGTGTATTTTGTTTGATTGATTCGTTTACAGACCATGATTCTTAGTAACAATTTAAAATATCACACGATACGGAACCATAGGTCCAAAGTTATGAACGACCCCAAGAGTTCAAACGTCCGACCCCAAGTGCCTAAGCTTAAACGACCGAACTCAAGTGTTAAAACGATAGTTAAAAAAAAAAAATCTTTGTAGATTTTTTGATTGATTCGTGTACAGACCATGATTCTTAGTAAGAATCAAAAATTTCACATAGTTCGGAACCATAGGGCCAAAGTTATGATCGAACATAATTATTGTTACAAAGCGCCGGTAAAACCATGAATTTTTGCAAAAATTCTATTTTTAGCCGAATTTTTGATTGATACGAGTCCAGGCCACGATTATTAGTAAGAATCCAAAATTTCAAACGGTTCGGAGCCATAAGCCATAAGTTATGACCAAACAAAAAGAGTTCAAACGTCCGACCCCAAGTGCTTAAAAGACATAACCCAAATGTTAAAACAATGATTTAAAAAGAAATCTCTGTAGATTGTCTGATTGATTCGTGTACAGAGCACGATTCTTAGTAACAATCCAAAATTTTACACGGTTCGAAACCGTAGGGCCAAAGTTATGAACGACCCCAAGTGCTTAAAAGACCTAACCCAATTGTAAAAACAATGATTTAAAAAAAAAATATCTGTCGATTGTTTAATTGATTCGTGTACAGACCGTGATTCTTAGTAAGAATCCAAAATTTCACAAAGTTTGGAACCATAGGGCCAAAGTTTTGAACAAACACATTTATTGTTACAAGTGCCCGAAAAACGATGAAATTTTGCAAAAATTCAACTTTTAGCCGATTTTTATTTTGATACGAGTCTAGGCCACGATTCTTAGTAAGAATCCAAAATTTCAGACGGTTCGGAGCCATAAGCCAAAAGTTATGACCGACACCAAGAGTTCAAACGTCCGACCCCAAGTGCTTAAAAGACCTAACCCAAGTGTTAAAACAATGATTTAAAAAAAAATCTCTGTAGATTGTTTGATTGATTCGTGTACAGAGCATGATTCTTAGTAACAATCCAAAATTTCACACGGTTCGGAACCAAAGGGCCAAAGTTTTGAACAAACACAATTATTGTTACATAGCGCCCGAAAAACGATGAATTTTTGCAAAAAATCTACCTTTAGCCGATTTTTCTATTGATACGAGTCCAGGCCACGATTCTTAGTAAGAATCCAAAATTTCAGGCGGTTTGGAGACATAATGCTAAAGTTATGACCGACCCAACTGTTCAAACATCGTACCCCAAGTGCTTAAACGACCTAACCCAAGTGTTAAAACGATGATTAAAAAAAAAAAAATTTCTTTGTTAATTTTTGATTGTTTCGTGAATAGACCATGATTGACATGAATCCAAAATTTCACACGGTTCGGAACCATAGGGCCAAATTTATGAACGACCATAATTATTGTTACAAAGCGCCCGTAAAACGATGAATTTTTGGAAAAATTCTATTTTGGCCGAATTTTTGATTGATACGTTTCCAGGCCTTGATTCTAAGTAAGAATCAAAAATTTCAGACGGTTCGGAGCCATAAGCTACAAGTTATGACCGACAAAAACGTCTGACCCCAAGTGCTTAAAAGACCCAACCCAAGTGTTAAAACAATGATTAACAAAAAAAATCTCTGTAGATTATTTGATTGATTCGTGTAAAGATCATGATTCTTAGTAAGAATCCAAAGATTCACAAAGTTTTGAACCATAGGGCCAAAGTTTTGAACAAACACAATTATTGTTACAAGCGCCCGAAAAACAATGAATTTTTGCAAAAATTCTACCTTTAGCCGATTTTTCTATTGATACGAGTCCAGGCCACGATTCTTAGTAAGAATCCAAAATTTCAGGCGTTTTGGAGACATAATGCTAAAGTTATGACCGACCCAACTGTTCAAACATCGTACCCCAAGTGCTTAAACGACCTAACCCAAGTGTTAAAACGATGATTAAAAAAATAAAAAATTTCTTTGCAAATTTTTGATTGATTCGTGAATAGACCATGATTGACATGAATCCAAAATTTCACACGGTTCGGAACCATAGGGCAAAATTTATGAACGACCATAATTATTGTTACAAAGTGCCCGTAAAACGATGAATTTTTGGAAAAATTCTATTTTGGCCGAATTTTTGATTGATACGTGTCCAGGCTTTGATTCTTAGTAAGAATCCAAAATTTCAGACGGTTCGGAGCCATAAACCATATGTTATGACCGCCAACAAGAATTCAAACGTCTGACCCCAAGTGCTTAAAAGATCTAACCAAAGTGTTAAAACAATGATTTAAAAAAAAAAATCTCTGTAGATCGTTTGATTGATTTGTGTACAGACCATGATTCTTAGTAACAATCCAAAATTTCGCACGCTTCGAAACCATAGGGCCAAAGTTATTAACGACCCCAAGTGCCTAAAAGACCTAATCCAAGTGTAAAAACAATGATTAAAAAAAAAATCTCTGTAGATTGTTTAATTGATTCGTGTACCCATGATTCTTAGTAAGAATCCAAAATTTCAGACGGTTGAAGACATAAAGTTTATGTTTTGACCGACCCCAAGAGTTCAAACGTCTGACCCCTAGTGATTAAACGACCGAACCCAAGTGTTAAAACGATAGTTTAAAAAAAAATCTTTGTTGATTTTTTGATTGATTCGTAATTAGGCCATGATTATTAGTTAGAATCAAAATTGCACATGTTTCGGAATCATAGGGCCGAAGTTATGAACAAACACAATAAATGTTACAAAGCGCCCGAAAAACGATGGATTTTTGCAAAAATTCTACTTTTAGAAAATTTTTCTATTGATACGAGTCCAGGCCACGATTCTTAGTAAGAATCCAAAATTTCAGACTGTTCGGAGCCATAATCCAAAAGTTATGACCGACACCAAGAGTTCAAACGTCCGACCCCAAGTGCTTAAAAGACCTAACCCAAGTGTTAAAACAATGATTTTAAAAAAAATCTCTGTAGATTGTTTGATTGATTCGTGTACAGAGCATGATTCTTAGTAACAATCCAAAATTTCACACGGTTCGGAACCATCGGGCCAAAATCATTAACGGCACCAAGTGCTTATAAGACCTAACCCAAGTATTAAAACAATGATTTAAAAAAAAAAATTCTCTGTAGATTGTTTGATTGATTTGTGTACAGACCATGATTCTTAGTAAGAATCTAAAATTTCACACAGTTTTGAACCATAGGGCCAAAGTTTTGAACAAACACAAATATTGTTACAAAGCGCCCGAAAAACGATGAATTTTTGCAAAAATTCTACTTTTAGCCGATTTATCTATTGATACGTGTCCAGACCACGATTCTTAGTAAGATTCCAAAATTTCAGACGGTTAGGAGCCATAAGACAAAAGTTAACCGACCGTTATTTATTTATTTATTGTTAATAAATAAATAAATAAATAAATAATTTATTTATTTATTTATTTTTCATGTTCTCCGTAAAACGGTTATTCACCAATACATTATGGAGAAGATTACAAATTAGACAAAAAGTATAGCAAAACACATAAAAAGGTCAGTTTCGCTACTTTGTGACATACGTCAAAAGATAATAATTGTTAAACTGCCTGTAGGTTACATTAAAAATGTCAATGGTCAATGCAGACTCGTTGAGCAGTTCAGTCGCTCTGTTGACTGGCGCGTTCTGATAGGCAGAAGTCCTCGCTTTTGGAGCATAAAAAAGAGTATGGGACCTTCCACGAGTATACTTGTCTGGGACATACAAGTTAATTTCTTTCAAAATAGGTGGATTATGTATAGTTCCAGAGATTATCTTAAAAAAATGTTTTCCTAAAAATATTTTTCGGCGGGCTTCTAATGTATTAAGATCGAGCATTCCTGCTAAGAATAAGGATGGATACAGGAAAGGGTAGTACATATATTCCCTCATATATAGGTAACGCATGAATCTCTTTTGTACTTTTTCTATTTCGAGAATATGGTTTTGCTCAGAAGGGGCCCAAATAATGGAGCTATATTCCAAGATACTGCGAACAAGTGCTTCATACGTTCTTCGGATTGCGATTCCGTTGGTAAATGATCCTGAATTACGAAGAACAAATCCAAGCATTTTGTTGGCACGGGAGACAATATCAGATATATGGGATTTGAAAGAGAGATTTGCATAAAAAATTACCCCAAGGTCTCGAATCTCATTTTTACGTAGTAATTTATGTTTATAAATGTGGTAGGGGAACAAGAATGTATCTTTGGATCTTGTAAATGTAACGACACTGCATTTCTGAATGCTGAAGGGTAAGTTGTTCAGTTCCGACCATTTGACAAGAGAATCAAGATCGTTCTGCAGAAGAATGGAATCGATGTAACTTTTGATTGCTTTGAAAAGTTTTATATCGTCAGCAAAAAGGAGATATTTTGAGTGGTTTATGGTGTTGCCAATGTCATTGATGAATAAGAGAAAGAGAAGGGGTCTTAGATTTGATCCCTGGGGAATCCCGGAGTTAGTTTTGTATTCGTGAGAGAGATGGTGTCCGTAACTGACATACTGACGACGATTGCATAAGTAGCTAGCAACAAAAGAGAGGAAATTCTGAGAGAATCCGATGTTACTTATTTTTTTAATAAAATATCATGGTCGACTTTATCAAATGCTTTCTCGAAGTCTGTATAAATCACATCAACATGTACAAAATTTTCGAATGAATTATTAATATAGGTGGTGAGATTCATAAGATTCGTTGAAGGTGACAGTGTGGGACGAAATCCGTGCTGATTTTCGGTGAGTGTGTGTGCCGTGCCAGCTGGACGATAATAATATCGCCCCCGCCTAGAAAGTTCTCGAGACAGCACCGTACAATATCTGTACGGCGCCGAATATTCTCGTCAACTGCCGAAGTGGCTCGTATTACCTACCGCGAGGTAGTTACTCTACCGCGGCTATATAAGCAGCCGATCGCTCGCCCGCTGCAGTTCAGTCTCACATTAATCGTCGGTCAACATGTAATAAGTGCTCCTGCATGGTATCGCTACGCTCCACGGCAGCTTCCTCGAGGTCCATCACCACGTCTCAGCTACAAGGCCCATCGTGTCTTCAGCTCCTGAGTTCAGCTATATCCCGCGACTTAGAAGGCTTGCGTCACCTTCAGTCCAGGGATCAGCTCACCACTTCATGGCACCCCGAAGCCCACCATGCTTCGCTGACATGGAAACACGCTCCGCCTCGCCAGGACTACCTGCTGGTGGCTCAGCACACCGAGCCACTCACCGTTTATCTCCGCGACACAAAGCGTCGAGCAATGGCCTGGAAGATAGGTCATCTCCACCGCCATGGTGTCGAGCAACTCGCTGACCTTCACCGCACATCTCCACCACCTCCGTACGCCTGCAGCATTATTTACGGCACCCTGCATACATCATGTTACCGCTTTACCGACCTCCGCTACGTAGCCCAATAAACGACTGGCTCACACATCGACTGCACGCATTTCATTTCTGTCTCCCGCTCCCACATATTCAATACATCTATGTGCGAATACATATTGCCCAAGTGTTGAATTCTGTGTAGTTGTATATTGAATTGTGCCCTGGTCGCAGTATTACCACAGTAAAATGGTAGTACTGACCTTGTGTTTCTCGCCAGCACATTAAAATTTATGAGTGCCAAGAATTCAGGGCTGTCAATTGTATTATGTAAGATTTTAAATTAAAAAAACTAGGTCAAAAACATTTACTATTTCCCATCAATATTATACAATGCAAGATACGACATATATCCCATTGCAATGCTTTTTTAATATAAAAATACACTTGTAGTTTTTCACGTTAGCGATAGAAATGTTTCGAAAAAACCAACAAAACGCTGCTGCTCTGCTCTGAAGTATTCTATGCAAATATAAATTAAAATATTCTTGCTTATTTGTGTATTTATATAGTATAGATAACTGAGATTTCTACGTGTTGCTTACTAAGCATAGGAAATGTTTGAAACTTGCAAAATACCTTCATTCCACCTTCGCGAAGGTTTCTCAATTATTACAACCACATGACATTACATCTGAAAAGTTTTTAAATATTTACAAATACTGTTGTGAAATTTTCAAAAAAGTAACGATTTGAGAATGACCTTTTGCAAAACAATGATTGTTCAATTAAAAATCTATTTTCCAAACTCTGTAAGTTAATGAATTTATTTGAAGCACTCACCTAATACTTTGAATGAATCAAGAATTATAGATACCTATTTTAAATGGGTACCTTTGTTAGGTACCAAATTTGATGGATCGATTTTCGAAAAAACTCTTTAGGTAAATGATTTTTTACCAACAGTTTGTTTTCGATGTATGTACATATGCATGGCAGAATGTATGTACATATGCATGGCAGAATTGGATTGAATTAAATTTTTATTAATCGCTATTTTTCGTTTCATCAAGTTTCAATTCACAGCGTTGCTAAAGAACTTGTCACTACAAAAACACTTTCTTTGTTTTATTGGCATTGCAACACGTGTCAGGTACTCGCTAGTCTGATATATGACTCCAGTTACTAATATCTACAGCCTGTATGTCGGACGAATATCTGCAGCTCATATGTTGAACTAATATCTACGAACTTCAGAGTGTTGACTAATATCTACAGAGCGTAGGTTGAACTAATATCTACAGAGCGTAGGTTGGACTAATTAGCTAAATGTGTCCAATAGTCCGATATCAGGGATTTTTACATACATACTTACATAAATTAAGTTTTTTAAACTGCATACGCAATATTACGTTATTCCAATATGCTATACATAATTGCAAATCCAACCTCTGCCAGTACTGTAGATATTCGTCAACACTTTGGTTATCATAGATATTAGTTAACAGTTTGAGCTGTAGATATTCGTCAACACTTTGATTCTCATAGATATTAGTAGACGCCTCCTGATATATCACCACAATAGAACGCGTTATAAAAATGTACTCTTTGGTTTTTACGTTAGCCTGTGTACCTATTCTGTAATATATTATATGAATATGTTTTTAAGTTTTTCTTATCAAATTAATAATGTATTTTGTTATTGGCTCTTAAAGCAGCAAGTACCTAATTATTCTTAATATGTTTTAATACAAGTATACCAATATTTACTGATCTCTTATTTATTTGGTTCCAAGAACATATGTTTTGCATTGTGCCAGTGTTTTCATTAGCTACGGTTGTGTTAATTGTTACATCCATAATCATACATTATTTTGCTTTGGGTAAGTTGTGAATTCAAAACTATATTAATTCAATCAAATATCTTGTCTGCAAATCTATCTATCTATTGAATGTATTTCTAAGATTTAAAATCCATTTTATATAATTTATACACCTTTTAGTGTATTTTAACAAATTCATGTTTATCTTATATATAAAAATGAATCGCTAAATGTGTTGCTTAGCGCAAATCTCGAGATCAGCTGAACCGATTTCGTTAATTATTTTTTTAGAATATTCCTTGAAGTACGAGGATGGTTCTTAACGAGAGAAAAATTAAGAAAATTGTGCAAAAAATTAGATAATTTCAGAAAACCTATTACTAACCTGAACGACTATCGCACGTTTGAGAGTTCGCGTGTTTGAGAATGACATTTTGCAAAACAATGATTGTTATATAAGGGTTCTATGGTACCAAATTTAATATACATGAAAAATGGAAATTTGAATAAAAATTGTGAAAGGTGGCACGCGGGCTGGTTAAAAAATGATTGTACTGGGATTGAATATATGGAACGCGGGCGGAGGGTTGGCGGGACGAGGGAGCGGGAAAGGGAAGAGGGAAGGCGGGGAAGGTGGAAGGGGAACGCGGGAAGGGGGAGGGGGACCTGGGAGGGGAACTCGGGAGGGGAGTTCGCGGGACGGGGAAGGGGGGGGGGGAGTGGAGTGAGCAGAAGGAATGTGGAGGTGACGCAGTGGGAACGCGAGGGGGGAAGAGGACACAGGAGAAGAATGGGAGGTGGAAGGGGAAGGGGACGAATTGGAAAGGACACTCAGGGAGAAACAATTTCTTTATTAAATGGCACAGCAACGCATGCCGGGACCAGCTAGTTGTTAATAAATAATACCGGTCTGAGCACTGTACCCTGTGGTACGCCATAGTTCAATTTTTTTCACAGCATTGTAAAGATTTTTTCCCCCTAGTATTGTGGAATGTCTACGCAACTTTAAGCACTTTTTCGATGAATTGTTATATTTTTCAACACATCTCGCACATTTATCACAAAGTAACTGAAGCGGTACAGTATGTATACATTTTTGCGGCAAATTCAAAGTAAAAAAACATTAATTGAACAAAAATGCCGAACGTATAAAAGGTAAAACTCAGGAATAGGTAACCAACAAATACATGTTTTATTATAAAACCCAACAATTACATGTTTAATTAAATGCAAATAAAAAAAACAGAGGTACCTATTCAATTTATGTAACGTATTTATTAATAATGTTATGTTGTTTAAAAGAAATGTTTTTAGTGGTGATATAATTTGAGAATATCGTTAAAATAACTAACTAACTAACCATCACGCCGTTTCCCCGCAGGGTAGGCAGAGAGGACGAACCGCCAAACAACTCGGTCTTGGCACGCACTCTTTGCCTCACTCACATTCATACATCGTCTCATACACACTCTTCTATTATTCTGACTTTTGACATGGCCCGACTCAAATATCTGATTCACTTGATCGTGTCATGTCTTCCTCGGGCGTCCCCCACTTCTTCTTCCATTCACAATAGCGTCATATATTCTTCTCACACTATTTTCTTTTTTCATTTGCTCTACATGCCTAAACCATCTGAGGGTGTCTTTCTTAATCTTACTCAGTATGCTTACATAATGAATTAGATTAAGAAAGGGAGTTAATTATGAGTATATAGTTTAATAGTTGAATGTTACATTGGAGGTTGTTATGTATTTTAATGGCCTAGTAGTAGGTCCATGTAGTAGGACAATTTAGTAGGGTCCTTTTTTAACGGTTTTTCGATGCGGGAACGGCTGTGCGGTCTCTTTCAAACAAAACTTTTGACAAAACAATTTTTTTTTAAAGACAAAATTCGTGTTAAAACTGAATAATTAGGTAGCACGGCTGTATGGTAGGTGCTCTATTTATTTATTTTTCAAACTATTAAATATAGCTTTTGCCCCTGGGTTCGCTCGCATAGTATTAGGAGGGTTCCCACTCCGCCTCCTCCACCTTCACTGTCCTTACTCCACTCCCCCCCTATCCCTTCCCATCCACCACCACCTCCCACCCTCCGCCACTCTACCCCTCCCCCTCTATCTTCCTCACCACCCCTCCATACCCGTTACATTCATTTTTCAAACAGCTCGCGTGCCACATATTAAAGCGTAACAATCAAACACACACAGTGTCACATTTATAATGTTTATTAGTATATATTGGTATAATTTTAACTATCGAATAGTAACCTAAAGAAATAACAAAATGACAGCCCACGTGAAATAATTATTTATAGTTACCAAGCAACGCTTTGCTTTTCGTCTGGACAATAAACGTATAATAAATAATTTCATAACGCCAGAGCTTATTCGTGACGCCAGAGCTTACCAATATGTACCTACAGCCTTATTACTCGCAAATGATGTAGCTTCTATTAGTGAAAGAATTTTTGAAGTCCCTCAGTATTTTTTGCATGACAGAGTAACAAACATATGTTTATTCACCGATACACCCATACAATCTTTCGCCTTTATAATATTAGTAGGAAAATAGAATATGCCATTAGAGAATCGATTTTTCACGATTTTAGAGAGAATCTTTGGCATTTAGTTGGGAGTTAATAAAAAATAAAACTATTTTATCCCTTGAAACGGAGGCCGTAGTGTGCCCGGGAATGAGCGACATAGTTGCGCTGACGTACACTACAGTAGAACAGAGTATTGTATTGTGTTATTGTCGCTTGTTGTTTGGTGAACCTTGAAATATTATTTTAAGTATATCGTGAAGTGCATCGAAAAATAATTAATATCATTTTTACAGATAAAAGCAATCTAACATGAAGCCATTTGTATCAATATTGGTTGTTGGCCTTTTCTGCAATGTTGTTTCGGCCAATAAAGTGAGTGTAGAAAATGAAAAGGAATGCGATACTTCTGGCGGTGGTAAGTTCAAAAACACATTTATTTTAAACAAAGATAAATAAGTCCATATTGAATTAACTGCTACTACCATTACTCATACTGTAGTGGAACATGTTGCTTGTGTTATGAGGGTGGAGATTGATTTATTTATTGATTATTTCTACCGATGTAACATATTTCTGAGAAAATCTGGAGTTTACCAATTGAATTGTAATGACTGCAATCATTTTTACGTAGGTAAAACTTGCAGAAATTTTGAAACGAGGATTAACTCCTTGAGGTACGAACTTTTTTTTCTTATTTTTTACCTTTTTTTTTAATCAATTGATGTAACTTATAATAACGAGGAAAAAATATTTAAAAAAAAATTGGACTGAAGGCTTTTCAGGAATGAGGTGGTCAAAATTTTATACCACAGTACACATGGGAAAAAAATATTAGGTTCAAATCAAAAGTTTATTAGAAATAAAAAAAGGCCATTTTATATGACTAATTGTGGAAATTTTCAAAACAGTTTTTATCTTTTTTTACACAAAGGGGTACTTTGCAAACACAACATATCCAGTTGGAACGTATGGGCCTGTCTTTTGTACTACAATTCGCACAACGACGTGAAGTAGTATGTTCTGGCCGGTGGGCGCTATTTTTCAGACGTATTTCAGGGTCCACGTAAGGCTTATGTCTCTTAATTTCCACCACCTCCGATGTGGACCCACGCTTTTTGGTGCATTTCAGCTCCTCTTCAGCCAAAAGTCCTCTGTAAACTTGCCTCCTGAAATCTTTGAGCCTCAATGGATTGTCTTTGTCAGCCTTACCCAACTTGCAGAGCTCTGTGTAAACAATGTAAGAATTTACAATTGTTGCATCTAAAAAGTGGAAAAATAAACGATGCCACCATTTTTTAGACTTTCTGTTTATCGAGTAAACCGCCTTCTTTTGATCAAACTTGTCCACATAATTCATGCAGTTGTTATAATTATTTAGAGCCAACGGACATGGCACCCTTGTGATCTCACCAGTTTTCTCTTTACGGTTGACATGCATGGCATCCTTTGGGTTGTGAAAGTTTGAAAGGAGGTGTACAGCTCTTCTATCTCTCCATTTTATCATGGAAATTCCTGTATCACTCACGTACCAGTCATATTCACCTCTTTTTAGGTTTTTATCATCCTTCATCTTAGGCAAATATTTTCTGGTTGATTGGACAGTTCCACATGAGCGAATATTCATATCTTTCAGCTGTTTTTGTAGGGGGTAGCAATTAAAATAATTATCAAAGTAAACTGTGTAGTTACGACCTTGAATAGATTGACAAAAATTTAAGACAACTCTTGGCCCTAAGTTAGACTCAGCGTAGTCACCCATTTTTCCTGTGTATATTTCAAATTTTAAGTTGTATCCATTTTCTGCACACATCATCCAGATCTTATAGCCTCTTTTAATGGGTTTTTTGGGCATGTATTGCTTCAATGTGCTGCGGCCTTTAAATTTGACCATGCTCTCGTCAATTGCCAAAGTAGGTGATGGCTTGTAATTTCGATCAAAGGTGTCTGACAAGCAGTTCAACAAAGGCCTTATTTTATATAATTTATCGAAATTAAGTTGACCTCTAGCAGGCATCAATGAATTGTCGTTGAGATGAAGGTTTGACAATAGCCAGCTAAACCTATGGACTGTCATAAATCTTGAAATATAGGGGTCGTGTAAATCAGGGGACGATGACCAATAGTCTCTATAACTGGGGGATTTTTTAATTCCCATTACTAAATTTAGTGCAATGATTTTTTTAATTTCCTGAACGGTTGTGGGTTGGTGATTTTTCCCGACTTGTTGTGCGTATAGATTGGTCTGGAAGCAGATATTTTCAATCAAACTAGGAGTCCAAAATTTCAGAAAAATTTCCAAAGGTGTGGGATTTTCCATCGTAAGAAAGTCATTATGTAGTCCTGTTTCTTCACGGAATTCACCAGGGAGGGCGGTATTGAACGTACGGCTCCATTTAGGCACGACTATAATCGCAGGTATGACAGGTGTAGATGCAGTTGTGCCTGGAACAGCAGCGGTGGATGACAAAACGGACATTGAGATATTAGGACTATACTGGGCAGATGGAGAAGACGATACTGGTCGGTTACGCGTACGCGAAAGATGAACATCAAAAGTAGATGGTGATTGTGAACCAGAAGGGCTGGATGAGCCTGCTATAGGGTGATCGAGTGTGGTAGATGAAGAAGACGCCGGGATTTGATTCCTCACACAAGATAGAGGCAGTTCATCATCATCATCGTCCGAAGAGGCGCTAACTGTGACATTTGCTAGATGCTCCTCCTGTAGATCCTCTTCCTTATTGTCTGAGCACCCATAACAACTGTCATCATCAGAAGGTATCTCTTCTAAAAGTATTCCTGCGATTTCTTCTTGGCGAAGACCTTTCTTCGGCATGGTGTATCTGTAAAATTATAAAATCAGAATAACCATGTTGTAAGACTAAAAAAATTACCTCAAGTACGGTGGTCGAAAAGCAAAACCACCAAAAAATTTCGATTTTACAAAAAAATACTATATTTATAGACATTTATTATTGATAATTCAACAAATGAAATACAAGGGCACTAGAATTCATAAGAAATGGACAAAAATTCGAAATACATACCGTTATATTTCACTTTAAAGTCGGAGATCACAAAAAACCACAATTCGCTGGCAATTGTCAAACACATAACCAAACCGTGCAAAGCCACCTATTATCGCTATTGGAAACTAAATAGTAGAGAATCTATGTCTCACATGGCATTTAAAAAACTTGTCAATAGATGGCCGTTTTAGCATAATTATTTATTTTCAAGGTGGCCGAATTTTGAAACCACAGTACTTCAAAGAGTTAAAAGACCTAACCCAAGTGTTAAAACAATGATTTTAAAAAAAAATCTCTGTAGATTGTTTGATTGATTCGTGTAAAGATCATGATTCTTAGTAAGAATACAAAATTTCACAAAGTTTGATACCATAGGGCCAAAGTTTTGAACAAACACAATAATTGTTACAAGTGCCCGAAAAACGATGAAATTTTCCAAAAATTCTACTTTTAGCCGATTTTTCTATTGATACGAGTCCAGGCCACGATTCTTAGTAAGAATCCAAAATTTCAGACGGTTCGGAGCCATAAGCCAAAAGTTATGACCGACACCAAGAGTTCAAACGTCCGACCCCAAGTGCTTAAAAGACCTAACCCAAGTGTTAAAACAATGATTTTAAAAAAAAATCTCTGTAGATTGTTTGATTGATTCGTGTAAAGATCATGATTCTTAGTAAGAATACAAAATTTCACAAAGTTTGATACCATAGGGCCAAAGATTTGAACAAACACAATTATTGTTACAAGTGCCCGAAAAACGATGAAATTTTCCAAAAATTCTACTTTTAGCCGATTTTTCTATTGATACGAGTCCAGGCCACGATTCTTAGTAAGAATCCAAAATTTCAGACGGTTCGGAGCCATAAACCAAAAGTTATGACCTACCCCAAGAGATCAAACGTCCGACCCCAAGTGCTTAAAAGAGCTAACCCAAGTGTTAAAACCATGAATTTAAAAAAAATCATAAACCATAGGGCCAAAGTTATTAACGACCACAATTATTTTTACAAAGCGCCCGTAAAACGATGAATTTTTGCAAAAATTCTATTTTGGCCGTTTTTTTTATTGCTACGTGTACACGCGTTGATTCGAACGACCGACCCCTAGTGCTTAAACTACCAACCCCAAGAGTTCAAACGTCCGACCCCAAGTGCTTAAAAGACCTAACCCAAGTGTTAAAACAATGATTTTATAAAAAAATCTCTGTAGATTGTTTGATTGATTCGTGTAAAGATCACGATTCTTTGTAAGAATCCAAAATTTCACAAAGTTTGGTACCATAGGGCCAAAGTTTTGAATAAACACAATTATTGATACAAGTGCCCGAAAAACGATGAAATTTTGCAAAAATTCTACTTTTAGCCGATTTTTCTATTGAAACGAGTCCAGGCCACGATTCTTAGTAAGAATCCAAAATTTCAGACGGTTCGGAGCCATAAGCCAAAAGTTATGACCGACACCAAGAGTTCAAACGTCCGACCCCAAGTGCTTAAAAGACCTAACCCAAGTGTTAAAACAATGATTTAAAAAAAAAATCTCTGTAGATTGTTTGATTGATTCGTGTAAAGATCATGATTCTTAGTAAGAATCCAAAATTTCACAAAGTTTGGTACCATAGGGCCAAAGTTTTGAACAAACACAAATATTGTTACAAGTGCCCGAAAAACGATGAAATTTTGCAAAAATTCTACTTTTAGCCGATTTTTCTATTGATACGAGTCCAGGCCACGATTCTTAGTAAGAATCCAAAATTTCAGACGGTTTGGAGCCATAAACCAAAAGTTATGACCGACACCAAGAGTTCAAACGTCCGACCTCCAGTGCTTAAAAGACCTAACCGAAGTAATAAATCAATGATTTAAAAAAAAATCTCTGTAGATTGTCTGATTGATTCGTGTACAGAGCATGATTCTTAGTAACAAACCAAAATTTTACACGGTTCGAAACCATAGGGCCATCGTTATTAACGACCCAAAGTGCTTAAAAGACCAAACCCAAGTGTAAAAACAATTATTTAAAAAAAAATCTCTGTAGATTGTTTAATTGATTCGTGTACAGACTATGATTCTTAGTAAGAATCCAAAATTTCGGACGGTTGGAGACATAAAGTTTAAGTTTGACCGACCCCAAGAGTTCAAACGTCCGACCCCTAGTGCTTAAACGACCGAACCCAAGTGTTAAAACGATAGTTTAAAAAAAAATCTTTGTTGATTTTTTGATTGATTCGTAATTAGGCCATGATTATTAGTAAAATTCAAAATTGCACACGTTTCGGAATCATAGGGCCGAAGTTATGAACAAACACAATAAATGTTACAAAGCGCCCTAAAAACGATGAATTTTGCAAAAATTCTACTTTTAGCCGATTTTTCTATTGATACGAGTCCAGGCCACGATTCTTAGTAAGAATCCAAAATTTCAGACGGTTCGGAGCCATAAGACAAAAGTTATGACCTACCCCAAGAGATCAAACGTCCGACCCCAAGTGCTTAAAAGAGCTAACCCAAGTGTTAAACCATGAATTTAAAAAAAAATCATAAACCATAGGGCCAAAGTTATAAACGACCACAATTATTTTTACAAAGTGCCCGTAAAACGATGAATTTTTGCAAAAGTTCTATTTTGGCCGTTTTTTTTATTGATACGTGTCCACGCCTTGATTCGAACGTCCGACCCCTAGTGCTTAAACTACCAACCCCAAGAGTTCAAACGTCCGACCCCAAGTGCTTAAAAGACCTAACCCAAGTGTTAAAACAAGGATTTTATAAAAAAATCTCTGTAGATTGTTTGATTGATTCGTGTAAAGATCACGATTCTTAGTAAGAATCCAAAATTTCACAAAGTTTGGTACCATAGGGCCAAAGTTTTGAACAAACACAATTATTGTTACAATTGCCCGAAAAACGATGAAATTTTGCAAAAATTCTACTTTTAGCCGATTTTTCTATTGATACGAGTCCAGGCCACGATTCTTAGTAAGAATCCAAAATTTCAGACGGTTCGGAGCCATAAACCAAAAGTTATGACTGACACCAAGAGTTCAAACGTCCGACCCCAAGTGCTTAAAAGACCTAACCGAAGTGTTAAATCAATGATTTTAAAAAAAATCTCTGTAGATTGTCTGATTGATTCGTGTACAGAGCATGATTCTTAGTAACAATCCAAAATTACACACGGTTCGAAACCATAGCGCCAACGTTATAACGAACCCAAGTGCTTAAAAGACCTAACCCAAGTGTAAAAACAATTATTTAAAAAAAAAAATCTCTGTAGATTGTTTAATTGATTCGTGAACAGACTGTGATTCTTAGTAAGAATCAAAAATTTCAGACGTTTGGAGACATAAAGTTTAAGTTTTGACGAACCCCAAGAGTTCAAACGTCCGACCCCTAGTGCTTAAACTACCGAACGCAAGTGTTAAAACGATAGTATAAAAGAAAATCTTTGTTGATTTTTTGATTGATTCGTAATAAGGCCATGATTATTAGTAAGAATCAAAATTGCACACGTTTCGGAATCATAGGGCCGAAGTTTTGAACAAACACAATTATTGTTACAAGTGCCCGAAAAACGATGAAATTTTGCAAAAATTCTACTTTTAGCCGATTTTTCTATTGATACGAATCCAGGCCACGATTCTTAGTAAGAATCCAAAATTTCAGACGGTTCGGAGCCATAAGCCAAAGTTATGACCGACACCAAGAGTTCAAACATCCGACCCCAAGTGCTTAAAAGACCTAACCGAAGTGTTAATAAATGATTTAAAAAAAAATCTCTGTAGCTTGTCTGATTGATTCGTGTACAGAGCATGATTCTTAGTAACAATCCAAAATTTCACACGGTTCGAAACCATAGGGCCTACGTTATTAACGACCCCAAGTGCTTAAAAGACCAAACCCAAGTGTAAAAACAATTATTTAAAGAAAAAAATCTCTGTAGATTGTTTAATTGATTCGTGTACAGACTATGATTCTTAGTAAGAATCCAAAATTTCGGACGGTTGGAGACATAAAGTTTAACTTTGACCGACCCCAAGAGTTCAAACGTCCGACCCCTAGTGCTTAAACGACCGAACCCAAGTGTTAAAACGATATTTTAAAAAAAAATCTTTGTTGATTTTTTGATTGATTCGTAATTAGGCCATGATTATTATTAAGAATCAAAATTGCACACGTTTCCGAATCATAGGGCTGAAGTTATGAACAAACACAATAAATGTTACAAAACGCCCGAAAAACGATGAATTTTTGCAAAAATTCTACTTTTAGCCAATTTTTAATTGATACTAGTCCAGGCCACGATTCTTAGTAAGAATCCAAAATTTCAGACTGTTCGGAGCCATAAGCCAAAAGTTATGACCGACACCAAGAGTTCAAACGTCCGACCCCAAGTGCTTAAAAGACCTAACCAAAGTGTGAAAACAATGATTTAAAAAAAAAAATCCCTGTAGATTGTTTGATTGATTCGTGTAAAGATCATGATTCTTAGTAAGAATACAAAATTTCACAAAGTTTGATACCATAGGGCCAAAGTTTTGAACAAACACAATTATTGTTACAAGTGCCCGAAAAATGATGAAATTTTCCAAAAATTCTACTTTTAGCCGATTTTTCTATTGATTCGAGTCCAGGCCATGATTCTTAGTAAGAATCTAAAATTTCAGACGGTTCGGAGCCATAAGACAAAAGTTATGACCTACCCCAAGAAATCAAACGTGCGACCCCAAGTGCTTAAAAGAGCTAACCCAAGTGTTAAAACCATGAATTAAAAAAAAAATTATAAACCATAGGGCCAAAGTTATTAACGACCACAATTATTTTTACAAAGCGCCCGTAAAACGATGAATTTTTGCAAAAATTCTATTTTGGCCGTTTTTTTATTGATACGTGTCCACGCCTTGATTCGAACGTCTGACCCCTAGTGCTTAAACTACCAACCCCAAGAGTTCAAACGTCCGACCCCAAGTGTTTAAAAGACCTAAGCCAAGTGTTAAAACAATGATTTTATAAAAAAATCTCTGTAGATTGTTTGATTGATTCGTGTAAAGATCACGATTCTTAGTAAGAATCCAAAATTTATCAAAGTTTGGTACCATAGTGCCAAAGTTTTGAACAAACACAATTATTGTTACAAGTGCCCGAAAAACGATGAAATTTTGCAAAAATTCTACTTTTAGCCGATTTTTCTATTGATACGAGTCCAGGCCACGATTCTTAGTAAGAATCCAAAATTTCAGACGGTTCGGAGCCATAAGCAAAAAGTTATGACCGACACCAAGAGTTCAAACGTCCGACCCCAAGTGCTTAAAAGACCTAACCCAAGTGTTAAAACAATGATTTTAAAAAAAAATCTCTGTAGATTGTTTGATTGATTCGTGTAAAGATCATGATTCTTAGTAAGAATCCAAAATTTCACAAAGTTTGGTACCATAGGGCCAAAGTTTTGAACAAACACAAATATTGTTACAAGTGCCCGAAAAACGATGAAATGTTGCAAAAATTCTACTTTTAGCCGATTTTTCTATTGATACGAGTCCAGGCCACGATTCTTAGTAAGAATCCAAAATTTCAGACGGTTCGGAGCCATAAACCAAAAGTTATGACCGACACCAAGAGTTCAAACGTCCGACCTCAAGTGCTTAAAAGACCTAACCGAAGTGTTAAATCAATGATTTAAAAAAAAATCTCTGTAGATTGTCTGATTGATTCGTGTACAGAGCATGATTCTTAGTAACAATCCAAAATTTTACACGGTTCGAAACCATAGGGCCATCGTTATTAACGACCCAAAGTGCTTAAAAGACCAAACCCAAGTGTAAAAACAATTATTTAAAAAAAAATCTCTGTAGATTGTTTAATTGATTCGTGTACAGACTATGATTCTTAGTAAGAATCCAAAATTTCGGACGGTTGGAGACATAAAGTTTAAGTTTGACCGACCCCAAGAGTTCAAACGTCCGACCCCTAGTGCTTAAACGACCGAACCCAAGTGTTAAAACGATAGTTTAAAAAAAAATCTTTGTTGATTTTTTGATTGATTCGTAAATAGGCCATGATTATTAGTAAAATTCAAAATTGCACACGTTTCGGAATCATATGGCCGAAGTTATGAACAAACACAATAAATGTTACAAAGCGCCCGAAAAACGATGAATTTTTGCAAAAATTCTACTTTTAGCCAATTTTTCAATTGATACTAGTCCAGGCCACGATTCTTAGTAAGAATCCAAAATTTCAGACTGTTCGGAGCCATAAGCCAAAAGTTATGACCGACACCAAGAGTTCAAACGTTTGACCCCAAGTGCTTAAAAGACCTAACCCAAGTGTTAAAACAATGATTTAAAAAAAAAAATCTCTGTAGATTGTTTGATTGATTCGTGTAAAGATCATGATTCTTAGTAAGAATACAAAATTTCACAAAGTTTGATACCGAAGGGCCAAAGTTTTGAACAAACACAATTATTGTTACAAGTGCCCGAAAAACGATGAAATTTTCCAAAAATTCTACTTTTAGCCGATTTTTCTATTGATACGAGTCCAGGCCACGATTCTTAGTAAGAATCCAAAATTTCAGACGGTTCGGAGCCATAAACCAAAAGTTATGACCGACACCAAGAGTTCAAACGTCCGACCCCAAGTGCTTAAAATACCTGACCCAAGTGTTAAAACAATGATTTTTCAAGAAATCTCTGTAGATTGTCTGATTGATTCGTGTACAGAGCATGATTCTTAGTAACAATCCAAAATTTCACACGGTTCGAAACCATAGGGCCAAAGTTATTAACGACCCCAAGTGCTTAAAAGACCTAACCCAAGTGTAAAAACAATGATTTTAAAAAAAAAACTCTGTAGATTGTTTAATTGATTCGTTTACAGACCATGATTCTTAGAAAGAATCCAAAATTTAGACGGTTGGAGTAACAAAGTTTAAGTTTTGACTGACCCCAAGAGTTCAAACTTCCGACCCCTAGTGCTTAAACGACCGAACCCAAGTGTTAAAACGACAGTTTAAAAAAAAAATCTTTGTAGATTTTTTGATTGATTCGTGTACAGACCATGATTCATAGTAAGAATCCAAAATTTCACACAGTTCGGAACCATAGGGCCAAAGTTATGAACGAACATAATTATTGTTATAAAGCGCCCGTAAAAAGATGAATTTATGCAAAAATTCTATTTTTAGCCGAATTTTTTATTGATACAAGTCCAGGCCAGGATTCTTAGTAAGAATCCAAAATTTCAGACGGTTTACCGACATAAAGCTAATGTTTTGACCGACCCCAAGTGTTCAAACGTCCGGCCCCTAGTGCTAAAACGACCGAACCCAAGTGTTAAAACGACAGTTTTAAAAGAAATCTCTGTAGATTGTCGGATTGATTCGTGTACAGACCATGATTCTTAGTAAGAATCCAAAATTTCACACAGTTCGGAACCATAGGGCCAAAGTTATGAACGAACATAATTATTGTTACAAAGCGCCCGTAAAAAGATGAATTTATGCAAAAATTCTATTTTTAGCCGAATTTTTTATTGATACAAGTCCAGGCTACGATTCTTAGTAAGAATCCAAAATTTCAGACGGTTCGGAGCCATAAGCCAAAAGTTATGACCTAGACCAAGAGTTCAAACGTCCGACCCCAAGTGCTTTAAAGAGCTAACCCAAGTGTTAAAACAATGAATTTTAAAAAAAAAGCACAAACCATAGGGCCAAAGTTATTAACGACCACAATTATTTTTACAAAGCGCCCGTAAAACGATGAATTTTTGCAAAAATTCTATTTTGCCGTTTTTTTTATTGATACGTGTCCACGCCTTGATTCGAACGTCCGACCCCTAGTGCTTAAACTACCGACACCAAGAGTTCAAACGTCCGACCCCAAGTGCTTTAAAGACCTAACCCAAGTGTTAAAACAATGATTTTAAAAAAAAATCTCTGTAGATTGTTTGATTGATTCGTGTAAAGATCATGATTCTTAGTAAGAATCCAAAATTTCACAAAGTTTGGTACCATAGGGCCAAAGTTTTGAACAAACACAATTATTGTTACAAGTGCCCGAAAAACGATGAAATTTTGCAAAAATTCTACTTTTAGCCGATTTTTCTATTGATACGAGTCCAGGCCACGAACCTAGTAAGAATCCAAAATTTCAGACGGTTCGGAGCCATAAGCCAAAAGTTATGACCGACACCAAGAGTTCAAACGTCCGACCCCAAGTGCTTAAAAGACCTAACCCAAGTGTAAAAACAATTATTTAAAAAAAAAATCTCTGTAGATTGTTTAATTGATTCGTGTACAGACCATGATTCTTAGTAAGAATCCAAAATTTCAGACGGTTGGAGACATAAAGTTTAAGTTTTGACCGACCCCAAGAGTTCAAACGTCCGACCCCTAGTGCTTAAACGACTGAACCCAAGTGTTAAAACGACAGTTTTAAAAAAAGAAATTTTTGTAGATTTTTTGATTGATTCGTGTACAGACCATGATTCTTAGTAAGAATCCAAAATATCACACAGTTCGGAACCATAGGGCCAAAGTTATGAACGAACATAATTGTTGTTACAAAGCGCCCGTAAAAAGATGAATTTATGCAAAAATTCTATTTTTAGCCGAATTTTTTATTGATACGAGTCCAGGCTACGATTCTTAGTAAGAATCCAAAATTTCAGACGGTTCGGAGCCATAAGCCAAAAGTTATGACCGACACCAAGAGTTCAAACGTCCGACCCCAAGTGCTTTAAAGAGCAAACCCAAGTGTTAAAACAATGAATTTAAAAAAAAAGCGAAAACCGTAGGGCCAATGTTATTAACGACCACAATTATTTTTACAAAGCGCCCGTAAAACGATGATTTTTTGCAAAAATTCTATTTTGCCGTTTTTTTTATCGATACGTGTCCACGCCTTGATTCGAACGTCCGACCCCTAGTGCTTAAACTACCGACACCAAGAGTTCAAACGTCCGACCCCAAGTGCTTAAAAGACCTAACCCAAGTGTTAAAACAATGATTTTAAAAAAAAATCTCTGTAGATTGTTTGATTGATTCGTGTAAAGATCATGATTCTTAGTAAGAATCCAAAATTTCACAAAGTTTGGTACCATAGGGCCAAAGATTTGAACAAACACAATAATTGTTACAAGTGCCCGAAAAACGATGAAATTTTGCAAAAATTCTACTTTTAGCCGATTTTTCTATTGATACGAGTCCAGGCCACGAACCTAGTAAGAATACAAAATTTCAGACGGTTCGGAGCCATAAGCCAAAAGTTATGACCGACACCAAGAGTTCAAACGTCCGACCCCAAGTGCTTAAAAGACCTAACCGAAGTGTTAAAACAATGATTTATAAAAAAATCTCTGTAGATTGTCTGATTGATTCGTGTACAGAGCATGATTCTTAGTAACAATCCAAAATTTCACACGGTTCGAAACCATAGGGCCAACGTTATTAACGACCCCAAGTGCTTAAAAGACCTAACCCAAGTGTAAAAACAATTATTTAAAAAAAAAATCTCTGTAGATTGTTTAATTGATTCGTGTACAGACCATGATTCTTAGTAAGAATCCAAAATTTCAGACGGTTGGAGACATAAAGTTTAAGTTTTGACCGACCCCAAGAGTTCAAACGTCCGACCCCTAGTGCTAAAACGACCGAACCCAAGTTTTAAAACGACAGTTTTAAAAAAAGAAATTTTTGTAGATTTTTTGATTGATTCGTGTACAGACCATGATTCTTAGTAAGAATCCAAAATTTCACACAGTTCGGAACCATAGGGCCAAAGTTATGAACGAACATAATTGTTGTTACAAAGCGCCCGTAAAAAGATGAATTTATGCAAAAATTCTATTTTTAGCCGAATTTTTTATTGATACGAGTCCAGGCTACGATTCTTAGTAAGAATCCAAAATTTCAGACGGTTCGGAGCCATAAGCCAAAAGTTATGACCAACACCAAGAGTTCAAACGTCCGACCCCAAGTGCTTTAAAGAGCTAACCCAAGTGTTAAAACAATGAATTTAAAAAAAAAGCAAAAACCGTAGGGCCAAAGTTATTAACGACCACAATTATTTTTACAAAGCGCCCGTAAAACGATGAATTTTTGCAAAAATTCTATTTTGCCGTTTTTTTTATCGATACGTGTCCACGCCTTGATTCGAACGTCCGACCCCTAGTGCTTAAACTACCGACACCAAGAGTTCAAACGTCCGACCCCAAGTGCTTAAAAGACCTAACCCAAGTGTTAAAACAATGATTTTAAAAAAAAATCTCTGTAGATTGTTTGATTGATTCGTGTAAAGATCATGATTCTTAGTAAGAATCCAAAATTTCACAAAGTGTGGTACCATAGGGCCAAAGTTTTGAACAAACACAATTATTGTTACAAGTGCCCGAAAAACGATGAAATTTTGCAAAAATTCTACTTTTAGCCGATTTTTCTATTGATACGAGTCCAGGCCACGATTCTTAGTAAGAATCCAAAATTTCAGACGGTTCGGAGCCATAAGCCAAAAGTTATGACCGACACCAAGAGTTCAAACGTCCGACCCCAAGTGCTTAAAAGACCTAACCCAAGTGTTAAAACAATGATTTTAAAAAAAAATCTCTGTAGATTGTTTGATTGATTCGTGTAAAGATCATGATTCTTAGTAAGAATCCAAAATTTCACAAAGTTTGGTACCATAGGGCCAAAGTTTTGAACAAACACAAATATTGTTACAAGTGCCCGAAAAACGATGAAATTTTGCAAAAATTCTACTTTTAGCCGATTTTTCTATTGATACGAGTCCAGGCCACGATTCTTAGTAAGAATCCAAAATTTCAGACGGTTCGGAGCCATAAACCAAAAGTTATGACCGGCACCAAGAGTTCAAACGTCCGACCTCAAGTGCTTAAAAGACCTAACCGAAGTGTTAAATCAATGATTTAAAAAAAAATCTCTGTAGATTGTCTGATTGATTCGTGTACAGAGCATGATTCTTAGTAACAATCCAAAATTTTACACGGTTCGAAACCATAGGGCCAACGTTATTAACGACCCCAAGTGCTTAAAAGACCAAACCCAAGTGTAAAAACAATTATTTAAAAAAAAATCTCTGTAGATTGTTTAATTGATTCGTGTACAGACTATGATTCTTAGTAAGAATCCAAAATTTCGGACGGTTGGAGACATAAAGTTTAAGTTTGACCGACCCCAAGAGTTCAAACGTCCGACCCCTAGTGCTTAAACGACCGAACCCAAGTGTTAAAACGATAGTTTAAAAAAAAATCTTTGTTGATTTTTTGATTGATTCGTAAATAGGCCATGATTATTAGTAAAATTCAAAATTGCACACGTTTCGGAATCATATGGCCGAAGTTATGAACAAACACAATAAATGTTACAAAGCGCCCGAAAAACGATGAATTTTTGCAAAAATTCTACTTTTAGCCAATTTTTCAATTGATACTAGTCCAGGCCACGATTCTTAGTAAGAATCCAAAATTTCAGACTGTTCGGAGCCATAAGCCAAAAGTTATGACCGACACCAAGAGTTCAAACGTTTGACCCCAAGTGCTTAAAAGACCTAACCCAAGTGTTAAAACAATGATTTAAAAAAAAAAATCTCTGTAGATTGTTTGATTGATTCGTGTAAAGATCATGATTCTTAGTAAGAATACAAAATTTCACAAAGTTTGATACCGAAGGGCCAAAGTTTTGAACAAACACAATTATTGTTACAAGTGCCCGAAAAACGATGAAATTTTCCAAAAATTCTACTTTTAGCCGATTTTTCTATTGATACGAGTCCAGGCCAGGATTCTTAGTAAAGATCCAAATTTCAAACGGTTCAGAGCCATAAAACTTAAGTTATGACGGACCCCAAGAGTTCAAACGTCCGACCCCAAGTGCTTAAAATACCGAACCCAAGTGTGAAAACGATGATTTTTCAAGAAATCTCTGTAGATTGTCTGATTGATTCGTGTACAGAGCATGATTCTTAGTAACAATCCAAAATTTCACACGGTTCGAAACCATAGGGCCAAAGTTATTAACGACCCCAAGTGCTTAAAAGACCTAACCCAAGTGTAAAAACAATGATTTTTTAAAAAAAAACTCTGTAGATTGTTTAATTGATTCGTTTACAGACCATGATTCTTAGAAAGAATCCAAAATTTAGACGGTTGGAGTAACAAAGTTTAAGTTTTGACTGACCCCAAGAGTTCAAACGTCCGACCCCTAGTGCTTAAACGACCGAATCCAAGTGTTAAAACGACAGTTTAAAAAAAAATCTTTGTAGATTTTTTGATTGATTCGTGTACAGACCATGATTCATAGTAAGAATCCAAAATTTCACACAGTTCGGAACCATAGGGCCAAAGTTATGAACGAACATAATTATTGTTACAAAGCGCCCGTAAAAAGATGAATTTATGCAAAAATTCTATTTTTAGCCGAATTTTTTATTGATACAAGTCCAGGCCAGGATTCTTAGTAAGAATCCAAAATTTCAGACGGTTTACCGACATAAAGCTAATGTTTTGACCGACCCCAAGTGTTCAAACGTCCGACCCCTAGTGCTTAAACGACCGAACTCAAGTGTTAAAACCATAGTTTAAAAAAAAAAAATCTTTGAAGATTTTTTGATTGATTCGTGTAAAGACCATGAATCTTAGTAAAAAACCAAAATTTCAGACGGTTCGCAGCTATAAAGCAAAAGTTATGACCGACCCAATTGTTCAAACATCCGACCCCAAGTGCTTAAACGTCCTATCCCAAGTGTTAAAACGATGATTTAAAAATTAAAAAATTTCTTTGTAAATTTTTGATTGATTCGTGAATAGACCATGATTGACATGAATCCAAAATTTCACACGGTTCAGAACCATAGGGCCAAATTTATAAACGACCACAATTATTGTTACAACGCGCTCGTAAAACGATGAATTTTTGGAAAAATTCTATTTTGGCCGAATTTTTGATTGATAGGTGTCTAGGCCTTGATTCTTAATAAGAATCTAAAATTTCAGACGGTTCGGTGCCATAAGCCATAAGTTATGACCGAAACCAAGAATTCAAACGTCCGACCCCAAGTGCTTAAAAGACCTAACCCAAGTGTTCAAACAATTATTTTAAAAGAAATCTCTGTAGATTGTCGGATTGATTCGTGTACGGAGCATGATTCTTAGTAACAATCCAAAATTTCACACGGTTCGAAACCATAGGGCCAAAGTTATTAACGACCCCAAGTGCTTAAAAGACCTAACCCAAGTGTAAAAACAATGATTTAAAAAAAAATCTCTGTAGATTGTTTAATTGATTCGTGTACAGACCATGATTCTTAGTAAGAATCCTAAATTTCAGACGGTTGGAGACATAAAATTTAAGTTTTGACCGACCCCAAGAGTTCAAACGTCCGACCCCTAGTGCTAAAACGACCGAACCCAAGTGTTAAAACGACAGTTTTAAAAGAAATCTCTGTAGATTGTCGGATTGATTCGTGTACAGACCATGATTCTTAGTAAGAATCCAAAATTTCACACAGTTCGGAACCATAGGGCCAAAGTTATGAACGAACATAATTATTGTTACAAAGCGCCCGTAAAAAGATGAATTTATGCAAAAATTCTATTTTTAGCCGAATTTTTTATTGATACAAGTCCAGGCCAGGATTCTTAGTAAGAATCCAAAATTTCAGACGGTTTACCGACATAAAGCTAATGTTTTGACCGACCCCAAGTGTTCAAACGTCCGACCCCTAGTGCTTAAACGACCGAACTCAAGTGTTAAAACCATAGTTTAAAAAAAAAAAAATCTTTGAAGATTTTTTGATTGATTCGTGTAAAGACCATGAATCTTAGTAAAAAACCAAAATTTCAGACGGTTCGCAGCTATAAAGCAAAAGTTATGACCGACCCAATTGTTCAAACATCCGACCCCAAGTGCTTAAACGTCCTATCCCAAGTGTTAAAACGATGATTTAAAAAATTAAAAATTTCTTTGTAAATTTTTGATTGATTCGTGAATAGACCATGATTGACATGAATCCAAAATTTCACACGGTTCAGAACCATAGGGCCAAATTTATAAACGACCACAATTATTGTTACAACGCGCTCGTAAAACGATGAATTTTTGGAAAAATTCTATTTTGGCCGAATTTTTGATTGATAGGTGTCTAGGCCTTGATTCTTAATAAGAATCTAAAATTTCAGACGGTTCGGTGCCATAAGCCATAAGTTATGACCGAAACCAAGAATTCAAACGTCCGACCCCAAGTGCTTAAAAGACCTAACCCAAGTGTTCAAACAATTATTTTAAAAGAAATCTCTGTAGACTGTCGGATTGATTCGTGTACGGAGCATGATTCTTCGTAACAATCCAAAATTTCACACGGTTCGAAACCATAGGGCCAACGTTATTAACGACCCCAAGTGCTTAAAAGACCTAACCCAAGTGTAAAAACAATTATTTAAAAAAAAAATCTCTGTAGATTGTTTAATTGATTCGTGTACAGACCATGATTCTTAGTAAGAATCCAAAATTTCAGACGGTTGGAGACATAAAGTTTAAGTTTTGACCGACCCCAAGAGTTCAAACGTCCGACCCCTAGTGCTAAAACGACCGAACCCAAGTTTTAAAACGCCAGTTTTAAAAAAAGAAATTTTTGTAGATTTTTTGATTGATTCGTGTACAGACCATGATTCTTAGTAAGAATCCAAAATTTCACACAGTTCGGAACCATAGGGCCAAAGTTATGAACGAACATAATTGTTGTTACAAAGCGCCCGTAAAAAGATGAATTTATGCAAAAATTCTATTTTTAGCCGAATTTTTTATTGATACGAGTCCAGGCTACGATTCTTAGTAAGAATCCAAAATTTCAGACGGTTCGGAGCCATAAGCCAAAAGTTATGACCAACACCAAGAGTTCAAACGTCCGACCCCAAGTGCTTTAAAGAGCTAACCCAAGTGTTAAAACAATGAATTTAAAAAAAAAGCAAAAACCGTAGGGCCAAAGTTATTAACGACCACAATTATTTTTACAAAGCGCCCGTAAAACGATGAATTTTTGCAAAAATTCTATTTTGCCGTTTTTTTTATCGATACGTGTCCACGCCTTGATTCGAACGTCCGACCCCTAGTGCTTAAACTACCAACCCCAAGAGTACAAACGTCCGACCCCAAGTGCTTAAAAAACCTAATCCAAGTGTTAAAACAATGATTTTATAAAAAAATCTCTGTAGATTGTTTGATTGATTCGTGTAAAGATCATGATTCTTAGTAAGAATCCAAAATTTCACAAAGTTTGGTACCATAGGGCCAAAGTTTTGAACAAACACAATTATTGTTACAAGTGCCCGAAAAACGATGAAATTTTGCAAAAATTCTACTTTTAGCCGATTTTTCTATTGATACGAGTCCAGGCCACGATTCTTAGTAAGAATCCAAAATTTCAGACGGTTCGGAGCCATAAGCCAAAAGTTATGACCGACACCAAGAGTTCAAACGTCCGACCCCAAGTGCTTAAAAGACCTAACCCAAGTGTTAAAACAATGATTTTAAAAAAAAATCTCTGTAGATTGTTTGATTGATTCGTGTAAAGATCATGATTCTTAGTAAGAATCCAAAATTTCACAAAGTTTGGTACCATAGGGCCAAAGTTTTGAACAAACACAATTATTGTTACAAGTGCCCGAAAAACGATGAAATGTTGCAAAAATTCTACTTTTAGCCGATTTTTCTATTGATACGAGTCCAGGCCACGATTCTTAGTAAGAATCCAAAATTTCAGACGGTTCGGAGCCATAAACCAAAAGTTATGACCGACACCAAGAGTTCAAACGTCCGACCTCAAGTGCTTAAAAGACCTAACCGAAGTGTTAAATCAATGATTTAAAAAAAAATCTCTGTAGATTGTCTGATTGATTCGTGTACAGAGCATGATTCTTAGTAACAATCCAAAATTTTACACGGTTCGAAACCATAGGGCCAACGTTATTAACGACCCCAAGTGCTTAAAAGACCAAACCCAAGTGTAAAAACAATTATTTAAAAAAAAATCTCTGTAGATTGTTTAATTGATTCGTGTACAGACTATGATTCTTAGTAAGAATCCAAAATTTCGGACGGTTGGAGACATAAAGTTTAAGTTTGACCGACCCCAAGAGTTCAAACGTCCGACCCCTAGTGCTTAAACGACCGAACCCAAGTGTTAAAACGATAGTTTAAAAAAAAATCTTTGTTGATTTTTTGATTGATTCGTAAATAGGCCATGATTATTAGTAAAATTCAAAATTGCACACGTTTCGGAATCATATGGCCGAAGTTATGAACAAACACAATAAATGTTACAAAGCGCCCGAAAAACGATGAATTTTTGCAAAAATTCTACTTTTAGCCAATTTTTCAATTGATACTAGTCCAGGCCACGATTCTTAGTAAGAATCCAAAATTTCAGACTGTTCGGAGCCATAAGCCAAAAGTTATGACCGACACCAAGAGTTCAAACGTTTGACCCCAAGTGCTTAAAAGACCTAACCCAAGTGTTAAAACAATGATTTAAAAAAAAAAATCTCTGTAGATTGTTTGATTGATTCGTGTAAAGATCATGATTCTTAGTAAGAATACAAAATTTCACAAAGTTTGATACCGAAGGGCCAAAGTTTTGAACAAACACAATTATTGTTACAAGTGCCCGAAAAACGATGAAATTTTCCAAAAATTCTACTTTTAGCCGATTTTTCTATTGATACGAGTCCAGGCCACGATTCTTAGTAAGAATCCAAAATTTCAGACGGTTCGGAGCCATAAACCAAAAGTTATGACCGACACCAAGAGTTCAAACGTCCGACCCCAAGTGCTTAAAATACCTGACCCAAGTGTTAAAACAATGATTTTTCAAGAAATCTCTGTAGATTGTCTGATTGATTCGTGTACAGAGCATGATTCTTAGTAACAATCCAAAATTTCACACGGTTCGAAACCATAGGGCCAAAGTTATTAACGACCCCAAGTGCTTAAAAGACCTAACCCAAGTGTAAAAACAATGATTTTAAAAAAAAAACTCTGTAGATTGTTTAATTGATTCGTTTACAGACCATGATTCTTAGAAAGAATCCAAAATTTAGACGGTTGGAGTAACAAAGTTTAAGTTTTGACTGACCCCAAGAGTTCAAACTTCCGACCCCTAGTGCTTAAACGACCGAACCCAAGTGTTAAAACGACAGTTTAAAAAAAAAATCTTTGTAGATTTTTTGATTGATTCGTGTACAGACCATGATTCATAGTAAGAATCCAAAATTTCACACAGTTCGGAACCATAAGGCCAAAGTTATGAACGAACATAATTATTGTTACAAAGCGCCCGTAAAAAGATGAATTTATGCAAAAATTCTATTTTTAGCCGAATTTTTTATTGATACAAGTCCAGGCCAGGATTCTTAGTAAGAATCCAAAATTTCAGACGGTTTACCGACATAAAGCTAATGTTTTGACCGACCCCAAGTGTTCAAACGTCCGACCCCTAGTGCTAAAACGACCGAACCCAAGTGTTAAAACGACAGTTTTAAAAGAAATCTCTGTAGATTGTCGGATTGATTCGTGTACAGACCATGATTCTTAGTAAGAATCCAAAATTTCACACAGTTCGGAACCATAGGGCCAAAGTTATGAACGAACATAATTATTGTTACAAAGCGCCCGTAAAAAGATGAATTTATGCAAAAATTCTATTTTTAGCCGAATTTTTTATTGATACAAGTCCAGGCTACGATTCTTAGTAAGAATCCAAAATTTCAGACGGTTCGGAGCCATAAGCCAAAAGTTATGACCGAGACCAAGAGTTCAAACGTCCGACCCCAAGTGCTTTAAAGAGCTAACCCAAGTGTTAAAACAATGAATTTTAAAAAAAAAGCAAAAACCATAGGGCCAAAGTTATTAACGACCACAATTATTTTTACAAAGCGCCCGTAAAACGATGAATTTTTGCAAAAATTCTATTTTGCCGTTTTTTTTATTGATACGTGTCCACGCCTTGATTCGAACGTCCGACCCCTAGTGCTTAAACTACCGACACCAAGAGTTCAAACGTCCGACCCCAAGTGCTTTAAAGACCTAACCCAAGTGTTAAAACAATGATTTTAAAAAAAAATCTCTGTAGATTGTTTGATTGATTCGTGTAAAGATCATGATTCTTAGTAAGAATCCAAAATTTCACAAAGTTTGGTACCATAGGGCCAAAGTTTTGAACAAACACAATTATTGTTACAAGTGCCCGAAAAACGATGAAATTTTGCAAAAATTCTACTTTTAGCCGATTTTTCTATTGATACGAGTCCAGGCCACGAACCTAGTAAGAATCCAAAATTTCAGACGGTTCGGAGCCATAAGCCAAAAGTTATGACCGACACCAAGAGTTCAAACGTCCGACCCCAAGTGCTTAAAAGACCTAACCCAAGTGTAAAAACCATTATTTAAAAAAAAAATCTCTGTAGATTGTTTAATTGATTCGTGTACAGACCATGATTCTTAGTAAGAATCCAAAATTTCAGACGGTTGGAGACATAAAGTTTAAGTTTTGACCGACCCCAAGAGTTCAAACGTCCGACCCCTAGTGCTTAAACGACTGAACCCAAGTGTTAAAACGACAGTTTTAAAAAAAGAAATTTTTGTAGATTTTTTGATTGATTCGTGTACAGACCATGATTCTTAGTAAGAATCCAAAATATCACACAGTTCGGAACCATAGGGCCAAAGTTATGAACGAACATAATTGTTGTTACAAAGCGCCCGTAAAAAGATGAATTTATGCAAAAATTCTATTTTTAGCCGAATTTTTTATTGATACGAGTCCAGGCTACGATTCTTAGTAAGAATCCAAAATTTCAGACGGTTCGGAGCCATAAGCCAAAAGTTATGACCGACACCAAGAGTTCAAACGTCCGACCCCAAGTGCTTTAAAGAGCAAACCCAAGTGTTAAAACAATGAATTTAAAAAAAAAGCGAAAACCGTAGGGCCAATGTTATTAACGACCACAATTATTTTTACAAAGCGCCCGTAAAACGATGATTTTTTGCAAAAATTCTATTTTGCCGTTTTTTTTATCGATACGTGTCCACGCCTTGATTCGAACGTCCGACCCCTAGTGCTTAAACTACCGACACCAAGAGTTCAAACGTCCGACCCCAAGTGCTTAAAAGACCTAACCCAAGTGTTAAAACAATGATTTTAAAAAAAAATCTCTGTAGATTGTTTGATTGATTCGTGTAAAGATCATGATTCTTAGTAAGAATCCAAAATTTCACAAAGTTTGGTACCATAGGGCCAAAGATTTGAACAAACACAATAATTGTTACAAGTGCCCGAAAAACGATGAAATTTTGCAAAAATTCTACTTTTAGCCGATTTTTCTATTGATACGAGTCCAGGCCACGAACCTAGTAAGAATACAAAATTTCAGACGGTTCGGAGCCATAAGCCAAAAGTTATGACCGACACCAAGAGTTCAAACGTCCGACCCCAAGTGCTTAAAAGACCTAACCGAAGTGTTAAAACAATGATTTATAAAAAAATCTCTGTAGATTGTCTGATTGATTCGTGTACAGAGCATGATTCTTAGTAACAATCCAAAATTTCACACGGTTCGAAACCATAGGGCCAACGTTATTAACGACCCCAAGTGCTTAAAAGACCTAACCCAAGTGTAAAAACAATTATTTAAAAAAAAAATCTCTGTAGATTGTTTAATTGATTCGTGTACAGACCATGATTCTTAGTAAGAATCCAAAATTTCAGACGGTTGGAGACATAAAGTTTAAGTTTTGACCGACCCCAAGAGTTCAAACGTCCGACCCCTAGTGCTAAAACGACCGAACCCAAGTTTTAAAACGACAGTTTTAAAAAAAGAAATTTTTGTAGATTTTTTGATTGATTCGTGTACAGACCATGATTCTTAGTAAGAATCCAAAATTTCACACAGTTCGGAACCATAGGGCCAAAGTTATGAACGAACATAATTGTTGTTACAAAGCGCCCGTAAAAAGATGAATTTATGCAAAAATTCTATTTTTAGCCGAATTTTTTATTGATACGAGTCCAGGCTACGATTCTTAGTAAGAATCCAAAATTTCAGACGGTTCGGAGCCATAAGCCAAAAGTTATGACCAACACCAAGAGTTCAAACGTCCGACCCCAAGTGCTTTAAAGAGCTAACCCAAGTGTTAAAACAATGAATTTAAAAAAAAAAGCAAAAACCGTAGGGCCAAAGTTATTAACGACCACAATTATTTTTACAAAGCGCCCGTAAAACGATGAATTTTTGCAAAAATTCTATTTTGCCGTTTTTTTTATCGATACGTGTCCACGCCTTGATTCGAACGTCCGACCCCTAGTGCTTAAACTACCGACACCAAGAGTTCAAACGTCCGACCCCAAGTGCATAAAAGACCTAACCCAAGTGTTAAAACAATGATTTTAAAAAAAAATCTCTGTAGATTGTTTGATTGATTCGTGTAAAGATCATGATTCTTAGTAAGAATCCAAAATTTCACAAAGTTTGGTACCATAGGGCCAAAGTTTTGAACAAACACAATTATTGTTACAAGTGCCCGAAAAACGATGAAATTTTGCAAAAATTCTACTTTTAGCCGATTTTTCTATTGATACGAGTCCAGGCCACGAACCTAGTAAGAATCCAAAATTTCAGACGGTTCGGAGCCATAAGCCAAAAGTTATGACCGACACCAAGAGTTCAAACGTCCGACCCCAAGTGCTTAAAAGACCTAACCCAAGTGTAAAAACAATTATTTAAAAAAAAAATCTCTGTAGATTGTTTAATTGATTCGTGTACAGACCATGATTCTTTGTAAGAATCCAAAATTTCAGACGGTTGGAGACATAAAGTTAAAGTTTTGACCGACCCCCGAGAGTTCAAACGTCCGACCCCTAGTGCTTAAACGACCGAACCCAAGTGTTAAAACGACAGTTTTAAAAAAAGAAATTTTTGTAGATTTTTTGATTGATTCGTGTACAGACCATGATTCTTAGTAAGAATCCAAAATATCACACAGTTCGGAACCATAGGGCCAAAGTTATGAACGAACATAATTGTTGTTACAAAGCGCCCGTAAAAAGATGAATTTATGCAAAAATTCTATTTTTAGCCGAATTTTTTATTGATACGAGTCCAGGCTACGATTCTTAGTAAGAATCCAAAATTTCAGACGGTTCGGAGCCATAAGCCAAAAGTTATGACCGACACCAAGAGTTCAAACGTCCGACCCCAAGTGCTTTAAAGAGCAAACCCAAGTGTTAAAACAATGAATTTAAAAAAAAAGCAAAAACCGTAGGGCCAATGTTATTAACGACCACAATTATTTTTACAAAGCGCCCGTAAAACGATGATTTTTTGCAAAAATTCTATTTTGCCGTTTTTTTATCGATACGTGTCCACGCCTTGATTCGAACGTCCCGACCCCTAGTGCTTAAACTACCGACACCAAGAGTTCAAACGTCCGACCCCAAGTGCTTAAAAGACCTAACCCAAGTGTTAAAACAATGATTTTAAAAAAAAATCTCTGTAGATTGTTTGATTGATTCGTGTAAAGATCATGATTCTTAGTAAGAATCCAAAATTTCACAAAGTTTGGTACCATAGGGCCAAAGATTTGAACAAACACAATAATTGTTACAAGTGCCCGAAAAACGATGAAATTTTGCAAAAGTTCTACTTTTAGCCGATTTTTCTATTGATACGAGTCCAGGCCACGAACCTAGTAAGAATACAAAATTTCAGACGGTTCGGAGCCATAAGCCAAAAGTTATGACCGACACCAAGAGTTCAAACGTCCGACCCCAAGTGCTTAAAAGACCTAACCGAAGTGTTAAAACAATGATTTATAAAAAAATCTCTGTAGATTGTCTGATTGATTCGTGTACAGAGCATGATTCTTAGTAACAATCCAAAATTTCACACGGTTCGAAACCATAGGGCCAACGTTATTAACGACCCCAAGTGCTTAAAAGACCTAACCCAAGTGTAAAAACAATTATTTAAAAAAAAAATCTCTGTAGATTGTTTGATTGATTCGTGTAAAGATCATGATTCTTAGTAAGAATCCAAAATTTCACAAAGTTTGGTACCATAGGGCCAAAGATTTGAACAAACACAATAATTGTTACAAGTGCCCGAAAAAACGATGAAATTTTGCAAAAATTCTACTTTTAGCCGATTTTTCTATTGATACGAGTCCAGGCCACGATTCTTAGTAAGAATCCAAAATTTCAGACGGTTCGGAGCCATAAGCCAAAAGTTATGACCGACACCAAGAGTTCAAACGTCCGACCCCAAGTGCTTAAAAGACCTAACCCAAGTGTTAAAACAATGATTTTAAAAAAAAATCTCTGTAGATTGTTTGATTGATTCGTGTAAAGATCATGATTCTTAGTAAGAATCCAAAATTTCACAAAGTTTGGTACCATAGGGCCAAAGTTTTGAACAAACACAAATATTGTTACAAGTGCCCGAAAAACGATGAAATGTTGCAAAAATTCTACTTTTAGCCGATTTTTCTATTGATACGAGTCCAGGCCACGATTCTTAGTAAGAATCCAAAATTTCAGACGGTTCGGAGCCATAAACCAAAAGTTATGACCGACACCAAGAGTTCAAACGTCCGACCTCCAGTGCTTAAAAGACCTAACCGAAGTAATAAATCAATGATTTAAAAAAAAATCTCTGTAGATTGTCTGATTGATTCGTGTACAGAGCATGATTCTTAGTAACAATCCAAAATTTTACACGGTTCGAAACCATAGGGCCATCGTTATTAACGACCCAAAGTGCTTAAAAGACCAAACCCAAGTGTAAAAACAATTATTTAAAAAAAAATCTCTGTAGATTGTTTAATTGATTCGTGTACAGACTATGATTCTTAGTAAGAATCCAAAATTTCGGACGGTTGGAGACATAAAGTTTAAGTTTGACCGACCCCAAGAGTTCAAACGTCCGACCCCTAGTGCTTAAACGACCGAACCCAAGTGTTAAAACGATAGTTTAAAAAAAAATCTTTGTTGATTTTTTGATTGATTCGTAAATAGGCCATGATTATTAGTAAAATTCAAAATTGCACACGTTTCGGAATCATATGGCCGAAGTTATGAACAAACACAATAAATGTTACAAAGCGCCCGAAAAACGATGAATTTTTGCAAAAATTCTACTTTTAGCCAATTTTTCAATTGATACTAGTCCAGGCCACGATTCTTAGTAAGAATCCAAAATTTCAGACTGTTCGGAGCCATAAGCCAAAAGTTATGACCGACACCAAGAGTTCAAACGTTTGACCCCAAGTGCTTAAAAGACCTAACCCAAGTGTTAAAACAATGATTTAAAAAAAAAAATCTCTGTAGATTGTTTGATTGATTCGTGTAAAGATCATGATTCTTAGTAAGAATACAAAATTTCACAAAGTTTGATACCGAAGGGCCAAAGTTTTGAACAAACACAATTATTGTTACAAGTGCCCGAAAAACGATGAAATTTTCCAAAAATTCTACTTTTAGCCGATTTTTCTATTGATACGAGTCCAGGCCACGATTCTTAGTAAGAATCCAAAATTTCAGACGGTTCGGAGCCATAAACCAAAAGTTATGACCGACACCAAGAGTTCAAACGTCCGACCCCAAGTGCTTAAAATACCTGACCCAAGTGTTAAAACAATGATTTTTCAAGAAATCTCTGTAGATTGTCTGATTGATTCGTGTACAGAGCATGATTCTTAGTAACAATCCAAAATTTCACACGGTTCGAAACCATAGGGCCAAAGTTATTAACGACCCCAAGTGCTTAAAAGACCTAACCCAAGTGTAAAAACAATGATTTTAAAAAAAAAACTCTGTAGATTGTTTAATTGATTCGTTTACAGACCATGATTCTTAGAAAGAATCCAAAATTTAGACGGTTGGAGTAACAAAGTTTAAGTTTTGACTGACCCCAAGAGTTCAAACTTCCGACCCCTAGTGCTTAAACGACCGAACCCAAGTGTTAAAACGACAGTTTTAAAAAAAAAATCTTTGTAGATTTTTTGATTGATTCGTGTACAGACCATGATTCATAGTAAGAATCCAAAATTTCACACAGTTCGGAACCATAAGGCCAAAGTTATGAACGAACATAATTATTGTTACAAAGCGCCCGTAAAAAGATGAATTTATGCAAAAATTCTATTTTTAGCCGAATTTTTTATTGATACAAGTCCAGGCCAGGATTCTTAGTAAGAATCCAAAATTTCAGACGGTTTACCGACATAAAGCTAATGTTTTGACCGACCCCAAGTGTTCAAACGTCCGACCCCTAGTGCTAAAACGACCGAACCCAAGTGTTAAAACGACAGTTTTAAAAGAAATCTCTGTAGATTGTCGGATTGATTCGTGTACAGACCATGATTCTTAGTAAGAATCCAAAATTTCACACAGTTCGGAACCATAGGGCCAAAGTTATGAACGAACATAATTATTGTTACAAAGCGCCCGTAAAAAGATGAATTTATGCAAAAATTCTATTTTTAGCCGAATTTTTTATTGATACAAGTCCAGGCTACGATTCTTAGTAAGAATCCAAAATTTCAGACGGTTCGGAGCCATAAGCCAAAAGTTATGACCGAGACCAAGAGTTCAAACGTCCGACCCCAAGTGCTTTAAAGAGCTAACCCAAGTGTTAAAACAATGAATTTTAAAAAAAAAGCAAAAACCATAGGGCCAAAGTTATTAACGACCACAATTATTTTTACAAAGCGCCCGTAAAACGATGAATTTTTGCAAAAATTCTATTTTGCCGTTTTTTTTATTGATACGTGTCCACGCCTTGATTCGAACGTCCGACCCCTAGTGCTTAAACTACCGACACCAAGAGTTCAAACGTCCGACCCCAAGTGCTTTAAAGACCTAACCCAAGTGTTAAAACAATGATTTTAAAAAAAAATCTCTGTAGATTGTTTGATTGATTCGTGTAAAGATCATGATTCTTAGTAAGAATCCAAAATTTCACAAAGTTTGGTACCATAGGGCCAAAGTTTTGAACAAACACAATTATTGTTACAAGTGCCCGAAAAACGATGAAATTTTGCAAAAATTCTACTTTTAGCCGATTTTTCTATTGATACGAGTCCAGGCCACGAACCTAGTAAGAATCCAAAATTTCAGACGGTTCGGAGCCATAAGCCAAAAGTTATGACCGACACCAAGAGTTCAAACGTCCGACCCCAAGTGCTTAAAAGACCTAACCCAAGTGTAAAAACAATTATTTAAAAAAAAAATCTCTGTAGATTGTTTAATTGATTCGTGTACAGACCATGATTCTTAGTAAGAATCCAAAATTTCAGACGGTTGGAGACATAAAGTTTAAGTTTTGACCGACCCCAAGAGTTCAAACGTCCGACCCCTAGTGCTTAAACGACTGAACCCAAGTGTTAAAACGACAGTTTTAAAAAAAGAAATTTTTGTAGATTTTTTGATTGATTCGTGTACAGACCATGATTCTTAGTAAGAATCCAAAATATCACACAGTTCGGAACCATAGGGCCAAAGTTATGAACGAACATAATTGTTGTTACAAAGCGCCCGTAAAAAGATGAATTTATGCAAAAATTCTATTTTTAGCCGAATTTTTTATTGATACGAGTCCAGGCTACGATTCTTAGTAAGAATCCAAAATTTCAGACGGTTCGGAGCCATAAGCCAAAAGTTATGACCGACACCAAGAGTTCAAACGTCCGACCCCAAGTGCTTTAAAGAGCAAACCCAAGTGTTAAAACAATGAATTTAAAAAAAAAGCGAAAACCGTAGGGCCAATGTTATTAACGACCACAATTATTTTTACAAAGCGCCCGTAAAACGATGATTTTTTGCAAAAATTCTATTTTGCCGTTTTTTTTATCGATACGTGTCCACGCCTTGATTCGAACGTCCGACCCCTAGTGCTTAAACTACCGACACCAAGAGTTCAAACGTCCGACCCCAAGTGCTTAAAAGACCTAACCCAAGTGTTAAAACAATGATTTTAAAAAAAAATCTCTGTAGATTGTTTGATTGATTCGTGTAAAGATCATGATTCTTAGTAAGAATCCAAAATTTCACAAAGTTTGATACCATAGGGCCAAAGATTTGAACAAACACAATTATTGTTACAAGTGCCCGAAAAACGATGAAATTTTGCAAAAATTCTACTTTTAGCCGATTTTTCTATTGATACGAGTCCAGGCCACGAACCTAGTAAGAATACAAAATTTCAGACGGTTCGGAGCCATAAGCCAAAAGTTATGACCGACACCAAGAGTTCAAACGTCCGACCCCAAGTGCTTAAAAGACCTAACCGAAGTGTTAAAACAATGATTTATAAAAAAATCTCTGTAGATTGTCTGATTGATTCGTGTACAGAGCATGATTCTTAGTAACAATCCAAAATTTCACACGGTTCGAAACCATAGGGCCAACGTTATTAACGACCCCAAGTGCTTAAAAGACCTAACCCAAGTGTAAAAACAATTATTTAAAAAAAAAATCTCTGTAGATTGTTTAATTGATTCGTGTACAGACCATGATTCTTAGTAAGAATCCAAAATTTCAGACGGTTGGAGACATAAAGTTTAAGTTTTGACCGACCCCAAGAGTTCAAACGTCCGACCCCTAGTGCTAAAACGACCGAACCCAAGTTTTAAAACGACAGTTTTAAAAAAAGAAATTTTTGTAGATTTTTTGATTGATTCGTGTACAGACCATGATTCTTAGTAAGAATCCAAAATTTCACACAGTTCGGAACCATAGGGCCAAAGTTATGAACGAACATAATTGTTGTTACAAAGCGCCCGTAAAAAGATGAATTTATGCAAAAATTCTATTTTTAGCCGAATTTTTTATTGATACGAGTCCAGGCTACGATTCTTAGTAAGAATCCAAAATTTCAGACGGTTCGGAGCCATAAGCCAAAAGTTATGACCAACACCAAGAGTTCAAACGTCCGACCCCAAGTGCTTTAAAGAGCTAACCCAAGTGTTAAAACAATGAATTTAAAAAAAAAGCAAAAACCGTAGGGCCAAAGTTATTAACGACCACAATTATTTTTACAAAGCGCCCGTAAAACGATGAATTTTTGCAAAAATTCTATTTTGCCGTTTTTTTTATCGATACGTGTCCACGCCTTGATTCGAACGTCCGACCCCTAGTGCTTAAACTACCGACACCAAGAGTTCAAACGTCCGACCCCAAGTGCTTAAAAGACCTAACCCAAGTGTTAAAACAATGATTTTAAAAAAAAATCTCTGTAGATTGTTTGATTGATTCGTGTAAAGATCATGATTCTTAGTAAGAATCCAAAATTTCACAAAGTTTGGTACCATAGGGCCAAAGTTTTGAACAAACACAATTATTGTTACAAGTGCCCGAAAAACGATGAAATTTTGCAAAAATTCTACTTTTAGCCGATTTTTCTATTGATACGAGTCCAGGCCACGAACCTAGTAAGAATCCAAAATTTCAGACGGTTCGGAGCCATAAGCCAAAAGTTATGACCGACACCAAGAGTTCAAACGTCCGACCCCAAGTGCTTAAAAGACCTAACCCAAGTGTAAAAACAATTATTTAAAAAAAAAATCTCTGTAGATTGTTTAATTGATTCGTGTACAGACCATGATTCTTAGTAAGAATCCAAAATTTCAGACGGTTGGAGACATAAAGTTTAAGTTTTGACCGACCCCAAGAGTTCAAACGTCCGACCCCTAGTGCTTAAACGACCGAACCCAAGTGTTAAAACGACAGTTTTAAAAAAAGAAATTTTTGTAGATTTTTTGATTGATTCGTGTACAGACCATGATTCTTAGTAAGAATCCAAAATATCACACAGTTCGGAACCATAGGGCCAAAGTTATGAACGAACATAATTGTTGTTACAAAGCGCCCGTAAAAAGATGAATTTATGCAAAAATTCTATTTTTAGCCGAATTTTTTATTGATACGAGTCCAGGCTACGATTCTTAGTAAGAATCCAAAATTTCAGACGGTTCGGAGCCATAAGCCAAAAGTTATGACCGACACCAAGAGTTCAAACGTCCGACCCCAAGTGCTTTAAAGAGCAAACCCAAGTGTTAAAACAATGAATTTAAAAAAAAAGCAAAAACCGTAGGGCCAATGTTATTAACGACCACAATTATTTTTACAAAGCGCCCGTAAAACGATGATTTTTTGCAAAAATTCTATTTTGCCGTTTTTTTTATCGATACGTGTCCACGCCTTGATTCGAACGTCCGACCCCTAGTGCTTAAACTACCGACACCAAGAGTTCAAACGTCCGACCCCAAGTGCTTAAAAGACCTAACCCAAGTGTTAAAACAATGATTTTAAAAAAAAATCTCTGTAGATTGTTTGATTGATTCGTGTAAAGATCATGATTCTTAGTAAGAATCCAAAATTTCACAAAGTTTGGTACCATAGGGCCAAAGATTTGAACAAACACAATAATTGTTACAAGTGCCCGAAAAACGATGAAATTTTGCAAAAGTTCTACTTTTAGCCGATTTTTCTATTGATACGAGTCCAGGCCACGAACCTAGTAAGAATACAAAATTTCAGACGGTTCGGAGCCATAAGCCAAAAGTTATGACCGACACCAAGAGTTCAAACGTCCGACCCCAAGTGCTTAAAAGACCTAACCGAAGTGTTAAAACAATGATTTATAAAAAAATCTCTGTAGATTGTCTGATTGATTCGTGTACAGAGCATGATTCTTAGTAACAATCCAAAATTTCACACGGTTCGAAACCATAGGGCCAACGTTATTAACGACCCCAAGTGCTTAAAAGACCTAACCCAAGTGTAAAAACAATTATTTAAAAAAAAAATCTCTGTAGATTGTTTAATTGATTCGTGTACAGACCATGATTCTTAGTAAGAATCCAAAATTTCAGACGGTTGGAGACATAAAGTTTAAGTTTTGACCGACCCCAAGAGTTCAAACGTCCGACCCCTAGTGCTAAAACGACCGAACCCAAGTTTTAAAACGACAGTTTTAAAAAAAGAAATTTTTGTAGATTTTTTGATTGATTCGTGTACAGACCATGATTCTTAGTAAGAATCCAAAATTTCACACAGTTCGGAACCATAGGGCCAAAGTTATGAACGAACATAATTGTTGTTACAAAGCGCCCGTAAAAAGATGAATTTATGCAAAAATTCTATTTTTAGCCGAATTTTTTATTGATACGAGTCCAGGCTACGATTCTTAGTAAGAATCCAAAATTTCAGACGGTTCGGAGCCATAAGCCAAAAGTTATGACCGACACCAAGAGTTCAAACGTCCGACCCCAAGTGCTTTAAAGAGCAAACCCAAGTGTTAAAACAATGAATTTAAAAAAAAAGCAAAAACCGTAGGGCCAATGTTATTAACGACCACAATTATTTTTACAAAGCGCCCGTAAAACGATGATTTTTTGCAAAAATTCTATTTTGCCGTTTTTTTTATCGATACGTGTCCACGCCTTGATTCGAACGTCCGACCCCTAGTGCTTAAACTACCGACACCAAGAGTTCAAACGTCCGACCCCAAGTGCTTAAAAGACCTAACCCAAGTGTTAAAACAATGATTTTAAAAAAAAATCTCTGTAGATTGTTTGATTGATTCGTGTAAAGATCATGATTCTTAGTAAGAATCCAAAATTTCACAAAGTTTGGTACCATAGGGCCAAAGATTTGAACAAACACAATAATTGTTACAAGTGCCCGAAAAACGATGAAATTTTGCAAAAATTCTACTTTTAGCCGATTTTTCTATTGATACGAGTCCAGGCCACGAACCTAGTAAGAATACAAAATTTCAGACGGTTCGGAGCCATAAGCCAAAAGTTATGACCGACACCAAGAGTTCAAACGTCCGACCCCAAGTGCTTAAAAGACCTAACCGAAGTGTTAAAACAATGATTTATAAAAAAATCTCTGTAGATTGTCTGATTGATTCGTGTACAGAGCATGATTCTTAGTAACAATCCAAAATTTCACACGGTTCGAAACCATAGGGCCAACGTTATTAACGACCCCAAGTGCTTAAAAGACCTAACCCAAGTGTAAAAACAATTATTTAAAAAAAAAATCTCTGTAGATTGTTTAATTGATTCGTGTACAGACCATGATTCTTAGTAAGAATCCAAAATTTCAGACGGTTGGAGACATAAAGTTTAAGTTTTGACCGACCCCAAGAGTTCAAACGTCCGACCCCTAGTGCTAAAACGACCGAACCCAAGTTTTAAAACGACAGTTTTAAAAAAAGAAATTTTTGTAGATTTTTTGATTGATTCGTGTACAGACCATGATTCTTAGTAAGAATCCAAAATTTCACACAGTTCGGAACCATAGGGCCAAAGTTATGAACGAACATAATTGTTGTTACAAAGCGCCCGTAAAAAGATGAATTTATGCAAAAATTCTATTTTTAGCCGAATTTTTTATTGATACGAGTCCAGGCTACGATTCTTAGTAAGAATCCAAAATTTCAGACGGTTCGGAGCCATAAGCCAAAAGTTATGACCAACACCAAGAGTTCAAACGTCCGACCCCAAGTGCTTTAAAGAGCTAACCCAAGTGTTAAAACAATGAATTTAAAAAAAAAGCAAAAACCGTAGGGCCAAAGTTATTAACGACCACAATTATTTTTACAAAGCGCCCGTAAAACGATGAATTTTTGCAAAAATTCTATTTTGCCGTTTTTTTTATCGATACGTGTCCACGCCTTGATTCGAACGTCCGACCCCTAGTGCTTAAACTACCGACACCAAGAGTTCAAACGTCCGACCCCAAGTGCTTAAAAGACCTAACCCAAGTGTTAAAACAATGATTTAAAAAAAAAATCTCTGTAGATTGTTTGATTGATTCGTGTAAAGATCATGATTCTTAGTAAGAATCCAAAATTTCACACAGTTCGGAACCATAGGGCCAAAGTTATGAACGAACATAATTATTGTTACAAAGCGCCCGTAAAAAGATGAATTTATGCAAAAATTCTATTTTTAGCCGAATTTTTTATTGATACGAGTCCAGGCTACGATTCTTAGTAAGAATCCAAAATTTCAGACGGTTCGGAGCCATAAGCCAAAAGTTATGACCGACACCAAGAGTTCAAACGTCCGACCCCAAGTGCTTTAAAGAGCAAACCCAAGTGTTAAAACAATGAATTTAAAAAAAAAGCAAAAACCGTAGGGCCAAAGTTATTAACGACCACAATTATTTTTACAAAGCGCCCGTAAAACGATGAATTTTTGCAAAAATTCTATTTTGCCGTTTTTTTTATCGATACGTGTCCACGCCTTGATTCGAACGTCCGACCCCTAGTGCTTAAACTACCGACACCAAGAGTTCAAACGTCCGACCCCAAGTGCTTAAAAGACCTAACCCAAGTGTTAAAACAATGATTTAAAAAAAAAATCCCTGTAGATTGTTTGATTGATTCGTGTAAAGATCATGATTCTTAGTAAGAATCCAAAATTTCACACAGTTCGGAACCATAGGGCCAAAGTTGTGAACGAACATAATTATTGTTACAAAGCGCCCGTAAAAAGATGAATTTATGCAAAAATTCTATTTTTAGCCGAATTTTTTATTGATACGAGTCCAGGCTACGATTCTTAGTAAGAATCCAAAATTTCAGACGGTTCGGAGCCATAAGCCAAAAGTTATGACCGACACCAAGAGTTCAAACGTCCGACCCCAAGTGCTTAAAATACCTGACCCAAGTGTTAAAACAATGATTTTTCAAGAAATCTCTGTAGATTGTCTGATTGATTCGTGTACAGAGCATGATTCTTAGTAACAATCCAAAATTTCACACGGTTCGAAACCATAGGGCCAAAGTTATTAACGACCCCAAGTGCTTAAAAGACCTAACCCAAGTGTAAAAACAATTATTTAAAAAAAAAATCTCTGTAGATTGTTTAATTGATTCGTGTACAGACCATGATTCTTAGTAAGAATCCAAAATTTCAGACGGTTGGAGACATAAAGTTTAAGTTTTGACCGACCCCAAGAGTTCAAACGTCCGACCCCTAGTGCTAAAACGACCGAACCCAAGTGTTAAAACGACAGTTTAAAAAAAAGAAATTTTTGTAGATTTTTTGATTGATTCGTGTACAGACCATGATTCTTAGTAAGAATCCAAAATATCACACAGTTCGGAACCATAGGGCCAAAGTTATGAACGAACATAATTGTTGTTACAAAGCGCCCGTAAAAAGATGAATTTATGCAAAAATTCTATTTTTAGCCGAATTTTTTATTGATACGAGTCCAGGCTACGATTCTTAGTAAGAATCCAAAATTTCAGACGGTTCGGAGCCATAAGCCAAAAGTTATGACCGACACCAAGAGTTCAAACGTCCGACCCCAAGTGCTTTAAAGAGCAAACCCAAGTGTTAAAACAATGAATTTAAAAAAAAAGCAAAAACCGTAGGGCCAATGTTATTAACGACCACAATTATTTTTACAAAGCGCCCGTAAAACGATGATTTTTTGCAAAAATTCTATTTTGCCGTTTTTTTTATCGATACGTGTCCACGCCTTGATTCGAACGTCCGACCCCTAGTGCTTAAACTACCGACACCAAGAGTTCAAACGTCCGACCCCAAGTGCTTAAAAGACCTAACCCAAGTGTTAAAACAATTATTTAAAAAAAAAATCTCTGTAGATTGTTTGATTGATTCGTGTAAAGATCATGATTCTTAGTAAGAATCCAAAATTTCACAAAGTTTGGTACCATAGGGCCAAAGTTTTGAACAAACACAATTATTGTTACAAGTGCCCGAAAAACGATGAAATTTTGCAAAAATTCTACTTTTAGCCGATTTTTCTATTGATACGAGTCCAGGCCACGAACCTAGTAAGAATCCAAAATTTCAGACGGTTCGGAGCCATAAGCCAAAAGTTATGACCGACACCAAGAGTTCAAACGTCCGACCCCAAGTGCTTAAAAGACCTAACCGAAGTGTTAAAACAATGATTTAAAAAAAAATCTCTGTAGATTGTCTGATTGATTCGTGTACAGAGCATGATTCTTAGTAACAATCCAAAATTTCACACGGTTCGAAACCATAGGGCCAACGTTATTAACGACCCCAAGTGCTTAAAAGACCTAACCCAAGTGTAAAAACAATTATTTAAAAAAAAAATCTCTGTAGATTGTTTAATTGATTCGTGTACAGACCATGATTCTTAGTAAGAATCCAAAATTTCAGACGGTTGGAGACATAAAGTTTAAGTTTTGACCGACCCCAAGAGTTCAAACGTCCGACCCCTAGTGCTAAAACGACCGAACCCAAGTGTTAAAACGACAGTTTTAAAAAAAGAAATTTTTGTAGATTTTTTGATTGATTCGTGTACAGATCATGATTCTTAGTAAGAATCCAAAATTTCACACAGTTCGGAACCATAGTGCCAAAGTTATGAACGAACATAATTATTGTTACAAAGCGCCCGTAAAAAGATGAATTTATGCAAAAATTCTATTTTTAGCCGAATTTTTTATTGATACGAGTCCAGGCTACGATTCTTAGTAAGAATCCAAAATTTCAGACGGTTCGGAGCCATAAGCCAAAAGTTATGACCGACACCAAGAGTTCAAACGTCCGACCCCAAGTGCTTTAAAGAGCAAACCCAAGTGTTAAAACAATGAATTTAAAAAAAAAGCAAAAACCGTAGGGCCAAAGTTATTAACGACCACAATTATTTTTACAAAGCGCCCGTAAAACGATGAATTTTTGCAAAAATTCTATTTTGCCGTTTTTTTATCGATACGTGTCCACGCCTTGATTCGAACGTCCGACCCCTAGTGCTTAAACTACCGACACCAAGAGTTCAAACGTCCGACCCCAAGTGCTTAAAAGACCTAACCCAAGTGTTAAAACAATGATTTAAAAAAAATATCTCTGTAGATTGTTTGATTGATTCGTGTAAAGATCATGATTCTTAGTAAGAATCCAAAATTTCACAAAGTTTGGTACCATAGGGCCAAAGTTTTGAACAAACACAATAATTGTAACAAGTGCCCGAAAAACGATGAAATTTTGCAAAAATTCTACTTTTAGCCGATTTTTCTATTGATACGAGTCCAGGCCACGAACCTAGTAAGAATCCAAAATTTCAGACGGTTCGGAGCCATAAGCCAAAAGTTATGACCGACACCAAGAGTTCAAACGTCCGACCCCAAGTGCTTAAAAGACCTAACCGAAGTGTTAAAACAATGATTTAAAAAAAAATCTCTGTAGATTGTCTGATTGATTCGTGTACAGAGCATGATTCTTAGTAACAATCCAAAATTTCACACGGTTCGAAACCATAGGGCCAACGTTATTAACGACCCCAAGTGCTTAAAAGACCTAACCCAAGTGTAAAAACAATTATTTAAAAAAAAAATCTCTGTAGATTGTTTAATTGATTCGTGTACAGACCATGATTCTTAGTAAGAATCCAAAATTTCAGACGGTTGGAGACATAAAGTTTAAGTTTTGACCGACCCCAAGGGTTCAAACGTCCGACCCCAAGTGCTTTAAAGAGCTAACCCAAGTGTTAAAACAATGAATTTAAAAAAAAAGCAAAAACCGTAGGGCCAAAGTTATTAACGACCACAATTATTTTTACAAAGCGCCCGTAAAACGATGAATTTTTGCAAAAATTCTATTTTGCCGTTTTTTTTATCGATACGTGTCCACGCCTTGATTCGAACGTCCGACCCCTAGTGCTTAAACTACCGACACCAAGAGTTCAAACGTCCGACCCCAAGTGCTTAAAAGACCTAACCCAAGTGTTAAAACAATGATTTAAAAAAAAAATCTCTGTAGATTGTTTGATTGATTCGTGTAAAGATCATGATTCTTAGTAAGAATCCAAAATTTCACAAAGTTTGGTACCATAGGGCCAAAGTTTTGAACAAACACAATTATTGTTACAAGTGCCCGAAAAACGATGAAATTTTGCAAAAATTCTACTTTTAGCCGATTTTTCTATTGATACGAGTCCAGGCCACGAACCTAGTAAGAATCCAAAATTTCAGACGGTTCGGAGCCATAAGCCAAAAGTTATGACCGACACCAAGAGTTCAAACGTCCGACCCCAAGTGCTTAAAAGACCTAACCGAAGTGTTAAAACAATGATTTAAAAAAAAATCTCTGTAGATTGTCTGATTGATTCGTGTACAGAGCATGATTCTTAGTAACAATCCAAAATTTCACACGGTTCGAAACCATAGAGCCAACGTTATTAACGACCCAAAGTGCTTAAAAGACCTAACCCAAGTGTAAAAACAATTATTTAAAAAAAAAATCTCTGTAGATTGTTTAATTGATTCGTGTACAGACCATGATTCTTAGTAAGAATCCAAAATTTCAGACGGTTGGAGACATAAAGTTTAAGTTTTGACCGACCCCAAGAGTTCAAACGTCCGACCCCTAGTGCTAAAACGACCGAACCCAAGTGTTAAAACGACAGTTTTAAAAAAAGAAATTTTTGTAGATTTTTTGCTTGATTCGTGTACAGATCATGATTCTTAGTAAGAATCCAAAATTTCACACAGTTCGGAACCATAGGGCCAAAGTTATGAACGAACATAATTATTGTTACAAAGCGCCCGTAAAAAGATGAATTTATGCAAAAATTCTATTTTTAGCCGAATTTTTTATTGATACGAGTCCAGGCTACGATTCTTAGTAAGAATCCAAAATTTCAGACGGTTCGGAGCCATAAGCCAAAAGTTATGACCGACACCAAGAGTTCAAACGTCCGACCCCAAGTGCTTTAAAGAGCTAACCCAAGTGTTTAAACAATGAATTTAAAAAAAAGCAAAAACCGTAGGGCCAAAGTTATTAACGACCACAATTATTTTTACAAAGCGCCCGTAAAACGATGAATTTTTGCAAAAATTCTATTTTGCCGTTTTTTTAATCGATACGTGTCCACGCCTTGATTCGAACGTCCGACCCCTAGTGCTTAAACTACCGACACCAAGAGTTCAAACGTCCGACCCCAAGTGCTTAAAAGACCTAACCCAAGTGTAAAAACAACTATTTAAAAAAAAATCTCTGTAGATTGTTTAATTGATTCGTGTACAGACCATGATTCTTAGTAAGAATCCAAAATTTCAGACGGTTGGAGACATAAAGTTTAAGTTTTGACCGACCCCAAAATTTTAAACGTCCGACCCCTAGTGCTAAAACGACCGAACCCAAGTGTTAAAACGACAGTTTTAAAAAAAGAAATTTTTGTAGATTTTTTGATTGATTCGTGTACAGACCATGATTCTTAGTAAGAATCCAAAATTTCACACAGTTCGGAACCATAGGGCCAAAGTTATGAACGAACATAATTATTGTTACAAAGCGCCCGTAAAAAGATGAATTTATGCAAAAATTCTATTTTTAGCCAAATTTTTTATTGATACGAGTCCAGGCTACGATTCTTAGTAAGATTCCAAAATTTCAGACGGTTCGGAGCCATAAGCCAAAAGTTATGACCGACACCAAGAGTTCAAACGTCCGACCCCAAGTGCTTAAAAGACCTAACCGAAGTGTTAAAACAATGATTTTAAAAAAAATCTCTGTAGATTGTCTGATTGATTCGTGTACAGAGCATGATTCTTAGTAACAATCTAAAATTTCACTTGGTTCGAAACCATAGGGCCAACGTTATTAACGACCCCAAGTGCTTAAAAGACCTAACCCAAGTGTAAAAACAATTATTTAAAAAAAAATCTCTGTAGATTGTTTAATTGATTCGTGTACAGACCATGATTCTTTGTAAGAATCCAAAATTTCAGACGGTTGGAGACATAAAGTTAAAGTTTTGACCGACCCCAAAATTTTAAACGTCCGACCCCTAGTGCTAAAACGACCGAACCCAAGTGTTAAAACGACAGTTTAAAAAAAAGAAATTTTTGTAGATTTTTTGATTGATTCGTGTACAGACCATGATTCTTAGTAAGAATCCAAAATTTCACACAGTTCGGAACCATAGGGCCAAAGTTATGAACGAACATAATTATTGTTACAAAGCGCCCGTAAAAAGATGAATTTATGCAAAAATTCTATTTTTAGCCGAATTTTTTATTGATACGAGTCCAGGCTACGATTCTTAGTAAGAATCCAAAATTTCAGACGGTTCGGAGCCATAAGCCAAAAGTTATGACCGACACCAAGAGTTCAAACGTCCGACCCCAAGTGCTTTAAAGAGCTAACCCAAGTGTTTAAACAATGAATTTAAAAAAAAGCAAAAACCGTAGGGCCAAAGTTATTAACGACCACAATTAATTTTACAAAGCGCCCGTAAAACGATGAATTTTTGCAAAAATTCTATTTTGCCGTTTTTTTAATCGATACGTGTCCACGCCTTGATTCGAACGTCCGACCCCTAGTGCTTAAACTACCGACACCAAGAGTTCAAACGTCCGACCCCAAGTGCTTAAAAGACCTAACCCAAGTGTAAAAACAACTATTTAAAAAAAAATCTCTGTAGATTGTTTAATTGATTCGTGTACAGACCATGATTCTTAGTAAGAATCCAAAATTTCAGACGGTTGGAGACATAAAGTTTAAGTTTTGACCGACCCCAAAATTTTAAACGTCCGACCCCTAGTGCTAAAACGACCGAACCCAAGTGTTAAAACGACAGTTTTAAAAAAAGAAATTTTTGTAGATTTTTTGATTGATTCGTGTACAGACCATGATTCTTAGTAAGAATCCAAAATTTCACACAGTTCGGAACCATACGGCCAAAGTTATGAACGAACATAATTATTGTTACAAAGCGCCCGTAAAAAGATGAATTTATGCAAAAATTCTATTTTTAGCCGAATTTTTTATTGATACGAGTCCAGGCTACGATTCTTAGTAAGAATCCAAAATTTCAGACGGTTCGGAGCCATAAGCCAAAAGTTATGACCGACACCAAGAGTTCAAACGTCCGACCCCAAGTGCTTTAAAGAGCTAACCCAAGTGTTTAAACAATGAATTTAAAAAAAAGCAAAAACCGTAGGGCCAAAGTTATTAACGACCACAATTATTTTTACAAAGCGCCCGTAAAACGATGAATTTTTGCAAAAATTCTATTTAGCCGTTTTTTTAATCGATACGTGTCCACGCCTTGATTCGAACGTCCGACCCCTAGTGCTTAAACTACCGACACCAAGAGTTCAAACGTCCGACCCCAAGTGCTTAAAAGACCTAACCCAAGTGTAAAAACAACTATTTAAAAAAAAATCTCTGTAGATTGTTTAATTGATTCGTGTACAGACCATGATTCTTAGTAAGAATCCAAAATTTCAGACGGTTGGAGACATAAAGTTTAAGTTTTGACCGACCCCAAAATTTTAAACGTCCGACCCCTAGTGCTAAAACGACCGAACCCAAGTGTTAAAACGACAGTTTTAAAAAAAGAAATTTTTGTAGATTTTTTGATTGATTCGTGTACAGACCATGATTCTTAGTAAGAATCCAAAATTTCACACAGTTCGGAACCATAGGGCCAAAGTTATGAACGAACATAATTATTGTTACAAAGCGCCCGTAAAAAGATGAATTTATGCAAAAATTCTATTTTTAGCCAAATTTTTTATTGATACGAGTCCAGGCTACGATTCTTAGTAAGATTCCAAAATTTCAGACGGTTCGGAGCCATAAGCCAAAAGTTATGACCGACACCAAGAGTTCAAACGTCCGACCCCAAGTGCTTAAAAGACCTAACCGAAGTGTTAAAACAATGATTTTAAAAAAAATCTCTGTAGATTGTCTGATTGATTCGTGTACAGAGCATGATTCTTAGTAACAATCTAAAATTTCACTTGGTTCGAAACCATAGGGCCAACGTTATTAACGACCCCAAGTGCTTAAAAGACCTAACCCAAGTGTAAAAACAATTATTTAAAAAAAAAATCTCTGTAGATTGTTTAATTGATTCGTGTACAGACCATGATTCTTTGTAAGAATCCAAAATTTCAGACGGTTGGAGACATAAAGTTAAAGTTTTGACCGACCCCAAAATTTTAAACGTCCGACCCCTAGTGCTAAAACGACCGAACCCAAGTGTTAAAACGACAGTTTAAAAAAAACAAATTTTTGTAGATTTTTTGATTGATTCGTGTACAGACCATGATTCTTAGTAAGAATCCAAAATTTCACACAGTTCGGAACCATAGGGCCAAAGTTATGAACGAACATAATTATTGTTACAAAGCGCCCGTAAAAAGATGAATTTATGCAAAAATTCTATTTTTAGCCGAATTTTTTATTGATACGAGTCCAGGCTACGATTCTTAGTAAGAATCCAAAATTTCAGACGGTTCGGAGCCATAAGCCAAAAGTTATGACCGACACCAAGAGTTCAAACGTCCGACCCCAAGTGCTTTAAAGAGCTAACCCAAGTGTTTAAACAATGAATTTAAAAAAAAGCAAAAACCGTAGGGCCAAAGTTATTAACGACCACAATTATTTTTACAAAGCGCCCGTAAAACGATGAATTTTTGCAAAAATTCTATTTTGCCGTTTTTTTAATCGATACGTGTCCACGCCTTGATTCGAACGTCCGACCCCTAGTGCTTAAACTACCGACACCAAGAGTTCAAACGTCCGACCCCAAGTGCTTAAAAGACCTAACCCAAGTGTAAAAACAACTATTTAAAAAAAAATCTCTGTAGATTGTTTAATTGATTCGTGTACAGACCATGATTCTTAGTAAGAATCCAAAATTTCAGACGGTTGGAGACATAAAGTTTAAGTTTTGACCGACCCCAAAATTTTAAACGTCCGACCCCTAGTGCTAAAACGACCGAACCCAAGTGTTAAAACGACAGTTTTAAAAAAAGAAATTTTTGTAGATTTTTTGATTGATTCGTGTACAGACCATGATTCTTAGTAAGAATCCAAAATTTCACACAGTTCGGAACCATAGGGCCAAAGTTATGAACGAACATAATTATTGTTACAAAGCGCCCGTAAAAAGATGAATTTATGCAAAAATTCTATTTTTAGCCAAATTTTTTATTGATACGAGTCCAGGCTACGATTCTTAGTAAGATTCCAAAATTTCAGACGGTTCGGAGCCATAAGCCAAAAGTTATGACCGACACCAAGAGTTCAAACGTCCGACCCCAAGTGCTTAAAAGACCTAACCGAAGTGTTAAAACAATGATTTTAAAAAAAAATCTCTGTAGATTGTCTGATTGATTCGTGTACAGAGCATGATTCTTAGTAACAATCTAAAATTTCACTTGGTTCGAAACCATAGGGCCAACGTTATTAACGACCCCAAGTGCTTAAAAGACCTAACCCAAGTGTAAAAACAATTATTTAAAAAAAAAATCTCTGTAGATTGTTTAATTGATTCGTGTACAGACCATGATTCTTTGTAAGAATCCAAAATTTCAGACGGTTGGAGACATAAAGTTAAAGTTTTGACCGACCCCAAAATTTTAAACGTCCGACCCCTAGTGCTAAAACGACCGAACCCAAGTGTTAAAACGACAGTTTAAAAAAAAGAAATTTTTGTAGATTTTTTGATTGATTCGTGTACAGACCATGATTCTTAGTAAGAATCCAAAATTTCACAAAGTTTGGTACCATAGGGCCAAAGTTTTGAACAAACACAATTATTGTTACAAGTGCCCGAAAAACGATGAAATTTTGCAAAAATTCTACTTTTAGCCGATTTTTCTATTGATACGAGTCCAGGCCACGAACCTAGTAAGAATCCAAAATTTCAGACGGTTCGGAGCCATAAGCCAAAAGTTATGACCGACACCAAGAGTTCAAACGTCCGACCCCAAGTGCTTTAAAGAGCTAACCCAAGTGTTAAAACAATGAATTTAAAAAAAAACCAAAAACCTTCGGGCCAAAGTTATTAACGACCCCAAGTGCTTAAAAGACCTAACCCAAGTGTAAAAACAATTATTTAAAAAAAAAAATCTCTGTAGATTGTTTAAATGATTCGTGTACAGACTATGATTCTTAGTAAGAATCCAAAATTTCGGACGGTTGGAGAATAAAGTTTAAGTTTGACCGACCCCAAGAGTTCAAACGTCCGACCCCTAGTGCTTAAACGACCGAACCCAAGTGTTAAAACAATTGTTTAAAAACAAAATCTTTGTTGATTTTTTGATTGATTCGTAATAAGGCCATGATTATTAGTAAGAATCAAAATTGCACACGTTTCGGAATCATAGGGCCGAAGTTATGAACAAACACAATAAATGTTACAAAGCGCCCTAAAAACGATGAATTTTGCAATAATTCTACTTTTAGCCAATTTTTCAATTGATACTAGTCCAGGCCACGATTCGTAGTAAGAATCCAAAATTTCAGACTGTTCGGAGCCATAAGCCAAAAGTTATGACCGACACCAAGAGTTCAAACGTCCGACCCCAAGTGCTTAAAAGACCTAACCCAAGTGTTTAAACAATGATTTAAAAAAAAAATCTCTGTAAATTGTTTGATTGATTCGTGTAAAGAGCATGATTCTTAGTAAGAATACAAAATTTCACAAAGTTTGATACTATTGGGCCAAAGTTTTGAACAGACACAATTATTGTTACAAGTGCCCGAAAAACGATGAAATTTTCCAAAAATTCTACTTTGAGCCGATTATTCTATTGATACGAGTCCAGGCCACGATTCTTAGTAAGAATCCAAAATTTCAGACAGTTCGGAGCCATAAGCCAAAAACTTATGACCTACCCCAAGAGATCAAACGTCCGACCCCAAGTGCTTAATAGAGCTAACCCAAGTGTTAAAACCATGAATTTAAAAAAAATCATAAACCATAGGGCCAAAGTTATTAACGACCACAATTATTTTTACAAAGCGCCCGTAAAACGATGAATTTTTGCAAAAATTCTATTTTGCCGTTTTTTTAATTGATACGTGTCCACGCCTTGATTCGAACGTCCAACCCCTAGTGCTTAAACTACCAACCCCAAGAGTTCAAACGTCCGACCCCAAGTGCTTAAAAGACCTAACCCAAGTGTTAAAACAATGATTTTATAAAAAAATCTCTGTAGATTGTCTGATTGATTCGTGTACAGAGCATGATTCTTAGTAACAATCCAAAATTTCACACGGTTCGAAACCATAGCGCCAACGTTATAACGACCCCAAGTGCTTAAAAGACCTAACCCAAGTGTAAAAACAATTATTTAAAAAAAAATCTCTGTAGATTGATAATTGATTCGTGTACAGACTATGATTCTTCTTAGTAAGAATCCAAAATTTCAGACGGTTGGAGACATAAAGTTTAAGTTTGACCGACCCCAAGAGTTCAAACGTCCGACCCCTAGTTCTTAAACGACCGAACCCAAGTGTTAAAACGATAGTTTAAAAAAAAATCTTTGTTGATTTTTTGATTGATTCGTAATTAGGCCATGATTATTAGTAAGAATCAAAGTTGCACACGTTTCGGAATCATAGGGCCGAAGTTATGAACAAACACAATAAATGTTACAAAGCGCCCTAAAAACGATGAATTTTGCAAAAATTCTACTTTTAGCCAATTTTTCAATTGATACTAGTCCAGGCCACGATTCTTAGTAAGAATCCAAAATTTCAGACTGTTCGGAGCCATAAGCCAAAAGTTATGACCGACACCAAGAGTTCAAACGTCCGACCCCAAGTGCTTAAAAGACCTAACCCAAGTGTTAAAACAATGATTTTTAAAAAAAATCTCTGTAAATTGTTTGATTGATTCGTGTAAAGATCATGATTCTTAGTAAGAATACAAAATTTCACAAAGTTTGATACCATAGGGCCAAAGTTTTGAACAAACACAATTATTGTTACAAGTGCCCGAAAAAACGATGAAATTTTCCAAAAATTCTACTTTTAGCCGATTTTTCTATTGATACGAGTCCAGGCCACGATTCTTAGTAAGAATCCAAAATTTCAGACGGTTCGGAGCCATAAGACAAAAGTTATGACCTACCCCTAGAGATCAAACGTCCGACCCCAAGTGCTTAAAAGAGCTAACACAAGTGTTAAAACCATGAATTTAAAAAAAAATCATAAACCATAGGGCCAAAGTTATTAACGACCACAATTATTTTTACAAAGCGCTTGTAAAACGATGAATTTTTGCAAAAATTCTATTTTGGCCGTTTTTTTTATTGATACGTGTCGACGCCTTGATTCGAACGTCCAACCCCTAGTGCTTAAACTTCCAACCCCAAGAGTTCAAACGTCCGACCCCAAGTGCTTAAAAGACCTAACCCAAGTGTTAAAACAATGATTTTATAAAAAAAATCTCTGTAGATTGTCTGATTGATTCGTGTACAGAGCATGATTCTTAGTAACAATCCAAAATTTCACACGGTTCGAAACCATAGCGCCAACGTTATAACGACCCCAAGTGCTTAAAAGACCTAACCCAAGTGTAAAAACAATTATTTAAAAAAAAAATCTCTGTAGATTGATAATTGATTCGTGTACAGACTATGATTCTGAGTAAGAATCCAAAATTTCAGACGGTTGGAGACATAAAGTTTAAGTTTGACCGACCCCAAGAGTTCAAACGTCCGACCCCTAGTTCTTAAACCACCGAACCCAAGTGTTAAAACGATAGTTTAAAAAAAAATCCTTGTTGATTTTTTGATTGATTCGTAATTAGGCCATGATTATTAGTAAGAATCAAAATTGCACACGTTTCGGAATCATAGGGCCGTAGTTATGAACAAACACAATAAATGTTACAAAGCGCCCGAAAAACGATGAATTTTTGCAAAAATTCTTCTTTTTGCCGAATTTTTGATTGATACGTGTCCAGACCACGATTCTTAGTAAGATTCCAAAATTTCAGACGGTTCGGAGCCATAAGACAAAAGGTAGACCGACCCCAAGAGATCAAACATCCGACCCCAAGTGCTTAAAAGAGCTAACTTAAGTGTTAAAACAATGAATTTAAAAAAAAATTCTCTGTAGATTGTTTGATTGATTCGTTTACAGACCATGATTATTAGTAACAATTTAAAATATCACACGATACGGAACCATAGGGCAAAAGTTATGAACGACCCCAAGAGTTCAAACGTCCGACCAAAAGTGCTTAAACGACCGAACTCAAGTGTTAAAACGACAGTTTAAAAAAAAAAAAATCTTTGAAGATTTTTTGATTGATTCGTGTATAAACCATGAATCTTAGTTAAAAACCAAAATTTCAGACGGTTCGGAGTTATAAAGCAAAAGTAATGACCGACCCAACTGTTCAAACATCCGACCTTAAGTGCTTAAACGACCTAACCCAAGTGTTAAAACGATGATTTAAAAAAATAAAAAATTTCTTTGTAAATTTTTGATTGATTCGTGAATAGACCATGATTGACATGAATCCAAAATTTTACACGGTTCGGAACCATAGGGCCAAAATTATAAACGACCACAATTATTCTTACAAAGCGCCCGTAAAACGATGAATTTTTTTGAAAAATTCTATTTTGGCCAAATTTTTGATTGATACGTGTCTAGGCCTTGATTCTTAGTAAGAATCCAAAATTTCAGACGGTTCGGAGCCCTAAATAAAAAGTTATGACCGACACCAAGAGTTCAAACGTCCGACCCGAAGTGCTTAAAAAACCTAACCCAAGTGTTAAAACAATGATTTAAAAAGAAATCTCTGTAGATTGTCTGATTGATTCGTGTACAGATCATGATTCTTAGTAACAATCCAAAATTTCACACGGTTCGAAACCATAGGGCCAAAGTTATTAACGACCCCAAGTGCTTAAAAGGACTCCAGATACTAATATCTACAGCCCGTATGTTTGACGAATATCTACAGCTCATATGTTGAACTAATATCTACGAACTTCAGAGTGTTGATTAATATCTACAGAGCGTAGGTTGAACTAATATCTACAGAGCGTAGGTTGGACTAATCGGCTAAATGTGTCCAATAGTCCGATATTAGGGATTTTTACATACATACTTACATAAATTAAGTTTTTTAAACTGCATACGCAATATTACGTTATTCCAATATGCTATACATAATTGAAAATCCAACCTCTGACAGTACTGTAGATATTCGTCAACACTTTGGTTCTCATAGATATTAATCAACAGTTTGAGCCGTAGATATACGTCAACACTTTGATTCCCATAGATATTAGTTCGATTTTTTCAGTTTTTGGAATTCCTGTAGATATTAGTAGACGCCTCCCTTAAAAGACCTAACCCAAGTGTAAAAACAATGATTTAAAAAAAAAATCTCTTTAGATTGTTTAATTGATTTGTGTACAGACCATGATTTTTAGTAAGAATACAAATTTTCACAAAGTTTGGAACCATAGGGCCAAAATTTTGAACAAACACAATTATTGTTACAAGCACCCGAAAAAACGATGAAATTTTGCAAAAATTCTACTTTTAGCCGATTTTTCTATTGATACGAGTCCAGGCCACGATTCTTAGTAAGAATCCAAAATTTCAGACGGTTCGCGGAGCCATAAGCCGAAAGTTATGACCGACACCAAGAGTTCAAACGTCCGACACGAAGTGCTTAAAAGACCTAACCCAAATGTTAAAACAATGATTTAAAAAGAAATCTCTGTAGATTGTCTGATTGATTCGTGTACAGAGCATGATTCTTAGTAACAATCCAAAATTTCACACGTTTCGAAGCCATAGGGCCAAAGTTATTAACGACCCCAAGTGCTTAAAAGACCTAACCCAAGTGTAAAAACAATGATTTAAAAAAAAATCTCTGTAGATTGTTTAATTGATTTGTGTACAGACCATGATTTTTAGTAAGAATCCAAATTTTCACAAAGTTTGGAACCATAGGGCCAAAATTTTGAACAAACACAATTATTGTTACAAGCACCCGAAAAACGATGAAATTTTGCAAAAATTCTACTTTTAGCCGATTTTTCTATTGATACGAGTCCAGGCCACGATTCTTAGTAAGAATCCAAAATTTCAGACGGTTCGGAGCCATAAGCCAAAAGTTATGACCGACACCAAGAGTTCAAACGTCCGACCCCAAGTGCTTAAAAGACCTAACCGAAGTGTTAAAACAATGATTTAAAAAAAAAATCTCTGTTGATTGTGAGATTGATTCGTGTACAGAGCATGATTCTTAGTAACAATCCAAAATTTCACACGGTTCGAAACCATAGGGCCAACGTTATTAACGACCCCAAGTGCTTAAAAGACCAAACCCAAGTGTAAAAACAATTATTTAAAAAAAAAAATCTCTGTAGATTGTTTAATTGATTCGTGTACAGACTATGATTCTTAGTAAGAATCCAAAATTTCGGACGGTTGGAGACATAAAGTTAAAGTTTGACCGACCCCAAGAGTTCAAACGTCCGACCCCTAGTGCTTAAACGACCGAACCCACGTGTTAAAACGATAGTTTAAAAAAAAATCTTTGTTGATTTTTTGATTGATTCGTAATTAGGACATGATTATTAGTAAGAATCAAAATTGCACACGTTTCGGAATCATAGGGCCAAAGTTATGAACAAACACAAAAATGTTACAAAGCGCCCGAAAAACGATGAATTTTTGCAAAAATTCTACTTTTAGCCAATTTTTCAATTGATACTAGTCCAGTCCACGATTCTTAGTAAGAATCCAAAATTTCAGACTGTTCGGAGCCATAAGCCAAAAGTTATGACCGACACCAAGAGTTCAAACGTCCGACCCCAAGTGCTTAAAAGACCTAACCCAAGTGTTAAAAAAAGGATTTAAAAAAAAATCTCTGTAGATTGTTTGATTGATTCGTGTACAGAGCATGATTCTTAGTAACAATCAAAAATTTCACACGGTTCGGAACCATAGGGCCAAAATTATTAACGACCCCAAGTGCTTATAAGACCTAACCCAAGTATTAAAACAATGATTTATAAAAAAATTATGTAGATTGTTTGATTGATTCGTGTAAAGATCATGATTCTTAGTGTGAATCCAAAATTTCACAAAAGCTTGGAAGCATAGGGCCAAAAATTTGAACAAACACAATTATTGTTACAAGCGCCCGAAAAACGATGAATTTTTGCAAAAATTCTACTTTTAGCCGATTTTTCTATTGATACGATTCTAGGCCACGATTCTTAGTAAGAATCCAGAGTTTCAGGCGGTTCGGAGACATAAAGCTAAAGTTTGGACCGACCACAAGAGTTCAAACGTCCGACCCCTAGTGCTTAAACGACCGAACCCAAATGTTAAAACGATAATTTTCAAAAAAAAATCTTTGTTGATTTTTTGATTGATAGGCCACGATTATTACAAAGAATCAAAATTGCACACGATTCGGAATCATACGGCCGAAGTTATGAACGACCACAATTATTGTTACAAAGCGCCCGAAAAACGATGAATTTTTGCAAAAATTCTACTTTTTGCCGAATTTTTGATTGATACGTGTCCAGACTATGATTCTTAGGAAGATTCCAAAATTTCAGACGGTTTGGAGCCATAAGAAAAAAGTTAGACCGACCCCTAGAGATAAAACGTCCGACCCCAAGTGCTTAAAAGAGCTAACCCAAGTGTTAAAATTTATGAATTTTAAAAAAAATCTCTGTAAATTGTTTGATTGATTCGTTTACAGACCATGATTCTTAGTAACAATTTAAAATATCACACGATACGGAACCATAGGTCCAAAGTTATGACCGACCCCAAGAGTTCAAACGTCTGACCCCAAGTGCTTAAACGACCGAACTCAAGTGTTAAAACGATAGTTTCAAAAAAAAAAATCTTTGATGATTTTTTTATTGATTCGTGTACAGATCATGGTTCTTAGTAAGAATCCAAAATTTCACAAAGTTTGGAACCATTGGGCCAAAGTTTTGAACAAACATAATTATTGTTACAAAGTGCCCGAAGAACGATGAATTTTTGCAAAAATTCTACTTTTAGCCGATTTTTCTATTGATACGAGTCCAGGCCTCGATTCTTAGTAAGAATCCAAAATTTCATACGGTTCGGAGACATAAGCCAAAAGTTCTGACCGACACCAAGAGTTCAAACGTCCGACCCCAAATGCTCAAAAGACCTAACCCAAGTGTTAAAAAAATTATTTTTAAAAAATCTCTGTAGATTGTTTGATTGAAGGAATCATAGGGCCGAAGTTATGTACGACCACATTTATTGTTATAAAGCGCCCGAAAAAAATTCTGATTGATACGTGTCCCGACCACGATTTTTAGTAAGATTCCAAAATTTCAGACGGTTCGGAGCCATAGGACAAACGTTATGACCGACCCCAAGAGATCAAACGTCCGACCCCAAGTGCTTAAAAGAGCTAACCCAAGTGTTAAAACAATGAATTTTAAAAAAAAATCTCTGTAGATTGTTTGATTGATTCGTTTACAGACCATGATTCTTTGTTACAACCCAAAATATCGCACGATACGGAACCATAGTGCCAAAGTGATGAACGACCCCAAGAGTTCAAACGTCCGACCTCAAGTGCTTAAATGACCGAACTCAATTTTTGAAACTGTAGTTTAAAAAAAAAAATCTTTGAAGATTGATTCGTGTATATACCATGAATCGTAGTAAAAAACCAAAATTTCAGACGGATCGGAGCCATAAGCCAAAAGTTATGACCGACACTAAGAGTTCAAACGTCCGACCCCAAGTGCTTAAAAGACCTAACCCAAGTGTTAAAAGAATGATTTAATTAAAATCTCTGTAGATTGTTTGATTGATTCGTGTACAGAGCATGATTCTTAGAAACAATCCAAAATTTCACACGGTTTGGAACCACAGGGCCAAAGTTATTAACGACCCCAAGTGCTTAAAAAACCTAACCCAAGTGTTAAAACAATGATTTAAAAAAAAATCTCTGTAGATTGTTTAATTGATTCGTGTACAGACCATGATTCTTAGTAAGAATCTAAAATTTCGCACAGTTTGGAACCATAGGGCTAAAGTTTTGAATAAACACAATTATTGTTACAAAGCGCCCGAAAAACAATGATTTTTGGCAAAAATTCTACTTTTAGCCGATTTTTCTATTGGTACGATTCCAGGCCACGATTCTTAGTAAGAATCCAAAATTTCAGGCGGTTCGGAGACATAAAGCTAAAGTTTTGACCGACCCCAAGAGTTCAAACGTCCGACCCCAAGTGCTTAAACGACTGAACCCAAATGATTTACCGATAGTTTCAAAAAACAAATCTTTTGTGATTTTTGATTGATTCGTAATTAGGCCATGATTATTAGTAAGAATAAAAATTGCACACGTTTCGGAATCATAGGGCCGAAGTTATGAACGACTACAATTATTGTTACAAAGCGCCCGAAAAACGATGAACTTTTGCAAAAATTCTACTTTTTGCCTAATTTCTGATTGATACGTGTCCAGACCACGATTCTTAGTAAGATTCCAAAATTTCAGACGGTTAGGAGCCATAAGACAAAAGATATGACCGACCCCACGAGATCAAACGTCCGACCCCAAGTGCTTAAAAGAGCTAACCCAAGTGTTGAAACAATGAATTTAAAAAAAAAATCTCTGTAGATTGTTTGATTGATTCGTTTACAGACCATAAGAATAAGAATAGTAACAATCCAAAATATCGCACGATACGGAACCATAGGGCCAAAGTTATGAACGACCCCAAGAGTTCAAACGTCCGACCCCAAGTGCTTAAACGACCGAACTCAAGTGTTAAAACGATAGTTTAAAAAAAAATCTTTGAAGATTTTTTGATTGATTCGTGTAAAGACCATGAATCTTAGAAAAAAAAACAAAATTTCAGACGGTTCGGAGCCATAAAGCAAAAGTAATGACCGACCCAACTGTTCAAACATCCGACCCCAAGTGCTTAACTGACCTAACCCAAGTGTTAAAACGATGAATTAAAAAATAAAAATTTCTTCGTAAATTTTGGATTGACTCGTGAATAGACCATGATTGACATGAATCCAAAATTTCACACGTTTCGGAACCATAGGACCAAATTTATGAACGACCACAATTATTGTTACAAAGCGCCCGTAAAACGATGAATTTTTTGAAAAATTCTATTTTGGCCAAATTTTTGATTGATACGTGTCCAGGCCTTGATTCTTAGTAAGAATCCAAAATTTCAGACGTTTCGAAGCCATTAGCCATAAGTTTGGACCGACAACAAGAGTTCAAACGTCCGACCCCAAGTGCTTAAAAGACCTAACCCAAGTGTTAAAACAATGATTTAAAAAAATATATCTCTGTAGATTGTTTGATTGCTTCGTGTACAGACCATGATTCTTAGTATTAATCCAAAATTTCACACAGGACGGAGCCATCAGGCAAAAATTATGACCAACCCCAAATGTTCAAACGTCCAACCCCAAGTTCTTGAACGACCTAACCCAAGTGTTATAAAAAAATGAATCTTTGTAGATTTTTTGCTTGATACGTGTCTAGGCCATGATTCTTAGTAAGAAACGAAAATTTCAGACGGTTTAAAGCTATAAAGCTAAAGTTTTGACCGACCCCAAGAGTTCAAACGTCCGACCCCTAGTGCTTAAACGAACTAACCCAAGTGTTAAAACGATAGTTTAAACTAAAAAAAAATCTTTGTAGATTTTTTGATTGATTCGTGTTTAGGCCATGATTATTAGTAAGAATCCAAATTGCGCACGTTTCGGAATCCTAGGGCCGATGTTATGAACGACCACAATTATTGTTACAAAAATTCTACTTTTTGCCGATTTTTTGATTGATACGTGTCCACGATTCTTAGTAAGAATCCAAAATTTCTGACGGTTCGGAGCCATAAGACAAAAGTTATGACCGACCCCAAGAGATCAAACGTCCGACCCCAAGTGCTTAAAAGATCTAACTGAGGTGTTACAACAATGATTTAAAAAAAAAAATCTCAGTCGATTTTTTGAGTGATTCGTGTACAGACCACGATTCTTAGTAAGATTCCAAAATTTCAGACGGTTAGGAGCCATAAGACAAAAGTTATGACCGACCCCACGAGATCAAACGTCCGACCCCAAGTGCTTAAAAGAGCTAACCCAAGTGTTGAAACAATGAATTTAAAAAAAAAATCTCTGTAGATTGTTTGATTGATTCGTTTACAGACCATAAGAATAAGAATAGTAACAATCCAAAATATCGCACGATACGGAACCATAGGGCCAAAGTTATGAACGACCCCAAGAGTTCAAACGTCCGACCCCAAGTGCTTAAACGACCGAACTCAAGTGTTAAAACGATAGTTTAAAAAAAAATCTTTGAAGATTTTTTGATTGATTCGTGTAAAAACCATGAATCTTAGAAAAAAAAACAAAATTTCAGACGGTTCGGAGCCATAAAGCAAAAGTAATGACCGACCCAACTGTTCAAACATCCGACCCCAAGTGCTTAACTGACCTAACCCAAGTGTTAAAACGATGAATTAAAAAATAAAAATTTCTTCGTAAATTTTGGATTGACTCGTGAATAGACCATGATTGACATGAATCCAAAATTTCACACGTTTCGGAACCATAGGACCAAATTTATGAACGACCACAATTATTGTTACAAAGCGCCCGTAAAACGATGAATTTTTTGAAAAATTCTATTTTGGCCAAATTTTTGATTGATACGTGTCCAGGCCTTGATTCTTAGTAAGAATCCAAAATTTCAGACGTTTCGAAGCCATTAGCCATAAGTTTGGACCGACAACAAGAGTTCAAACGTCCGACCCCAAGTGCTTAAAAGACCTAACCCAAGTGTTAAAACAATGATTTAAAAATTATATCTCTGTAGATTGTTTGATTGCTTCGTGTACAGACCATGATTCTTAGTATTAATCCAAAATTTCACACGGGACGGAGCCATCAGGCAAAAATTATGACCAACCCCAAATGTTCAAACGTCCAACCCCAAGTTCTTGAACGACCTAACCCAAGTGTTATAAAAAAATGAATCTTTGTAGATTTTTTGCTTGATACGTGTCTAGGCCATGATTCTTAGTAAGAAACGAAAATTTCAGACGGTTTAAAGCTATAAAGCTAAAGTTTTGACCGACCCCAAGAGTTCAAACGTCCGACCCCTAGTGCTTAAACGAACTAACCCAAGTGTTAAAACGATAGTTTAAACTAAAAAAAAATCTTTGTAGATTTTTTGATTGATTCGTGTTTAGGCCATGATTATTAGTAAGAATCCATATTGCGCACGTTTCGGAATCCTAGGGCCGATGTTATGAACGACCACAATTATTGTTACAAAAATTCTACTTTTTGCCGATTTTTTGATTGATACGTGTCCACGATTCTTAGTAAGAATCCAAAATTTCTGACGGTTCGGAGCCATAAGACAAAAGTTATGACCGACCCCAAGAGATCAAACGTCCGACCCCAAGTGCTTAAAAGATCTAACTGAGGTGTTACAACAATGATTTAAAAAAAAAAATCTCAGTCGATTTTTTGAGTGATTCGTGTACAGACCATGATTCTTAGTAAGAATCCAAAATTTCACACAGGACGGAGCCATCAGGCAAAAGTTATGACCAACCCCAAGTGTTCATACGTCCGACCCTAAGATCTTAAACGACCTAACACTAGTGTTAAAACAATGATTTCAAAAAAAAATCTCTTTAGATTTATTGATTGATTCGTGTATTGACCATAATTCTTACTAAAATACCAAAATTTCAGACGGTTCGGAGCCATAAAGCAAAAGTTATGACCGACACAACTGTTCAAAAATGCGACCCCAAGTGCTTAAGCGACCTAACCCAAGTGTTAAAACGATGATTTAAAAAATAAAAAATTTCTTTGTAAATTTTTGATTGATTAGTGTATAGACCATGATTCTTAGTAAGAATAAAAAATATCACACTGTTCGGAACCATATGGCCAAAGTTATGAACGAACACAATTATTGTTACAAAGCGTCCGTAAAACGATGAATTTTTGCAAAAATTCTATTTTTAGCCGAATTTTTGATTGATACGTGTCCAGGCCACGATTCTTGGCAAGAATCCAAATTTCAGACGGTTCGGAGCCATAAGACAAAAGTTATGACCGACCCCAAGAGTTCAAACGTTCGACCCCAAGTGCTTAAAAGACCTAACCCAAGTGTTAAAACAATGATTTAAAAAAAAAATCTCTGTAGATTGTTTGATAGATTCGTTTACAGACCATGATTTTTAGTAACGATCCAAAATATCACACGGTTCAATGATTCTTAGTATTTATTCATTATTTCACACGGCACGGAGCCATCAGGCAAAACTTATGACCAACCCCAAGTGTTCAAACGTCCGACCCCAATATCTTAAACGATCTAACCCAGTTATAAAAAAAAATCTTTGTAGATTTTTTGCTTGATACGTGTCCAGGCCATGATTCTTAGTAAGAAACGAAAATTTCAGACGATTAAAAGACCCTTAGAGTTCAAACGTCTGACCCCTAGTGCTTAAACGACAGAACCCAAGTGTTAAAACGATATTTAAAAAAAAATCAAAACTTTGTAGATTTCACACAGTTCGGAATCATAGGGTTAAAGTTATGAACGAACACAATTATTGTTTTACAAAGCGCCCGAAAAACGATGAATTTTTGTAAAAATACTACTTTTTGCCGATTTTTTGATTGATACGTATCCAGACTACGATTCTTAGTAAGAAATCAAAATTTCAGACGGTTCGGAGCCATAAGACAAAGTTATGACCGACCCCAAGAGATCAAACGTCCGACCCCAAGTGCGTAAACGACCGAACTCAAGTGTTAAAACGATATTTTAAAAAAAAATCTTTGTAAATTTTTAATTAATTCGTGTTTAGGCCATGATTACAAGTAAGAATCCAAAATTGCACACGGTTCGGAATCATAGGGCCGAAGTTATGAACGACCAAAATGATTGTTACAAAGCGCCCGAAATCCGATGAATTTTTGCAAAAATTCTATTTTTAGCCGAATTTTTGATCGATTCTGGTTGTTTTTAACGACAGTGATCCTTTCCTTTCCTTCAAATTAACGAATCTTTTGTCAATTGCGATTCACGTTCTCTCAATGACAGTTGAATCCTTTCCTCGCAAAGGAAAAGATCTAAAGGAGACCGTACGGGCTGTCATTGGCGAGGAATTGACTGACATTAAAGTGTGACATTGTCGACGATTATCGATATTGACGTATTTTAACAAAAGAAAACTTAATATTGTCGTAAGTTTTGACTCTAAACCTGATTTGTGAAGTATGCTTAACATAATAATGGTATCAAATTTACCGAATTACCGTAATTGCGATGTTTCAACCAGTCAGAACTCGGGCCTATTTTTCGAATCGTCAAAATGTTTCTGCTTCGCATTAAATTCCAAATTAATGAAATATTTGCGAACCTTTCTGAAAACTAAAAACTTTTTTTGAAAGGTGATGAAGTACGCTATCAAATTTTATTATTAGAAGTAACCATGTTACTTTCTAAATATAAATGTTTTGAATACAACATAAAAAATGTCTCACCTTACGTTTTTTCCCACTAAAATTACTGAAAATGAAAAAAAAAAATAGAAACACATACATATTTTATTAGACAAATGTATTATAAACGTTATCACCACCTCACTTTTTAGTCGTTTCATGTAAAATAATTTTTAAGAAATTCACAAAGTTTCTTGTTTTTCCTTTCAAATCGCCACTGGCAACTTTTGTTTCTTAAAGGTGTACATTTTAACTATTTTGTGGTTAACATTTAGATTTAAATAAAAAGCGAGATATTTTCTCTTTCCAACACCGTTTAGATCTTATTTAAGGTGAATAGGCTGGTCGGTGGTTGAGAGGGCATAGCGCTTGGATCTTGGCTAAGTCCTCCATCACAACACAAGCAACATTTTCGGCTTTCTTTGATTGTGGTAGGAGATTTTCAAACATTGTTGGGTTATTCATAACCCGGGAATGTTTGTCTTTCTTTAAAAAAAAAATTAAAATAAAAAAAATATATTAGGGGAAATACAACGATTTTTATGAGACCTGTGTGAGTTGCTCCGAAAACCAAATATATTAGCCTGAGGGGTTTTAAAGTACATAACTTGCAAAATGTCTGATTAGAGTCATTTAATTTACAATAAACTACATGTTTAATGTATGTTTTTTTTTTTTTTTTTTACAGTGAATACCGCACAAGAATCTCAACTGCTCCCGTCTGGAGCCAGTGAGACTATGGCATCCCCAATTGGGGTATGTTGTGAGGCTGAAGGTAGTGGGGAGGGGAAGGAGGTGGGGAAGAGGAAGGTTGGGAAGTACCTGGCTATTCAGATCTGGTCACTAAACACGGCTAAAGCCATTTTCAAGCAACGTTTCAATTCTGAATGGTGGTCTTACACCAGGGCGATACTAATAGTATCTTCCACTCTGGAACATGCCGCAAATATACTATATATTATTTTAAATGAATTAATTGTGAAATAACACAAATTAATCAAATAAAATTTATTTGCGCATGCCGGGTTCGAACCCGCGACCTCCGGAATGTGAGTCAAGAGTCTTAGCCACTGGACTGATATATCTGGCTGAAGGAGATAGGAAAACATGGTTCATAGGTAAAAATAATTAAAATGGCATGAAGTGAATCATATATTTTATTAAACATTCTCATAAATTGCAAAACACATAAGGATAATAAATCAAATAATTACTTAAAACTTTATTTTGTCTTAGGTTTCCCTACATAAACTTAATTAAGCCTTTCCTATGTTTACTTGTAACTTTTTACTTCCCGGAAAGGTTTTTTTGTTCAACCCGTTGTGAAAATACAAAAAAAAATTGGGGAAACCTGAACTTTTATATTATCGTTTGTAATTATAATATTCTAATCAATAAATTCACTAATTAAAGCCCACAAAATGTCATGAAAATTTTATTGAAAGATCTTCAAGAGATAGCAATACTAATTTAATAAACCCTACTTTCATTTAACTATCAACAGCAACGTTATAACTCAAAACTCAAATAAAAAGGTGGATTCAAAACATACAATTCAATTCAATTTTAATTATTCATTTTAAATATTACAATTTCAAAGTGTTTTTAAAAGAGAAAATATTTACAGATATTAAGATAAACACATTTAGACTAACAGCAACAAAGCTTGTCGTTTGAATTGTGCTTCATTGATGCTAGACATATCGATATTCAAAGTGATTTCATCTAACAACCAGACAGCTCTCCCGACTGGCATAACCATTCGCAAGTTAGTTCTGCAAGCCGGGAGACAAAACAGTCTATGCTGTCGGTGACGGAGATAACCATCGGGAACATAAAAACTAATGCTCTCCATGATAGCCGAATTTTCGAACCATCCTCGAATCAGTCTGAAGAAATGTATTACAATGGGCACATCCCTTTTGACCCGTAGATGGTTAAACCGAGCATGCCCAAGAACAAGTTGGTAGGGTAGAGCCACGGGTAGTAACCATATTCCCTCAGGTAAAGAAATCTCAGATATTTCTTCTGAACCTTCTCCAACATGAGGGAATACTTCACTTGGTATGGGCTCCAAACCACCGAACCACTCTCAAGTCTACTCCTAACCAAACTCCTGTACAAACACTCGACCGAGCTAAAAAAATCATCACAAAATATATTTATAATTTTTTCAGTAACTTCATATTATTTAAATAATTTTAAATATTAAAATGCAAATGAAATCCTCAGCAGAGGAGATCCCAATGATATCATCGCCAATGACTGATCACCAGCATTTCTTCATAATTCTAGAGCAGTCATCAGCAACAGTACCATACATTGACCACTGCCCTTTTCCATCAGAGTCAGAAGAAATCTCTGAAAAAGAAATAAAAGTATCAAATTTTTATTTTATTTTATTTTATTTTATTTTAAATACATAAACGGCTATACTGCCTTTTATAAATAAACATATAATAGAGTACAAAAGTAAGAAAAATAATATCATTACATAATTGTAGTTTTAAACTTTAAAATAACATACATAGATGAAATACTAAATAAAAAAATTAAACAGAATTTTTTCAAATTATATATTTACCCTATTTCTAAAGATAACAATAAACATTGGCGTAGAATTTTATTTGTCGACAACGATACGTCAAAAATTATTAGTAAAAATATTCCCGGTACTATTCAACCAGCGTTTTACACAAATAACAAATTGAAGAAATATATACTCAACAATAAAGATAGCGAAATTAATACCAAAAAATCAGGGGTTTACAAACTCAATTGTAATGATTGTAGTTCGTTTTGTATAGGTAGAACTTATAGAAACTTTGAGATTAGGGTTAAAGAGCACCTCAGAGCACTAAATGGCAATAGCGATTCTGAGTTCGCAGACCATTTATTAAAATATGATCATAGCTTTGACATAAATTCAGGTCTTCAAATATTACATACAGGATATAAAACATCGCAAATCAATAATTTAGAAATTTTAGAAATAAGAAAAAATGTAAATTCCAAAGCTGACATAATTAATAAGCAAAAAATTTTTGTTAACCCTGTTTTAAATATCTTCCCACTTAACCGGCCTTTCTAATAGCTTGGTAATCCCCAATTTTTCGAAACTCCCACCATTGTCAACCCTTCCCCCTCCTTCAATTTCTTCTCTCCATATGTAATCTATAATTAATTTTTTAACTTTAGTATACTTTTATTCCTGAAGAAGTGAACATGGTTCACGAAACATGTTGATAACAAAAATAACAAAAAAGAACAATGAGAAATATCATCATTTCATTTCAACATCTCCATATAGCGTATATAAACTTACATTATGGAAAAAATAAAAAAACTTACAAACTGAAACTTAAAAATAACATACAATTTTTTTGTGTATCACAACAAAAACAATGAGAACAATGAGAAATATCATCATTTCATTTCAACATGTCCATATTGCGTATATAAAGTTACATTATGGAAAAATAATTTTTGAGTGCATTTACTTATTTATTAATGTATTTATTTATTTTTCATGTTCTCCGTAAAACGGTTATTCACCAATACATTATGGAGAAGATTACAAATTAGACAAAAAGTATAGCAAAACACATAAAAAGTTCAGTTTCACTACTTTGTGACATACGTCAAAAGATAATTGTTAAACTGCCTGTAAGTTACCTTAAAAATGTCAATGGTCAATGCAGACTCGTTGAGCAGTTCAGTCGCTCTGTTGACTGGCGCGTTCTGATAGGCAGAAGTCCTCGCTTTTGGAGCATAAAAAATGGTATGGGACCTTCCACGAGTATACTTGTCTGGGACATATAAGTTAATTTCTTTCAAAATAGGTGGATTATGTATAGTTCCAGAGATTATCTTAAAAAAATGTTTTCCTAAAAATATTTTTCGGCGGGCTTCTAATGTATTAAGATCGAGCATTCCTGTTAAGAATAAGGATGGATATAGGAAAGGGTAGTACATATATTCCCTCATATATAGGTAACGCATGAATCTCTTTTGTACTTTTTCTATTTCGAGAATATGGTTTTGCTCAGAAGGGGCCCAAATAATGGAGCTATATTCCAAGATACTGCGAACAAGTGCTTCATACGTTCTTCGGATTGCGATTCCGTTGGTAAATGATCTTGAATTACGAAGAACAAATCCAAGCATTTTGTTGGCACGGGAGACAATATCAGATATATGGGATTTGAAAAAGAGATTTGCATCAAAAATTACGCCAAGGTCTCGAATCTCATTTTTACGTGTTAATTTATGTTTATAAATGTGGTAGGGGAACAAGAATGTATCTTTGGATCTTGTAAATGTAACGACACTGCATTTCTGAATGCTGAAGGGTAAGTTGTTCAGTTCCGACCATTTGACAAGAGAATCAAGATCGTTCTGCAGAAGAATGGAATCGATGTAACTTTTGATTGCTTTGAAAAGTTTTATATCGTCAGCAAAAAGGAGATATTTTGAGTGGTTTATGGTGTTGCCAATGTCATTGATGAATAAGAGAAAGAGAAGGGGTCCTAGATTTGATCCCTGGGGAATCCCGGAGTTAGTTTTGTATTCGTGAGAGAGACAACTAACTCCGTAACTGACATACTGACGATGATTGCATAAGTAGCTAGCAACAAAAGAGAGGAAATTCTGAGAGAATCCGATGTCACTTAATTTTTTAATAAAATATCATGGTCGACTTTATCAAATGCTTTCTCGAAGTCTGTATAAATCACATCAACATGTACAAAATTTTCGAATGAATTATTAATATAGGTGGTGAGATTCATAAGATTCGTTGAAGGTGACAGTGTGGGACGAAATCCGTGCTGATTTTCGGTGAGTGTGTGTTTTGTTTGGTTATATACCTATCTGTGAATAAATTATGGTTTCTAAAAGTTTTGCGGGTGCTGACAACACAGCTACAGGTCTGTAATTATCTATTTCTGACTTTTTTCCTTTTTTGTGTATAGGGGTTACTTTCGTTAGTTTCCACATTTCCTGAAAGATATTTTTGCGAAGTGATAGGTTAAAAATATGTTTTAGAGGTTGAATAAAATAACTTGCATATCTTTTGAGGATTATAGGTGGAATACAATCTGGGCCGACGGAGTATTTAGGTTTTAGCTTATGGAAAGCTGTAATAATATCGTCATCATTAATTTCATGAATTTGTACAGGTAAAGAATTAAATGACGAGGAAGCTATAGAGGATATGTCAAGTTTGGGGATATTGTCGCTAAATACTGATTGTATACCTACCTGTATATAACTACCTGCCGATTTAGGCCTCTTCATATGTTCTGATATTTATAATTATTTGTTTTAACTCTCTTAATCTCCGTATTTAATTATGATCCCTGCACACCACCCTTTATAGCCTGACACATATTATAATACTTATATGGTTTAAGACCCAATCCCTTAGAACTAAAGGGTTCACAGGCATTCTCGGCGGATCTTAAACCGACCAGAATTGGCGCTTCCAGTCTGTGAGGTTTACCTGGTCAGTATTATGATATCCTATGTTGATTTTGGTTTTATGGTATGTAGGTATACATTGTTTTGCCGCTTGGCGATAATCCACGTAACAGAATTTCCTTAGTGAGTACTTGTATCATGGATAAATGATTTAATTAATTCATATTTAAATTGTGTTAGCGACATATTCAATACATCTATGTGCGAATACATATTGCCTAAGTGTTGAATTCTGTGTAGTTGTATATTGAATTGTGCCCTGGTCGCAGTATTACCACAGTAAAATGGTAGTACTGACCTTGTGTTTCTCGCCAGCACATTAAAATTTATGAGCGCCAAGAATTCAGGGCTGTCAATTGTATTATGTAAGATTTTAAATAAAAAAAAATAGGTCAAAAACATTTACTATTTCCCATCAATATTATACAATGCAAGATACGACTTATGTCCCATTGCAATGCTTTTTTAACATAAAAATACACTTGTAGTTTTCACGTTAGCGATAGAAATGTTTCGAAAAAACCAACAAAACGCTGCTGCTCTGCTCTGAAGTATTCTATGCAAATATAAATTAAAATATGCTTGCTTATTTGTGTATTTATATAGTATAGATAACTGAGATTTCTACGTGTTGCTTACTAAGCATAGGAAATGTTTGAAACTTTCAAAATACCTTCATTCCACCTTCGCAAAGGTTTCTCAATTATTACAACCACATGACATTACATCTGAAAAGATTTTTAATAATTACAAGTACTGTTGTGAAATTTTCAAAAAAGTAACGATTTGAGAATGACCTTTTGCAAAACAATGATTGTTCAATTAAAAATCTATTTTCCAAACTCTGTAAGTTAATGAATTTATTTGAAGCACTCACCTAATACTTTGAATCGAATCAAGAATTATAGATACCTATTTTAAATGGGTACCTTTGTTAGGTACCAAATTTGATGGATCGATTTTCGAAAAAACTCTTTAGGTAAATGATTTTTTACCAACAGTTTGTTTTCGATGTATGTACATATGCATGGCAGAATTGGATTGAATTAAATTTTTATTAATCGCTATTTTTTGTTTCATCAAGTTTCAATTCACAACGTTGCTAAAGAACTTGTCACAACAAAAACACTTTCTTTGTTTTATTGGCATTGCAACACGTGTCAGGTACTCGCTAGTCTGATATATGACTCCAGTTACTAATATCTACAGCCTGTATGTCGGACGAATATCTACAGCTCATATGTTGAACTAATATCTACGAACTTCAGAGTGTTGACTAATATCTACAGAGCGTAGGTTGAACTAATATCTACAGAGCGTAGGTTGGACTAATTAGCTAAATATGTCCAATAGTCCGATATCAGGGATTTTTACATACCTAAATACTTACATACATTAAGTTTTTTAAACTGCATACGCAATATTACGTTATTCCAATATGCTATACATAATTGCAAATCCAACCTCTGCCAGTACTGTAGATATTCGTCAACACTTTGGTTATCATAGATATTAGTCAACACTTTGAGCTGTAGATATTCGTCAACACTTTGATTCTCATAGATATTAGTAAACACTTTGAGCTGTAGATATTCGTCAACACTTTGGTTATCATAGATATTAGTTCGATTTTTTCAGTTTTTGGAATTCCTGTAGATATTAGTAGACGCCTCCTGATATATCACCACAATAAAACGCGTTATAAAAATGTACTCTTTGGTTTTTACGTTAGCCGGTGTACCTATACTGTAATATATATAAATATGTTTTTAAGTTTTTCTTATCAAATTAATAATATATTTTGTTATTGGCTCTTAAAGCAGCAAGTACCTAATTATTCTCAATATGTTTTAATACAAGTATACCAATATTTACTGATCTCTTATTTATTTGGTTCCAAGAACATATGTTTTGCATTGTGCCTGTGTTTTCATTAGCTACAGTTGTGTTAATTGTTACATCCATAATCATACATTATTTTGCTTTGGGTAAGTTGTGAATTCAAAACTATATTAATTCAATCAAATATCTTGTCTGCAAATCTATCTATCTATTGAATGTATTTCTAAGATTTAAAATCCATTTTATATAATTTATACACCTTTTAGTGTATTTTAAAAAATTCATGTTTATCTTATATATAAAAATGAATCGCTAAATGTGTTGCTTAGCGCAAATCTCGAGATCAGCTGAACCGATTTCGTTAATTATTTTTTTAGAATATTCCTTGAATTACGAGGATGGTTCTTAAGGAGAGAAAAATTAAGAAAATTGTGCAAAAAATTAGATAATTTCAGAAAACCTATTACTAACCTGAACGACTATCGCACGTTTGAGAGTTCGCGTGTTTGAGAATGACATTTTTCAAAACAATGATTGTTATATAAGGATTCTATGGTACCAAATTTAATATACATGAAAAATGGAAATTTGAATAAAAATTGTGAAAGGTGGCACGCGGGCTGTTTAAAAACTGATTGTACTGGGATTGAATATATGGAACGCGGGCGGAGGGTTGGCGGGACGAGGGAGCGGGAAAGGGAAGAGGGAAGGCGGGGAAGGTGGAAGGGGAACGCGGGAAGGGGGAGGGGGACCTGGGAGGGGAACTCGGGAGGGGAGTTCGCGGGACGGGGAAGGGGGGGGGGGGGGAGTGGAGTGAGGAGAAGGAATGTGGAGGTGACGGAGTGGGAACGCGAGGGGGGAAGAGGACACAGGAGAAGAATGGGAGGCGGAATGGGAAGGGGACGAATTGGAAAGGACACTCAGGGAGAAACAATTTCTTTATTAAATGGCACAGCAACGCATGCCGGGACCAGCTAGTTGTTAATAAATAATACCGGTCTGAGCACTGTACCCTGTGGTACGCCATAGTTCAATTTTTTTGACAGCATTGTAAATATTTTTTCCCCCTAGTATTGTGGAATGTCTACGCAACTTATAGCACTTTTTCGATGAATTGTTATATTTTTCAACACATCTCGCACATTTATCACAAAGTAACTGAAGCGGTACAGTATGTATACATTTTTGCGGCAAATTCAAAGTAAAAAAACATTAATTGAACAAAAATGCCGAAAGTATAAAAGGTAAAACTGAGGAATAGGTAACCAACAAATACATGTTTTATTATAAAACCCAACAATTACATGTTTAATTAAATGCAAATAAAAAAAACAGAGGTACCTATTCAATTTATGTAACGTATTTATTAATAATGTTATGTTGTTTAAAAGAAATGTTTTTAGTGGTGATAAAATTTGAGTATATCGTTAAAATAACTAAACTGACTAACCATCAAGCCGTTTCCCCGCAGGGGTAAGCAGAGAGGACGAACCGCCAAACAACTCGGTCTTGGCACACACTCTTTGCCTCACTCACATTCATACATCGTCTCATACACACTCTTCTATTATTCTGACTTTTGACATGGCCCGACTCAAATATCTGATTCACTTGATCGTGCCATCTCTTCCTCGGGCGTCCCCGACTTCTTCCATTCACAATAGCGTCATATATTCTTCTCACACTATTTTCTTTTTTCATTTGCTCTACATGGCTAAACCATCTGAGGGTGTCTTTCTTAATCTTACTCAGTATGCTTACATAATGAATTAGATTAAGAAAGGGAGTTAATTATGAGTACCTATATAGTTTAATAGTTGAATGTTACATAGGAGGTTGTTATGTATTTTAATGGCCTAGTAGTAGGTCCATGTAGTAGGACAATTTAGTAGGGTCCTTTTTTAACGGTTTTTCGATGCGGGAACGGCTGTGCGGTCCCTTTCAAACAAAACTTTTTACAAAACAATTTTTTTTTAAAGACAAAATTCGTGTTAAAACTGAATAATTAGGTAGCACGGCTGTATGGTAGGTGCTCTATTTATTTATTTTTAAAACTATTAAATATAGCTTTTGCCCCTGGGTTCGCTCGCATAGTATTAGGAGGGTTCCCACTCCGCCTCCTCCACCTTCACTGTCCTTACTCCACTCCCCCCCTATCCCTTCCCATCCACCACCACCTCCCACCCTCCGCCACTCTACCCCTCCCCCTCTATCTTCCTCACCTACCCTCCATACCCGTTACATTCATTTTTCAAACAGCTCGCGTGCCACATATTAAAGCGTAACAACACACAGTATCGCATTTATAATATTTATTAGTATATATTGGTATAATTTTAACTATCGAATAGTAACCTAAAGAAATAACAAAATGACAGCCCACGGAAAATAATTATTTATAGTTACCAAGCAACGCTTTGCTTTTCGTCTGGACAATAAACGTATAATAAATAATTTCATAACGCCAGAGCTTATTCGTGACGCCAGAGCTTACCAATATGTACCTACAGCCTTATTACTCGCAAATAATGTAGCTTCTATTAGTGAAAGAATTTTTGAAGTCCCTCAGTATTTTTTGCATGACAGAGTAACAAACATATGTTTATTCACCGATACACCCATACAATCTTTTGCCTTTATAATATTAGTAGGAAAATAGAATATGCCATTAGAGAATCGATTTTTCACGATTTTAGAGAGAATCTTTGGCATTTAGTTGGGAGTTAATAAAAAATAAAACTATTTTATCCCTTGAAACAGAGGCCGTAGTGTGCCCGGGAATGAGCAACATAGTTGCGCTGACGTACACTACAGTAGAACAGAGTATTGTATTGTGTTATTGACGCTTGTTGTTTGGTGAACCTTGAAATATTATTTTAAATATATCGTGAAGTGCATCGAAAAATAATTAATATCTTTTTTACAGAAAAAAGCAATCTAACATGAAGCCATTTGTATCAATATTGGTTGTTGGCCTTTTCTGCAATGTTGTTTCGGCCAATAAAGTGAGTGTAGAAAATGAAAAGGAATGCGATACTTCTGGCGGTGGTAAGTTCAAAAACACATTTATTTTAAACAAAGATAAATAAGTCCATATTGAATTAACTGCTACTACCATTACTCATACTGTAGTGGAACATGTTGCTTGTGTTATGAGGGTGGAGATTGATTTATTTATTGATTATTTCTACAGATGTAACATATTTCTGAGAAAATCTGGAGTTTACCAATTGAATTGTAATGACTGCAATCATTTTTACGTAGGTAAAACTTGCAGAAATTTTGAAACGAGGATTAAGGAACATTTGAGATGTCTAAATAGCAATAATTATTCGGAATTCCCTAACCATCTAATTGAATTTAACCATTCATTTGATATAAATACTGGTTTTAAAATTTTACACACTAAAGTTAGTGGTTTTCACTTAGATCTTTTAGAAATATTATAAATTAGGAAAAATGTCAATAGAAATTTAAATATTATTAACAATCCAATTAATTTTGTGAGTAACCCTATCTTAAACATATTTCCATTGTGATTTTTTGTCTTTGTTCTTCTAAGCACCCCCTTTCCACCTTCCCCCTCCTCCTTGTTGATCTTCTAAGCACCCCCTTTCCACCTCCCCCCCCCTCCTTGTTGATCTTCTAAGCACCTCCCCTTTCCACCTCTCTCCCCCCCACTACTTCCATTTCTACCCACGCCGTTCTATGTTCGATCATTTAGTTTTAGTACATTTTATGTCCTGATGAAGAGAACATCGTTCTTGAAACATGTTGACTTTTTAATAAAGTTTATTTTGGTAAAAACAAAGTGTTTTTAATTATTTCATTAACATATTTCTATTAAAGATACAAGTTTTTTACGTTCTTAAAATAATGTTATTTTTGATATCTTTTATAGAGCCGAAATGTTAATTATTGGAACTAGATGTTAAAAACCCGCTCCGCAGGTTTTTCTGCTAGGTCCTTCGCGTGGCTTTTTGCCTTTGGTTTCGGTTGGTGACCATTTTATAGATCCAATTCGAATTGATTCCTAAAACAGCCCGTTCTTTGGATCTACTGTAGCAGTCACCGGGATATAAAGTAACCGAGATAGAGCAATGACGTCATATGTAATATTATATATCGTCGAATTAATTCGTAGAATGCATAACCACCAAATGTAAAATTTTACAGGAGGCACAAAAAACCTTGCAGTGAAAAAAAATGAAAGACTTGTCGTTGTTTTTATTTATGTCAAGAACATATATTTCAAAATTCAATTTTAATCATTTGACTTTTGTAAGTTAAGGCTTTCTATTTCAAATCGGAGTTAGGAAGTTTACATAAAAACCGAGAATGGAGATACGTATTTTACAAAGATACCTACATACTTTTCTGCGAACAGTTTTATGAACACTAGCAGAAGACTTGGGTGATAGGAATTTTACATTAAAAAAATAAAACACAACAACATAGAAATGCAATATTTATTTTATGAATTACTCAGTAAAATCCTAATTGACTTTTATATTGTGTCTCAGTATGTAAGAATAACAGGATAAACATAATAGTACTTAGTACACAAAGCAAAACAGCACAATACTAATAATACGAATAATTTTGAAGTTAAATAATAAGACCTGAAATGGTAAATAAAATAAGGTATGTGGAATTAAGGAGTTTCGAAGTATTCGCGAGTAAAAATGTCCACCATGGTATTAAGCAGTTTCCTAATTTGTGTTTATCTAAAATGTTTTTTTTTTTTAATTTACGAGTTTTACTAGTCGATGCGGGACTAATTTTAACACCAGATGGCATTAAAAACGTATTTTCAAAAAATTTGGAGTTACGCAGTCTACGAATTAATGCGACGATATAACCACTTGATACAACATGTATTACCGTCATTCTTTTCATATCCGGAGAGATACCATATTATATTCACAAATTCGTGGCAGTTATACCTAGGAGGGAGACGTCCCCGTCCGACCTAGTGACGGAAGTAGTGACATCTTGTGTTGAATCCTTGAATTCGAAACCGAATTATAGCAGTAGCTTTTTGTGAAGATGTTATTTGGGGTGCAACGCGTGCGGCGTGGCGTCAACATGCTCTTGAAACCGGGTTCTTTTTTTTTTTTTTTTTACATGACTTCCACACAGGAGGCCCTGAGGAAAATAATTTCCCTCAGGGCCTATGTCATCTTTGGGGATGCTGTGTGAGAGGGTTTTTTTAAGGAAAGGAAGTAGAGGAGAGTTCTGGGAAGGAAAAGGGTTTAAGGGGTGGGTAGGAATCTGGGGTTCAGTATGTCCTGGTCATCCGCCTCCAAGACCTAGACAAACCTCACCCCATGAACCCGGGCACCTCTGCTAAATCACCAAACGTAGCGAACCACTTGGGGTGACCTATGGCAGAGGTGTTGGTTATCCAATAAAGGTTCCCGGGGCGGCGGTACCCATTCCCGCCTCCAATTCAACCAAGCAGACGCTGGGGTACTAATAACGTTCGATTAAAATTGCCCTTCTTTTTTTTGTACGACAGACAGGTAAGTCCAATTATAGTACAATTTTCTTACAACTCACAATACATGTACATTTTTTTTTAAAAACATGGTATAGTGATATTAAACACAGAAACGCTTTAAACGCAGAAACGGGCGGTCCGTTTGATAGATTCTCCCATCTTAACAGACGGGGTTTGGGTTCGAGTCCCAGTTGCGACCGTTGTCTTTTTTTCTGTTTTCTGTGTCTTGTTCTCTTTCATATTATCGTTTAGAATATTAATGTTATCTTCTTCTTCAATGAATAAAGATCTCATTAACAACATTAATGTTAGTATTTGAAATCAAAAATACGTTTTTTTTTTAATTTCGCGCAGCGGTTTAAGGTTTTAACCATCCGGAATAACAAAGTTCCAAGTGACGATTTGAGCTGATTTGAGTTATTTGAGGAGGCGCAACATGGAAAGTATCCCAAATTGTTTTTATTTTTTTACATTAAGTCCACACAAAGAAAAAAAGCCCAGAAAAATATTTTCCCTCAGGGCCTATGTCATCTGTTGCTATGTGGAGGGTCTTTTTAAGGAAACGAAGGAGAGTAAGTTTTGGAAAGGAAAAGGATAGGAAGGTTTGGTACGAATCTGAAGGTCAGTGTGTCCAGGAGTGATGGACGTATGAATCATCCCTCCCAATGGCAAGGCAAAGGGTGTTCGCCAACCGGCCTTTCTCGATCCGGTCCGCCACGCAGTTGGGAAGCAGATACTTTCGCCTCCAAGACCTGAACAAACCTCATCCCCCCCCCATGTACTCGGGCACCCCTGCTATGTACCAAATTTAGACCACAATTTGTGGTGAACGGCAGATTTAAATAAATCCAAAAAAAATAAATTTCATTCCAAATTTAAAAAAAAATAGATGGTGATAGAACTTTGTTTAATTACTTGACATCACTAAACTGTTAACAAGTTGAACTGATAAATTTGCTTTTCCAGAATTCATGTTTCGAACTAAATGATATTTAAGTTTATTTATTTAAAACTAGCTGACCCGACGAACTTCGTACCGCCTCAGAATCAATAACTGTTAAATTAAATAAAGTTTTTTTATTAAGTTAAAAAATACACAATGAAGCAATTATCGATGCGCAACTGTCGGTGTTTTGTTTTTGTCAGTATCAGAGATGGCGTTGTGTACGGATTTATGTTTTTTGTGATTTTCTTACTTTTCCACTTACTTACGGGAATTTTTGAAAGGAAGCGGGTACGGGTGCCGCCGCCCAGGGAACCATTTATTAGATAACCAACACCTCTGCCATAGGTCACTCCAAGTGGTTCACTACGTTTGGTGATTTAGCAGGGGTGCTCGGGTTCATGGGGTGACTTTTGTGCGAGTCTTGGCGGCGGGTGCGTCTGCCCACCTGGCGGGGCGTGGCATGGCGGGCCGGATCGAGAGAGACTGGTTGAGGGAGGCCTTTTGACTTTTCCAGCCGGATTCTCTCGACCAATGGGTCGAAAGAGTCCGGTCAAAAGGTCAAGGTAAAAGGTCAATTCCGATCAACGCCTTGCACCGCAGTTGGAGGGATGGATTCACTCCCGGATACAATGACCTCCAGATTCCTACCCACCCCTCATACCTTTTTCCTTCCCAGAACTTCCTATCCTACCCTTCCTTAAAAAGACTCTCCACACAGCATCCCCTACGATGACGTAGGTCCTGAGTGGAGCTTAAGAACAAAAGCAAAACAATCAGCACATTGACATGTGACGTTTTTGAATTTTTGGAATTCACGCACAGTTAAATATTATACCTATCACAAAATTGCTGCAGTTCTTTCAAAATATGAGAATTCTTTCCATACAAAATGTATGAAAAAATCAATTTTCTTCATAACTTTCATTTTCGTGAATTTTTGCGATGTTTTAATAGTTATTCTGTTATCTGGGGCGGAGACAAATCCAACATATCAAAGATCATCAAAATCGGTCCAGCCGATCTCGAATTATAAATAGTGTAACTAACCCGACTTTGTTTTATATATTAAGATTTACGGCACAAAGTGCCATTTACAAACATGTTTTTATAAAATATTTTAACATTCGTCAAAGAAAAGTTTTATTTTTATTTTTCATTTCACATATCAATAGAAAAAGAAGAAAATTAATTACTAACAACTTAATGAAAGCATTTTTTTTGGAGGGGACCCACCACTTTCCCAACGGCGTTATAAGGAAACATAATATGGTTTCCTCCTTCACCGCACAAGTCAAAACTCGTCACAATAAAAGCATTTTAAGAAACACAACAAAATAAAATAAAAACATGTTATGTAGTGATCTCGTTAAAATATGTTTGACTGATATTTTTGATCGGTACAGCCTTGTATTTCGGTAGGGAAATATTAAAAGTATAAAGTTTATAATATTTTATAATGAAACAAATATAAAACTTATTTTCACTTTAATTTGTTTGACCATAACCGGTTTCAGCTCGTTAAAGCCATCTTCAGTATGTCTGAAGGAATTCCACCACGAATTGTCAGTTTCAAAAATAGAAATATACTTATGTTACGTTAATAACCTACAATTGACAATATAAAGTTGATTACGTATCCAAAAACAGTCGTTCTAATCTTTGAAGCCCATTTTCTCACAATGGGGTCAGCGACAGATGGTATCTTGTCCAGTCCAATCCAGTGTTGGCGGGGTGAAACCAGTTCTTATTTAATTCCTGATTAATAATGTTGGTTGCTTATCTGGTTAGTATTGATTCATTTTTGTCACGACATTTTTTTTTTTTTTTATTTAAGTGAGTTTCGGTTAGGTAAAGGAACCGCTGGATGAAAAGATTATTGACGCGTCTTTCGGGCTACAAGATTAAAATATAATATTTTTGTTTTCCAGGAATAAACATCTGCCCAGGAAAGAACGAGACGTTTTCTGTTTGCGTTTCTTCTTGCGCCGAAAAGTGCGTGACTCTTGGTCGGAGTGATGAGGAAAGGAATTGCGAAACTCCACAGTGCACCCCTGGCTGTGACTGCAAGCCTGGATTCTTTAGGAATACGAACAATGAATGTGTCACCCCTGAAAAGTGTGGTAAGTTGTAACCTAACAGCCTTACTAATAACAAAAAGCCTATTGTTAAACTGCATGTCTGTTGCTTGCACAGTGAACTGTGTTTACACATGATTACTAATATTAACTTGATCACATTATTAGATTGGTTGAATTGTTTTTGCTTGATCTGCGCATGCGTGGCCATCGTTGGCGGCCATCTTTTTTTCAATAAATTTGCGGTTTTTTACTTTCGTGACGTGTGGAATACCATGCGCAGTTATTAAATGTTTTCAAACATGATTTCTGTTTAAATGATCGAGTTACTGTTATAATATTATCATAAATGAAAATAATTTCTATTATTTGCGATATTTTGTCAGTTTCTGTGTTTTTATAATGACTCTGTTGTTACTTTCATTTTGTTAAAATAAACACAATGGTTATTTCGAATAAATTATTTATTATCCGCTTAAGTTTAATAAAACTTATGTAAATTAATATTATTTAATAAAAATAAAAGGTTTGTGCATGTTTTAATAAATACCAATTCAAAGTGTCATACGAATTCAAAGTGTCAGAAGTTTTCTCTTTCTCTCTTGGAACAATTGTTATATTTTTTATAATGTTTAATTGTATGAACGAGATAAAAAAGTGAACTGATCTCTTCCAAATTCATTAAATAAAAGGGCTGTGTTTTTTTTAATTCCAAATTTTCCGAAATTTTTTGACCATTTAATTGAATATGTTTACGGACAGCTGTTTTTTTTTAATTTTTTTCGTGTTTAAAGCTTAAAATACTTCAATTTTTAAACACAAAAGTATATTCCAGATACATAAGTCTAAGAGAAAATTTTATCTTATTTCTAAAATGGAACTTGTTTTTACGACATCTTAAAAAATAAAATATATACAAGACATTTAAAATACGTTGGAAAAATTCCAAAATTCGTTCAGAAATCATTAACAGAACAGTCGAACACATGAGAAAAATTACCCTCTCAGGCTATGTAAATAATGTGTACAATTTTTTAATTAGTAATGTTTTCAAATCCACGCTCATTTATCAATTTTAGTAAGGCTGTAAGTAGTGTAAGTGTTTATGATATAATTTTAAGTAATAATAGGGGCCATGCTCTCCGTAGTCCAGTAGCTAAGACTCTTGACTCACATTCCGGAGGTCGCGGGTTCGAACCCGGCATGCGCAAATAAATTTTATTCTATTAATTTGTGTTATTTCACAATTAATTCATTTAAAATAATATATAGTATATTTGCGGCATGTTCCAGAGTGGAAGATACTATTAGTGTCGCCCTGGTGTAAGACCACCATTCAGAATTGAAACGTTGCTTGAAAATGGCTTTAACCGTGTTTAGTGACCAGATCTGAATAGCCAGGTACTTCCCAACCTCCCTCTTCCCCACCTCCTTCCCCTCCCCACTACCTTCAGCCTCACAACATACCCCAATTGGGGATGCCATAGTCTCACTGGCTCCAGACGGGAGCAGTTGAGATTCTTGTGCGGTATTCAATGTAAAAAAAAAAAAATGCAGAAGAATTTTTTAATTTGAAATTAATAATAATAATAAGCCTTTTTATTCTGGACTTCTGTTAGGTATATATTAGATACGTTCTTATTTGTTATAATATATCCCGAAGCTTAGTTTGCCTCTTGGCATAGGCCTCCTCTATCATTTTCTATTGGGACCTGTCACGCGCTACTCTGAAATTTGAAATTTATCTTTGTTAATTATTCGTAAAATAAACTAACGAATCGATTTTAAATACACCTTTATCGAATATTTGAAAACAAAATATTCTCCATAATATGTAAGGTCTTTCATTAACCCATTGGCCACAGAATTAATGAGATAAAAATTTGGCCTTCACCACTGAATTAATTTTGTACCAAAAATTGAAAACCTACATTGGTGTACTAAATCTATTGTTACTTTTGAACCGTATATTCAAATGAAATAATTTCTTTAAATTTGTTTACATATTAAATTATGGTAAAGAAAAACATAAAAATATATATTTTATTTAATATTAAATATGTGTAAATAAGGTTACAAATATAACCTTCCCTTTTTTCGTCAGTTTTTTTCCACATTTTTTTCAAAAAGTTACAAATAAACATAGGATTCTTAAATCGAACAATAATATTTTTTGATTTTTATATACATGTATACTAAAAACTATTAAAATAATTATCTATGATAGTCCTCAAAGCAATCAGGGACGTTCAGGGTCACTACCAAAAGCCTAGAACCACTCGCAATTTCGAAGAAATTAAATGGTGGCTGGCTGCATACAAAACTTGGAACACAAATATCAGGGAAAAAACATAAGAAACATATTATTGCCAATTGTATGAAATTAATGATTAATTATCTACAGAGTGTTCGGCATGTAAAATTTTATTGAAAAATGTCAGTATTGTGCTCGTTTTCCATTTTTTGACGTACCTACTCTAGCCCGTCAGCGTGCCGGGGTTTGTGGTTAAGTACCTGAGTCGCACACCCGGCAGGCTGTCGGGGTTTGTGGCCAATGGGTTAAGAGGTTTAGATTAAAATAAAGCAGTGTGTGTGTGAGAAACCATTGAAACTTTATATTCATTTGAAAGGCCTATCAATGCCATTATGCATGGAATATAATATCGGCCAAATGTCCTTGACCGATGGCGTGGGTTATGTTGGTTTTGAGGGCCGCTGTGGTTTTCGACTTATTTGTATAGACCTGCGAATTAAGAAAACCCCACAAGAAAAAGTCTAATGGGGTCCAATCGCACGATCTCAGTGGTCAGTTCACATCACTTTCACGTTAAATGACCTTGCCCTCAAATCGCTCGTGCAGACACCAGTGCTCCTGTTGACACCATAAGTCGTCGGTGTCCATTTCATCAAATTTAGGCGAAAAGTAGTTGGTTATCAAGTTATCATCAACCTATAGAGCTCGTCATTGACGGTAATAGCCTGCCCAACGCCGTTCTTAGAGAAATATGGACCGATGACGCCGCCAGCCAAAAATCCATACCAAACAGTGAATTTTTCGGAATGCATTGGACGCTCTTGGATCTCTTAAGTTGCAAGTCAATGCGAATAAGCCACAAAACACAACCCTCAAAGCCAACATAACCCATGACATCGGTCAAATTCAGCGTGATTAATACGACAGAGTTATGGAATATAGGACATTTCGTATGCGCGCCACCCAGAGAAGCCGCGGGGGACATTTGAAGGATCTTATATTCCATACATAATGGCATTGACAGGCCTTTCAAACGAAAAAATAAATTCGATGATATCTCACACACACTCTGTTTTATTTAAATGTAAAGATAGGAAGCTCTTAATAAAAGACCCTATATATATATATATATATATATATATATATATATATATATATATATATATATATATATATATTATTTTTAATACCGATTCGAAATAAACCTTTGATGAATATTTGTTAAAAAATAACTTAATTTTTGTATCCGAATACGATTTTAGTACACAAATTCCGAATTATTCATTTGATGTTGACGTAGATATACTATAATTTTATGGGAAAACTTTTCTCTCTGAAGTTATTTAGCCACCGTAAATATAAAAACTAGCCTCTCTAAATATTTGAAGACCTACAGATTTTCATTTTTGCGGCAACTGGCTCGGGTCGGTCGTGAGTGCCCCCCTAATTTGGATAGTGTCCAAAGGGATTCAATCATTCAACAAAATGAATCTGCCATATACGTCCAAATTAATAGCTTGTATCGGAAGTTGGACACTTTATGTCTCGTTGTAGCCTAAAAAAGAATTTACTTTATATATTACGTTTTTGGTAAACATTTCACTGGCACTGCAACACTTCGGTAACCAAATCAATATGCATAAAAGTTTTTCCATTGAACTATTATAGCATTCCATTGTGCAGAGCATTGTGTATCCACAGGTTTGCGCTGTGAATATTTGTACAGAATTCATTGCATAGCATTCTCTTCACAGAGCTCTGTTTAGATCGCTTTTGATGTCACTTCTTTTCCTTCCCTGCCCGTGTGTGCGGTCCAAGTCTCCTCGTTTTTAATTTATCACCTTCTTCTCTAAAAATCCTTCAAATATTAGGTTAAATTCCATATCATATATAGATATATTTAACTTAATGACCGAACTTGTCAAATTTAATCACCATTTTCGGAGAATTCTGACTACAGTCAGAACTGTTCCATGTTTCGTCGATTCTCTATTACGGCTTCAGAACTTCAAAATAGTTAATTAATTATCATGTACTTGAAAAGCTAGAACGTATTTTAATCTTCCCAGAACAGGGTTTAGTGGCGTAACTACTTGTAGGAAACTTTGCTAAATAATTGCCACATAGACCAACCTGCTCGCATTAAAATCCCGTTCCGCTCTCAATATTTAATGTCACACGTGTCCTTTTTGTTTTGTAAGAAACGTTACATTCCTTTTGTAGGGGCGTGTAAATAGCCCCTGACACGAGGGAATGACTATCCTATGTAAATTAACGAAAGTTGAATTCTTACCTATGTGACACAAAAACAGTTGACCCAGCAATTCCAAAATCCAAAGTGAAAACAAAACAATACTCACTCAGAGAATGCAGCTCATCCACGATGTCCAACACAAAAGACACTTCTTTTCATTAAAAAATATCAAGGCGGTATTGCATAATCTTAACAGATGTTTCGCACAGCAAGGAAGTTTCAATAATGGATAAATTTGCATATATTATTAATAATACGTGCCAAAAATCTTGTACAACAATAATCCAATTATTGGATGAATTATTTTTATGACTGACTAGGAGAGACATCTCTTGGCTTTGACTCACACTCCCGTTGGAAGTAATTGCCTCATTCACAGAGGTAAGGAAATGCATGAATATACTGAATTTCAAGTCACATAGGTAAATTAAAAACAATACAAAAACCATAGATGGCGCCCTCACGGTCTCATAGCATAAATTATTAATTGATTAAGAAAATGGATCCAAATATATTTATGGCGCGTATCCATATTCCCCGCCTTGGAAGTTCGTAGAGCTTACAAAAAAAGAGTATAAAAATACAAATGAAACAAGAAATGAAATAGAAATAAAGTGACTGTATTCACCGGTAATATTCAGGAATGACACGCATTGGAAATTCGCAGAATCTCACAAAATAAAGAAAAATAAAAGTTCAATTGACCAAGATAACGGATATTAAGTAATGCCATGTCTGGGTCAGAGATCATTGAAACAATGACTAAAAACAAAAAATAAATAAATAAAAAATAAACAAAAATAGATAAAATATAAAATTATTGCGTTGGAATGGGATATAATTTGACAACCGGACGTTTAAAAAAACCAAAAAAAAAAAATCTAAAAAATCTGAATAAAAAAAAAAACCAAGTGTCTTTACCGTCGCAACGCGAACAATTTTATCCATTCCGGGATGGATTTCAGTTATCACGCCTAAAGGCCAATTTAACGGAGGGGAATCTTCCTGTCCCACTAGTACGACAGTTCCGATATCAATCGGATGATCAGAAGTAGTCCACTTCTGCCTGACTTGCAAGGTGTGCAGATATTCTGAACGCCACTTCTTCCAGAAGGACTGAACCATGCTGTCTAATAATTGCTTACGCTGAGTCAAATTGATTTTAGCGTCTGCCAGGACAGAAGCAGGCAAGTACTGCAATGGTGTCGACATTAAAAAATGCGCAGGCGTAAGGACTTCTGGATAAGGGTCAGAAGTCATAACTGTAAGTGGACGCGAATTCATTATGCACTCAATTTGAACTAGCACAGTCTGTAACTCCTCATAGGTGAGAAGCTGAATTCCAATCACACGGTACAAGTGTGTCTTCATGCTTTTTATGTTCGACTCCCACATACCCCCAAAATGAGGCGCGCGTGGTGGAATCATTTTCCACTCTATACGACGCTTAACGAGTTCGCGCTTTAATGAGGGCTCATATTCAGATTCAACCAAAAACTTGTAGAGGTCATCTAATTGTGCCTTCGCACCCACAAAATTAGTACCATAATCTGAATACAAGCATGTTACCGGGCCACGCCGAGAAATAAAACGGCTGAAAGCAGCCAGGAAAGCATTTGAAGTTAAGTCAGAGACCAACTCAATATGAATAGCATTGGTCACAAGGCATACGAATAGACAAATATATGCCTTTTGAGAATGTTGTCCTCTCCGACGAGTCAGCGTAATACGGAGGGGACCTGCGTAATCTACACCGGTATGTACGAAGGCCTTTGCTTCTGCAACACGATATGACGGTAAATCTGCCATCTTCGGTGTAGGATGCGATGGATTTAAGCGGAAGCAACAATTGCATTTCCGCACCATCGCCCTAATAACAGTCCTAGCATCTAATATCCAATAGCGTTGACGTAAGATAGACATAAGAAGTCCTGGGCCTGTATGACAGTTCACGACATGGAAGTGAGCGATGATTAGATCGACAACACAGTCATGTTTGGGAAGTAAAACCGGATGTTTAACCTCAAAAGGTAAATCGGATTTAGAAAGCCGCCCCCCAATACGTAACAGATTATCACCATCAAGAAATAGAGATAAACTCTGAAGTCTTTTGGAATGAAATTTGCCTTTCTGGAGTGCAGCAATATCTTCTGCAAAATGAATACTCTGCACAGCACGAATCGCAGCCTTTTCAGCAGTCATAAGATTATTGACCGTTCCAGAGGAAAGTGATATCTTTTTTATGAATCGGAGGACATAAACAACAATCCTTAGTAGTTTATCCCAAGTGGATATACGCTGAGCCAGTTCACTCAGGACCGATTTTTCACCCTGAAATGTTGCAATGAGCACATTAGCCTTGTGTTCAGGCATTTCACCAGTATTGGTAGGGTGAAACGGTTTTAATGGCCATTCCAAAGGTGGGCTGCGAATCCATGATGGGCCGTTCCACCATAAATCATGTGAAACGAGTTGGGAAGGAAGCATGCCACGAGAAAGGCAGTCGCTCGGGTTTTCACTACCAGCAACATGGTAAAAGTTCTTTGGAGACAAATTTTTTTTTTTTTTTTTTTTATTAAGGAGAAAATACAGATACAGATGTTAATTAACAAGAATATACAAAACAATTAATAGAGAATTCACCTGCATCCAAACTATTTCTCACGAATTAACATTATAACAGCAGATAAAAACATATACAAATATTTTTACCTTTAAATACGGAAAAGACGGAGGTATGCATATACATAAGTAAATATTATTTTACAAATAGAGAGATGAAAAAATGCGCAATAACCTTATAAAAGTTTACAAATTGTTTTTGGAAAAATTTTGATGTTAAGACCAAAAATATATATATATATAAAAAATAATGTCATACAGAAATTTAAAAAAGAAAGGTAGTTAAAATTATAAACCAAGCCAACGTCTAAGTTATTGTACTTTTAGGAAAACAGCCTTCAATTTTCTACTAAAAGTACTGCGTGTATCAAAAAATAAGTCGGAATCCTTGAGGTTTTGATTTTGATTAAACGATTCGCACATTCTTCTGATTGGATCCCTGACACCAGCATTTGTACGGGTCCGGCTAATGTGGAATAAGTCGTTAAGCCTTGTTACTCTGGGTGGTATTTTGAAGTTTATTAGTTTCAGTAGGTCAGGACAGTCGATAACGTTATTGCAGATTTTATAAAGCGTCATGAGGTCAAGGTATGTTCGCCGGTTAGTTAGAGTGGAGACGTTATAATTCGAGAGCATATTAATGTACCCCCGTTTAGGTGCACTCATTCTGTAATTGAGGTATTGCAGAAATTTCTTTTGAATACTTTCAATGTTGACTTTATAGACACCGTAAAGTGGTGTCCATATGGAGGTGCAGTATTCAAGTCGAGAACGGACCAGCGTGTAGTAAAGTAGAAGGTAAGCTTCAGGTTTTCGAAATTCGCGGCTGTTCCTGATGACAAATCCTAGCATGCGGTAAGCTTTATTCACAATATTCTCAATGTGCGCATCGAAATGGAGTTTAGAATCAAAAAGTACGCCTAGATCTTTTATACAGTAAACGCGCTCGAGTAAATAGTTACCAATACAATAATTGTATATAATAGCGTTGTGATTTTTAGTGAAGCTTATTTGTTTACATTTGTTGTAACCTAGGTAAATTTTGTTTTCATTACAAAATGCTTCGAACCTTACTAGTCGCTTTGGATGAGCAGACAGTCGTTTAAATTCCTAACAATGGCAAATATTTTTATATCATCGGCGTACAAAAGAAATAAACAATGCATGAAACATTTAGTAACAGTGTTAATAAAAAGTATAAATAACAGCGGACCCAGGATTGACCCCTGTGGTACGCCAGAAGTAACTGGTTCCCACGTAGAAGTATGTCCTCGTAATGATACAGTTTGCTGTCTTTTTGTCAAGTATGAGACAAACCAACGTAATAAATTTCCCCTAATTCCGTTGAACATAATTTTTTTAATAAGAATAAGGTGGTCAACCTTGTCGAAAGCTTTTTTGAAATCGCAGTATATTGCATCTACCTGGTGGCCTCGATCCATGCTAGTGAATAAGAAATTTGGGTAAATTAGTAAATTACTCATGGTAGATTTGCCTTTTACAAACCCGTGTTGTTGTTCCGTAATTTTGGCGGCAAGCTGGGGATATATATTATCATGGACAAGTCTTTCCAAGAGTTTAGGGATCGCCGAGAGAATGGATATTGGCCTATAGTTTTCGACTTTTTGACGTGAGTCACCCTTATGGACTGGTATAATATAAGCCAACTTCCACCTATCAGGGAAAACCCCGTCACTCAGGCATTTATTAAATATTATGGTAAGTGGAACATACAGTGACGACGCAGCAGATCTGAGGAAAAACGCCGGTATTCCATCGTGACCCGCACCTTTGTTTATATCTAATGACTTTAAACTTGATTGCACTTCTTGTTCCGTTAGTTCAATGGTTTGAATGTGCGTAAGTTCAGAGTCCTGAACGGCCTCAAGTTGGTCATTGTTAATTGAGTCATTGGTAGAGGAGGGTTCAAATGTTGACTTGAAGAACTCAGAGAACATATTACAGATTTCTTGGGCATCATTAGATTTGCGCCCTTCGAAGGACATAGTAGCAGGATATCCATCAGATGATTTTAATGAGGATATGTATGACCAAAAACATTTAATATTATTTTGCAATGAACTTTCGATGTTGTCGAAAAATAGCTTTCGAGATTCACTAGCCAATTTTTTGTACGTAGCACGTAAGAAGGAAAATTTACGATAGTCAGAAAGACCTTTATATTTCTTCCATTTGAGCCAAAATTTATCTTTTTTTCGTGATAAGTTAATAAGTTCGGGAGTAAACCATACGGGGAATTTGTCATTTCGTCGTGCCAATACTGGAATAAACTTATCAATTACATTGTTCATTATTAAATAGAATCGATCTACTGCTTCTTCGGCTGATAAATTTATAAATTTTCTTGGCACTGAGCTACGCGATTACTAACAAACACCGACCAGCGATGCGGTGAAGAATGTAACCAAGAGAGCGCAACGGTAGAATCGGAAAACGCATATGTTCCTGCAATAGGAAGACGCTCAGAATAATTCTCTTGAACCGTCCGTATTAATTTGGACATCAATACTACGGCACAGAGCTCCAAACCAGCGAGGGTCGTCACTTTGGTGGGAGAAACCTTTGATTTTGCGCACAACAATCTCACTGTAATTTTCCCAAACAGATCAGTGGTGTGCAGATAAATCACACGGCCGTAACCATTCATGCTTGCATCGCAGAAAGCAACAACGAGCACCGTACTGTCTTTCAGGACACCAACATGGCGAGGGATTTTCATCATTGAAATTAGAGGAAATTCCTGTGTAAGCGCCGAAAACCGACGAATAACGCTATCAGGGGGTGTATCATCCCAACCAATGTTGCACAGCCATAGCTCTTTGATAAGTAATTTAGCGTACAGAATGACAGGGGCTACCAAGCCGAGGACATCAAATAAGCAGGCGACTATGGAGAGTATGCCCCGCTTTGTGCAATTCTCCTGAACATAAGATGTCGTAAAGAAGAAGCTGTCATCAGCTGGTTCCCACGAAAGGCCCAACACCTTAGAGGTATTGTTAGAACCAACAGTGAAGTCCACTGGGCTGCGGTGAGAATCCGGAAGGTTCTCAAGTACAACTTGAGAATTACTAGTCCATTTTACTAAATCAAAGGCACCGGACTTAAACAATGAGATTAATTCTCGAGAAAGACGTATGGCGCTGGGCTCATCTGCAATAGAATAGACCAGGTCGTCCATGTACAGCTTGGACCAGTACCGGATTATCCCTAAGGCAGAGTAGGCAACTGCCTAGGGGCCCCGCATCGGCTGGGGGCCCCGCGCCCCGAGAAAAAATGACTTGCTTCAATGGTTTGATTCTCTATCAGACCAGATTTTATTTAACATAAGTATTTATTTCATTTAATATTATAGAATTTGACGAGTGTGAAGTTTTTTTTGTTAAGTTTTTCTTGTGAAGATATTATGAAAATTCTTACTATTTCATCTCGTGCCGTTTTCATTTTCTCTCCGTCCGCCTAATAGTACCTACCTAAGTAGTAAGTTAAATTCATCGGCGATTGAAAATGATATTTTGGAAAAGGTCAACTTTCAAGATGTTTTAAACGATTTTGTATCTAAAAAAGTTAGAAGAGTTAATATTTAAACATCATTGTATTTTTGTTATTAGTTTTTTGGGTGTTACGCCGTGTAACCAAAGAAGGAGGTAGCGCAACACGGCATAACATCCCAAAAACTAACAACAAAAAACTTTTGTCCGTGAAAATCTAAAAACATTGTTGTATTTTTCTTTACATTACTTTTATTCGTTAAGCAGCATTACTTAGTATCAGGTAGGTGCCGAGTGTGGCTTTTATTGGTATTTTTTTTTTCAGTTTTTTTTTTTACTTTTTATTTCTAATTACGTGTTTAAAATATAAATGTTATACAAGCTTATCTCCATACCAAGGTGGTCTGGAAGAGATCACAAGAGTGATAAGACCGCTCATAGTACCGTTTTTTTTTTTAAATATATTTTTGTTTCTACAACGTGTCCAGAAACTTGTAGTACAAGAGGGAAACTAGTGAATCTACATCACACAGAGAACCCAAAAAAATTTTTTTTTCGATCTGAGCATCGATTTTTTATTATTTTTTTTAATTTTTTTCAATTTTTTCGGCAACTAAAGGGTTAAAAAAACTTTTGAGCCTGGTTTAACATTCGATGCATTTTAAAAGAAATTACACAAAAAACTTTTTTTCTGATATTTAGCCCCTAGTGTTCGATTTTTTCAAATTTGACCAAAAAAATTCCAACTTCGGACCCGATTTACTCGAAAACGAAAGCTCAAATCAAAAAATATATCACGAATCGACTCCAATTGTGATGTAGATTGACCAGTTTCCCGCTTGTACTACGAGTTTCCGGACACCGTGTATATCTGTGCCTTTTTATGTCTAATAAAGAATTATTGTATTGTATTCGTTTCAAATTTTTTATTGGATGGGATGATGGCATTACTTCGTAGCCGGCCGGCTTAGTCAAGCGGTAAGGCTCTTGACTCGCATTTCGAAGGTCGCGGGATCGAATCCCGGGGTGGCAAATACATTTTATTTGATTAAATTGTGTTATTCACAATTTACTCATTTAAAATAATATACATATAGTATATTTACGGCACGTTCCAGAGTGGAAGATACTCTCAGTATCGCCCTGGTGTAAGACCACCATTCAAAATTGAAACGTTGCCTGAAATGGCTTTAGCCGTTTTTGGTGATCAGATTTGAATAGCCAGGTACTTCCTCACCTTCCTCCTCCCTATCTCCTTCCCATCCCCACTACCTTCAACCAAAACATACCCCAATTGGGGATGACATTGTCTCACTGGCTCCAGACGGGAGTAGTTGAGACTCTTATGCGGTATTCATATAAAAAAATGAATAAAAAAAAAAAAAAAAAAACAAATAAAAAAAATAAAAAAAATAATGAATAAAAATATGTTGTGGTAGAAAAATATTTTTGATAGTTTGAAAAAGGTGTAGGTAGGGGCCCCGAGACGTGCACTGCCTACGGGCCCCGACATGCTTAATCCGGCCCTGGCTTGGACTCTGCCACTTTGGCAGCGTCCGGGTAATGTGGTCTCATATCCTGGGCCAACTGGCGAACCGTCCGCATTGCTAAGTATGGACTTGCCGTCAAGCCGAAAGGAACTCGATTGAAATGAAATGTTCGTATGAGACCATTATTTGAGAATCGAAATAAGATCCTCAGGTATCTGCGATGCTTGCTAGGAACTTCAATCTGTAAATACATTTGCTTTATATCCGCAGTCATAGCGATGGGAAAAAGACGAAAGTCAAGCAAAAGCAGAAACAAATCGGCTTGCAAATTGGAACCAGTATGAATAATACGAGGCATTGGTTTATCTGGACGAGTGACAGCATGATGTGGGATGTAATATCCATCTTCTGTGATATCAGACTCTGAGACTTCTGATAGGTAATTATTTTCAATATATTCACTGATAACCTTGTTATAATTCTCCTGCAAAGCAGGAGAATGTTTAAATTTTCGCTCCAATGCCAAAAATCGGCGTTGGGCAGCAGTACAAGAATTACCCAATTGTCTTGGATCTTTACAGAAAGGTAAAGCAACAGAATATCTACCATCATCAGTGCGAGAAATTGATGAAGTAAAGAGATTCTCACATTCTGTCTCCTTCGGACTTAGAAATTTTATATTAGGTATCTCTTCTAACAGCCAAAATTTTTGCACTAAATCATTCAGTGCGGGTGCTGAAAATGATGTGTTTGTGTTGAGCACATTATTGGGGTAATCACCCATCAACACGAAACCGAAAGCAGTCGATAACGCAGGGGGTGCACTAGTACCCGATTCAACCCTGTTCCCTAAATAAATATATGGGAACAGTTGTGCACCGATTACGACATCCACGCATCCAGGAATATTCCACGTTAAGTCTGCGAGAGGTATGCCCTCTAAGTACCTCATGTCACCCTTGGCTATATAGTGATTAGGTAATTGGTCGGTGATACTGTCAACGACAAGCGCATGTATATTATATTTGAGGCCCCTAGAAACAAAGACGAAAGTGTCCACTTTGTTAAATTGTTGGCAAACTAAAAAAAACGTTTAATCAGTCCGTTATTCATCAATATGAAAGGAAAATTTATTATTATGTTAGTAAACCGGTTTAAGAATAATATTTCAAATCATTTATGTATCTGAATGCCATAGATTCTTTAAAAATTGCATTTTTTTGATGGACACTTCCGTTTTTGTTTCAATCATTTGGACACTTGCTGTTTTGTTTGACAAACAGTTGGACACTGCCGGTTTTGATTTAAAAGACAATTTCGAAGATGTTGCAGTCAATGTAAGAAAACAATATTGAAAAGAAGATTTTTTTTTATGAAATGGAAACAATATGAACAGCTTAGTTTACTTAATAAATATATCAAATTTAGAAATATTCATAAATTCCGAGAAATAGATGTTAGATTTTTTTTAAATAATGAAATTACATCCACTATGAAATAGAAAATAATAGAAAATTTAACCAAATTATAAAATAAAACAAAAATTAACTAAATCATTAATGAGCCTGACATGTTTTCTGCTGATCCTTGAATGAATCTATAACAAATAATTTAAAAAAATTATTTTCAGTTTTTATTAATTTGAAATATTATATCAAATAATTTATTTAGGTATAGTTGTCAAAATACATGGCCTAGCTGACTCGATCCATATCCTTACAAAAAAAATGTGAACAAATTCAGATAAATCTTCAAATGTCATATTTAGACATTTGCCTACAACATAACGGCGATTTACCTTTTTTCTTGGTAATGTTTGCCTTCCATTTGAGTGGTTGTTTGATACATTTCCTCGCTGATTCTGGTGGCAAAATATCAGGGAAAGCTTCCATTCTTGGAATATGTAATGTCCACCAACAATAAATGGTTATTACAACCCAAAAAATAACTTATCCGTACACTATTCATTGACGCTTTTGCAGGAGTTTGTATGATTTAAAGTACGGCGGCCATTATGAATAGAGCATCCTGATTGGCTATTTGAAAAACTGCCGCTTTTGTTTCGGAAGGAGGTGGAAACTTCCGTGTTTGTTACAACAACAAAACTTAAAAGCCAAAATACTATGGTTTAATGAGGTTTATGTTACAAACAGATATATTATGGAGATAGAGTGAACTTTTCTCTATGAAACTGCATATTCAACTCATTTTTGACGTGAGGTGGACACTTCCATCTTTGTTTCTAGGGGCCTCATTTATTCTCTGGGTATACGCGAGACTCAATGTCCAAATACACGTAACCGAATATTGGTCGAGACGTTGATCCAATTCCTTTGACAAATGAATTACTCAAAGGAATTATTGGTAAATTCAGCGTCTTACAACAATCGACCGTAATCAAATTATTTTGAGAGGCATTATCAATTAGGCACCGAACAATAACTTTATTTCCGTTTATAAGCTTCGCGTATACTTGTGCGGTCGAAAGTAAAATAGAAGAGTTCGGTGTTACTTTGGCAGAAAGCGAACACGAAGGATTGACATTTGTAGTCCCCTCCACTTGCTTATCACTAATGCCAGTTCCATTGATGCTGGATGACACTGGAGGGGGGACTGACGGTTCTTCACTGGTAGGTACTTGCGACGTATGTACATGAGTATTGGTTTTCATATTATTCACACTGCCGAAATGTAAGAATGTATGATGACGTTTATTGCATAAATCACAAACTAACCCCGATTTGCATGACTTGATTGTATGTGAACCACTAAGGCAATTTACACAGGCATTTTTCGATTTTATAAATTCAAATCGAGCCTGGAGGAATCTCACACATTTAAACTTTGAGCATACGTTGACTAAATGATCAGATTTGTTACACAGAATACATCCTTTCGGCGGAGCTGGGAAGCGCGGAATATTCGCATTACTCGCGACGAACGATTTAGTATTATTTGATCGGGAGGACGAAATGGGATGCGTTTTATTTACGACACCATGCGAGTTACTCGTTCGTTCTAAAATCTTTACTTGATCTTGTACAAACGAAACTAACTCATTATAAGAAGGAATTTCTTTATTACGAACTGTCAGCTCAAAGTTCTGAGCCGTCTGTGAATCAATTTTTCTTACCGCGCAGTGAAACAAAATAAAATCAGTTAAATCTTCAATACCTAACTGCTTTAATGCCGACGTTGACGAAGAATATCTTTCAATGAAAGAATTGAGACTGGCAGATGTATTCGTGCAGTTTTTCGCATCGAGAATATTATTTAAATAATGTGTTCCTAGTGTACGTTTATCTTGATATTTTTTAACTAATCTCTCCCAAATGATCTGATATGTATCACCCGAAGGCACAATGCCTGCGGTTACGTTCAAAGCCCCGTGTGTGAGCTTTCCGACTAATTACTGCACACGCTGCGAATCAGTTAGCTGTCTATTATTATGGATATTGGCTTTAAATTACTCAAAAAATTTCGACCAGTTTTCATTCTTACCATCGAAGGTTGGAAGATCTATTGCATACACGGCTCCCGCGACTTATTTTGTAACGTCAGTGATTCTCTTACAGAAGTTTTCATATTCGATCTAGTTCGTTTGACCTTCAAAAAAAGATCATCAAAAGCATTTAAAGCTTGAAAATCTGGTTTAAATTCTGGATTTAAAGTTAACTGACGATCATTGATGCTATCTATAATATTTTCAAATTGACTTCGCATTTGATCAATTATCTCTGACTGAGCCATAAACACTTCGTTATTTCTTGACTCAAAATTAGATATATTATTTGTTGCATTATACAGATCGTTCATACGAATAAAAAGGTTTTCCTTTTTTGCTGTTAAAAGAATAAGCGATCTGTCTTGAGCCTCATCAAAACCCTCCTCCGTAATTCTTGGCATTTTTTATATATGCGAAAAGATTACCACAAAATTTTACAATAATGTTACAATGTTAATAATTAATTAATAATAATGTTGCGAATAATTGTCCAAAATTACGACAATTCTGCGAACAATGTTAACAATTAATTAATAATAATAATGTTGCGAATAATTATCCAAAATTACGATAATTTTGCGAACATCCAAATATGTCATCCAAAAGCAAAAAACAAGACCAGCTATAGTTCTCAAAAAATGAGAGGTACTTCCAATTTACCAAAAAAAATACGTAAATTCAAACATCCATGTACTATATCAGCTATAATCTCGAATTGAATGTTTGAATGAATAATCCAGGCTACGAAAGGACCATTTAATATGTAGGGGCGTGTAAATAGCCCCTGACACGAGGGAATGACTACCTTATGTAAATTAACGAAAGTTGAATTCTTACCTATGTGACACAAAAATAGTTGACCCAGCAATTCCAAAATCCAAAGTGAAAACAAAATAATACTCACTCAGAGAATGCAGCTCATCCACGATGTCCAACACAAAAGACACTTCTTTTCATTAAAAAATATCAAGGCGGTATTGCATAATCTTAACAGATGTTTCGCACAGCAAGGAAGTTTCAACAATGAATAAATTTGCATATTAATAATACGTGCCAAAAATCTTGTACAACAATAATCCAATTATTGGATGAATTATTTTTATGACTGACTAGGAGAGACATCTCTTGGCTTTGACTCACACTCCCGTCGGAAGTAATTGCCTGATTCACAGAGGTAAGGAAATGCATGAATATACTGAATTTCAAGTCACATAGGTAAATTCAATACAATACAAAAACCATAGATGGCGCCCTCATGGTCTCATAGCATAAATTATTAATTGATTAAGAAAATGGATCCAAATATATTTATGGCGCGTATCCACCTTTCGTCTATTTTTTTGTGGCTTTTGCTGGGGTAGCCTGTGCGGACCCATTATTCAACCCCGTCGATACTTGGATTTCATAAATTATTTTTAAGTTGTACAGCGCCCTTACAAAATGGCGCCGTACAAATCATCCAAGTATTATTATTATTATTATTATACGGCGAGTTCATCACAATACCTACAACTCAGAGTGAACACAATAGTAAGTCGAATGACAAGTATGTAACTGGAACGGATTCTCAGCAATAACATGGTAACTTGCAAAACGGTCAAAAAAATATTTATTGTTGGCTAAGGCATACCTTTTTCAGATACTTAAATTACATGAGAATATGTCTGTATTATTAAAATTCTTATCAAATACATTGCATGCTCTGAATTTTGAAGCATTTTGTCTGAGATTAGTAGAACATTTTTGAAGATGAAAAAGTGATTTTTCTCTGGTTCTGACACCTGGGACTGGGAATGAAATAGAAAAAGTCGTTCTGAAGTTATGGCGTGACCAGAGGGATTCCTTTTTAATATATATATATATATCTATGCATAGATTGAGGAGTTATTATTTTTCAATGAGCAGATGGCGCACAGACATACAGTAACTCACACACACACGCACACAGAACATACGAGATTATAGCTTATTAATACATTTAATTATCAACGCGTAAAGATTATGGATCGTGCACGATGGCACGGGGTTTTAGAATAACCTGTGGTTATTCCTTGCTAAATAAAACGCTAATGGACTTCGATAAGAATTATGCCCAACCACCAAACAAGAAAGGTATATCACAATTAAGTGGTACTCACGGTTGTTGTCTTCTGGCTTGGTGACAGTCATAGATGTCCATAAGCGTTCGAGATTGTTCTATTTGATTGTTAGAACTTCGGTAAAGTTTGAGTCACGAGTTCACATAAAGTATACGAAAGAATACGGTAGGATTTACACTTTATGAGACGATATGATGAATAACACTTCGGCGTGGTGCGAAATGTCACGATACGATCGGTGGTTAGCAACGGACTGACGATAAAGCGCTTGACACTTGTTTTCCGTGTAGTTAGGTACCCTTATTTTGCGGAATTCCAAAGTCTGAATCCTTTCGATCTCGTATGACAATCGGAGCACAAAACGAATGAAATCCATAAGCGTTATGAAACAGATTATGTATCAAAAATATTATAATATGTAAGAATTGAGGAATGTAAATGAAAAATCGCTGTCGGGGGGTCAACTGTCGATGGACCAACACTCTTATGGAGCCGTCATCAATACTGAGATATGTTTTCAATATTAATTTCAATGTCGTATAGTAATAAAAAATTTAAATTAAACTAAAAAAGGACATTGAAACACGTATTTACGCGTATGTAAAATCTAAACAGATTTCTAGTAAAATAGGTGCACACAGGTGGGTTTTATAACAATTATTATTGATAAATGTATCTGTAACACCGTGAAACCAAAAAACGGTCCTCGCTTTCTTAGAGTATTTTTTTGTAGTGCTTTCAGTAGGCCGCACCATAAGTGCTTGCGGGCCGCACCAAAGAGTGTTTAACCAGCCAGCGGCCGAAAATCCACATTTCGTCGAAAGTTGTTCTTACGTTCGTTCAGGCCGTTACAATGAAGATTATTATTCTCCGTACCAGCTTTTTAAAATTATAACTCAATATCGATTTTATTTCATTCCAAATTTACTTTAATTTAGATCTACATCCAAAAATGCTGAAAGGCGTGATCTATTAAAATAATATACTTTTTGTGATTATTTTTTGATTACAAGAATTTATCATTTTTAAATGATGTCAAAGTTAAATAATAATGTAAAAAAAATCTGAAATACATTAGTTTATAAGTGCGCAAATAAATACACAACGGAACAATTTTCGTCAAGAAACACATGTACATATATATTTTTAAATGATTTTATTTAAACTAAGATTAAAATTGTAAGACACGCGATACCCAGATAATGTATTGATTTATTTTACTGTATGATTTTATGATTTAAAATGGGTGTTGTATAATACAAAATCTTTTTTGAAAATTTAACAAATCTGCCAACGGCCTGTGCTATATCCTTATTATACTAAAAATTAACATTTTTTCTCAAAATTTAAAATGCGAATGCTAGATAAAACAACAATCTTTCGAAATCCATTTATAATTTTTTCTGAAAAAGAGCCAATACGTCCAAAATCTGATTTAAAAATGAAATATTTCTGGTTTTCTCTGAAATATTTCTGCTCGCGGGCGGCACCAAAAGCAGGCCGCGCGCAGGTTCCCTACTCCTACTCTAGAGTTAAGAAACTGTGGAATGTGCTTTAGGAGTTTTGCACAATGCGTGAATGTAAATGAAGCAAGGAGCTTGCGCAGACAGTTGTGTCGCGGTCCATTCTCGATAATAGTAAGTTCTTTAGTTTTCTTAAATAATATTCGACCGGTATTTCAGTATCGTAGAAAGGTCAAGGGCAGTAAAATAAAGCGAAGATACACAGTGGCGTAGCGTGGCTTTCGGCCGCCCGGGGCGGAGGAAAAATTTGCCGCCCCCCCCCCACCCTTGCTTCTACAGGTACTTCTTCCGCAGAATTTCAAGCGCTGACCGGAGGGGGGGAGTAGGTATCCATTTTTTTATGCCGATTTTTATAATCCCATGTGCCGAGTACTCTTTCAATAAAATTATGCTTATCAATTCTTCTACAAATTTATATATATAACTGCTCTCAGAAATCGAGAATGGTATGCCTGTAATAGAATTTCGCATCTTCATCACACATACATATGGAATGCAACTCAAATGCAAAGCTTCACTCGGAATCGGCAACCTATTATTATATTCATAACACAAAACTGGTTTAAATTAAACTAAATATACGGTGTATCAAAACTACACTGAACATAAAAATGGTTTTTCTTTGATTCTAGCGGCACATACATAGTCTGCAAATAGAATTTTATAACTGCACTTCGAATAAAATAATGGTCTCTTTCGAAATGTATCAGCAGATGGATACACAACTGAAATTCATTCGTTAATACATTGTGAAAATAATTCTGGTTTTAATAAAGAGTGAATCTGTTGGCGAGTTATCAGCTTTAATTAGTATTTCTCTCATAATATGCGTACGGTTTTCCTACTAATTGCGAAATTTGCAGCTTAAAAAAATATAATTATTGATATTTTTAATAAATAATAAAAGAGTTGGATTCGTACACGAAAGTATCATAGAACATTTTCAAATAATGATTTGAAATGCACTACCAATAGTCCTACTCCTAGCGTCCACGTCTGCGAGCCCTGGGCAATGTGGCCACTGGCAATGCCAGCAGCCATAGCAGATAGGAGAGGATGAATGGCGAATGTCCGACGCCATAAAATCGGGCCCCCCCAACTAAGGGAAGGAAAACCCCTACAGAAAAACCCTGGACCTCCTGGTAGGGGGTTGAGCAAGAGGCCAATAACCTCTTCTCGTAAAAAAACCTATATTACGAAGCCAAACACAGAGCCTCGGACAACAACTACTGGACTTCGGAAAAGACCCGGCAAACGAATAAAGGATAACGATTTTAAACCTACTAATTTGAATGTACTATCTCTGTATCGCGCAGGAAGTTTAAGAATTCTCTTAGACGAACTTGCTAAATATAAAACTGACATAACAGCGATAGGAAAGGGAACAATCGAAAAGCGTGACTGTACCATCTTCTACAGCTGTCACGAGAAGGATCATGCATTTGGAACAGGTTTTATTGTCTCAACAAGGGTAAAGCATTTGGTCAAAGGCTTTACCGCGGTTGATCATAGAATATCACCTATTCGTATATCTGGAAAATTCTTTAATTATAGTATGATTAATATCCACGCACCCACAGAAGACAAAAGTGATACAGAAAAAGACACCTTCTACGCAAAGCTCTCAAAAACCTATCAGGACTACCCAAACCATGATGTCAAGATAGTGATAGGGGATTTTAATGCGAAGATAGGAAGGGAATCAGTGTATAGACCTACAGTTGGAGCACATAGCCTGCACGCAGAATCTAATGATAATGGTACAAAATTAATTGATTTTGCAACGTCCCACAATATGATTGTGAGTAGCACATGTTTCCCAAGAAAAGATATATATAAAGGAACATGGAGAACACCAGATGGTAGAAATGTTAACCAGATAGACCACCTACTTGTTGAGGCAAGGCATAAATCTGATTTAATGAGCATACGAACATACCGTGGAGCAAATGTTGACTCGGATCATTACCTTGTTATCTCCAAAATACGGAGTAGAATATCAAACGTGAAGAAACAGAGGGGATCACGCACAAATAAATTTGATATTGAAAGCCTAAAAGTACCAGAAATAGCAGAAAAGTTCATTACAACCATAAATCATAAGTTGGATGACATCAGCGACCATGTGGAACAACATGATATTAACTCATACTGGGATGGTGTTAAGTCTGTGATTACCAATGCAGCTGACGAAGTTCTGGGAAGCAGGCAAACACAACCAAGAGAATTATGGTTCGATGCAGAATGCCAACAAGCAACCAATGTTAAGAATGACGCATATCTAAGAATGCAACAGCGACATCGTACACGGCAAGCAGAGATGGAATACAGAGAACTAAGAAAGCATGAGAAAAAACTGCACAGAAGGAAGAAACGAGTATTTCTCGAGAACCAAATCAAGGAAGTGGAACTAGCCAAGGCCCAAAACAGAAGTCGACTTTTCTATCAGAAGGTAAACCATCAAAGAAAAGAATACAAGCCCAGAATTACAATGTGCTACGACAGCGAGGGAAATATTTTGAATGAAAAGTCAAGAATTCTGAATAGATGGGTGGAATATTTTGATGCTCTGCTAATCGGAAGTGTAGATGAGAGCGTGGGTGAAAATTTGACAAGGGATGGAAACAACACTGATGGTGGTACTAATGATGATGACAATGTCGAGCCGCCACCAACATTAGAAGAAGTAGTGGGTGCCATTAAAAGTCTACATAACAATAAATCACCTGGAACTGACAACATCTCTGCAGAGTTATTCAAATATGGCGGAGAGAACCTTCAAGTCCATATATATAATATCATTAAATCCATCTGGTGCTCTGAGACTCTGCTAAGTGAATGGAACTGTGGAATAATTTGCCCTCTTCACAAGAAAGGAGACCCTATGAACTGCTCTAACTATAGGGGCATAACGCTGCTGAATATCTCATACAAGATCCTATCAAATGTAATGTGTGGTAGGCTTATGAAATATTCGGATGGCATAATTGGCCAATATCAAAATGGGTTCCGTAAGGGGAAATCTACAACTGATCAAATCTTTTCACTGAGACAGGTACTGGAAAAAACAATAGAATTTAATGTTGATACATACCATTTTATACATACATACATAGATTTTAAGGCTGCCTATGACACGGTAAATAGAGAAAGACTGTACAGAGCCTTGGAGGAATTTAATATCCCAAGAAAACTGGTAAACTTAGTAAGGCTCACAATGTCCAATGTTGAGTGCCGAGTCAGAATACAACAGGATCTGTCAGACACCCTAAAGACCTTCAATGGACTAAGACAAGGAGATGCACTTGCCTGCATTTTATTCAATTTAGCGCTGGAAAAGGCTATCCGAAATGCAGGTATACAAACCACAGGCCATATTTTTAACAAGTCTGTTCAGCTCCTTGCTTATGCTGACGATATAGATATCATCGCACGCTCAGAATATGAACTAAAATCGGCGTTTAAAAGCTTAGCTACGTCGGCAAGGAACATGGGATTGGTCATCAACGAGGGGAAGACAAAATATATGCCCGTACATGGACGCCAGAAACCACCAAGTATACAGATAGATAATTATACATTTGAAACTGTCAACGAGTTTGTATATCTCGGTACTATGGTGACAAATGACAACAATGTATCCAGCGAAATCAAAAGAAGAATAGTAGCTGCAAATCGATAATACTTTGGGCTACAGAAGCATATGAAATCTCGCCACCTTACCAGAAGAACTAAAGTCCTGCTTTACAAGACCCTTATACGACCTGTTCTTATGTATGGTTCGGAATGCTGGACAATCAGTAAGGGTGATGAAGGAGCCCTAGAAAGTTTTGAAAGGAAGGTGCTGCGAAGGATTTACGGCCCAGTCTGTGATAATGGAGAATGGCGTATCAGATACAACAAGGAGCTATACGATCTTTACGAGGACCCTAATATCTCCAAGGAAATCAAAACTGGAAGACTCAGGTGGGCTGGACATATCCAGAGAATGAGCGAAGGAGATATTCCAAAGCGAATTATGGATGGTGCACCTGGGGGTCGGAGAAGAGTTGGAAGACCAAAGTTTCGATGGCTGGATGGAGTGGTGAAGGATGCAAGCACCATCGGCATCCGAAACTGGCGCAACGCAGCACAACACCGACAGTCATGGAGGCAGGCTCTGCTGGAGGCCAAGACCCGACCTGGGTTGTAGAGCCACAGATGATGATGATGATTTGAAATGGTTTAATTTTTTCCAAGATAATATTATTAGGTATTTATTGTGAAAATTTGCCGCCCCCCTCAAAAGTGCCGCCCGGGGCGGGCCGCCCCCCCCGCCCCCCCCCCCCACCCTACGCCACTGAAGATACATGTTGGTGAAGCAAAGTTGGATACTGACAGATAATCTGCCGAAAAAAGCAGGGTTATCAAAGTTCACCCATGTTTAGGTTTACGATAAATTCATATTTGATGGAGCTATCTTGCATTGCTTTTAAATTCAGCCAGTAGTGTGTACTGAGTGCAAATTGTGACGAGATATTGTGAATTGCTTGTGTTTTATGGCCAAAAAATGTGAGTTTTATTACATTATTTCGTAAAACGTTCATAATATTTCATTAGTGAAATGAATTAAAAAAAATTTTTTTTTTTTTTGGGGAAACTTACGGTTTTACGCCGAATAATACAGTTCCTACATGTTGCATTAACCTGTGTGGTTTAACCGGCGAGCACTCACGCCTTTAAAACTCACACGAGTACTCGCGCATAGAGCATTTTGCTAACGTTTTATGAAAAGTCGGAAAGTACATAAATTGTAGCATATTTATTTATATTTGTACTAATATATAATGAAACAATCATGTAAAATTAAATTAAATATACTTTTTAATCTCTACCATTTGCTATACTATAATTATAATATTTTAATAACAAAAAATTAACATTTCTGAACTTTGTTTTTGGAATAAAATAAAAAAAAAACTAACTTTAATTAAAAAATATTAAGGAATGAACAACAAAATATTATCCCTCAACGATCTACTATATAATTTCGTTCCTTAACCACCTACGTGCGGCCCGTGAGACCACTGGCATATTATTACTTTTAATTTGGAATCTATCGCAACAACCAAACAGCACACTGAATGAAATACCTACTTGTTTAAACTCTTGAACCTAACATAAACAAAAATTTTAACAAAACAAATAAACGACTTCAAAAAATGCACTAAAAAGTAAAAAAAAATTATTTCGTATTCTTCTACAACTTCATAATCAACTTACTTTTTCTAATCATCAATATGTCGGTACGATTGTTACTTTTGGAGTCGGTGTCAGTCAAGGTAGGTTTGTAACTACATACATAGTTATAGGTGTAATGTGCTTGTGTCGCACAAGCGACTTGACGAGGCGAGAGGCGAGAGCGGGGCCGCGGCGACGCGGGGAGCTGTCAAGTACTTTTGAACACGCCGGGCCGGGTACCTTTCGTCGCCTCAGCTCTTATTTGTCCAACAGAACATTTTAGTTTTTGTTCAAACTCCACTTTAAAATTAAAAATAAAGTATTGAAAACAAAAGTTAATCACTTTACTGCGAATTATTTAAACTAATGAGACCTTCAACATTAAGGAAACATCTATCATAATGTTTTATTGAAATAATGAAAGAAAACTTTCTCCTCCCGTAAAATTTTCAAATGGTTTGTTGGACAAATACGAACTAAGGCGACGCTTTGCTGACACCGACTCCAAAAATACAACCGTATCTACATATTGATGATTAGAAAAAGTAAGTTGATTATGAAGTTGTAGAAGAAACGAAATTATTTTTTTACTTTTTAGTGCATTTTTTTAAGTCGTTTTTGTTTTGTTAAAATTTTTGTATATTTTTTGATTTTTAGTGAATCTGAAGTACACTAACTAATTTGTCTAAATATGGGTAAACCTAGGTACTAAACGTGCTGCTCATATGAGACAGACATAATTTGACCATAGCGACGTTAGGACCAAATTAAGAGATTCAGCCGAGTTTCGTTAATTTGTCATGGATCCGATAATCAAAACCTAACCAAACTCTCATAAAATTACCCTTGAAGTACATCCTTTCCAATAAAAAAAGAATCATTGAAATCGGTTGGCGTAATATTGAGTTATTTGTCCATTTGTCGCGCACATACTTAATGCAAATTTAAGACTTATGTGGTTTTCTCATGAATGCCATTGTCGGAACTGGACCAAATTAAAATGGGACCACACGGGAAGCATCAGCTTTCAAATAAAAAAAGAATCATCAATATCGGTTCACCCAGTCAAAAGTTCTGAGGTAACAAACATAAAAAAAAAATACAGTCGAATTGAGAACCTCCTTCTTTTTGAAGTCGTTTAAAAATTAACTTTAAACATTCGAACTATTCTTAAAAACATTTTTGTCACAAAAATAAACAAAAATTTTAACAAAACAAAAAAACTACTTCAAAAAATGCACTAAAAAGTAAAAAAATAATTTCGTATTCTTCTACAACTTTATAATCAACTTACCTTTTCTACTCATCAATATGTAGGTACGATTATTATTTTTGGAGTCGGTGTCGGCGGGAGAGGAGCTGTCAAGTGAACACGCCGGGCCGCGGGTACCTTGGTTGACACCGACTCCAAAAATAACAATCGTATCTACATATTGATGAGTAGAAAAGGTAAGTTGATTATAAAGTTGTAGAAGAATAGGAAATTATTTTTTTACTTTTTAGTGCATTTTTTGAAGTCGTTTTTTTGTTTTGTTAAAATTTTTGTTTATTTTTTGATTTTTAGTGAATCTGAAGTACACTAACTAATTCGATTAAGATTCGGCCGAGTATCGTAAATTTGTTCTTCAGAATTGGAGAGTTCCGTTACTTTGTCATGGATCCCATAATCAGAACCTAACCAAACTCTCATTAAATTACCCTTGAAGTACATCCTTTCCAATAAAAAAGAATCATCGAAATCGGTTGGCGTGATATTGAGTTATTCGTCCATTTGTCGCGCACATACTTGATGCAAATTTAAGACTTATATGATTTTCTCATGGATGCCATTGTCAGAACTAAACCAAATTAAAATGGGACCACACGAGAAGCACCAGCTTTCAAATAAAAAAAGAATCATCAATATCGGTTCACCCAGTCGAAAGTTCTGAGGTAACAAACGTAAAAAAAAAAAAAAAATACAGTCGAATTGAGAACCTCCTCCTTTTTGAAGTCGTTTAAAAATTAACTTAAAACATTCGAACTATTATTCTTAAAAACATTTTTGTCACAAAAAAAAACTCTATTCTAAGATAACGAGATTTGTAGTATTAGGAACTTAAAATTTTGACTGCTTTGTATTTTTTTTTAATTGAATAAACTAATCATAAAATCAAACAAAAAATTAAACAAAAAAATTTAAAAATAACAAAATTACAACGCTTAAACATTTACAATTTTTTGCGGCAGTTACAGCACATTTTTTTGAACACTCCAAACAAATAGGTACCTTGCACAAAAAACATAAGTAAGTAAGCCGGCTTATAGTCTATCAAAAAAGAGTAGAAAATATAGAAACTTGAACTATCAAATTTGTAGACTGGCAACACCAATTTAACTGTCAAATATTTTTTTGAAGTGCAATGACACTGAATGTATAGAACACAGTAAACCACATTTTAAAAAACATTTTTTCTTCATGACATAAAATTGATTAAAAGGTGATTTATAAAGCGATTTGCTTTAATTTAATTTAACATAAATTTGAATTTAACAATAGATAGAAAGGAAGAATCACTAATTAATGGTGAGTTTAGGAACACTACTTTTAGATCTGAATGAGTTAAATATATTCAGATCTAAAATTAGAGACATGATCTAAAGCCCAGGCAAGGCTAGGTACTTTATCTAGTATTAAATAAATGTGAGCAATTTCTAAACTGTGCTTTATATTTTACTAGCTGACCCGGCGAACTTCGTGCCGCCATTTTTTTTTCGTGTATATTTTCGAAATTCCTGAAAGACTTGATTTACTATTTAGCCCGCCTCGGCTTCACACGGGTTTTGTACAGTCGCGGATTAAGGAAATGTAACACTTCCGGTAAATTTCAATCAGTTGGATTATCAATAATTCTATATATCGAATGTTAAACTTTACGTACTTCATGACAAAAAATGAGACAAAATCTTCCGTTTACAATGCGACCATATAATAAGATAAAATTACAATTAAATAATTCGACCATAACTATTGTAATGCCTTGTAATGTACAATACTTTTCGTTTTAACAAATCTGCCAATGACCTATGGTATTATAACCTTATCATTCAAAAAATAAACATTTTTTCTCAAAATTTAAAACATGAGAATGCTAGATAAAAGAAAAATCTTTCGAAATCCATTTATAATTTTTTGTGGAAAGGAGTCAATACGTCTAAAATCTGATTTAAAAATGACATATTTCTGGTTTTCTCTGATAATACCCTCTTAAGGGGTATTGTAATTAGCGATGTGTAGGTTCAGCTGAAGTGGGCTCTTAAACTCGAGTTCTTCGCGGGAGTAGGTCGTGCGTTCGAGTTCTTTTGCGAGCTCCGGCTCCGAGGTCCGGCTAGGGTGGAACCCGAGCGTCTCGGTTCGACCCATTTGCGAGTAGGAAGCAGGCGTTCGAATTCTTTTGCGCGCTCGGGCCATTTGCGAGTCGGGAGCGGCTCCCGGGACCTGCTCCAAGAACTTAAGAACTTTTAAAAGGAAGCACGTCTCGGAGGCTTCCGGAAAAAATGTAGAACCATCTCTAATTGTAATGCCTACCTTTTGTTAACACTAGAAAGACCAGAGCCTTCATTTTGACGGCAGCCAGAAGTAAAGTAACGATATAATGGTTAATAATTATTGTATTGGTGTGATTTTTTTTAACATTTCATGATTTATGTTTTAACAACTATAGTGAAAAAAACAGGTATGTGTCTTTATTACTTTTTGAGATATATTGACTTATACCTACAAAGACCGCCGCCGTCAATGTGACGGTTTGGGCCATAATGCTGAGTTCGTTTACAACCTTATTTACCCAAGTTAACAACATACCCATTCCTCCTCGTTTATGATAGTACTATTATGTCTGTTTCTTTCTTTCGGTATCGCGTATTATTCATACTCGATCTGTACGTTGATTGGTCACAGTCACATAATTTATGAAAATACCAAAAAATATTGCTCTCACCCAAATTTATTTTATGGCTTGTTGGAGAATGACAGAGTATACAAATACCAGAGTTGATCCATCTGCGTTAGCTTCTGAAGAAATGAAAGAAGCATTTATTGGATAACCAACCCACCCGTCTGCTATAGGTCAACCCAAGAGGTTTGCTATGTTTTGTGACTTAGCAGGGGTGCCCGGGTTCATGGGGTTACGTTTGTCCGGATCTTGGCGGCTGATGCGTATGCCAAACAACTGCGTGGCAGACAAAAACGGGAGGGAACGGTTGAGGGTGATCTTTTGACCTCGGCAGCAGGACTCTCAGAACATTTCCTTGCACCGCAGTGGTGGGGACAGATTCATACGTCGGGCACTCTTGAATACACTGAACCCCAGTTTCCCATCCACCCCTCACCTCATTTCCTTCCCAGAACCTATTCTTCTTCCTTTTCCTATAGGTACCCTCCACACAGCACCCCAAAAGATGGCAAATGCCCTGAGGGGAATTATTTACTCCCCCTGAGGGGAGGCTTTTTTGTGGAGCTAATATAAACGAAAAAGAAAAAAAAACGGAAAAAAACTACTGAAAAACGACAGTGCCATATTAATAAAAAATATAATATAAACCAAATAAATGATAGATGTGATAATTGTAAGAAACCCGTTTGTGGGGAGTGCATTCGATTTTATAAAAAACGTAACAATTCGATATTGTACAAACATAACACATGCTTGTACAAAAATTGCAGCATTTTGCACTCACATGCTTTTTTCCAGGAAGCCCCGAGGAAAAAAACCCTCAGGGCTTATGTCATCTTTGGGGATGCTGTGTGAATTTATGTGTGCATCGGTTTTTTAGGGAAAGGAAGGAGAGGAAGTTCTCAAAAGAAAAAAAGTGTGAGAGATGAATAGGAAAAATTCGTAAATGTATCCAGGAGTGACAGACGAATGAATCCATCCCTCCCACTGTCTTGCAAGACGACGGGACGAGAAAGGTCCTGCTGGAGAGGACAAGATGAGTATCTCCCTCAGCAAGTGTCTCCCAGTCCGCAGTAGGTGGGCAACGTATTCGCCACCTAGACCCAGAAAAACCTCACCCATTGAACCCCGACACCCCTGCTAAGTCACTAAACGTAGCGAACCACTTGGAGTGTCCTATGGCAGAGGTGTTGGTTATGCAATAAATGGTTCTCGGGGCAGTGGTACTCATATCCGCCTCCCAATTTGAAAAAAGTGATCAGCCGTCAAAGTGACGGTCGTGGTCTTTATAGGTATGGAGCAGTACCCGGTCTTTCTAGTGTTAATATATTGAAGACCTCTCACAGTCTTCTGTCTCATTCACGCATTCAATTTTCATATTATGACATTTAAAATGAAACTTTTTGATTTTTTTAAAAATTTTCTTTCATACAAACCTTGACCTGACAATAACGAATACAACACAAAAAGAATTATCCAATTTGGTGCAGTCGTTCAGAAGTTATGCGCGTACATACATTTCAGCGATTCATTTTTATTTATATATATATAAGAAGATAGAAGATAGAAGAAGATAGATAGATAGATAGATAGATAGATAGATAGATTACATTATAGTTATTCTTCATTATGTTAACACAAAATTGCAAAGGTATAATAATAATATACCTATACGCAATTCTAATTTTGAGATCGGCGGGTTTCTATACTGCAATGAAAAATATTTTTTCCACTATTATGCCTTTTTAATTTTTTTTTTAAATGTAGGTTACACAGCTTTACTTTAACACCATGAGTTATGTGTTTAGTATTGCCATTTGAACAACAGTGGCGCCCTCATACTCTTATTTGACAAACTGTCCGGTTTTTGTTTTGGATCACATGTAAAACATTTTTATCGAATTTTTAGTTTTTTTGCACCAGAAGTGGTTGGTAATTCTTCCCAGACTTGCAGAATATGGCGAATAGAATTCTTGATGTCCTTCTGAATATCATTAATTTTTTCTCGACGCTCCATGTGCGATCTAGTAAGCTGTTCTGCCAATTTCTTCAGGAATTAATTTAAAATTAATAAAAAAGGCCTAAAAGAGTTTGAAGAGGCGTAAAACTTTGACCTTCCTAGGTCAGAGGCGCACACATCTACTCTCGCCGAGCACAAGCGCGGTATTGTTCGATGTGTAGAAAAGGTGTACAAAAACGCGCACTGCCAGACGACACACACATATATAATCTTCATCATACGCACGAGATTTACATATGTCACACAAAGTTAAGGCATGTTCTGTACATAGCCCATAAGTGCCTAGTACATAGCCCACAGCGGTAAGTCTCTTGACTCGCACACCGAAGGTCGTGGGATCGAATCCCGGCGTGGCAAATAAAATTTATTCGATTAATTTATGTTATTTCAGAATTTATTCATTTATAAATAATATATAGTATATTTGCGGCACGTTCCAGACTGGAAGATACTCTCAATATCGCCCTGGTGTGAGACCACCATTCAGAATGGAAACGTCGCTTGAAATGGCATTAGCCGTGTTTGGTGACCATATCTGAATAGCCAGGTACTTCCCCACTTTCCAATTCCCTATTTCCTTTCCCCACTACCTTCAGCCTCACAACATATCCCAATTGGGGATGCCATAGTTTCACTGGCTTCAGACGGGAGCAGTTGGGACTCTTGTGCGGTATTCATATAAAAAAATACCAAAATGTTCAGGAATAAACTAAAAAATAATTCTTATGTTGTCACTCGCGCGATGAGCAAAATGCGGCGCGATAGAACCCGGCCGAACAAACCACCTCTACGGAGCGACTGGTAAACCCTAAGAAGAAAAAACCGTTATTTTTGGGATGGGGGAAGTACAAAACTCAGCTATTGGGCAAACGAGGCACGTGCGCATTGTTGCTAAAATGGTTGCGAATTTAAAATTCACCGTGAGGGAAATAGTCATGGCGCGAGTGCTCGCGGGTTAAGATAATTTGTATACTACGCTGAGATATGTCATGTTCAGACTTTTTACTTTTAAAAACTGTCTACTTGAAAGCAAATTGACTTTCAGTATGAACCCTCTTCCAACAAAGTTGTTTTTTTCAAAATTTTCCTAACAATTTGTCTTTCAATAAAAACGTTGAACATCTAAAACTGAAATACAGCAATGAAAAACTACAAAATTCTCTTGTTTTTTACATCAGCTCTGGGAAGATCTGGGAAGGAAAAAGATATGAGGAGTAGGTAGGAATCTGGAGGTCAATACGTACGAATCCATCCTTCTGTACGGTACATACGGGATGACCAATGGTAGGGGTGTTGGTTATCTGACAAATGGTTCACAGGGGGGGCGGCAAAATTGTTATAATATTAATTTGTGAATTTTTTTTAAAGCAGCAAAGTTGTCTTAAACCGTTTTCCAAGGGACCGAAAGAAACTTGTCAAGCGGAAAAACCTTACACGTGGGGTAACAATTAGGCCCAATGGCCTCTTTTGAACCAAGGGACCTAAAAAACTTGTCGAGAGGGAAAACCTTACACGTGGGATAAATTGGACCATTTTGGAACAAGCGACCGGAAAAAACTTGTTAAGCGGGAAAACCTTACACGTGGGATAAATTGGACCTATTTTGGAAAAAGCGACCGGAAAAAACTTGTTAAGCGGGAAAACCTTACACGTGGGATACATTGGGCCAATTTTGAGGCAAAGGACCGAAAAAAACAAATTTCTTCAATGGGTTTTACTGTAATGGATAAATGGAATTGTTACAAATTATGACAGGAAATTGTCATGATTTGTAAGAAAAATTATAAAATCACTTGAAAATAAAATGATTGTTCAAATGAGAGAAATCAGCGGAGAATAATAATATAATTGCGCAGCAGGAATAATAATATAATTGCGCAGCGGGAATGCAGCTTGTTTTCAGCAGTGCCTATAAATATAGTGAACCAAAGACGAAATAATAAAAAGCCATCACCACATAATATGTCATAATGATTAAACAATAACTATCATACAACGTGAAATCAATAAACATGCCTGCACAAAACTAGTGAGATGGAGACTATGGAGAAACTTCAGATGCCAGATGGATAGGATTCGTAATCGTTGTCGGACTGGCCTTGAATATATCTGATTTCTGACGTGGTCTGTAGTTCTTGAAACAGATTTTGCATTAGTATTTTTCTGACTTTATGTCTGGGTTAAATCTTTCCCACTGGAAAAACTAAATCCTTCCACACACTTTTTTCACAAATTATCATCTAGTCAATCCACGCTATGCAAGTGTACTATAAAAGAACAATAAATACAAAACAATACAAGAGCAACATTTCAAACTACCAGAGACCAAATGGGAAAAAAATTCACCGACTCCAGATATTTTCATATCAGAGGGTTCGGCTCGGTAGAACTCCTAGCTGGACCGATAAATCCTACTGATCCCTCAACATAAATATTTAAAAATATTTCGTAATCCTGTACATGTATTTAAAATGACTGACTTATGCATTTTTATAAGTATATAAATTCTTTGACAAATCTAATAAGCCTACATTTTGGGTGAGAGGGCTAAGTAAAATGCCAGTAGCCGAAATAACAAATGGTAATATTTTTATAGTCTGAGAATGCCAAATTCTTTTAATCTGACTTCCTAAATCTGTTTTTTTTCTTATTTTTTCAGAAACAGATTTTTTAATATTACAGGAATTTGGAATAGCGACATCAATGATATAAGATATTTTTTTAAATTTTATCATGAAAACTATATCGGGTCTATTATGACTAATTGTTCTGTCTGTTAGTATAGTTTTATCATAATAGGTATATTTTAAAAAATAATAAGTATTAATATTTAGTTTTATTATTTTGTATAGATTTGTATATTATGGACACTTACACTAAAAACGCATAGACAAGAAAGCAAGCAAAACTATTTGGCCTTTACCTTTCTCATCATAAACAATCCATCTCTCATGTAATAGAAAGAGATGCACCATTTCCGTTCATCATACAAACCGGCGTACAGATGACGTCAGAATTCTTTCGACCAATCATGAAGCGTTTTTGGTTAACAGCTTTTTAAGCATTTGTTAAGAACCTTTAATTAATTCTAAGAATAATATTTGGAATCGATATTTTTTGATCTACATGAACATATTTTTTATAAGTCAAGATATTTTTCACTCAACTTCCCTATTATTACTTTAGTATTGCAAAGTTGTAGATAAAGATAAAAATATTGAGAGGTCTTTTTTTTCTTTGTTCGTCAAGAAATATTTTTTTCTGATAGCCAAAGTCCTCTCCATATCTGACGTTGATAACTTTGTATAAGTATAAATACTAGGCCACGAAATCATAACCAAAACTGGTAGATCAAACATTTTCGTGAGAATAAACTCCTTTTGCAATGGAAAAGTGAAATGCTATGTATATTTGATCTGATTTTTATGATTTATTAGAATTTTTCAGATATCTCTAATTTAGACTACATAATTAATCATTAATTGGTGCAGTTTTTGGAAAATACTGAATCTTCATAATAATTTCAGAAACACCATGAGGGTTTTACTTCTTTTGCTGTTACCATTGGTGGCAGCTGATAGCTTCAAGGACACACAAAACTACCAGTATTCCAGGACGGGGAATGTGGAAGAAGAAAGAAAAGGGTTTTACGGATCTCACAGTAGCAAAATGGGAGGCAACTTGGAGGTGACTCATAACATGGACACGTTGGCACAGCGGCAGACTAAGGGACTTGCTATGCCTATCAGCAGCCAACAGGGACCCGATCCCCACGCAATTGGAACCGGGGTAGTCTTGAACAAATTAGGCAAGTCAGGCTCTGTTTACAGATCAGCTTCTGCCAGAGGTTCCGCTTCTGGAGCCCAGGTAGCTGAGGTGGCGGGTTTCGGAGCTGGGAGAGCAGCCTCTCGTCTACATGGAGCCGAAGCTCGCCGCGCTGGCCAGACTTCTGGTTCCAGTTCTAACTATGGCAGTAGGACTTCTGGACAGACAGTCATCGGAAGAAATTACGACAAAGAAGCCAGACACGGTTCAAGTGCCGCATCACGGTCTGGCTTCAGGCAAACAGCTGGCAGGCAACGCTCTACGGGCGCAGTGGGCGGTTCAAGTGCCGCGTCACAGTCTGGTTACAGGCAAACAGGTGGCAGGCAACGCTCTACAGGCGCAGTGGGTGCTGCCGGAGGTCACTACAGCTCAGGTTCGAGGTACAACACTAATGCTAATAATTACGAAGCTCACCATGGGGAAAGGGGAGACATCTCTGGGGGTGGTTATAAAGGAAGTACCAGGTACAACATACCAGTAGCTGGACTGAGACCAGATTCTGTAACGGAGGGATCTCAATATTCTGAAACTGGATCCAGACATCAGTCGCGATCTAAGTCTACAGCTTACGAACAATCCCACACATTGGTCGAAGAGGAAATACAGAGAGATACAGGAAATACAGGAAATACAGGAAATGTAGTTCGCTCAATTTTAATTAAACCAGGTACAACTATAAAATTGGCTTTCAGACCTGTTCCGGTCGTCCCCCTAACCAAACCTATCACAGTCACTCCGGTAGCTAAACCCATGTATGTTCGACAGAAAATGGGTTATGGCACAAATACCGCACATGCTGAAAGGTTAGACTCAACATCCCAGGTGCATGAAGAAGATGATGACCGAAGAACAGATTATGGATCAGATTCCCATGCCCAAACGAATGGTTGGGGCGAAACTATTAAAACAGACTACATACACTCTCCCAACTCCCATCAAGAAAAGGTGGGTTCGGGGAGCTCGGGAGTTCGTTACACTCCCGAATTGACTGTGGGCCTGGTTGAAGACGTGGGAGCAATTGGACGGAATAGGTTCAAGTTGGTGGTAGTAGAGTTAGGGCCTGAAAGCCAGGGATCTCACGTGAATAACAGCGGCAGCAGGGTGGCTTCTACCAGGCGCAACTACGGAGCCTCGGAAACATACGGAAAATCCGAACAGAGGCGATACAAGAGGGAGATTGTTGGAGAAACATATATGATGCTGCTACAACACGTAACAAGGGATTCAGAAGAACTGGGACTTTTCCCTGGATTTTCTCCAACGGGACTTTTGATTTAAGTATTCTTATTTTTTGTATTCTATTTCTTGATTGTTAACATAAATTGGCTTTTGTCTTTTCCTACTGACTCGAACAGATGAAGAAGGAGGCGGCAAATTGTCCATAACTGAAGGATCAATAATTTCTACAGAGAATTCATTTTTGAATCTTCTATAGCCACTTTGTCTTTCCTTTTTGTATACGAGGTACTGGCTGTGGCTGTGGTTGTTGGCTGTAGTATACTCGTAATGGGAACAATAATTTTATTTAAATTACCACTCGAATTCCCACTGGGTCTGACTGCATCTTTCAGAAATAATAAAGAATCGAAAAGGGGTCATTTGGGCAATATGCACTACTCCCGTCATCTCCTCAGCGGGAAGATGGTATTCTCCCAAGCTCCGAAGCAAATTGGTCCCTTAAATATTAAAATTTTTTCTTGGTTTTGTTTCTGAAAAAAATATCATTGATAGTAAGGCACTTCAAATAATTCTTTTAACTTCTGTTTCGTCCGTACATTTGATATTTTTCTAAAAAAATCGGAAATCATCCAATTTAAAAGAAAAATTTAAATGTTTCATATGAAGCAGATACTTTGTGATATAATATTATAATTTAAAATAAAACAATAACTTTGTAAACACCACTTATATATTTTTTTTAATACCTTATACCGATCGGGTTTTGCTACAACCGAAGCTTCTTTAGTGCAGTATAATACTCTACTAAAGTTAAGTTGTGTGTTTAAATACTATCTTCATTTTTCACAGAGGGTTAAAAAATAAATGGGCTGGACTCGTCCAGTGAAGGAAGAAATAGGCGTAAGGATAGATCCAATTTTCCATCTACTCTTACGCCTACTTCTTTATTCGCTGTTCTTGCCTATTTTGTTTTAAACCACCGTGAAAACAAAATATATTATTTATAACACACAAATTAACTTTAATAGAGTATAGTTTAAAGTGCTTGGGTGTATTTTGTCATTTAATTTATATACACACTGTTTGGTATTTATGAGTCTCAAACAATGCAGATGGTAAAGCCTAGTAAAGGTTTCTTATCTAAATATGAATTTAAAAAACTGCAGGAGAACATAATAATATTCTGTACACGTACGCCTGAAAAGAATTTCCTTGTGACATTTGAGGTTATTTCAAAATGTTATCAGTTTGCTCTCACCGTCTTCTTTCATTTCTACACTGATTTCTTTCCAGCACTTATTTTTTATTTTTTTTTTTTATTTTTTTATTTTTTTATTTGTTTATTTAGTACAAGATTATACATGTATATACATAATTCATTAAATTTTTTTGACTGCCCAACTAGGAGTATTCCCGTTTTAGGACAGTCAAATTAATATGGGTATAAACAAATGGAACATGATTTGTACAAAAAAGAAAGAAAATTGATCAAATAAAAGGAGGAAATAAAAAGAACAGAAATAATATAAAATATAATAAAAAAAGTTTAAAACCTAGTAACTGTTATTTGTTTAGCATAGTTATTAAAATAATAGGTATATATATATACTTATAACCGGTGTTTACATTGCTTATTGATAAGCCCACGTATAAATGTATAAATATTAATAAAAAAGAGAAGAGATATAAAGAATAAAAAAAAATAGTCAATTAAAACATAAGATTAACAGCTGCTTGGTTAGCTTTCTAATTTTACAAGTAATAGGGAGGTACATACATACACATAATAATATAGGTTAGAAAATAATGGTATCTTTTGAGAATTTTTGTTGGAATTTTTGTTGTTGTTTTTAGTTTGTGTTTGATTTCATTTTTTGTGTAGTAAAAGTTCACTCTCCTTTCTCCCTAATTGTTGAAACCATGTAGTGGTCAATTTACGAAGAACACCTATGCTTTCCTTTTTCCAAGCATCAGGCATGAAGTTGTATAGGTTTGGACCTAAGAAAGAGAAGTGTCTTTGGGCGAGAGATGTTTTGGTTGTGGAAGTTATAAATTGGATTTCTCCGTGAGTGTCGGGTGTCGTGAGAGTGGTTAATAGATCGTCGCCCGAGTTCTTAATTGTGCAAACTACCATTTTATCGAAAATGAGTTTTAAATGCAATAATGTTAACGATAAAATTTTGCATCGTTAGATAAATAAAAAAGAGTTTTACGAGCCACATACAATTAATTACAAGCTTTTTAAAATGTCAATGTCCACAACAATATTCTAAAATTGAGTTCTTAATTAGTTAAACTCCTTCTTAGTTCAATCTCATTTGCCGCGAAATAAAATTTGCGGGCTAGATTAGTCAAACTCCACCAATCGACCAATCACAGCACGCCGATTCACGAATCCGCGCCGCCATGTTGCTTATTTACTTCACACTGTTTTTGTTATTGTGGTGTGTTATGCGGAAGCAAAAGGCATTTAATTGTATTACAAGTGAGTTTTTGAACAACGAAATTACAACAAAATGCCTTAAACTATTGACAAAAGATCATACATACGCAGCAGTGCTGAAATAGAGCGGTTAGTATTAGTTTTAAGTATCTTTATCAATGACGTTTCAGTTTTGTTTTATAAATGGCAAGGAACTTTAAATACAGCGTGTTCATTTTTCGGTTTTAACTCAGATTCTCCTTTTCGAGAGTTTTTATTGTCGAAATCAGTTTTGTTGACTGTCATTTCATTTTAAAGTTAGAAGTTCGATTCGAAATTGTCAGTATATCCGTACTTGTATGAAGCCTTTGTTTGTCATTTAAGAATTAGTCCAGTCATTAGTTTGTTGATATAAATTCTGGTGCAGTTCTGATTTTTTCCTCGTTTATGTGTTGTGGGGTGCTGATTACGAATCCGAGTTTCGTCACCAAAAATATGGTTGGGATTTGAGTTTTAGCTAAAGAATATGAAAAAAGAAGAGTTTTCCAGGATTTTTATTATAACTCAAAAACTATTGACTCCGTGAAAAATATTTTATTATTTTTGAATCACGCCGCTTTTTTTACGTGAATACCGCACAAGAGTCCCAACTGCTCCCGTCTGGAGCCAGTGTCTGTTGTGAGGCTGAAGGTAGTGGGGAGGGAAAGGAGATAGTGAAGAGGAAGGTGGGGAAGTACCTGGCTATTCAGATCTGGTCACCAAACATGGCAGAAGCCATTTCAAGCAACGTTTCTATTCTGAATGGTGGTCTTACACCAGGGCGATACTGAGAGTATCTTCCGCTCTGGAACGTGCCGCAAATATACTATATATTATTTTAAATGAATAAATTGTGAAATACATAAATTAATTTATTTTTATTTTTCTCACAAAAAAAATCAATAAATTTATAAAATATTTTAATGTGTTTCAATTATAGTTTTATTATTTTTTTTTAATTATCTTTGCATGACCTTTTCAAAGCACTCCCGTTCCCGCCCTGTTCCCCTCAGGCGTTCCCTCTGCCTTATTCTCAGATTGTTTGTATTTTTTTCACGAAAAAGCATTTCAATAAATTTTTAACAAATTTTAATGTGTTTCAATTATAGCTTTGGTATTTTTTAAAATAATTATCGCTGCACATCCATTCCCATGCGTTTCTGTTCCCGCCCCGTTCCCCTTCCACGGTCCCTTCAGGGTTCCCCTTTCACCTTCCAACCCCTCCCCCTACCGCTTCCACTTTCCCCGTCGCCCCTCCCTTATTTCACTCCCGCGACTCCCCCCCGCTTCGTTCCTTCCTTCCTTCCTCCCGGATTCCCCACCCCCCCCTTTCCCCCCTACCGCTTAACTTTGTAAAATACACACATTTTTCAAACAACTGGCGAGCCACCTAATGTATTTTTTAAATAAATGTCATGATGTCAGAGCTCACCATTATACATAGAAACCTTCGCGGTTTCAGCTGACCAAAGTTTCACCACAATCGGTTAAATTGTGTAGGAAATAATAAGATAATTTTAATGCTAATTTCATAAAGCCAGAACTCACCATTACATATGGAGACCTTCGCTGCCGTGCGTACAACAACTCCAACTCAACAAGAAAATAATAAGGTAATTTTTATGAAAATTGCATAATGCCAGAGCTCATCATTATATATATAAATTTTCGCAGGCGTGCGCAGAATGATACCGCGTTAATGAATAGTTTAGGAAATAATGAAGGAAAATTTAATAACACCAGAACTCACTTAATTGCAAATTTAATAACACCAGAACTCACCATTATATATTGAAACCTTCGCGGGCATGCGTAAAACATCTCATGAAAGTATCATCGGAATCGGATGAATGGTACAGAAAATAATAAGGGAATATGTGTGCAAATTTCATAAAGTCAGAGCTCACCATTATACATAGAAGTTTTAGCGTGCAAGCGCACAATAACTACCCAAAGTTTCATCGCAATCGGTTAAATGGAATAGAAAACAATGAGGGATAGACAAGTTAGTTAATTTATAAGTTCTATATATATATCCCAACACGAATTGTCGATATCAAAAATAGATATATTGAAAATAAACTCATCCTGTATATAACTTGAGATGGTCGTTTGCACAATTAAGCACGGAAAATATTTATGCAGAATTTGCTCTATCTCCATTTTAGTGTGGTCAATCTCCTTAAGAATAATTTTGATTTTGCATTCTTGCTCAATCTCCATTTTAAAATAAAAAATAAAGTATTCATAACGATAATAAGTCACCTTATTATGAATTATTTGAACGTATGAGACCTTAACCTTTACGTAAATAGGTTCGTCTTATACACCTATAATAATGTTTCATTGAAATAATCAAAGAAAACCTCCTCCTGTAAAACACGCAAATGGTAGTTTGGACAATTAAGAACTCGGGCGACGAGATGGGTAGAGGTGGCGTTGTTTATGGGTGTTTAAAATTAATTTTCTCATGTACAGTTGTCTAACATCTAGAACTTGTAAGTCTTGAAATAGTGCATCACTATGATATCTAAATGGTTTTTTGAGGATTACCCTTAGTAGGGATTTTTGAGCTTTTGCTAATTTGTCCAAAACAGTTTTTGCACATCCACCCCAACCTAAGGATGCATAGTCTAAAAGTGACCCACACATAGCATCATAAATGAGTTTCAATTCTTTTTTACGTACGATGTTTCTGATTGCCATAAACATGTACGTGAGCTTTCTAACCTTTGTGGTGACTAGATCCACGTGACCGTCCCATCTAAGATATTTGTCTAATATAACACCAAGGTATTTTATACTGTCCACGCATTCTAATTTATAACAATTGCAGGTAGTTGAGTCAGTGCATTTATGAACGAAAATATTATATGCTTCCTTGGGTTGGCCGGCTTCTGTCGCACTAAATCGTATAAATTTTGTTTTTTCCGAATTGAGTGTTAACAGATTACAGTCTAGCCAAAGTTTTAGCTGTTTTATTCCATCCTCTGCTTTGCAGTGTACATCGTTCCATGTTCTTCCTTCAAATATTAAGACAGTATCATCTGCAAACGTTATAATGTGATTGGAAAAATTGCTGTTACACAAGTCATTTATATAAATACTGAACAAAATAGGTCCTAAGGTACTCCCTTGGGGTACACCAAATTCTACAAGGGCCGGATCACTAATAGTATCGTTAATTTTAACTTTTTGGTATCTGTTAGCTAAGTAACTACCCATCCATTTGTGTAGCTGTCCCTGAATACCCTTTTGGTTTTTTTAGAAGTATTTTACCTATTAGTATTTTTAGAAATATTTTATGCGAAATGGTATCAAAAGCTTTGGCAAGATCCAAGAAGAGAGCAATAGACTTATTTCCCCGGTCAATATTTTTGGAAATAATATCTGCCAGTTTAGCAATTGTTCTTCTTGTCTTCACATTTCTGTTGCTATGTAATGTATTTCTTATATGTAATATATTACGATATGCGTAGTTTTATGCCCATATGGTCTACTTTTCTGTTCCAACAACTTTCCTAAAATAAGACGTTGTTGTCAACCGACATGTGCACAGATGTGCAGAAGGCACCCACGGCACTCAAAACACTTTTATTGTGGCATCTAAAAATATTTTCTATAAAAGAGGCAGTCAACGGTCGATTATAGAAAAACACCTAAAAATCGAACAATGGCGTTTTACCTAATCAGCAGGAAACGTTATCGAAGCTTATATTATTTAGTGTTTTTGGTAGCTCTGGCTATTTTCTGCAGAAAGCACGTTAAGGTAAACAACCAGACCTGATAAATCAGCAACTTCTCTAACAATTTACACTAAACCTTCCTATATTCGCGCTTTGGTCTCTCAGACCGACAATAATCGTTGTTTTCTCTAAAATTAACAACAATAAGGACTTTGAGGTTTTTTTAGTGGTTTCTTAATTTGTTGTAAGGCATTGTTTAGTGCGGTGCGCGCATTGGTGCTGGGTGGACGTGAGATACTTATTAACTGCTATCGGTCCTTTACATACTGCCTAAAAATCGTAATTAATTTTTTTTTTTCTTTTTTTTTTTTAATTTAAAAAGAAAAAAAAATATTTTTTTAAAAGAAAGACAAACATTCCCGGGTTACGAATAACCCAACAATGTTTGAAAATCTCCTACTACCACCACAGAAAGCCGAAAATGTTGCTTGTGTTGTGATGTTCTTATTTTTATAATATTTTATTATTCTTGATACTGATTAGAGTTTTTTTAGAATTAACGCATGAAAAAGTTTATTTTTGCTAATTACGAGTACAAAGAATTATGAGAGGCTGAGTTAAAAGTCTGTTTCTTTTAAATCAATTCTTCTTAAGTTCTTTTAAGTCATACCTTTTTTAAATCAATTATACCCCCTTCTTTATAATAAACACGAATAATGCTTAAAAAGCACATACTTGAAATAATTCAGACGAGATGAAATCTCGGTCTGAGACACCGTGCACGAGTGTATGTGTTATGTCGTTTGGCGCGAGTTTACGAAGGTTAAACCCACTTTAAGTTAATTGGCAATCACTCACAGAAATCGGTAATATTCGTATGATTTGTAATATAATAATATTTATGATTTTTGCAGTAAAAAACATTCCAGGTATTGCGTAGATATGATTATCAAATTTTTAGACAAAAGTTCTTTTATCTCCGTTTTGAGTTTTTGTGAATGGCTTAAATTGTCAATCATCGTCTGTGCATCTGTTGGTTATTTTGGTATATACTTAGTTAAAAGTTGACATGTTATGCTTGTTTAGGGGACGGGCTGATATTTTGCTGCCAGGGGGATAAAGAAGAAGTTACAACTCCTAAGCCATTACGATCCCTCCAAATCCCGGAAGACAATAATGAAGTAAGGATTAGTGAACAAAGTACGTATTTATATTACATTTTTATTTAATTTAGTATTGAGGTGGGAGTGCGCAAGGGCGGATACAGGATTTTTTTCTAGGGGGGGCACTAGGGGCGGACGGACAAAAAAATCAACAATTACTGTTAAGATTTTTTTGGGGGGGGGGGGGAGCACAAAAGGCGGACGGGCAAAAAATCAACAATACAAGTTCAAGTATGTTTAGGAAGGCTTATGATAGTGTCAAAACAATAGAAAAATTAAATATTTAAAATAAAGACAGTTTTTGCTTCTAAGTATGTACTGTGATGGAACTCCGCACTGTAGAAGTGTGTCGATTCACTTATTTTACGGAATCAATTCCGGACCCGTTTTCGACTGAGTGGACTCGATTCACTGGACTCGCTCTTTTGATTCAGGCGATTCCACCGGACTCACCGAATCAAACTCATTGTGGCGCTCCGCCGGAGTCGTTGAATCGGCCGGAACCAAACTCAGTTTGGCTCTTGCTGATTCAATGCCGAGAATAGATTCCGCCGGACTCGCCAAACCAAACTCGTTGTGGTGCTCCGCCGGAGTCGTTGAATCGACCAGAACCAAACTCGGTTTGGCTCCTGCTGATTCAATGCTGAGATTTGATTCCGCCGGACTCGCCGAACCAAAATCATTGTAGCGCTCCGCCGGAGTCGTTGAATCGGCCGGAACCAATCTCAGTTTGGTTCTTGCTGATTCAACGCCGAGAGTAGATTCCGCCGGACTCGCCAAACCAAACTCATTGTGGCGCTCCGCCGGAGTCGTTGAATCGGCCGGGAACCAAACTCAATTTGACTCCCACTGATTCAATGCCGAGAGTTGATTCAGCTGGACTCGCCATACTCGGTGGAATCGTGGAACGTTATGGAGTTGGGGAATCATGTGTTTATGTAGGCGGGCGTGAAGTGTGTGTTTACATTAACATCTTATTGTTTATTGCGAGCGAGAAGTCTTATCTTTATATAGCTAATAATAATGTGTTCGAGATGAGTGATATCTTTGTCGGCTTTATGAGAACCTTGTAAGATATTTACGTTAAATTTGAAACTTACGAACAATGGAGTCCTTGTACCTTGTATAGCAGGGAGCCATGGAACTGGCAGAGGAAGGATGAAAGTAAACTGAATGCTGTTGAAATGAGATCCCCGAGGCGTATGTGTGGTGAAACTATATATGGTCGTGAGATAAATGTGGAGATCCGCCAAAAATGTAAGGCATTATAAGTAAGATTAAGAAGGGGACCCTCAGATGGTTTGGGCAAGTAGTGTAAGAAGAATATATGGCAAAATGCGAATGGTGAAAGAAGTTGGGGACGCCCGGGGAAGACATGGCAAGATCAAGTGAATCAGATACTTGAGTCAGGACATGTCAAAAGTCAGAATAAAAGAAGAGTATGTTTGAGACGATGTATGAATGTGAGTGAGGCAAGGAGTGTGTGCCAAGATCGAGTTGTTTGATGGTCGTTCCTCTCTGCCTACCCCTGTGGAGAAACGGCGTGATGGTTAGTTAGGTAGTCGGTTATTTTGCGTTCTTCATAAAACTAGTAATTCACCAGAGTATCACCGGCGTGAACTTGCGGGAAGGCAAATTTGCTCCGTGATGACCGACAAAAGGTAAAAGCGATGCTCCTTGCTATCTTTTGACTAAGAGATAATGCTATTTCTTTTCGAAAAATGTTTTCATGCACGCTGTCATCGCGCCTCGCTAGAGCAATACAACGCCGGCCGCCCCGTTCGCACCGCACACCTCATCCCGTGAATGAGTCCTGTATTCTCACTCTGTCACTCGTTCCCGAGTGAGAGAGTGACGAAACCCCGCCCAGCACGCGCCGTGCACCTCCTCCCATAAATGATTCATGTACTATCACTATCAACTATCCCCCCAATAAATCCGCCCTTGGGAGTGCGGACGTGGGGAAGGATTAGTGAAGAGTGAGAGGAGGAGATAGAACTGACGGTGAAAGGGAACATGTCTAAAATGGGGTTATAATATATTTTTTTGTGGATAAGGAAATCATTATCATTAATGGATTTCATTATTTCGAAATTATTTAAGCGTTGTCTTTAATTATCAATATGAAGAATATGTTTCCATATTTGTAATGTGGTCCAAACAAAGATATATTTTTTTTAATTTATTTTTAATGGATAACCACAAAGTTTTAACTATGTACAAAAATAAAGAAAAATGTGATATGAAGTTTTGATTTTTTATTCAGCAATAAAGTGTTAAAAAATTTTTGAGAGCCAGGTCTGCACTCAACCTCGATGGTATTTTAAACGAGTTTACTAACAGATAGAAACTCACTATCTGTTAGTAAACTCGCTCAGTGTCATCACTTGCTAACTAGCAGATTGTTGACTATCTACCAAAAAAGTTGAAAGATCGTCAACTTTACTTGCTATTCGCTTACCCGTGATTGGTTTATTTATGTTTTCAATATGGCGGCCAATAAACAGCTGATTTCGACTGTCAAACATCTGACAGAATTGGCTCACGCAGGCATCGTTAGGTAGTTCGCTACTAAGTGAGTGGACAGTTTTTTGTGTCATCACGACAATCTCACTCGCCGATTCACCCGCTTTTAAACTTGGTAGATAGTAGCTTGTAAACTCGCTCAATGTAATTGAGGCTTTAGACGCATTTTCAAAGATATTAAATAGATGATATTAATCCTCTTTTGTACGATTTTCTTGACAAAAAAATTCCAACGATGATTTGAGGGAATCAACATCTGTACCACTGGGCGATAGCCTTGACGAGTTTTTATATTAATTTGTAATTTTATGTTTTCCAGAATGCTTGGAGTGTGCAGAAAGATTTTGCTTTAAGGGTGTTGTAGAGGGGGGTGCTGTCGGAACTTCCGTCAAAACTCCAGGGAAATACCCCCACATGGTAATTTGAACATCTTCCCCTTTTCCTATTTGAGACAACCTATATAAATAAATTAGTACGACTGGAATTGTTTAAACTTTCCTATTGTATATTGCTTACAGGCAGCTGTAGGTTGGAAGAAAAGAGGGTAATCAGGCTTCCTTTGGCTATGCGGCGGTTCCCTGCTAAGTGAGAACTACGTGCTAACTGCGGCGCATTGTGCCTACACCAAGAGTGATGGACTCGTTAGGTGACTTCAAATATTACTACCTACTTTTTTTTACATAAATCTTATTAACTTTTGTTTTTTCTTCTTTTACGCCTTTTCAAATTTCCGTTTCACCTGTTTTCTTCTTTTTTAACTGAAATGTACTTTTATTAACCGACATCAAAATATTCAAAATAACTTCTGTGTTATCGTTTTGAAAATTATCAATGTAAACCGATTACTCATTACAAACGGGGAAAAAAACCAATACCTACTGTGTATGTATAAAATAGGGAACTGCCTTATTGACTGAGCGCGCACCGGCGCTATTAGATAGGATTCTTACAATGCTCTAAGACAGGGTTTCCCAACCTTATTTCGCCGAGCCTCCCCGAACCAAAAAAAATATTTTCATGCCCCCCTTAATTAAGTTTCAACAAAAATAAGAAACACATTTTTATATATTGACTAAATTATTTACTTAAATTTCAAATAGGTACAATACAGATACAATATATTTATTTATTATGGATCTTTAATAGAAGAGTAGGTACACTTTTAATCATTAATTACTTTTACATTAACATTTATTTGTTTTCTTTTAATCATACTTATTATTCTATTATTATTATTTATTTATTTACAGTATACTTTTAAAATTAGATAACGTCTAACAAATTTTAAAGTAATTTTAGAACAAATAAATAAAAACTTTTAAAGTACTAATGAAATTCTTGAGCTTGCATGCTCTGTACCAGTTGGTCGATTCTGGGTTGGTTCAGTCTTTGCTAGAGCTATGGTTAAATCGCTATGGACGGCAAGGCGATTTTGCTGTTTCGTTTTTATTAAAACTAGAGCTGAAAAAGGTGTCTCGCATAAATAAGTGAATGAAAGTGGAATAAATATGTTCAAAGTAAGAGAAGCAACTTTCGGATTACCAAGGAATCGTTTGATCCAAAATTATGTCAAGAGATAAAAGTCGTCTTTCATGGTCGAGTCGGCCTTAATTCTTCCTGAACTTCTTCAGGTAATTGTAAGACAAAGACCACAAATGAGTTTCTGGTCATGTGCCATATTGGTGATTCGGAATTAACATCTCGATAGTATCAGGGAAATTCGTTTTCCAACGCTTGTAAATGAGTTATAAATTTAAGATTTTAAATACTTATCCATTTCAATTTGGGAGGCGGGAATGGGTACCGATGCCCCAGGAACCTTTATTGGATAAACAACACCTCTGCCATAGGTCACCCCAAGTGGTTCGCTACGTTTGGTGATTTAGCAGGGGTGCCCGGGTTCATGGGGTGAGGTTTGTCTAGGTCGTGGAGGCGGATGACTAAGACACACTGAACCCCAGATTCCTACCCACCCCTTAAACCCTTTTCCTTCCCAGAACTCTCCTCTCCTTCCTTTCCTTAAAAAAACCCTCCACACAGCATCCCCAAAGCTGACATAGGCCCTGAGGGAAATTGTTTTCCTCAGGGCCTCCTGTGTGGAGCTCATGTAAAAAAAAAAAAAAAATCTTTTACGCCCCCCCTGACATTTCTCTACGCCCCCCTAGGAAGGCGTGCCCCCCTAGTTGGGAAGTCCTGCTCTAAGAGATATTGACATTTTCACTGTACCCTCGAAACGTTATCAAATTAACCTTTCAATATACTTAACTAGCAGACTCGGCCACACGTTGCTGTGGCTAACGAAATCTTTATAACACCAAATCCACACCACGCTGCCCGCTGCCGCTTGGTCAGATATATATATATATATTGACCTCTTCCCGTAGTATCCTGATCCAGTAAGAAGTAGCTTGACAATGTTGATCCACCTTTAACACCGTATAACTTGGCTTTGGTGGAATACATCTGTATGAATTGGCAACAACGTTACTACAAATACCAAGGTTGCCAGTTTCTCGGTAAAAGTTTTTGATATATTGCACATAAAATTTTCGAACTTTGTATGGAAATCATACGCATCTTTTTTGTTGATCTGTCCAAATTCCCATACGTTGCGGATCTGCCGAAATCCCCGTACGCATTTGATCCGCTTGTTGATAATCAAAGATGGCTGAAAAAGGAAGCCTTCTGATTGGTCGTGTTGGGCGTGGTGTGTTGTGAACGAAGCCTTCTCATTGGTTGGCAGATATGGAAGGCACCTACTAAAAAAAGTTATCCAATTGTTCAGCTAAATTTTTCCAACGGTTGTGAAGATTGTATACTCTTCTACATTCTCCACAAAATATTATTGACATTTCTTGTTCACGCCCCCCTACACGGAGAAAAATGATTTGAGAATTTATTCGGAATTCTTGTCTTTTTATTCGGAATTACTGTTAAAAAATGGACTGCAGTTGTTACGAATGAATTAACAGGAAACGGAGTCCTAATAGATATTCGGACCTGTCAAAAACTTTACGAATATATTATCATGATATCTCGCAATTTCAACTCTTGTCTGCATGACAATACTAATATTTTTGCATTAAAATTACGAATATCTAAGAGTGATTCATGATATTTTGCCAGTAGTTAGTATTTTCTAACTAACTAATTATAACGCCGTTTCTCACAGGGGTAGGCAGAGAGGACGGACCGCCAAACAACTCGGTCTTGCCACACATTCCTTGCTTCGTTCACATTCATACAAGTCTCATACGAACCATTTATTGGATAACAAACACCTCTCTCATACGTCATCTCAAGTGGTTCGATACTTTTGGTGACTTAGCAGGGATGCCTGGGTTCAAGGGGTGATAATTTGGGAGGCGGGAATGAGTGCCGCCACCCCGGGAACCTTTATTGGATAACCAACACCTCTTCCATAGGTCACCCCAAGTGGTTCGCTACGTTTGGTGATTTAACAGGGGTGCCCGGGTTCATGGGGTGAGGTTTGTCTAGGTCTTGGAGGCGGATGACAAGGACACACTGAACGCCAGATTCCCACCCACCCCTTAAACCATTTTCCTTCCCAGAAATCTCCTTTCCTAAAAAAAAACCCTCCACACATCATCCCCAAAGATGACATAGGCCCTGAGGGAAATTATTTTCCTCGGGGCCTCCTGTGTGGAGCTCATGTAGAAAAAAAAAGCGTTGCATTACGGTCTTGGCTAGGAATTCGGAAGTTCAAATTGTGGCGTGCACAAGTAAATTTTATTTTGATAATATATATATAATTCATACGTCACCTCATGGTTCGCTACTTTTGGTGACTTAGCAGGAGTGCCCGGGTTCAAGGATTGAGATTTGTCTAGGTCATTTTACAAGTTGACTTGAGTTGTATTTTTCATGTTGTTCCTATACACTACATTATGTTAGGCAAAAGCCGAAAGGCGTTAATATTATACTTTTATATAAAAATATTGTTAATAAATAATAAATAAATAATGTTTGGTGACTTAATAGTGGTGCCCGAGTTCAGAAAGTGAAGTTTGTCTAGGTCTTTGCGGAGAATATGTTTGCCCAACTACTGCGTGGCGAACCGGATCGGTAGAGACTGATTGAGGGAGACCTTACCGTGAACTCTCCAGTCGGACTCTCCTTATACCACAGTGGGAGGGATCGATTCATAGTCTGTCACTGACACATTGACCCCCGGATTCCTATCCACTTCTCATACCTTTTTCCTTCCCAGAACTTTCACTCCTTCCCTTCCTTAAAAATACCCTCCACACAGCATCCTCTAACATGATATAGGCCCTGAGGAAAATTATTTATCTTAGGGCCTCCTGTAAAGAAAGAGAACTACGAATCGATTTCAAAAAGCCACAACACCAGCGTAGAAAACAATACAACCTAAAGGATAATATCTCATTAGTATTCAAGCGTATGAAAACACACAACTTTTGAATAAAAAATACATGTTCCATGAATAAACTGTTTGTAGAATGCCAGTTTACTCCCTCTCCACATTTTTTTTTTATAATACTTACATTACTAAACAACCTTTAGGCGAGTAATTCTAAGGCAAGGTTAAGTGGAATATGGAGGACTGTTTTTTTTTAAATCGAAGTGGACGGGGAATATTACTTGTATATGGGACGGGGTAAATGAAATACAGTTTACAAACCAATAATTTTATTTAGTTTTTAGAGACATAAATATTAGTTTGAAAAAATGAAAAATACTTTTTTATGAAATAATCCCTTGAAAAGAAGTTTACAGATTAAATTAGTCTCAATAAAATGTGCAATAAAAGTACCGATAAAGTATAATAAAATATTGCCCAATCAAATACGAGTAATGCAATTATTTATTTATTTATTTACGCCTATTTAGGCTTTTACATACATATATATAACAATATTAACAAAATTATACTAGTAAATTGTGCAGGAAACTACTGTTTAAAACACTTGCACAAAAATAAATACAAAGTAAAAATATTAGGTATTGAATTTAAACCACACAGTATATAGGTACAAAATATAATAAATCTGAAATAGTTTTTTTTCTTTCAGCCGACAAAATACTGCCAATGAGTTAGTCAATTTTAATAGCTTTATAAAAGTATTATTCTCTTATCTGCATCTGATTCACTTGATCGTGCCATGTCTTCCTCGGGCGTCCCCGACTTCTTCTACCATTCACATTCGCGTTGTATATTCTTCTTACACTCCTTTCTTCGTTCATTCGCTCTACATGCCCAAACCATCTGAGGGTCCCTTTCTTAATCCTACTCATTATGCTTACATCAGCCTTACATTCTTTGCAGATATCCACATTTCTCACACGATCATAGATTGTTTTACCACACATACGTCTCAGGGATCTCATTTCAACAGCATTCAGTTTACTTTCATATGTAAAATAAGATTCGATTAAACACAATAAAATGAATTGATTGATAATGAATTGAAAGTAGTGTAAGAAGAATATACGACGCGAATGTGAATGGTAGAAGAAGTCGGGGACGCCCGAGGAAGACATGGCACGATCAAGTGAATCAGATACTTGAATCGGGTCATGTCAAAAGCCAGAATAATAGAAGAGAATGTATGAGACGATGTATGAATGTGAGTGAGGCAAAGAGTGTGTGCCAAGACCGAGTTGTTTGGCGGTCCGTCCTCTCTGCCTACCCCTGCGGGGAAACGGCGTGATGGTTAGTTAGTTAGTTAGTTAGTTAAAATGAATGATTTTTCCTTAAAAATTCTAGATAACTACCAAAAAAATTAACACCCAAGTTTTGGTTTAGGCAAAAAAAAAACAAAAAATTGGTCAACAAACAAAAGTTAAGGTACTTGCGGTCGTACCAGCAGGTCGCCGGGCTGCTCTTATTAGTATTTTTTTTAAATATTATACATAATAAATATAATAATTTTACTTTAATTTATTTTTGTAAATATTATTGACATAAGTATTTAACTGCTCCCAGGAGCGTTTATGTAGTTTTGGTTCGTTTTTCAAAACATTCAAGCACATTGCTTTGCCTGGATTTATTTTCGGTAAACTTTGGGGATCGTTGGAAACGGTTAATACGCACTTTTTTTGAAAATATCTTTTGATTCACCTTAATTACATTAAAAGACAACTATTTGCATTGGGGGAAGTGGAAAATATTTCATTTTAAATTTCGATTACGTAAAATTAAAATTAGCTTTCGTCTTGTGAGATTGTATAGGTCTCGCACGTTAAGTTGACTTCATCACAGTACTCACACAGATGCAAAACTTTCATACAGCGTGTTTTGTTTTGGGCTTTTAACAAAAAAGCAATTAATAATTATTTCACAATTGAGAATTCGATTCCAAAGCGTGTTTAAATCGGTAACATAAAACTAATGTTGTTTTACAACATTTTTATAGAAATACTGAAGGTTTAGGAAGAAAAATAAGTTTATTAACTAAATGCGATAATCTTCAGGATTGAATTCAAATGGGTATTCATAAATAACAACAAGGTTAAAAAATATTATTTTATTTAAAAAGATTAATTTATTATTATATTCATACTTATATAATATTTTATAAAATAAATAATCGACAAGCCGCCACATGCCGCTGACACGTTTAATAGGCATAGATTTTGAAAAGTAAACGACTGTTAAACTTAATTACCAAAAGAAACATCGATTTCGGTCGGGATAGATGGAAAAACATGCATTTAAATTCGGTTTTCATTCAAAGTTAAAAATTTCCCATATAAAACATCTCCATTGCCGCCATTTTTTTTACGGATTTGACATTTGTAAAGTTTCGTTTAAAACTCAATACGCATGAATTACTTATTAACCGTTTTCAACGATCCCCAAAAATTAATTTATTTTCTTTAATATGTTTTCATTAAAACATTTTTTCACTATTTTAATTTCTTCACCTGTCCATTTCACGTGTACTTTTTTCCTTCTTTTTGATATTTTTTTTTCTTCAACAATGTCATTGTTTTCACTCGTCAGGTCATCAGAACACTCAGAACTAAAGCGTTTTTTACTCTTCATGTTTTTTGTTTCAATTTCACTGTCATAATCTAGCCCAACTACGTCGGTTTCTAAGGCTTTGTCTTCAATAATTTCAGTGATTTATTCACAAATATAGATGCAGCAAGTATTAAAGTATTCCCACAGTACCTACGGAGATTTTTAAGGGTAGCGGCATGCTTAATTTGTTCTATAATGAAAATAATTCGCAGATCAGCATCTGGAAAGTGTCTGCAGCATCATGAGAATATCATTTAAATCTAAAGCAAAGGATGAAAAAAGTCATGGATCGATGACTCGTTAAAATTGATCAGTTCATTAAAATCATCCACACTTTGAATTAAACTAATGTTTTTTGGGTGTCGACTTTTACTCACTAACTTATCACCTAAAAATAATTCTATTTGTAAGTCGCTTATCACTTTTACAGCCCTTAAAACACAAGGTGTATCACTTGCACTGATTAAACACAAAACTTTATGTGCTGCTGTCTCCGTCAAAACCCATTCTGGTTTAATTAAATTTGAAGTCCTTCCAGAAGAAAAGAATTTTGATGTCATCTAAAGATTATGCTTCTTTGTGCTTCTTAAAGTCTTGGAGGGTCTGTTCAAGAGCAGCTTCCATCCGGGATGCCTCCACATTGCAGTCTCCTTGACGCTTGGGAGATGGTGGGCAGGTACTTTTGGGGGTATTCGGAAATATTGTAGGGACTGATCCCACTGAGTTCCCACTCTTCACTGAAATAAAACATAAACGAAATAAGGCACAGGTATTTAAAAATGTTAAATTTGGTTTAGTTCAGGGTACAATTGTAATGAATTTGACTTGCGTTTCGGACAAAACATTAAGTGCAAAGCTCCTTGTAATTGATGACAACAATGTATTTATATTATACAGCGCATTGATAGGTGTAAGTATCGATAATAACAAATAGAAATTTGATTTAAATCGCTCGTTAGATACCTAAACCTTTATTTAAACCACGACAGATAACCTCAAATATATAAAAATGATTTTGTTGAAAATAGTGTTACGAATAAAAGACTTAACTGTGGTAACTAACATAAACACAATTCAAAATTTAATCAGTTCTATCAGCTTAAAAAGTAATAACTAAAAAGTATATTTCAAATATAGGTACAACGCAACTTGTTGATAATTTGTGAAACGTCAAATAAGATTTGTTTTTTAACTAAATCAGCATTATAAATAAAAAAAAATCCACTTACCAGTACAACTTCCAAGTTAACTTCACTGTGACACTGTTTAAAGTAGTCGAATCAGTTTGTTTATTTAATATGTTTGACATAAACATCACAAATCAGCAGTTAACAGCGAATATCAAACAACCGCGGCCATTTGCAATTTGCAAACATGAATCGGTCATACCCCTGCCTGAGGGAGACAGCATTATGAATCTTATGTGTTGATGAAAGAGATGGTGATATAAAAATAGGTCGGTTTTACATTTTGCACGCGTGTCTCGATCGAAACAATAGTTGTTTTTGTATTGGACGGTTTGCCAGTAGGGTTGCAATGTTGCCATCTTCTAAAATAAAAAAGCCTGACTTTGAGCTCTGTAAGGCCGGACATTTTGCCCTAAAAGCCGGTCGTACGTACATAATTTTGGATATAACTTTTATTTATTTATTTATTTATTTGTACACGCCTAATTAGGGCTTTTACATATGATAAAATTAAAAATACATTTGTTTTAATCAAAGAATTAAGAGATAACAATTAAATAAGTTTCAAGTATAGATTTTTTAACTTAAAACAAAAGAGTAAATTATAGGATACACATTCACATATATTTAAAGAAGTGATTTTCTTGCAGCTTAAAAGCAACAGAATAAAATAAAGGATACACATTCATATACATTCGACACATATTGAAAATTTATAAACATTTCAAATTTATCTAGATAGACATACAGATTTAATGACAATGTTTTTATAGGTTGATAGACTTTCAGTACCGTTGGTATTCATGTAATATTTATTCCCTGTACTGTGCAGTCGGTTCATTACTGAGTTTATTTCTTAATTGGTACCTGAATTGTTACAATGGTAAGGTACAATCTGACGAACCGTTCTACTAGGCACATGAAAATTAATCAGCCTAAGGAGTTCAGGGGAGTAAAACATGTTATTAACAATTTTATACAGAAAAAATAGATCAGTACATATTCTTCTTTCTTTTAATGTAGCGAGGTCCATAATTTTCAACAGTGACATGTAGCTAATATTTTCAATAGGAATTCCTAATCTATAATTTATATTTCGTAAAAATTTATGTTGGATTCGCTCGATGGATTTTTCACGAATATTGTAAAATGGATTCCAAATGGTTGAGTTGAATTCTAAATGACTTCTGACAATGGATGAATATAATATTTTTAAAGTTTTTAAATTTTTGAAATCTTTTGAAGTTCTTAAAATGAAACCCAGCATTTGCATCGCTTTAGTGGTTATATTATTAACATAACAACAATATATAGCAACAATAATTAATCAGTCTTATCCTTGTCATCAGTTGACATTTGTATAGAATATATGTCAATAACAAAATAAAAATAAAAATTGAGTCTTCTGTCTGTAGACATACTCGTAACGTACTAAAATTATAAAAAAAACAAACAAAACATAACTCTTTTTCTGGTTAAACAGTTGACTAAAATTTTTCGTTAACCACTCCGACCGTAAGCGTGTTTACATGGCAATATAACAATAGCAGTCAAGTACAATAAGCATGTTTTCACGCTAACGCATGTGTTCCCACAGAAATCGTTATAACTCTGTTATTGTTCTAAAACAAAAATCAAAAAATGGAAGATCCATATTGAATCAAGCTTCACGTCTCTTTTCAAAGTTGTCCATAGAAGTACATAAAAATACTTATTTTGTAGAAACAGTTTTCACCCGCCAAATCGCCTACGTGTTGTTAGACATATTATTGTATGAAGTGGTAAAAAAGTGAGGCGATAAAATTGTTTATTATTCATTTATACAATAGAATAAGTGTTTTTTTAACATAATCCATGATTTTAGTACTGTTTTCACGTAAAAACATTTCGTGAGTAATTTTTACATTTTTTTTGTTTGCATTCTAAATTTCAATATTTTAAAATGTTAATATTTATTTGTAATATAACAATTTGAAAGCTTATTTCATATCCTTTCAAAAACAGTTTTTAGTATTCAGCTACATTCAAAAACGTTTCATTTATAGAGCTTTAATTTCGAAGCGGAAAAAACACAGTTTTTATAATTCTAACAATTCGTTTAAGACAAAAAACTTGCACAATCGCAAAATATCTGAGTGGTTAAATAGAAATAAAATGAAACATATTCATCTTTGTGGATAAAAAACCAAGACTGCATCAAAAACTTATTTCTAAAAATTTTGTATGCTTCTCGTCTAATCCGCAAACTTCCTACGGCGTTAGAAGTGGTTTACAGTGGTTTAGGACTTTGACACCTAATAACATGTACTTAAATGTTAAATTTCTTTCTTTTGTAAGGGGCCGTTGAAACGTTGTGTAAATTGTGGTTATTTTGCACGTGCAGTCTTGAATGATAAACATCGTCTCATACATTCTCTTCTATTATTCTGACTTTTGACACGGCCCGACTCAAGTATCTGATTCACTTGATCGTGCCATTACTTCCACGGGTGTCCACCTGAGAAAAAACCTCTCAGTACCTACCTTTGTCATCTTTGGGGATGCTGTGTGGAGGGCTTCTTTTTATGAAAAGAAGAAAAGGAAGTCCGGGGAAGGAAAGGGGTATGAAGGGTGGGTAGGAATCTGGGGGTCAGTGTGTCCAGGAGTGATGGACGGATGAATCCATCCCTCCCACTGCGGCGCATGGCGTTATTTCGAGAAAATCCATCTGGAAATATCAAAAGGTCGCCTTCAAGATTAAGATTTGGGAGGTGGGTATGGGTACCGCCGCCCCGGGAACCGTTTTTTGGATAACCAATACCTCTGTCATAGGTCACCCCAAGTGGTTCGATACGTTTGATGACTTAGCAGGGGTGCCCAGGTTCATGGGGTGAGGAATGTCCGGGTATTGGCGGCGGATGCCTCTGCCCGGCATGGCAGGCCCCATTGGGAGAGTGTTGAGGAGTCCCTTTGACTTTTTCCAGCCGTACTCTCTCGGAACATAGCCTTGCACCGCAGTGGAAGTGATAGATTCCTGGACACACCGACCTCCAGATTCCTACCCACCCTTTATTCCTTTTCATTTGGGGTGGTCTAATAATCACGTGATGTTTTTTAGCAACTTTTTAACCCCCTCCCCCCGGTGATATGTGGTGAGGTTTAAGACTACCCCCCCCCCCCATACCCAAAATCACGTGTATTTTTTTTAGTACAAAGTATTTTGAAATTTTCAGAATATTATCACGAAAAATAAATACACGTGATATCTCATTATACCCCCCCCCCCCACGTGATATTTCGTGTTTTTTTCCGACCCCCCCCCCCCCTTTCGAGCCTCACGTGATTAATAGATGACCCCCAAGATGAAACTGTTAATCCTCTTAAAGTAAAAATTAATCTTCATGCTACGTACAGATGCTAACCCGCGACCTCCGGATTCTTAGTCGAAGTTCGTAATGGCGTACATATAAGTAATAAAAACCGTTTTCGAAGATTAAGTACATCCGTTCAAACTGTTCATCCTCTTAATTAGAAATGAATATACATACTACGCACAGATGCTAGCCCGCGACCTCTGGATTCGTAGTCAAAGTTCGTAGTCTCATTACTCAAGCCATCTCCAATAGGTGTGCTAACTCTATTTAATGGTTACAGTAGTTTTTCGAGTTCGAGTCTTTGGTCCCCACCTTAACTCGCATCAGAAAGTTTCCCAACCGGGTAACGATAAAAAGCCGCTCTAACTAGTCCGTACAAGTAGTTTGGCACGTGTTAGGTGGTAAATAAAAACACTTTTCAAGGGTAAAGTACCATGACGCAATTGTGAGGCGGTCTATCCTCTTAAGTATATTTTAATCTTTATAGAACGTACCGATACTAAATGGACCTGAACAATACGACAGACGCACATAGAACATTTTTTATTTGCATTGCGCACAGTTCGCGGTCAAAACGTGGCAAATAAGAACGTACCTACGATTACCTACTAAAAGGAGCAGAAAAGTTCGACAGACCGGCACCATCCATATATACATATATGGAGATCAACAAATAAAAACGTGTAAAATGTATATGTCACCGAAAAATGGGCGTGGCTTAGAGGTAAATCTCGATGACAAAAGTAGATCCACATGGATCAGGATTTGTATGCCAGCTTCGGTAACAGATTTACAAATCCGGCCAGATCAACAAACCCAAACGGATCAACAAAAAACTGGTGTACCGTCGCGCAAAATCAACATAGTACGAGAGGAGATAAATATATATATATATATATATATATATATATAGGTTTATGTTACGGCATTTAGTGGCTCAAAGCGTCCTTTAATTACCGGAACTTCTTGATCATTTCGACTTACTGGCTCATTTGGGCACTTAGTGGCTCATCGTTTTTTTTTTTTTAAGTCCATCATATCAAACTCGATGAGACGAGTCGAACGGTGTAAAAAAAATTTTTGAGTGAATAAATGACATTTTTACGTGGACCGTTAATGCTCCGGAATGCGTTTTTTATCAGTAAATATTCATCCATACTTAGAACATCAATTGGGTACACTTTTTATCGCATATATAACATCACGGCATGCGACGTTGCCGGATGTTCTCGTCATACAATATCATTCAAACTCCAAGTCGTTTATCAATGCTTTGCGATATTGAACTCAATGGTTAAATTCCTCAAAATCTATTATCGCATGACATTGCTAAGTCAGATTGAATCTTTTTGCGATATGTTATATGTTTGCCGGAATGTTATAATATGTTGTATTCCTACATAGGTAGCCAGACTGTCGAGCGCTCGCGGTGGACTGTTAGAAGAACAGACATTATATTATAATATTTACCGGCTATTCGCGCCCTTTTTTAAAATTGAAGATTGATTTACGAATTGCTTTTATAATATCGTTATTAATTTTGTGTTAATGGTTTTTGTTTTTATTACAAGTTTTATATTATTTCGTATTTTAATACACATTTATGTAGTTTTTCTTTAATAAATAAAATATTTGCTTCGTAATTATGTATTTGTCTTTTGCGTTCCGAAAGCATAGTCAGTTGTAATGTGATGATATCTATACAGGGTTTTCTAAAAATTTCAGAAATATATTAGGTACTCATTTAATATGTTTTTTCATACAGTTATATTAATTTGTTTAGAGTTTTTCATTTAAAAAAATGATCTGTACCTAGGTAATTACTTTACGCGTGACTATTTTTCAAAGGCATTGTCTCTAGTTGTATTGTAGTAGATAATAAAAAGGTGTTTTATTGTTGTTTGGGTGTATTTTATAAAAAATATTATGAACAAAAATAAACAATAATTTAAAAATAAATTACAATATACGGCCTACATAGTCCAGGAGTAAGACCATTGACTCACAATCCGCAGGTCTCAAATTTTATTTGATTAATTTGTGTTATTTCACAATTAATTCATTTAAAATAATATATAGTATATTTGCGGCACGTTCCAGAGTGGAAGATACTCTCAGTATTACCCTGGTGTAAGACCACCATTCAGAATTGAAACGTTGCTTGAAAATGGCTTTGGCCGTGTTTAGTGACCAGATCCGAATAGCCAGGTACTTCCCAACCTTCATCTTCCCCACCTCCTTCCCCTATCCATTACCTTCAGCCTCATAACATACCGGGAATGCCATAGTCTCACTGGCTCCAGACGGGAACAGTTGGGACTCTTGTGCGGTAGTCACTGTAAAAAAATAATATTTAGGTATTAACTTACTGGCATAATACGGTGGTTTGAGGGATAGCCAAATTTAGTTGTTTTCTGATGGGTTACGGTAGTGAATTGGTCAAAATAAAGTTGGCAACACTGTCTCGGTGATTTAGTTGATATTTGCTTTGCGCTAGATTGGTATTTGGTATATTTATGGCGCCGCCGATTCGTGTGTGGATGTGGATCATATGAATCCTTTCCTTTCGCATTTTATAAAATGTCGCGCTGGCGAAGGTACCATTATTGCAATATCAATGGATTCTTCAATTAACGGTAAGATTTTATCATATAACCTTAAATATTGTGTTGCATAATGAATTATTACAATCAATGACATACCAAAAATGTTTGGTGATTATCGGTTCGGACTGGCCACGCTTATTACGAATAATTTTTATTATATAATAAAAAGTTTCCTTTTTAAGTAATTAAGGCGAATCTAAAGTGTTTTTCTAAAAATTATTCGTAATAATCGTGGCCAGTCCGAACCGATATTTACCAAATGTTTTTTTAGGTAAAATTACATTTTAGGTTATGATTTCTATAAAAACGCTTTTCACTGATATTTTAATAATAATTCTTGTTGATTTTCACATAAGTATGATAATTATGCTTATTGTTTTATTATGTTTATGATTTTTAATGTGTTTTGTTATTTTATAGATAAAAATATATGTAGTACAAGTGAAAGTTCGCCAATTTCAGAGGATAAAAGAGCCGTAATTAATGAAATGGAGGAAAAACTGGATGATCTATTTGCAAACTCTTCAGATTCAGGTAGCTATGTACATAATAATTACTGATAATATACAATAATCTTAGGTATTTTTCATTACATACCAACATTACGTTACTTATTATTGTGAAATGTTTTAGCAATTAACGATAGTGATGCGGAATATTACGTTACGTAATATGAATTGTTTTATTTCGAATATTACATTATTATGCTTTATTTTAGAAGCAAGTGTGACGTCCGGCAGTGATGACTTATTCAAGTTACCCTCGAGAATTTCGTCTGATTCTGGTAGGTAAAACAAACCCCTTTATCTGACAAACGTTAACCAATGATTCCTGATCATATATGTGATAAGCGCATGGTAAGCGCTCGTTTCAAATTTCCAACTTGGTAATGTAAACGCTATGCTGTAGCGCAGGGGTTCCCAACCTTTTTGTACTCTAGAGCACATTCTAAAATATCGGTAGGGTGGCGGGCACCACATATTTTTAATCGACAAACTCCTCCCATAACTTCTCATTTTCCCATAATTTATTAATAAATAATAAACAAAAATGTTTCAAAATAATAAAATTATTATTCAAATTGCATACACACAGAGAAATGTATTTAATGTATTATTACGTCTCGCAATCGCAATGAAAATCTCGTCTCCTTCAACGGAAGCAACCTTCCGAACAGGCCCTCCATTGATATGCTCGATGTAACTCTAAGTGACCAGCTCAGATTTGGGGGCTCTATCGAAGCCAGAGTAAAGCTAGCCTCTCAAAAACTGGGCGTACTGTACAAGGCCCGCAGATACTTTAATAGTACACAACTGCTAGCCTTGTACAAATCGCAAGTCCGCCCCACAGTTGAATTTGGCAGCCACCTCTGGTCTGGAGCTCCAAAATATCTGAAAAATAACCTCGATTCTGTGCAGAAGCGGGCGATCCGATTGATTGATAAATTCTCCCATTTTAACAGATGGATTGCAATCTTTAGGGCACAGGCGTCAGGTAGGAATGCTATCCTTGTTCTACCGGTATTTCAATGGAAGATGCTCCAAGAAACTAGCATCATTGATCCCTTCGGCACCGGTGCATAGTCGGGAAACACGCCAAACCCGTGCCCAACATATGTACACGGTTGACATTTGTCACATGAGAACTGGTCGCTTCTTCGACTCGTTCTTGTGCTCAACAGCTCGGCTATGGAACGATTTGCCGACCTCTGTTTCCCCTTCCTACAACATGGGTCTCTTCAAGACCAATGTTAACTCCCTCTTCTCCTCAAAAAGACCCTCCACACAGCATCTTAGATGACATAGGCCTTGAGGGAAATCGTTTTCTTAAGGGCCTCCTGTGTGGAGTTTTTTTTTACCGGGTATACCGCACAAAAATCTCAACTGCTCCCGTCTGGAGCCAGTGACACCATGGAATCCCCAATCGGGGTATGTTGTGAGGCTGAAGGTAGTGGGGAGGGGAAGGAGGTGGCGAATAGGAAGGTTGGGAAGTACCTGGCGATTCAGATCTGGTCACCAAACACGGATAAAGCCATTTTCAAGCATACCCGGCGATTCAGATCTAGTCACCAAACACGGATAAAGCCATTTTCAAGCAACGTTTCAATTATAAAAAAATATAATATCAATATGTCAATGTGATCTGAGGCAATGCATATCATTGGCCACTGCCTCATAATTAGGAGGGTATGACGATAATCCTGTTAGCAAACAATCATAAGGATGCTCATCGGTGAGTCGAGATCTATATCTTGATTTTATTAAGTTCATGTTTGAAAACAAGGATTCGCATAAATATGTCGAACTGAAAAATGATTCAATTTTTTATGCGGCTTTTTTCAAAAATGGGAACTTTTCTCTGTCCACTGTATTCCAAAAGTCCTCTGATATTAAGGATTTTAGCTAAATATCATTCTTAAGGTCCAAAATTTCTAACTCTAGTTCTTCTATCTTACCTTGAACAAAATCTGCAGTACAATGCGTGATGTGCAATAGTGAATAGCACTTCCCGTTCCAGGCTAGCGTGAAGAGTACAGTCTGGCACGCCGCGGCCGCTAGACAAGTTGCGAAGTACTGTCAGCAAAGGAACCACTCATACAAACAATATCGCAAACATACAAACGTATTTAATAAACCTACGCACTTAAAAACTTAAAACTCTAACAAATAAATAAAAATAATTCACATTTTTAATTAATGTTTATGAAAGAATTCTGTCTCTGTCGAATAGTGGTGGGAACATACGAACCGTTCACGGGGTCGGGAAACCCTGCTGTAGCGGGACAGCTTGCGTGAATACAGTTTAAGTTTATCGAACAAAGAAGTCATCCCATAATAAAATGACTGACACACCACATATGCTCAGGAATCGCTGGTTTAAGTTTGTGTGGTAACTTTGTATAATTCACTCTGTATAATTTTCCACACAAATTTAATTTATTAAATATGTTATAAAATGTTATTGCATTTTTAAATTTTAGATTCATATACCAGCGATCATCCAGGGAAGCAGGAGAAAACGGACTGCAATGTGTCATCAACTTCAAAACAATGTACATCTGATTTAGCTAGTAAAAAACCAAGAGTTTATGACCGTAAAAACTTCTGTCCATACTGCTTCAAGCTGATAACCAACTTTGTACGCCACATCACAATCCAACATCCCTTAGAGGCAGAAGTGATTGAATATAATAAAATTTTAGATCCCGATCTGCGCGAACGAAAAAAAAAGTGTGAATTAATTTCGAAGAAAATAAGAAATAGAGGCAATTATCTATATAAGCAGGACGCGATAAATAGAGTTGATGGAATAATACTACCGAATCGCCGCCCAAGAACGACTGCGACAGCTAAAGATTATGCGGTTTGTATAGAATGCTGTGGCACATTCAAAAGAAGTTTACTCTATAGACACCTGAAAAAATGTTCAAATAGAAAACAATCACATGAAGGAAATCCACTAAAACGCTGCAGAGTGTTAAAATCATCCGCTATTTTATTATCCCCAGACAATTCTGAGATCACTGAATCTTTAAGATCTCAGATATTTCCTGTGTTCAAAAATGATCCTATTGCAAAAATTGCAAAGTCTGAGCCATTAATTTGTGCATATGGTTCCCTACTATTAAGCAATCATAAAGAACATCATTTGAAAACACACATTACATCCAAGATGAGAGATCTCGCTAGACTGTTCATGGTCATCAAAGAAAAAAATCCTGCAATATCCTCATTTGACCTTGCATTTGACCCTATACATTTTAATGTTTTTATGGACGCTGTCAAAATAAATAGTGGTTACGATGAAAGTACAGGTTCTGTAAAAATTCCTAGCATCCCTCAACGACTTTGTACAGCTATAAAAGATTGTGCTGATATTTTGATGCGTAAAACAATACAGAATCCTGTGCTGACCACTTCATCCAAAGATGTTATAAAAAACAAGTTGTCTGAATTTAAAATAATCTTTGGTCACGCTTGGAAATTTGAAATTTCTACTAACGCTGAAAAATCAAGGAAAACTCAAAAAATGCTGAAAACTGATGTCATGCCTTTAACTACTGATATAAAAAAAATATGCACGGAAGTTATGAAACTAGAAGTGAATATAGCTCAACGATTTGAATGTGAAAAGTCTTATATCGCCTATGAGGAGCTATGTAAAATAACAATTGCTCATATTATAATTTTTAATAGGAGGAGGGCAGGAGAAGTTGCAAGAGCTCCATTAGAAAATTATATAGCCAGCCAAAGTGAAAAACAAGACATTCCTGAAGAAATATTGGAAATCATGAGTTCTGAGGAGCAAAATGCTATACATACATTATATTGCTTCCATATCCCAGGAAAAAGGGGGAGAACAGTTCCAATACTTCTTCGAAATCAGATGAAAAAAAATGTAGACACTATATTTGCGTACAGAAATTTAGTTGGAATTCCAAATGAAAACAAATTTTTATTCCCAAAACTAGGAGGTGAACCTTATTTTTGTGGCACGCAAATTTTAAGGGAACTAAGACACAAGTTTTCCTTTGTGAATTCAGATCATATAACTTCAACTGGGCTGCGACACCATGTTGCAACCATGAGCCAAGTAGCTGGAAAGAATAATGCTTATGTAAACGCTTTGTCTCATTTCTTAGGGCATACACCAGGTACACATAAAGGGAATTACATGATACCACAACTAGCTCTTGAGAAAGGTAAAGTTGGCTTGAATTTACTGCAATTAGCTGAGGGAAAAATATCTTGCCGATCACAGTCTGATAATGGAACGAACATTACAACAACTTTACAAAATGAAATAGATTCCGTCCCTCAACCTGAAGAATCACATAAAGAAAATGTGGATCATGTTACGTTGGATAATAGCTTAGAAAATGACCAAGAGTCTTTACCAAGTAATTTACTTGATGGGAATATGGCAAAAAAAATTATAGTTAGAAGGAGGTGGCTTAATCAAGAAAAAGATGAACTTTATAAAAACTTTGCAAATTATTTCATCGAAGGGATTGATCCTGGCGCTACGAAAATAAACGAAATAAAAAAACAAACAGGAATATTGTCAATGAGGTCATGGAAGCAAATTAATACATTTATTAATAATCACCGTGTCAAGAAATTGCCCTTACCTAAGGATTTGCAGAGAAAAAGAGAATTCTACCTCCAGGATGCTTAACTTGAATTCAAATGAATTGTATTGATTAAGAGACCGCTATACCGGCTTCAACGATTGAACGATCCAAAGGTATCGACTCCGATTCCACTACAGCTGATATAAAGCGTGAAGCAATCGTAAAGTAGCTGTTGGCTTGTTCCATAGTTTGATCATTGGCAGTCGTTATAGCAGTTCCATATATTTTATCTTTTGTAATACTGGCATACAGAGTACCGGGCGAATAAGGCCCCTTTATCTTTCATCATGATATTGGTTGTGGAGGGTTATAATTTATTTTAGTTTTTGTTAAATTTATGTGCAAGGTATAATTTGATATCCCTTGTTAAATAAAAAAAAAACGAAGGATTCTTCTGTAATGTACAACGCTAAATGTTTCGTGAACGATGTATAATAAAAAGTTATTTGGTTTTAATTATGATTTAATTTTTTATTATATTATGCTGTTTTTATAATGATTGTGAATATAAAGTTATTAGGCTATAATTATTTTTTTATTGTGTTATGTTATTTTTCAAATGATTACACACTTTTTTTAGTATGTATAGTAATATTTTTTGTTTTTAAAAATTCAAATTAAATAGTTTTTTTTCAAAATGATCGTTTTTATTTTATCACCCTTGAAATGTTGAAAGTTACGTTTGAGACCCGTATTGTAGGAGGGAGGACACACAGAGGCAGGCAAAAATGAGTCGTAGAAATGACCCGTTCTCATGTGACAAATGTTGGGCACACGTTTGACGTGTTACCCGACTAAAGGGACCGGTGCCAAAGGGATCAATGACGCTAGTTCCTCGGAGCATCTTCCATTGAAATACCAGTAGAACAATGACAGCTTTCAAACCAGACGCCTGTGCTCTAATACACACACACACCGACACTAATCTTGGGATTAGTGTGTCGGTAACGGGCATATGGGTCTATCCCTTCTACTGCGGTGCAAGGTGATGAGTCGAGAGAGCCAGGCTGAAGAGGTTAAAAGGTCTCCCTCAACCACCCTCTCCCAGATGCGACACCTAGTCAAACCATTTGGGGCGGCCTATTGTAGAGACGTTGGTTGTACAATGTATACTATAGAAAATAATAAAATTAGAATACGTGTATAAAATTGGTGGAAGGTAGGTACCTACCTATGTGTCATACAACTGGAGACAATGCTTACACGTGTAAAAATAATTATAGGGTAAGATAAGATAAGATAAGTAGGTATAACATGATAATATAAAACATTATATAAAAATTACATTTTACACACATTTTAATAAAACTGTATGTAAACATGAAATTAATAAACATATTAAAAATTATAATTTGCAAACCAACCTACAACTTAAAGAAGCGTACGAATCAATGAACAAAGTAAATTTTGTAATATATTTCTAATAAGTTTATTCATAATTTTTCGAAAACACTAATAAAACTAAGATAAAATAATTATGTAGCAAATAAAAGAAACTACACCAATATGTATTTAAATACCTAATTTTATTTGTGATAATATTAAAATAAACCTTAACACAAAACAACCGTAAACACCAAATAAATAACAATATTTAATTAGCAAATCATACTCCAATTTTAAAAAAACGCGCCAATAATCAAAAACGGCCGCTTGAAATAATAAATGTGTGAATAAGCAACATCCGACCTGTTCTGTCAACCTACCTTCATATGAACTATATTGGTATGTATATGTAGCATTAAACTTGGCAACGTAGCGTGATGCGGTAAGTGTGTTCTTAAAATAGATCAAGGAATGCACGTTATTTTAAGATATTTTTTTTTAATAAATAAACATAATTTTTGATTACATATTATAGCTGACCATATTTTAAACAAAATTTAAAAGACAGCATGTTGGTACTTCATCTACGTAAGTATATATTACATGCGAAAGAATGAGCAACTTAAGTGGCTTCTTCTAAGATGAGCCACAAAATGTGGTATGACATAAATATATATATATATATATATATATATATATATATATATATATATATATATATTTATCTCCTCTCGTACTACTACTACTCGTCTCCTTTTAGTACGAGAGGAGATAAATATATATATATATATATATATATATATATATATTGACCTCTTCCCGTAGTATCTTGATCCTGTAAGAAGTTGGTTGACAATGTTGATCCACCTTTAACACCGTATAACTTGGCTTTGATGGAATATATCTGTATGAATTGGCAACAACGTTACTACAAATACCAAGGTTGCCAGTTTCTCGGTAAAAGTTTTTGATATATTGCACATAAAATTTTCGAACTTTGTATGGAAATCATACGCATCTTATTTGTTGATCCGTCCAAATTCCCATACGTTGCGGATCCGCCCAAATATCCGTACGCATTTGATCCGCTTGTGTATAATCAAAGATGGCTGAAAAAGGAAGCCTTCTGATTGGTCGTGTTGGGCGTGGTGTGTTGTGAACGAAGCCTTCTCATTGGTTGACCAGATATGGAAGGCACCTACTAAAAAAAGGTATCCAATTGTTCAGCTAAATTTTTTCAACGTTTATGAAGAATATATATTTTTGTAAATTCTCCACAAAATATTCAATTTGCTGCCCGCGGTCATTCGACAGGCGTTGCATCTCGCTCTAGCAACATTATAGCGGCACTTTAAACAAACGAGACAGCGCTAGTTTGATCAAACCCATCTCATCGTGATTGGATCAGTATGCAGTCTCGTGTTAGTTTTCTAACATTTTGCTTAATGTATTTTATAAAATTCTAACTAACCATAACGCTTTTTCTCTGCAGGGGTAGGCAGAGAGGACGGACCGCCAAACAACTCGGTCTTGGCACACACTCTTTGCCTCACTCACATTCATACATCGTATCATACATTATCTTCTATTATTCTGACTTTTGACACGGCCCGACTCAAGTATCTGATTCACTTGATCGTGCCATTACTTCCACGGATGTCCACCTGAGAAAAAATCTCTCAGTACCTACCTTTATCATATTTGGGGATGCTGTGTGGAGGCCTTCTTTTTATGAAAAGATGAAAAGGAAGCCCGGGTAAGGAAAGGGGTATGAAGGGTGGGTAGGAATCTGGGGGTCAGTGTGTCCAGGAGTGATGGACGGATGAATCCATCCCTCCCACTGCGGTGCATGGCGTTATTCCGAGAAAATCCAGCTGGAGATATCAAAAGGTCGCCTTCAAGATTAAGATTTGGGAGGTGGGTATGGGTACCGCCGCCCCGGGAACCGTTTTTTGGATAACCAATACCTCTGTCATAGGTCACCCCAAGTGGTTCGCTATGCTTTCCTCTTTGTGCGTTGCTTCGTAGCCAGCCTATCGGTCTCCTCTTTGTGCGATGCTTCGTATCTATCACTCTCGTCTACTTTAGTTTTCACTTTTCTCGCATGTGAGTGAACTGCACACAGATTCTATAAAATTATTCAAGTGAAAACTTCTTTAGGACCGTTGTGATTTGAAACTGGATGAAACGAAAAAAAGCGACACTAAAAATAGACAAACAATATGTTATACATCTATAGGATTAAACCTGCAAGAGAATGAATGACATAGACTAATCACTTTCCTCTTTGTGCGTTGCTTCGTAGCCAGCCTATCGGTCTCCTCTTTGTGCGATGCTTCGTATCTATCACTCTCGTCTACTTTAGTTTTCACTTTTCTCGCATGTGAGTGAACTGCACACAGATTCTATAAAATTATTCAAGTGAAAACTTCTTTAGGACCGTTGTGATTTGAAACTGGATGAAACGAAAAAAAGCGACACTAAAAATAGACAAACAATCTGTTATACATCTATAGGATTAAACCTGCAAGAGAATGAATGACATAGACTAATCGCTTTCCTCTTTGTGCGTTGCTTCGTAGCCAGCCTATCGGTCTCCTCTTTGTGCGATGCTTCGTATCTATCACTCTCGTCTACTTTAGTTTTCACTTTTCTCGCATGTGAGTGAACTGCACACAGATTCTATAAAATTATTCAAGTGAAAACTTCTTTAGGACCGTTGTGATTTGAAACTGGATGAAACGAAAAAAAGCGACACTAAAAATAGACAAACAATCTGTTATACATCTATAGGATTAAACCTGCAAGAGAATGAATGACATAGACTAATCGCTTTCCTCTTTGTGCGTTGCTTCGTAGCCAGCCTATCGGTCTCCTCTTTGTGCGATGCTTCGTATCTATCACTCTCGTCTACTTTAGTTTTCACTTTTCTCGCATGTGAGTGAACTGCACACAGATTCTATAAAATTATTAAAGTGAAAACTTCTTTAGGACCGTTGTGATTTGAAACTGGATGAAACGAAAAAAAGCGACACTAAAAATAGACAAACAATCTGTTATACATCTATAGGATTAAACCTGCAAGAGAATGAATGACATAGACTAATCGCTTTCCTCTTTGTGCGTTGCTTCGTAGCCAGCCTATCGGTCTCCTCTTTGTGCGATGCTTCGTATCTATCACTCTCGTCTACTTTAGTTTTCACTTTTCTCGCATGTGAGTGAACTGCACACAGATTCTATAAAATTATTAAAGTGAAAACTTCTTTAGGGCCGTTGTGATTTGAAACTGGATGAAACGAAAAAAAGCGACACTAAAAATAGACAAACAATATGTTATACATCTATAGGATTAAACCTGCAAGAGAATGAATGACATAGACTAATCGCTTTCCTCTTTGTGCGTTGCTTCGTAGCCAGCCTATCGGTCTCCTCTTTGTGCGATGCTTCGTATCTATCACTCTCGTCTACTTTAGTTTTCACTTTTCTCGCATGTGAGTGAACTGCACACAGATTCTATAAAATTATTCAAGTGAAAACTTCTTTAGGACCGTTGTGATTTGAAACTGGATGAAACGAAAAAAAGCGACACTAAAAATAGACAAACAATCTGTTATGCATCTATAGGATTAAACCTGCAAGAGAATGAATGACATAGACTAATCGCTTTCCTCTTTGTGCGTTGCTTCGTAGCCAGCCTATCGGTCTCCTCTTTGTGCGATGCTTCGTATCTATCACTCTCGTCTACTTTAGTTTTCACTTTTCTCGCATGTGAGTGAACTGCACACAGATTCTATAAAATTATTCAAGTGAAAACTTCTTTAGGACCGTTGTGATTTGAAACTGGATGAAACGAAAAAAAGCGACACTAAAAATAGACAAACAATATGTTATACATCTATAGGATTAAACCTGCAAGAGAATGAATGACATAGACTAATCGCTTTCCTCTTTGTGCGTTGCTTCGTAGCCAGCCTATCGGTCTCCTCTTTGTGCGATGCTTCGTATCTATCACTCTCGTCTACTTTAGTTTTCACTTTTCTCGCATGTGAGTGAACTGCACACAGATTCTATAAAATTATTCAAGTGAAAACTTCTTTAGGACCGTTGTGATTTGAAACTGGATGAAACGAAAAAAAGCGACACTAAAAATAGACAAACAATCTGTTATACATCTATAGGATTAAACCTGCAAGAGAATGAATGACATAGACTAATCGCTTTCCTCTTTGTGCGTTGCTTCGTAGCCAGCCTATCGGTCTCCTCTTTGTGCGATGCTTCGTATCTATCACTCTCGTCTACTTTAGTTTTCACTTTTCTCGCATGTGACTTCAACCGTCGTACTGTTTTTTTGTTCTTTATCAATTCCTTCGACCAATTAAATAACATACCTAATTGTCTCTTTCTACTCCATTTATTTTTCACGTGTCAAACAGAAACGGACATAATCATACACACGATCACACATTGTTTTACCTACCACGTTAACCAATGTTATTTTTGGAAGCCGGATGTAATCGGTAATTTGATCTTCATATATTCTGTAACCGAGAATAATATACGGGTGCAAGTCCAAAAAATTTAAAGTTCGGAAGAGCCAAAAAACTATTTTTTCTCTAACTATGGTCTCATTACTTCTTCGGATATCCTTGTTGATAGATAAAAAAAATTATTACCAAGTCAATTAGTTTTGTTTAAAAAACGAGCAAATAAAACGAAATATTTTATATGTTTTAAATAATTTTTTGAATATACTTTTAAAAAAGCTGATTTGAGTCAAACAATAGCATGGACTTCAGTCCTTCTTGACATGTGGTGTATTATGAATGGATCAATGTTTAAAAATTGTTTACTTCCATAGAATGCGTAGTAATGTATAATTTGAGTCATAATACCACATAATACGTAGGATTTGAGTCATAATTCTAAAAATGCAACTAAATCGCTTCATGGAACAACTATCTTAGAGCAGAAGCTAAGTTATATTCATTTTATAAAAAACCTATTTTTTTCTTCATGATAGGATCTGTATCGTTCTGCCACTGATTAACATGATTATTTACTTCGATTCAAGACTGCATCAAAAACTTGTTTCTAAAAATTTTGGACTAGCACTTGTATGCTTCTCGTCAAAATCCGCAAAGTTGTGACCTCATTTGGAGAAACTTTCAACGGCGTTAGAAGTGGTTTACAGTGGTTTAGGACTTTGACACCTAATAACATGTACTTAAATGTTAAATTTCTTGCTTTTGTAAGCGGCCGTTGAAACGTTGTTTAAATTGTCGTTATTTTGCACGTGCAGTCTTGAATGATGAATGTTATAACACTTAATATAACGGCACATAGTAAAAAAATCTATCCAATGGATCAGCTAAATTTTTAAAACGCTTATGAATAGTTTCTTTTCTTGTATATTCTATATAAAATATCGTATTCAAACTTTTGTATTAAGTAATGGATCGCGTAAATGGGTCGTGACTCGTGACAGACTTAGTTATAATATGGTTGTATTGAATTATTTAGGTAGGTACTTTTTGTGGATTTTAAACACGTTCAATTTTCAAAATGACACTTAAATTCAAAGCCAATTCGAGTTCATTGGACCCGAGTTACAGACAGACATAAACCACGTTACTAAACAATGAAATAGGTCGGACCGCCAAACAATTCAGTCTTGACACTCACACCTTGCCTCATTCACATTCAAACATCGTCTCATACATTCTCTTCTATTATTCTGACTTTTGACACGGCCCGACTCAAGTATCTGATTCACTTGATCGTGCCATTACTTCCACGGGTGTCCACCTGAGAAAAAACCTCTCAGTACCTACCTTAGTCATCTTTGGGGATGCTGTGTGGAGGGCTTCTTTTTATGAAAAGAAGAAAAGGAAGTCGGGGAAGGAAAGGGGTATGAAGGGTGGGTAGGAATCTAGGGGTCAGTGTGTCCAGGAGTGATGGACGGATGAATCCATCCCTCCCACTGCGGCGCAAGGCATTATAAAAAAACAATACATTAACATATTATATAATAATATAATATAATAATAATAATAAACAAAACTTACATTATTATATTATATTATAAAATAAAAATAAATATTATAAAAAACAATACATTATTATATTTTATTATAATAAACAATACCTACTGGTTTACTAATTGATTAAAGGAGCCGATACCCTCCAGGCGAAAAGAACAAATAATTATTATGCGGTGTGCTTAGGTACCTAGGTAGGTACAAGACTCCAGAGAGACGCAATGTATTATCACGTGCTGGTAAGGTCTAGGGACTGCGGAACGGGGGGAGGTGGGGTTTCCGGCCGGCGGATTGCAACTGTGTGTGCGTGCGCAGTATAATATCATTGTTTTGAATATCGCAATATCATTTTTTTACAGTAGCTCCACATAGGAGGCCCTGAGAAAAATAATTTCCCTCAGGGCCTATGTCATCTAAGGGGATGCTGTGTGGAGGGTCTTTTTAAGAAAGGGAAGGATAGGAAGTTCTGGGAAGGAATAAGGTATGTAGGGTGGATAGGAATCTGGGGTCAATGTGTCCTAGGAGTGACGGACCTAAAATTCCATCCCTCCAATTGCGGTGCAAGGCGATGGGTCGCGAGAGTCCGGCTGGAAAGGACAAAAGGCCTCCCTCAACCAAACTCTCTTATCCGGCCCGCCACGCAGCAGGGCAGACCTAACCGCCGCCATGTCCTGGACAAACCTGATACCATGAACCCGGGCACCCCTGCTTAATCACCATACGTAGCAAACTGCTTGCAGAGGTGTTGGTTATACAGTAAATGGATCCCGGGGCGGCGGTACCCATACCCGCTTCCCAAATTGGAATTCCTCGTTTATAATAATTCAATTAGTCCTTAGTCAAATCATCTCTATTAGGTATGCTGTGTGGAGGGCTTCTTTTAATGAAAAGAAGAAAAGGAAGTCCGGGGAAGGAAAGAGGTATGAAGGGTGGGTCGGAATCTGGGGGTCAGTGTGTCCAGGAGTGATGGACGGATGAATCCATCCCTCTCACTGCGGCGCATGGCGTTATTTCGAGAAAATCCATCTGGAAATTCAAAAGGTCGCCTTCAAGATTAAGATTTGGGAGGTGGGTATGGGTACCGCCGCCCCAGGAACCATTTTTTGGATAACCAATACCTCTGTCATAGGTCACCCCCAGTGGTTCGCTTCGTTTGGTGACTTAGCAGGGGTGCCCAGGTTCATGGGGTGAGGATTGTCCGGGTATTGGCGGCGGATGCATCAGCCCACCAGCTGCATGGCAGGCCGGATTGGGAGAGTGTTGAGGAGTCCCTTTGACTTTTTCCAGCCGTACTCTCTCGGAACATAGCCTTGCACCGCAGTGGAAGTGATAGATTCCTGGACACACCGACCTCCAGATTCCTACCCACCCTTTATTCCTTTTCATTTGGGGTCGTCTAATAATCACATGATGTTTTTTAGCAACTTTTTAACCCCCTCCCCCCGGTGATATGTGGTAAGGTTTAAGACTACCCCCCCCCCCCCATACCCAAAATCACGTGTATTTTTTTTAGTACAAAGTATTTTGAAATTTTCAGAATATTATCACGAAAAATAAATACACGTGATATCTCATTATACCCCCCCCCACGTGATATTTCGTGTTTTTTTCCGACCCCCCCCCCCCCTTTCGAGTCTCACGTGATTAATAGATGACCCCCAAGATGAAACTGTTAATCCTCTTAAAGTAAAAATTAATCTTCATGCTACGTACAGATGCTAACCCGCGACCTCCGGATTCTTAGTCGAAGTTCGTAATGGCGTACATATAAGTAATAAAAACCATTTTCGAAGATTAAGTACATCCGTTCAAACTGTTCATCCTCTTAATTAGAAATGAATATACATACTACGCACAGATGCTAGCCCGCGACCTCTGGATTCGTAGTCAAAGTTCGTAGTCTCATTACTCAAGCCATCTCCAATAGGTGTGCTAACTCTATTTAATGGTTACAGTAGTTTTTCGAGTTCGAGTCTTTGGTCCCCACCTTAACTCGCATCAGAAAGTTTCCCAACCGGGTAACGATAAAAAGCCGCTCTAACTAGTCCGTACAAGTAGTTTGGCACGTGTTAGGTGGTAAATAAAAACACTTTTCAAGGGTAAAGTACCATGACGCAATTGTGAGGCGGTCTATCCTCTTAAGTATATTTTAATCTTTATAGAACGTACCGATACTAAATGGACCTGAACAATACGACAGACGCACATAGAACATTTTTTATTTGCATTGCGCACAGTTCGCGGTCAAAACGTGGCAAATAAGAACGTACCTACGATTACCTACTAAAAGGAGCAGAAAAGTTCGACAGACCGGCACCATCCATATATACATATATGGAGATCAACAAATAAAAACGTGTAAAATGTATATGTCACCGAAAAATGGGCGTGGCTTAGAGGTAAATCTCGATGACAAAAGTAGATCCACATGGATCAGGATTTGTATGCCAGCTTCGGTAACGGATCTAAAAATCCGGCCAGATCAACAAACCCAAACGGATCAATAAAAAACTGGTGTACCGTCGCGCAAAATCAACATAGTACGAGAGGGGATAAATATATATATATATATATATATATTTATCCCGTCGCGCAAAATCAACATAGTACGAGAGGGGATAAATATATATATATATATATATATATTTATCCCCTCTCGTACTATGTTGATTTTGCGTGACGGTACACCAGTTTTTTATTGATCCGTTTGGGTTTGTTGATCTGGCCGGATTTTTAGATCCGTTACCGAAGCTGGCATACAAATCCTGATCCATGTGGATCTACTTTTGTCATCGAGATTTACCTCTAAGCCACGCCCATTTTTCGGTGACATATACATTTTACACGTTTTTATTTGTTGATCTCCATATATGTATATATGGATGGTGCCGGTCTGTCGAACTTTTCTGCTCCTTTTAGTAGGTAATCGTAGGTACGTTCTTATTTGCCACGTTTTGACCGCGAACTGTGCGCAATGCAAATAAAAAATGTTCTATGTGCGTCTGTCGTATTGTTCAGGTCCATTTAGTATCGGTACGTTCTATAAAGATTAAAATATACTTAAGAGGATAGACCGCCTCACAATTGCGTCATGGTACTTTACCGTTGAAAAGTGTTTTTATTTACCACCTAACACGTGCCACACTACTTGTACGGACTAGTTAGAGCGGCTTTTTATCGTTACCCGGTTGGGAAACTTTCTGATGTGAGTTAAGGTGGGGACCAAAGACTCGAACTCGAAAAACTACTGTAACCATTAAATAGAGTTAGCACACCTATTGGAGATGGCTTGAGTAATGAGACTACGAACTTTGACTACGAATCCAGAGGTCGCGGGCTAGCATCTGTGCGTAGTATGTATATTCATTTCTAATTAAGAGGATGAACAGTTTGAACGGATGTACTTAATCTTCGAAAACGGTTTTTATTACTTATATGTACGCCATTACGAACTTCGACTAAGAATCCTGAGGTCGCGGGTTAGCATCTGTACGTAGCATGAAGATTAATTTTTACTTTAAGAGGATTAACAGTTTCATCTTGGGGGTCATCTATTAATCACGTGAGACTCGAAAGGGGGGGGGGGGGTCGGAAAAAAACACGAAATATCACGTGGGGGGGGGGGTATAATGAGATATCACGTGTATTTATTTTTCGTGATAATATTCTGAAAATTTCAAAATACTTTGTACTAAAAAAAATACACGTGATTTTGGGTATGGGGGGGGGGGGGGTAGTCTTAAACCTTACCACATATCACCGGGGGGAGGGGGTTAAAAAGTTGCTAAAAAACATCATGTGATTATTAGACGACCCCAAATGAAAAGGAATAAAGGGTGGGTAGGAATCTGGAGGTCGGTGTGTCCAGGAATCTATCACTTCCACTGCGGTGCAAGGCTTTGTTCCGAGAGAGTACGGCTGGAAAAAGTCAAAGGGACTCCTCAACACTCTCCCAATCCGGCCTGCCATGCAGCTGGTGGGCTGATGCATCCGCCGCCAATACCCGGACAATCCTCACCCCATGAACCTGGGCACCCCTGCTAAGTCACCAAACGAAGCGAACCACTGGGGGTGACCTATAACAGAGGTATTGGTTATCCAAAAAATGGTTCCTGGGGCGGCGGTACCCATACCCACCTCCCAAATCTTAATCTTGAAGGCGACCTTTTGAATTTCCAGATGGATTTTCTCGAAATAACGCCATGCGCCGCAGTGAAAGGGATGGATTCATCCGTCCATCACTCCTGGACACACTGACCCCCAGATTCCGACCCACCCTTCATACCTCTTTCCTTCCCCGGACTTCCTTTTCTTCTTTTCATTAAAAGAAGCCCTCCACACAGCATACCTAATAGAGATGATTTGACTAAGGACTAATTGAATTATTATAAACGAGGTATTCCAATTTGGGAAGCGGGTATGGGTACCGCCGCCCCGGGATCCATTTACTGTATAACCAACACCTCTGCAAGCAGTTTGCTACGTATGGTGACTAAGCAGGGGTGCCCGGGTTCATGGTATCAGGTTTGTCCAGGACATGGCGGCGGTTAGGTCTGCCCTGCTGCGTGGCGGGCCGGATAAGAGAGTTTGGTTGAGGGAGGCCTTTTGTCCTTTCCAGCCGGACTCTCGCGACCCATCGCCTTGCACCGCAATTGGAGGGATGGAATTTTAGGTCCGTCACTCCTAGGACACATTGACCCCAGATTCCTATCCACCCTACATACCTTATTCCTTCCCAGAACTTCCTATCCTTCCCTTCCTTAAAAAGACCCTCCACACAGCATCCCCTTAGATGACATAGGCCCTGAGGGAAATTATTTTTCTCAGGGCCTCCTATGTGGAGCTACTGTAAAAAAATGAGATTGCGATATTCAAAACAATGATATTATACGGCGCACGCACACATAGTAGCAATCTGCCGGCCGGAAACCCCACCTCCCCTCGTTCCGCAGTCCCTACACCTTACCAGCACGTGATACATTGTGTCTCTCGGGAGTCTTGTACCTACCTAGGTACCTAAGCAAACCGCATAATAATTATTTGTTCTTTTCGCCTGGAGGGTATCGGCTCCTTTAATCAATTAGTAAACCAGTAGGTATTGTTTATTATAATAAAATATAATAATGTATTGTTTTTTATAATATTTATTTTTATTTTATAATATAATATAATAATGTAAGTTTTGTTTATTATTATTATTATATTATATTATTATATAATATGTTAATGTATTGTTTTTTTATAATGCCTTGCGCCGCAGTGGGAGGGATGGATTCATCCGTCCATCACTCCTGGACACACTGACCCCCAGATTCCTACCCACCCTTCATACCCCTTTCCTTCCCCGACTTCCTTTTCTTCTTTTCATAAAAAGAAGCCCTCCACACAGCATCCCCAAAGATGACTAAGGTAGGTACTGAGAGGTTTTTTCTCAGGTGGACACCCGTGGAAGTAATGGCACGATCAAGTGAATCAGATACTTGAGTCGGGCCGTGTCAAAAGTCAGAATAATAGAAGAGAATGTATGAGACGATGTTTGAATGTGAATGAGGCAAGGTGTGAGTGTCAAGACTGAATTGTTTGGCGGTCCGACCTATTTCATTGTTTAGTAACGTGGTTTATGTCTGTCTGTAACTCGGGTCCAATGAACTCGAATTGGCTTTGAATTTAAGTGTCATTTTGAAAATTGAACGTGTTTAAAATCCACAAAAAGTACCTACCTAAATAATTCAATACAACCATATTATAACTAAGTCTGTCACGAGTCACGACCCATTTACGCGATCCATTACTTAATACAAAAGTTTGAATACGATATTTTATATAGAATATACAAGAAAAGAAACTATTCATAAGCGTTTTAAAAATTTAGCTGATCCATTGGATAGATTTTTTTACTATGTGCCGTTATATTAAGTGTTATAACATTCATCATTCAAGACTGCACGTGCAAAATAACGACAATTTAAACAACGTTTCAACGGCCGCTTACAAAAGCAAGAAATTTAACATTTAAGTAGTCAAAGTCCCAAACCACTGTAAACCACTTCTAACGCCGTTGAAAGTTTCTCCAAATGAGGTCACAACTTTGCGGATTTTGACGAGAAGCATACAAGTGCTAGTCCAAAATTTTTAGAAATAAGTTTTTGAAGCAGTCTTGAATCGAAGTAAATAATCATGTTAATCAGTGGCAGAACGATACAGATCCTATCATGAAGAAAAAAATAGGATTTTCTAAAATGAATATAACTTAGCTTCTGCTCTAAGATAGTTGTTCCATGAAGCGATTTATTTGCATTTTTAGAATTATGACTCAAATCCTACGTATTATGTGGTATTATGACTCAAATTATACATTACTACGCATTCTATGGAAGTAAACAATTTTTAAACATTGATCCATTCATAATACACCACATGTCAAGAAGGACTGAAGTCCATGCTATTGTTTGACTCAAATCAGCTTTTTTAAAAGTATATTCAAAAAATTATTTAAAACATATAAAATATTTCGTTTTATTTGCTCGTTTTTTAAACAAAACTAATTGACTTGGTAATAATTTTTTATCTATCAACAAGGATATCCGAAGAAGTAATGAGACCATAGTTAGAGAAAAAATAGTTTTTTGGCTCTTCCGAACTTTAAATTTTTTGGACTTGCACCCGTATATTATTCTCGGTTACAGAATATATGAAGATCAAATTACCGATTACATCCGGCTTCCAAAAATAACATTGGTTAACGTGGTAGGTAAAACAATGTGTGATCGTGTGTATGATTATGTCCGTTTCTGTTTGACACGTGAAATATAAATGGAGTAGAAAGAGACAATTAGGTATGTTATTTAATTGGTCGAAGGAATTGATAAAGAACAAAAAAACAGTACGACGGTTGAAGTCACATGCGAGAAAAGTGAAAACTAAAGTAGACGAGAGTGATAGATACGAAGCATCGCACAAAGAGGAGACCGATAGGCTGGCTACGAAGCAACGCACAAAGAGGAAAGCGATTTGTCTATGTCATTCATTCTCTTGCAGGTTTAATCCTATAGATGTATAACAGATTGTTTGTCTATTTTTAGTGTCGCTTTTTTTCGTTTCATCCAGTTTCAAATCACAACGGTCCTAAAGAAGTTTTCACTTGAATAATTTTATAGAATCTGTGTGCAGTTCACTCACATGCGAGAAAAGTGAAAACTAAAGTAGACGAGAGTGATAGATACGAAGCATCGCACAAAGAGGAGACCGATAGGCTGGCTACGAAGCAACGCACAAAGAGGAAAGCGATTAGTCTATGTCATTCATTCTCTTGCAGGTTTAATCCTATAGATGTATAACATATTGTTTGTCTATTTTTAGTGTCGCTTTTTTTCGTTTCATCCAGTTTCAAATCACAACGGTCCTAAAGAAGTTTTCACTTGAATAATTTTATAGAATCTGTGTGCAGTTCACTCACATGCGAGAAAAGTGAAAACTAAAGTAGACGAGAGTGATAGATACGAAGCATCGCACAAAGAGGAGACCGATAGGCTGGCTACGAAGCAACGCACAAAGAGGAAAGCGATTAGTCTATGTCATTCATTCTCTTGCAGGTTTAATCCTATAGATGTATAACAGATTGTTTGTCTATTTTTAGTGTCGCTTTTTTTCGTTTCATCCAGTTTCAAATCACAACGGTCCTAAAGAAGTTTTCACTTGAATAATTTTATAGAATCTGTGTGCAGTTCACTCACATGCGAGAAAAGTGAAAACTAAAGTAGACGAGAGTGATAGATACGAAGCATCGCACAAAGAGAAGACCGATAGGCTGGCTACGAAGCAACGCACAAAGAGGAAAGCGATTAGTCTATGTCATTCATTCTCTTGCAGGTTTAATCCTATAGATGTTTAACAGATTGTTTGTCTATTTTTAGTGTCGCTTTTTTTCGTTTCATCCAGTTTCAAATCACAACGGTCCTAAAGAAGTTTTCACTTGAATAATTTTATAGAATCTTTGTGCAGTTCACTCACATGCGAGAAAAGTGAAAACTAAAGTAGACGAGAGTGATAGATACGAAGCATCGCACAAAGAGGAGACCGATAGGCTGGCTACGAAGCAACGCACAAAGAGGAAAGCGATTAGTCTATGTCATTCATTCTCTTGCAGGTTTAATCCTATAGATGTATAACAGATTGTTTGTCTATTTTTAGTGTCGCTTTTTTTCGTTTCATCCAGTTTCAAATCACAACGGTCCTAAAGAAGTTTTCACTTTAATAATTTTATAGAATCTGTGTGCAGTTCACTCACATGCGAGAAAAGTGAAAACTAAAGTAGACGAGAGTGATAGATACGAAGCATCGCACAAAGAGGAGTCCGATAGGCTGGCTACGAAGCAACGCACAAAGACGAAAGCGATTAGTCTATGTCATTCATTCTCTTGAAGGTTTAATCCTATAGATGTATAACAGATTGTTTGTCTATTTTTAGTGTCGCTTTTTTCGTTTCATCCAGTTTCAAATCACAACGGTCCTAAAGAAGTTTTCACTTGAATAATTTTATAGAATCTGTGTGCAGTTCACTCACATGCGAGAAAAGTGAAAACTAAAGTAGACGAGAGTGATAGATACGAAGCATCGCACAAAGAGGAGACCGATAGGCTGGCTACGAAGCAACGCACAAAGAGGAAAGCATAGCGAACCACTTGGGGTGACCTATGACAGAGGTATTGGTTATCCAAAAAACGGTTCCCGGGGCGGCGGTACCCATACCCACCTCCCAAATCTTAATCTTGAAGGCGACCTTTTGATATCTCCAGCTGGATTTTCTCGGAATAACGCCATGCACCGCAGTGGGAGGGATGGATTCATCCGTCCATCACTCCTGGACACACTGACCCCCAGATTCCTACCCACCCTTCATACCCCTTTCCTTACCCGGGCTTCCTTTTCTTCTTTTCATAAAAAGAAGGCCTCCACACAGCATCCCCAAATATGATAAAGGTAGGTACTGAGAGATTTTTTCTCAGGTGGACATCCGTGGAAGTAATGGCACGATCAAGTGAATCAGATACTTGAGTCGGGCCGTGTCAAAAGTCAGAATAATAGAAGATAATGTATGATACGATGTATGAATGTGAGTGAGGCAAAGAGTGTGTGCCAAGACCGAGTTGTTTGGCGGTCCGTCCTCTCTGCCTACCCCTGCAGCGAAAAAGCGTTATGGTTAGTTAGAATTTTATAAAATACATTAAGCAAAATGTTAGAAAACTAACACGAGACTGCATACTGATCCAATCACGATGAGATGGGTTTGATCAAACTAGCGCTGTCTCGTTTGTTTAAAGTGCCGCTATAATGCTGCTAGAGCGAGATGCAACGCCTGTCGAATGACCGCGGGCAGCAAATTGAATATTTTGTGGAGAATTTACAAAAATATATATTCTTCATAAACGTTGAAAAAATTTAGCTGAACAATTGGATACCTTTTTTTAGTAGGTGCCTTCCATATCTGGTCAACCAATGAGAAGGCTTCGTTCACAACACACCACGCCCAACACGACCAATCAGAAGGCTTCCTTTTTCAGCCATCTTTGATTATACACAAGCGGATCAAATGCGTACGGATATTTGGGCGGATCCGCAACGTATGGGAATTTGGACGGATCAACAAATAAGATGCGTATGATTTCCATACAAAGTTCGAAAATTTTATGTGCCATATATCAAAAACTTTTACCGAGAAACTGGCAACCTTGGTATTTGTAGTAACGTTGTTGCCAATTCATACAGATATATTCCATCAAAGCCAAGTTATACGGTGTTAAAGGTGGATCAACATTGTCAACCAACTTCTTACAGGATCAAGATACTACGGGAAGAGGTCAATATATATATATATATATATATATATATATATATATATATATATATATATATATATATGTAAAACACTTTTCTCGGTTTACCCGCGTAACGTAGTCCTGAGAAGGACTTTTTAACTCCTGACGTTTCGGACAGATCACACTGTCCATCTTCAGAGGCCTTATGTCTTTAGCTTTTGTCTCAAACTGATAGCTTTCGCATGTCTGTTCGGTCCAGAATCCAACTTGAGTCTTGAATCAGTAAATATACAGAATCCAAGACTCAAGTTGGATTCTGGACCGAACAGACATGCGAAAGCTATCAGTTTGAGACAAAAGCTAAAGACATAAGGCCTCTGAAGATGGACAATGTGATCTGTCCGAAACGTCAGGAGTTAAAAAGTCCTTCTCAGGACTACGTTACGCGGGTAAACCGAGAAAAGTGTTTTACATCTTACACCCGTGAAAACCTTAACCATAACATATATATATATATATATATATATATATATATACATACCTTCGTGGGCGTGCGCATAACATATAACAACAGTTTCATCGCAATCAGAAAAATGGTTGAGGAAATACCTTCATAACGCCAGAGATCAAACTTATATTGAATAGAAACCTTCGCGGGCGTGCACACAACACATCACGAAAGTTCATCGTAATCGGATTATAAGTAAAGGAAATAATAAGGGACCAACAAAGAAATATTCATTGAATAAGAATATAATACTAAGAATCTAAATGAAATATGAAAAAGAACAAGACACAGAAAAATAAAATGATAACGGGATCCGGCCAATTCGGTCTATTTTTTTACCTCTTCTTTTTAAGTCATTTTTGTCCATCACATTATTCAAATTTCAGATTTAACAATATTATCTGTGACTTAATTTTCGCTAAATTATAGGCAGCTACCAAATGAGAAACACCAGCGGTCCGCCGCGGGTGTCACCCCCCCCAAGAGCACGGTATGGGTATACCGTTGCCATTTGACTTCTGTTTTTTGGTCCTTCTTTCAAATTTTTTTAGATGTTTTTGTTGGAAGAAAGCAGCATCGTATATCCTTGTGTTGTCTTCTAGGAGACGAGGTTAACCGGCGGAAACACACTTGTGTGGTGTGGTGTGTCGTGGCGCACCAAAAGCACATCGGTTTCATACATTTATTATGGTTAGAGACATATTTGTAGGTTGTGGCGTGTCAATATAATATTGGTTAATTTGTAGTCACAACACACCACACCACACAAGTGTGTTTTAGGCTTTAGCAGTGTTCTGTATGGTGATGGGTTATGGAAATCTACTTTTGTTGTTTTTTCGACTCTTGGTTTGTTGCAAATTAAGTTCAAACTCCTATTATATACCGTGGCATAGTATGAATTCATTACTATTTGGTATAATATACTTACTGTCATTGTGTACTATTGTTTCAGTTGATTCCAGCTATGGAAGTCGACCGCAAATTACTGTTGGTGTTGCAGCGTTCAAAGGAACAACTGGTTGATTTCCTCCTGGAGTCCTCGGAGGAGTACCTTCTGGATATCCTGGAAACAGACCCTCACCCCAGCCACCTCACCCTGGCGCTGCTTGCAGAGGCTGTTTACATCGAAAAGAAGCCGCGAGAAGCCGACCAAGTTTACGGTGAGAGACTTATTCTGCCCGAGGGTTGGCGGCTGCTGACGACTGCTACCAATTCAGACATCCTTAACAAATACTTTGGAGCTGCGTTCTTTCACGCCGGCTCGCAGCAAGTTGTGGTGGCCCATCGGGGCACCATACCAACCAAGGTAGGAGCGCTGTATACAGATGTGAAGGGAATATTCTTTAATAAATACACAAGTTGCATGAATTCTTCAGTAACGTTTGTGGACTATGTTATTCAGATCATACATAATGTTAACTCTAAATCAGAAACAGTTAAAAGGCGTTATAACCTCACCATAACCGGCCACTCCCTCGGGGGCTGGCTGGCACAGGTGACCACTTTTACAGCGAGGTATGTGAAGGTGTCTGACGGGGCACTAATAAAGAACACCAGCGATGGAGTTCACGCTAAGACCGTGGTGTTCGACAGCCCCGGGGCAAAGGACATGTTGAACAAACTTCAGGATAAGCATTACCTTAGATATGGAACAGAATTTTTGGACAGGTTAGACAGGTTAGACATAATGGTTTATGTTTCGGCCCCAAACCGCATTAACACTTGCGGAGCACATCTCAGAATGGTTTATCGTGTTTTTAATGATTTATCTCAATACAAAGTCAAGGATTTGGAATCTTGGTCATATACTGGGAAGACTCACGCAATCGGTAATTTCGTGAAAGTTTTTAAAGAAAATTCACAAGATATAATGGAAGTGTTGAACTGGGCTAAGAACAGCAAAGAATATAAATCACTTTTTGAGCACCGAACGCTGAACCACGGAAATGATTTCCACATAGATTCGAAGAAAAAAGAAAAAATAGAATACTTCGAAGAAATAAAAAAACGGTATCAGATGGTTTCTTTTAAGCCTCAAATTAACTTCAAAAGTAATTTAAACGCATTTTCTGATGCTGAAGTACAAATTCTTGATTATTCAAAAGCAAACAGATATTACGATTTTAAATGAATTTCTTTTAAAAGAAAAACTCGAATTAAAAAGCGGTAAATTATTGGCTGATTTAGAAATGAACCATAAAACTAGAACAATTAGCTGCAAATCTAAACAATTATTAGAAGAAGTAAGTGCGCGTGTAAAGCAGTTGATGCGGTGGAAGGGGCCAGAGTTCTCAAAGGCAGTCGAGGAGCAGAGCAGAACTACAGACTTGATTTACCGCCGCGAGGGTCGGGCCTATTTGGACTCCATACAAAAGTCTCGGTTAAAATTCACAGATTCCTTCGGCCTCAGGGACTTTTTGCTTTCTCGCACCGAGCAAACTTTCTGTATAGTTACAAAAGATAGTTCATTTGAGATGACGCGCCTTCATAACATTGTATTTTCCATGTCAGATCCACCTAATCAATATGTAAATGAAGGTCATTATACTTTCTTAGATTCGCCGCGACTAAAATCGCTTTTTGAGATTTACGGTTCACCCGTCGACCAGAATGACCTGATGGTAATTGACGCTAGTTTGTCCCCAACTATAAGCTCAGAACTTCCCACTTTTTTAAATAATTATGCACAAAGCTCTTCTCACATCTTGAAAAAACTAGTTTTTATCTTGTCACACCCAATAGACACCATCAACATTAAAACATTTAATGCCAATCGAAAAATTCAACTAATGGACTTGTCTATCGAGTCGCAAGAAATTATATGTAGAAGTAAAATGATATTTTTTAAAGGAAATGTAGGACTTAGCTTCCGAGAGATTATGGGAGAAAACTGTCCTTTTAGTGATTTGAATGAGGTCATAAGTTCGAATTGTTTAAAGAGCATTGTGATTAAAGAAAACCATGTTATTAGAATAAAGGATACGCGACCAAGAATTAGTGACCTTCAAATGGCATTAATTAAAACAAATATTAACGTGATAAGCAAGGAACATGTCTTAAATTGTGTAGATTTACCAAACTCCCTGGTAGTGTTCAGCGGGTTGAACCGTGGGGATCTGGAGACTGGAGCCGGCTGGGAACAGCTCCAAGGGAAAGAGATCCTCCTTGCCGAGGGAGATGCAGAGCAGTTCTTTAAAAAAACCTGCGATCAGTACCAATATAAAACTATTTACCTGCTGAAAGTGTCCGGGGATGCCAAGGCGGATGTCCGATGCGAACAAATATTTGATTTATCATTTTATGTCTCTAGGAAGTTTCTGCATCCAACAGCAACTATTCACTTACAAAAGTTCGCTGAAAGTAAGCGTGAGGATGACCTCTTTGTTGTTTGCAGCGAGGAACATAAGACAACACTTTTAGAAATGACAAAAGAATGTAAGGAAAGAGAGGCGTTCAAAGAAAATGTACTAATAGCCAGCACCGAAGAGCAAGAGTTAGATATAATTAATAAATATTCTCATAAGAATATTCATTTCATTAAAGTTGATGAAACGTATGAACAAAATGAAAGGGTTGATATTTTAAAATTATATGAATGTAATGACAGTGACTTCAGTGATGTCGGTGACGACAGTGATGACAACGATGAAAGGGTTGAAAAGAATCCTAGCGGCAAAGTGGAGTGGCGTTTTTCCCACGGGTCTGCAGGGAGCCTGCGCACTTGCATGTCCACCAAATTCTTGGAACCCATAGATGAACTGTCCTTGAGGAAAACAGAACGCAACTTGGTGGTCATAACAGACGAGCCAGGGATGGGCAAAACAACTTCCCTGGCAAAATTGTCTTGGCTCCTTGAAGCTCCGTGGGTCATATATGTGGAGTTTAAACTTTTTAAAAAGCGTATAGACAGTTTATCAGATCAGCTCACTTCCCAAAACGTTGCAACCTTTCTATTAAGTGCGTACGGCTCTGATTCTGACAGCACCGTAAATCTAGCTTACGGATTATTATAATATTTTCTAAATAGTAAAGCATGTTCCAAGCGGGTGGTTTTGATGTTTGATGGATTTGATGAGATAGATGATTACATTAAAAACAAAGATAGTTCTAGAGATAAAATTGTGAAACTTTTAACTTTTCTGCAAAGTAAACCATCGATTCAAATATTTCTGACGGCTCGACAATATTTGAAGGAATCATTACAAGCAAATTTAAGTCAATTATCTACATTTCTACATCATTCGTGACGCTCAAAGCACAAGAGCAACTAGACTTTTTATTTACATTTTGGCGTTCCTCTCTTCCTCTCGAGCTGGGAGAGTACGGAGAGGAAGAGGAGGGACGACTCAAGGAATATGCCAGAAAGGTGCTACGACAAGCGAAGGTGGAACTGGGGCCAGACATGAACCGCTTCATGGGGGTTCCCCTGCAGCTGAGGATACTGGCCGAAGTCTTCAGGCCGCAAAGTCACCTGTTGCGACAGTCCCCGGAACTCTTATTTAAACAAATTAACATTGTCAGTACACCAAATCTATACAAACTTTATGTAGATCAGAAATACAAAATTTATTTGCATGAAAAAACCTCCAAAGTTAACGACTTATCCGAAGAGGAAATAAATCTGTATCTTAAAGGTGTAACAGAAACTCACGGCAAACTTGCTTTCAAATTATTTTTTCCCGAGTTCTACATTCAGAACTTTGACAACATTGAAAAAGAGTGGCAAAATACGTTAAATAGAGTCGGTTTGGTTCAAACAAGGGGAGACGGTGATTTTCAATTTATCCACCGCACGTACGCAGAATATTGCTGCGCACAGATGGTTGACCGGTGGCTCAATCAACGAACCCTCCATTGCAGGTATAAACTATTTAAAGAAATTATTATCCCTCAAATCCTGCTTCATCCGGATAGTAAGATCATCCGGATGTTTATGAATGTGCTATTAAATGAATCAACAATGTCACAGACGTCACTTGAATTAAATGGTAAATGCATTTGTCAACTGTGGAATGAAGACAGTTCCGTATTCAGGAATCAGGAGCACCAAACTGTTCTTCATATTGCTGTCTTAGAAAATAATATATATATATATCGCCACACTGCTCCTCAGGGGAATGAACATAGAAAGCGCACAAGAAGCCTTTGTATCTTTGATACAACAATATGATCTTAAAAATAACACAGCAATAAATTACCTTTTTTTTTTTTTTTTTTTATTATTTTTTTTTTTATTTTTTTATTTTTTTTTTTTTTCGTCATTGCGGTCAGAGCAATCGACCGGCAATCGAGAGGACACGGGTTCAAGTCCCGTTGGCGTCATGTATCTTTTCTCGGAAGATTTTTCAATGTGGATGAGTGTTTCAGGCTGATAATTATTGCTTATAATAATTAATAAATTACCTGAATAAACCTAAAGCACGTGATATCTGTGAAGGTGAATTAGTATTGAACACAATGACAACAAATATTTTACAACAAATCGGAGCATGTTCAGATGAAAATAAGGCAAATATTTGTTTGGCAATATTATTAAATCGAAAAGTTTCAAAATCTGATGAAACCGAGGAAATTTTTTTTTTTGAACGTTTTTTTAATCTACATGGTATTGAGGCATCTCAAGTATTCGCAGATGAAGAAACTATTATAATTATTAATTTATTTTATCGGGTTATTAATAATTATATATGTTGTACCCCGATAATATTTGAGAGAGTAAAAGAAGTTGAAAAAGTAATTAATCCATTTATAGAGGCTGTTAAAAATGAAAATGTTAATCGTGTTAAAAAAATTATATTTCAGAAATTAGAAAATAACGTCGAGCGGTATTGCTTAATATTAATGAAACATAAAGATCAGGATATGCAAACAGTCCTTCACATTGCTGTATGGAAGGGCCACCTAGATATAGTAAGAATACTCGTGTAGCAAACTGCTATTCCCCCCACTGTATTAATGGCACAGAGGGATGAGTTGCAGATGACTCCTTTACATACAGCTGATAGGGAGAATCGACGGGATATTATGAAGTACTTGGTGGAGCGCGGTGCTGACATTAATGCACGCGGTGTGGACGGCAAGTTTTTACTGATGTATGCGGTCGAGGGTGGAGAGTTACTAACTGTAAACTGTATTGTTGAAGGACAAGCTGACATCCATGCTACAGATTATCAGGGCTGGACTGTATTACATTTCGCGGCACTAGGGGGACATCTCCCGATAGTAGAATACTTCCTGCAGCAGGGGGTGGACCCTGACAGGGTAGACAGGGAGGGATGGACCGCACTAACTGTGGCATCGCAGTGTGAGAAGTGGGATATGGTGCGACTGCTGCTGAAGTGGGGAGTGAATGTTAATGCGGATGGAGGTAAAGCTCTTAGTGAGGCTATATGGCGGGGTGAATGGTCTATAGTGGAGGCTTTCATAAATAAAGGAGCAGCCATTAAAGAAAGTCTAATAGAGAAAAAATTATCCGAATTTAAAGTAAAATATCCGAATTATGAATTTAAAAAATAATCAATTTAACCCCTCAAGTCTAGACCTGGATACGCGCCATAAATATATTTGGATCCATTTTCTTAATCAATTAATAATTTATGCTATGAGACCATGACGGCGCCATCTGTGGTTTTTGTATTGTATTGAATTTACCTGTGTGACTTGAAATTCAGTGTATCCATGCATTTCCTTGCCTCTGTGAGGCAGGCAATTGCTTCCGACGGGAGTGTCAGTAAAAGGCCAAGAGATGTCGCTCCTAGTCACGCATAATCGAATAATTCATCCAATACTTGAATTATTGTTGTACAAGATTGTGATTGTGGCACGTATTATTAATATGCAAATTTATTCATTGTTGAAACTTCCTTGCTGTGCGAAACATCTGTTAAGATTATGCAATACCGCCTTGATATTTTTTTTTAATGAAAAGAAGTGTCTTTTGTGTAGGACATCGCCAATGAGCTGCATTCTCTGAGTGAGTATTGTTTTACAATTAGATGACCTCTACAAGATTTTGGTTGAATCTGAATATGAGCCCTCATTAAAGCGCGAACTCGCTAAGCGTCGTATAGAGTGGAAAATGATTCCACCACGCGCGCCTCATTTTGGGGGTATATGGGAGTCGAACATAAAGAGCATGAAGACACACTTGTACCGTGTGATTGGAACTCAGCTTCTCACCTATGAGGAGTTACAGACTGTGCTAGTTCAAATTGAGTGCATAATGAATTCGCGTCCACTTACAGTTATGTCTTCTGACCCTTATCCAGAAGTCGTTACGCCTGCGCATTTTTTAATGTCGACACCATTGCAGTACTTGCCTGCTTCTGTCCTGGCAGACGGTAAAATCAATTTGACTCAGCGTAAGCAATTATTAGACAGCATGGTTCAGTCCTTCTGGAAGAAGTGGCGTTCAGAGTATCTGCACACCTTGCAAGTCAGGCAGAAGTGGACTACTTCTGATCATCCGATTGATATCGGAACTGTCGTACTAGTGGGACAGAAAGATTCCCCTCCGTTAAATTGGCCTTTAGGCGTGATAACTGAAATCCATCCCGGAATGGATAAAATTGTTCGCGTTGCGACGGTAAAGACACGATTTGGTTCTTTTAAACGTCCGGTTGTCAAATTATATCCCATTCCAACGCAATAATTTTATATTCTATCTATTTTTGTTTATTTTTATTTATTTATTTTTTGTTTTTTAGTCATTGTTTCAATGATCTCTGACCCAGACATGGCATTACTTAAATATCCGTTATCTTGGTCAATTGAACTTCATTACATTGTATTTTTTAGTTGTTTTTCTTTATTTTGTGAGATTCTGCGAATTTCCAATGCGTGTCATTCCTTAATATTACCGGTGAATACAGTCACTTTATTTCTATTTCATTTCTTGTTTCATTTGTATTTTTATACTCTTTCTTTTGTAAGCTCTATGAATTTCCAAGGCGGGGAATATGGATACGCGCCATAAATATATTTGGATCCAATTTATGCTATGAGACCATGAGGGCGCCATCTGTGGTTTTTGTATTGTATTGAATTTACCTGTGTGACTTGAAATTCAGTGTATCCATGCATTTCCTTACCTCTGTGAGGCAGGCAATTGCTTCCGACGGGAGTGTCAGTAAAAGGCCAAGAGATGTCGCTCCTAGTCACGCATAATCGAATAATTCATCCAATACTTGAATTATTGTTGTACAAGATTGTGATTGTGGCACGTATTATTAATATGCAAATTTATTCATTGTTGAAACTTCCTTGCTGTGCGAAACATCTGTTAAGATTATGCAATACCGCCTTGATATTTTTTTTAATGAAAAGAAGTGTCTTTTGTGTCGGACATCGCCAATGAGCTGCATTCTCTGAGTGAGTATTGTTTTGTTTCACTTTGGTTGGAATTGCTGGGTCAACTGTTTTTGTGTCACATAGGGAAGAATTCAATTTTCGTTAATTTACATAGGGTAGTAACTCCCTCGTATCAGGGGCTATTTACACGCCCCTACAAGACCCTATAAATATAATGTTAGTTTGAAAATAAGTCAGATTTTTTTATGTGAATACTGCGCAAGAGTCCTAACTGCTCTCGTATGGAGCCGATGAGTCTATGACATCCCCAAATTGGGGAACGTTGTGAAGCTGAAAATAGTGGGGAGGGGGAGGAAATGGGAAAAGGATGAGGAAGGTGGGGAAGTGCATGGCTGTTCACATCTAGTCACCAAACATGGCTTAATTCATTTCGAACGACGCACGTTTCAATTCTGAATAGTGGTCATACTCAAATATACACCTTAAATTATCTTAAATGATTAAATTGTGAAAACAGAAATCAATTTAATAAAATGTATCTGCCCACGCCGGGATTTGATCCCGCGACCTCCGGATTGCTAGTCCATCAAAAGTAGGTAAAGTTATTCAGTTCTAGTCACCAAATACGGTTAAAGCCATTTCTATCAATCTTTCTATTTTGAACAGTGGTCTTCACCAGGGTGATACTGAAATTATACTTTGTATATTATTTTTTATTAATTAATTGTGAATTTAATAAACTGTTATGCAAAGAGAGAACTTGGTGTTGTCTCTTTCTAATATAATATTAATATAAGGACTTGTCACTTGGTGCCAGATATGGTACAACGTGTCTCTGGTGACAGATATGGTACAACATCTGTATCTCTGCTGATATTGATGTTTGGTGCTGAATACGTCACTTTGTGATCCCAGGGGTTCTGTAGCCTGAAATGGACAAATTAGACAACTTTTGCAAAAATAAAATATTATTAAAATATGTTATCTTTACAGCCGGGAGCATCGCTACAATAGATATTGTGTACAGCGTATCCTTCTTGACTAGATCTGAATAGCCGGGTACAACCAAAAAGTATCCTGTCTGGAGTATAGTGGAGTGGAGCAAACTGGCGACATCAGTTTTGTTTGCTCTGGAAATAGATCTCCCTTCTAGGCATTATCCCCTCAGTGTCTAAACTCCCAACAGGACTGGCTTCAATTAAACAACTATTTATTTAAAGCACTGAATAGACAACACACACTAGAAATGCCTTCCATGTAGATTTGAATGTCGCGCCTGACTTAATACCTTTTGGTTCTAGCTCATTTAGCACGCGCTCTGCCTCTCTTACACTTTTTTTTTTTTTTTTTTTTTTTTTTTTTTTAATTTTTTTTATTTCATACAATTTTTGAAAGTACACTTTTTGTTTTTTTCTTGATTACCATACTAGGCTAATGCCCGTGTTAAGGTAATCATACATGATATAAGTTATACAGTGTGAGAACTAGAACAAAATACAAGGTGTCCGGAAACTCGTAGTACAAGCGGGAAACTGGAGAATCCACATCACATTTGGAGTCGATTTTGTGGTTAAACATTTTTTGATTTGAGCTTTCGTTTTCGAGTAAATCGGGTCCGAAGTTGGAATTTTTTTGGGTAAATTTGAAAAAAATTTTCACTAGGGGGTTGATTTCAGCTGTGTAATATCTTATAAAATGCAACGAAGGGTAAACCGGGCTCAAAAAAATTTTTAACCCTTTAGTTGCCGAAAAAATGGAAAAATAGAAAAAAAATAATATTAAAATCGAAATGCTCAGACCGAAAAAAATAAGTTTTTTGGGTTCTCTACGTGATGTATTTACACTAGTTTCCCGCTTGTACTACGAGTTTCCGGACACGTTGTATAGGTTTGAAATAGAAATTATAAGATATTAGAAACAAGATAAAGAAAAAAGATAAAAATATTTAAGGTAAAATATAACAAGATATGTGTATACGTAAACACATACACATACATATGCATATACATATACAAATACATATAAATATATACAGGGTGTAACAGGACGTACCCGAGGGATTTTAACCAGCGGTTCCTGAGCATATTCGGAGTAAAAAATGTAGATGTCATTTTGCTCTCCGATGATATTTTTTTTCTATTAAAAACAAAAATAATGTTTTTAAATCACGCGTCGCCAATGGCATGATCATTGGCATACTCGGGAGTCAACGTCGCAATTTCACACGTGCACACAAGGGAAGGGGCGACAGCGGCCAGCTCAAGGACCATGTTATATGCTCCAATACCAAACAAGTAATATTTAATCTATTGCGTAAACAATAATTATGCTTATTTTACTCAGCTAGCTTTAGGTAAAGACTTTAGGGAACTTACCCATACTACGTTACCAACTTTTTGCAATTTTTAACCCCCCCCCCCCCGGTGACCAAAAACCTAAGAAACCCGCCGCTCCTTTGCACCAAGCGCGGTATTTTGAAGATTCCCCCCCCCCCCCTTTAACAGGTCACTTAGTATGGGTACGTTCCCTTAAGTACCGAAAATTCCTTATGGAATTCTAATTTAAATAATTTATGGTTAGAAGACATAAATAACTTATTTAAAAAAATATAGTTCTACGAATTAAACACAAAAACAATAATTAAATAACTTTTTTGTCGACAATTGAGACTAATTTCCAATGGTCTTTTTATCATAAATATTAACAAATACATCGATTACCTACCCGGCTTTGAAGATAAATAATTTAAGCATAAAATCAATGCCCATTTAAAACGAACTTCTTGTTCAAACAGCTGTTAAGACAAGTTGCGTAACCTTGACCCACAGAACGTAAAATAATATGAAATACATTGTACATACGTAAATGGGTAGGTATAGATAAATGCCATTTCATTTTAAAACTATAATGTTGCCAGATTGCAAAACTATTTGAATAATAATAAAAATATTTAGTTTTATAAATTAATATAAAAATAAATCAATTACATCATGCGGTAGACAGAGAGGATGAACCGCCAAATAACTCGGTCTTAGCACACTCCTCGCAATTCCACGTATTAATTGGGTTGGTATAACGGATTTGTATTGAATATTGAAAGTAGTCATTTTAAGGTTTTTACCTAACTACTCAGTGGAGGTACTAATATTTTTCAGTTATGCAGGTATTCGCAATAAGGATTATAATTAATAAACTATTGGTTTTACCGACCTATTAATACGTATTATGAAGAAAAGGGTAACACAATTCTTAGAAAGTTCTCGACTTTTGTGGCCTAACCAGGTTTGAAACAATAAACTATTGGTTTTACCAACCCATTATAAAGTATGTATTACGAACGACAGTTTCAAATGAATTAATCGCGGTGTTTCGAATCATAAGTTTTGAAAACATTTTAGACTGTTTAGGTGTAGGTAATGTTGACTGAACTTAAAATATTTAAAAATACTGTATGCGAAAGTTATGTTAAATATTATCTCCAAAAAAATATCTATTTAAAAAACCACCTGGCAATATGTTTATTCGCGTTACGAGGAGGCGCGCAGTAGAGAGTGAAAGAGTACGCTGCCAACAATGGGGTTCGGGTTGGCTAGCGGATATGGGGGAGGGGTAAACGCGGAGTTGCCGTATCCTTTACTCGAAATATGAGATCAGTGACGGCGTGTGGAAAAAAACCAAAAAAATGATTTTATTTGAAATAAAAATTTCACCGGAGACGAAAATTTCATTTACATTTTTTACTCCAAATATGCTCAGGAATCACTGGTTAAAATCCCTCGGGTACGTCCTGTTACACCCTGTATAAATATATACATATAAATACATATAATATATACATACATAATAAAAAAGAAAATGTTTTAAAGAAGTTAAAAATAAAATACTATAAAATATAAAATACTAAGAAGTAAGATTTAATAGTGTTAATCTATAAAAAAAAATTTATGAAAGCTAAAATTTTAATTGGAAGTTTATCAAGGTAGGTAAATAATCGCCTAGAAGAGTATATATTTAGGTTAGATTAGATTTCAGTGAAGTCAGGTTGGAAAAAGATGTGAAGTATGATATTTTATTTAGTTAATTTAATTATTTTCTTTTCTTTTATAATGGTTAGAAAGTCATATATTCTTTAAAGAAATCTCGTCCCCTTTCGAATATCCAATTTTGAACACGAATAGTAAAAAGAGGTATGGTAATATTTGATTTTATATCGGTGCTCAATGCATTGTATATTTTGGGGGCAATGAACCAAAATTGTCGGTGAGCAAATGTGGTTCTAGTTTTTGGAACCACGCATCCCAGGTTTTGGAACCACGCATCCCAGACATGAAAAGCGGGTTTGGGCTTGATGTTGTGGAGCCACCAGTAGGTTATTTTTCCGTATGTAGGATAGGCTTGTCTTAGTGAATAGTTGGCGAATATCTAAGACCCTAAATTTAGTAAATAGCACATTAGAGGGGTGGGTAGGTTGGCATTTAAATATGATTCTCAGTATTAGTTTTTGAACTGTAATTATTGGATAAATGACGGATTCTGTGCAACCACCCCATCCCAAAATACCATACGATGCAATGGATTGAAAAAGGGCAAAATATACGCTTCGAAGGGTTTTTAGGTCTAAGATGGATCTAAGAGAGCAGAATATATGGCAGAGCTTACGGAGTCTTTTTACTGTGTCACTTATGTGTGCTTCCCAACGTAGTTGATCATCTATTATTATGCCCAGATATTTAACTTCCTTAGATGATTTAAGGGTAGGACACGTGCAATTTGTAATAGGTGGGGTTCCGGGTGGGTGTGGGTGCATGTTTAGTGAACACGAGTGAATTATTGGTTTAGGGCAGTTGTTGGGAAAATTATGTTTGCGTATGGAAAACGTCATATATTGTGTTTTGTCAATATTGAGTGTAAGGAGATTTGTGTCAAGCCAATGCCTCACTTTTATTAGGCCATTATTAGTTTTGTTGATAACTGCTTGCCATGTTTCATCTTCGAATATTAAGACTGTATCATCGGCAAATGATAAAATCTTACCTCCAATATCCATGGTACATAGTGTGTTGATGTATAAAAGAAATAGGAGAGGTCCTAGTACACTGCCTTGCGGTACACCGTAAGACATGGATAATTTTTTGCTTTTATTTATTTTGTCAGAGTGGATAAGAGTTTGTTGAGTTCGGTTTGTTAGGTAGTTTTCGAACCATGTGTAGGGTATCCCAGTTATTCCGATCTGTTGAAGTTTTTTAAGCAGTAAGGGATGGGAGACCGTATCAAATGCTTTTGAGAGATCGAGGAAAACAGCAAGCGGTTTTCGACCAAGGTCGAGATTAAAGGAAACTATTTTTGTGAGGGCGGCTATTGCATCTGCGGTACTCCTACCTTTGCGGAAACCATATTGGTTGTCCGATAATATTTTGTTATCTTCAAGGAACTTGTAGAGTCTATTCTTCACCGCTTTTTCTATGATTTTAGATATTGTGCTAAGTAAAGATATCGGTCGATAGTTATTTACAGATAGTTTGTCTCCTGATTTGAATATTGGGATTATTGTGGCCTGTTTTAAGGAGTTGGGGAATACACCAGTTTTAAAGCTTAGATTGATTATATGTTTCAGAGGTGAGGCTATATATTTTTGGATATGTTTGATGATTTTTGTTGAAATGTGATCTATACCTACAGAGTTAGTGTTTTTAAGGGATGAGATTAGTTCTAAAATTTCTGTTTCAGTAATGGGAGTGAAGTGGAAAGGGTTATAACTAAGATTAGTGAGGGGTATATTGTTTGCAAGATCTTTGTCCGAGACGTTGTGTCTGTCTAAAATATTTTTTGCTAAGTTAGATCCAATATTGGAGAAAAATTGATTGAAATGGTCAGAAATTTTTTCGGGGTCAGAATTGACATGTAATATTTGGTCTTCGATGTTAATCTTAACAATGGGTGTATTGGTTTTATTAATATTGGCTATATCTTTAACAATATTCCAAATTTTTTTACTATCACCGGTGGCTTCACTGATTTGTTTATGGTAGTAATCTCTTTTAACACTGTCAATTATTTTTTTGCAGTTATTTCTATAACGTTTGAAGAATAAGAGAGATGCATAATCGTGGGGATTTTTCTACAGAAATTATGAATCTTATCGCGCTTTCTGATACAATAGAGAATTCCTGCAGTGATCCATGGTTTGAGTTTTGTGTCAGATCGTTTTTTTTTACTTTTTGTGTATGATGTAGCATCGGTTAAGTGGTTACGTACGGTATTTATAAATAATTCACATGCAGAGGTGACATCGGTACAAGAATAGACAAGTTCCCAGTTTTCTTTAGAGACACTGTTTAGGAGAGTTTCATATGATATCTTTTCTTGAGGGGAAGTATTTTGTGGTGATTTGTGATTTTTATGCGAGAGAGAAGTGATGATTGAATAGTGATCTGTAACAGTTGATTGATAGACAATGGATTTGGTGTCTAGTTCACTCTTAACAAATACATGATCTATACAACTGCTAGTGTTTGAGTTTGATTCTCTAGTTGGTGCTGTAACGGCTGTAACACTTGACTAACATTGTGTATATTGTCATCCCATTTGAATTTCATCATTTTGTTTATCCACTGTTCCATTTTTGAAATTAGGCGGGAATGTTTTTAGAATGGTTTTTGAGCAATTGTGAATTTAGAAATTTCATTTGACAATCTCATTTCACTGAAATAAATATTAATATTTTATTAAAATAATCATTAATAGTATTAAACACATTAGAGCTGTTGACCTAAACCAAGAACATTTTTCTTTTTACACATACAAGTCTTCGGAATTATATTGTGTAGGCGTTGGATGTTTATTAATTTTATTTAACTTTAAAAAGAACGATATACATTTCCGGGTCACGAATAATCTGACAATATTTGACAATCTCCCACTACAATCACAGTAAGCGGAAAATGTTGTCTGTGCCGTGATGGAGGACTTATCCAGTCGAGGGATTGAACTTACGACGCCCGGTCAGAAACCAGACGCGATGCCAACTCAGTCACTATTTGGTCTAACCATGTTATTTAGTGTTTTGTAGAATTTATGTGTAACTTAAACTAGCTTGTATTGATATAAATCACGGAATAGTATAATTCCAATTTTGAAAAAAAAACAAATAAAAATAATTTTCTGTTAAAATTTCATATTATAGTTAAATATCTACCTACTTTATCACTTGTCTGAATTCTTCACATAATGAGCTCCAATTTTGAAAATAACACTAAAATTTAAAGTAAATCTGAGATGTAGACTTCATTAGTTACAGACAGACCCACAGCCGGTATTTATATGTCTGATGACACAAGTTTAACAAAAATGGTACCCTATGACCATACAGAACTTTGAATTTTGTTATTTTATTTATTTATTTTTTTTATTTCCAACAGAAACATAATTTACCTACTAACATACATATGTATTTTAGATAATTTATCGATAGTCCCGCGAAGCTGCCAAATGGCTGCTTGTCTGCAGGTTCTACCTCAATATACACTCGTAGTCTTCCCGAAGAATTAAATAAAATAACAGATTTGGTATCACTCAAGCAAAATGTGAAAATATTCTTAAAAAATTAACTACCATAACATCACCAATCTTTCTTTTATTTCTTTGTTTATTTTGTTTTTTTTTACAGATACATAGATTTAACATTGAAAGCCATATAAACATCACTGGTACACAGTACTCCAGCGTTCGGCTTCCATACTTATTGGATATTGTTTATTTTATTATTTTTTAATTCACTTCATCAAGTACAGTACTATCTAGTACAGTATTATCTGGTGCAGTGGTTCCGAAACTCTTTTGGCCCACGGACCCCTTTTATATACAAACTAAATTATCCCCACTCTTGGAGATGCCGCTAAATGAACTAAAACTTCTTTAGCACCGTTGTGATTAGAATCTCGATGGAATGAAAAATAACGACACAAAAAGAGATAAACACAAACGTCTAAAGGATTTAGCCTGTGAGAGAATGAGATAGTATAATCGGTCTTCTCTTTGTGAGGTACTTCGTAGCTTCTCCACTCATGTCTACTTTAGTTTTCTGAAGGTTTCACTTCTACCACGTGTGAATTGCACACTCTATTTTTTTTAAATGTCGCTCTAAAACCTATTTCATAACTAATCACATGTTTTAATAGAAATTAAAACAAGTGTCTTTGTTTCCTTCATCATATGTATTATGTTTTCCTAATTCTAGTTGAATAACAATGAATAGTTTGACGGTAGTGTCGCGAATGTTAAAATATAACCACAAACCAAGTTTCTTCCCGACCCCTTCACGTTAAAAAGTAGATATTTGTAATATTGCATACAGTGTTAATAAGTTTATAAACCAATCCTTGTTTAAAACAATAACGCTGGTTCTATGAACGCGTAGATCAAACAATCGGATATAGAATTGAAATTCAGTACTAGGCACTCGGTACTCGGCCCTCGTTAATATTCAGGAATGTTTTATCTGCTCGGTAATATCGCTTTTTTATATGAAAATTGTCCCAAAATAATTATTTATAGTTATTTATGAATAGTTAAGATATGGACGTGTTATTTGAGCAAGCCTTGCACAAGGAATGGTTTTGTGAAATATGTTAAACTACACTTTTAAAAAGTATTACATACATACAGACATACATTTGAACACATCCCAAAGGTTATTAAATTGAAGAAAGACATCATTTATCAAACACAATACATGTAGGTGAACCACAGACATAAAGTGTTGAAACAACTGCTAACATATATTATGAATAAAACCTATTTACATTACATTTTATAAATAGGTACATATTATATTAGTCTTTAATTGAACATAACTTGATATTTTGATTATTTTTTCTGTTTCTTTGGAGTTTCATTATATAATATGTGCCTGTTGTTATTATTGTTCTAAGAAAACACATCTCTTTTTTCTGTACATTTTATTAATTTATTGTCTATGGATGTGTCTATAGGTAATTAGTGATTTCTTTTCTTTGTTCTTATGTTTTCTTTTAATTCATTGATCCGTACATGAATGTAGTACCTATCCTACATCTGATAATAATATGTATTATTGAGACATGAATACTGTTATTTGTATTTAATAATGTTCCCTTTTGTTTATTTCTATGTAAGTACAGTATAGTCTCTGTAATCCAAACCCACTGTAATCCAAACCACCATGCCCGGTATATCAGTAGCTGCATATCCTAGCTAAGTGTGGGATTCCTCGCTCAAATTTAAGTAGGCTAATCCTTGATAAGCCGCAAGCTAATTACTTTTTAGACACCGAGGCATTAGCAGTCAAAAATTTGACTGTTAAGTAAATTGTAAAATTCATTTTTCTAATATCTTTCCTATTTCGTATTGTAAGGTTTATGATTTTTAACTTGGCTTGACTTGATTTAAATAAAATTGTTATTGTAATACCTTCTTTGGTGGTTTTTATGTCCCAAAATGAGATCAATTAACATAATTGAATTGCTAAAAGAGCCAAGGATTTTTTTCTAAGCATCTCCAAGAACTTGTAAAGTTTATGTAAAATGTAAATGATGTTAGTGTCTCTAACTAGAAGTCTCCTAGAATATAATTCACCAATATCTGTCTCCTTATGGAAACCATAATTAATACTGTTGAAAGAGTTCAACGCTAATTTATAAAAAGTGCTTATTTCAAATTTATAATTCTGTTGAAATTATCAACGTAATATTTGGTTTTACTTGAATGAGATTGTTTTAATAAAAATTGAAGAATATGAATTGATGTTGCGTGTTTATTTAAAAGTATAAATAATCTTTTGGACAGCCATTAAATCCTAACGTAAATGTTGCTTTCGTGTGAATGGTTGTTAATAACTAGGAATTGTTGTCTAAATGAGGGACCTTGTGGTGATTTTTCACGAAAACGGCACTAAGTAAATTATCCGAACATAATTATTATTATATTGTTGTGCAAAAATACAAGCTTGTGTCTTGTGAGATATAATTCTGCTATAAATAGATGACACTGATGGTGCAGAAAATGCTATTATAGTCAATATGCCCTTGTTTGGGGCTGTGTTGAAATAACATAAGGTTTTACTCCTGAAGCACAACAACACTTTTACAGACCTAACTTTAGCATTACTTCTGTTACTCTTCCTTTGTTCTTTATATTATTAATAACATTTCAATTACACTTTTCTTTCAACCACTTCTATAAGCACATCATTATGGATGTTTATAATAATTTGTTAACTGCCATTATGTTTTATTTTATATAATGTCTCTTAACTGTTTACTTTGGTAGATGTTTATATTATGAAACTTTCCTTTGTTATTATTACATATTTGTTCGTATTCTACTGTTCTTTTCTGCTGTTATTTTACTGTTGTAATTTCTGTAACAATATTGTATGACCTGAATACAGTTTTGATAGTTATTTAGAATATCACAGGCAATTAGGTTAGCTGCCATTGCTCTAAAATCAAATCAACAATATGATATTAGCGATGAGGAACTAAATTATTATTCATCAGATGAAAGGGAGAAAGAATTAAATTGTTAACAATTATTTGTAAATATGCACTGAACCTTGTGAAATCAATAAACGTGTCTCTTGAAAAATCTTGTTTTTATTATATTTATGTATTTGTTCCTTTGTTATTCCTATTTTCCAACACAATTATCTGCCATATAAGTGACTATGGGCTACTTCGAAGCCAGAGCTAAGTAAGCCCACAAATACACAACATAACCTACAACTGATCACCCTGTTCAGCAAGTATTGCAAGTACCTACACCCCCACTGTAGGCTGATTGGCAGCCACCTTTGGTCTGGATCCCCAAAATACCTGACAAACCCTTGGCACTGTGCAGGAACGGGTGATCTGTTTGATAAAATATATCTTATCAAGCGGACTGCAATCTTCGGAGCACATACTTCAGGTGGAAAATCTTGGCCTTGGCACCACACAGCATCCCCAAAAGGCGACTTAAGTGTTTTATGAAGTTAAGTATGTAGTTTTAAACAATGGTAAGTATACAATATTTCAGACTAGAATAAATACGACATGGAAATGTAGCTTGTGCAATGATGGAGGACAGGAGCTAAAATATAGGATTGAACCAGTGACACCACACTGGGAATCAGAACTTAGGACAATTTGGCTAATAACCCATAGATTACAAATATAATAAAATAAAACCGTAGTTTAAATGCACTTTTTTTATTTATTTATTAAGTATTTCTTCACCATTGTTTAGCAGGTAATTATTAACCCCACTAGGGTTCGCCTGTATCGGGGTTAATAATTTCACAATTTAATAAAAGTAACACACATCGGTCATAACCAAACAAAAAAGTTTTATTTTAATTTTAGCGACTATATAAATTGATTAGGTATATGCCCAAAACATAATGGTGAAGTTAAGTAAGTGTAGATTATTTTCGTCCTCCTCACTAGGGGGTCCTGTTCCGAGGTGAACTAAAGTCTTTTCGTTATTTGTTTTTGGGGTGTTATGCCATGTTGCGCTACCTCCTCCTTTAGTCAAAGTTTCGGACAGCATTACAGTGTCCGTTATCGGGGAAGATGTTGATGGACAATAATTAATGATGGACACTGTAACTGTGCTGTCCGAAACATTGGCTAAAGGAGGAGGTAGTAGGCATAACACCCCAAAAACAAACAACGAAAATGCTTTTGCCCGCTAAAATCTAAAATCATATACTGGTCTAAAGTTATTTAAATATAGTTTATTTGTCTTCTATATCATTTTTAGTGTCTTCATTAGGGTTTTTTCATTGACCTCTTTAAGCCATATTTTTATTCTTCATTAGTACTCATTAGAATTTTTGGAATGTCTTGGGGAAGGATGTTATGGAGTTTTGTTGGAAATTATGTCTAGTTTCTTTGTCAAAATGTGGTTTTATAACTTGGAACATTTTTTTATGCCATTTTTTTTCGATCAAGTGTTATGCATACATGGTCCAGTAGAGGATTCAGTATTTTTGAATAGATACAATAATATTTTTTGGCATATATTTGTTGTACATTTGGTACGTCAAAGCTATTGAAAATTGCAATTGAAGGAATTTTAATGGGTACTTTCAGTATGGTCTTTATGATTCCTTTTTGAATTGTATTTATATTAGTATGTACTTATGTGTAGCAGATTATGTATTAACAATAATAGATTATCCTTGGAATACATAGTTCTTATATTTTATGTATTTATTAGTATGTACTTATGTGTAACAGATTATGTATTAACAATAATAGATTATCCTTGGAATACACAGTTCTTATATTTTATGTATTTATTAGTATGTACTTTTGCGTAGCAGATTATGTATTAACAATAATAGATTATCCTTGGAATACATAGTTCTTATATTTTATGTATTTGCTAGTATGTACTTATGTGTAGCAGATTATGTATTAACAATAATAGATTATCCTTGGAATACATAGTTCTTATATTTTATGTATTTATTAGTATGTACTTATGTGTAGCAGATTATGTATTAAAAATAATAGATTATCCTTGGAATACATAGTTCTTATATTTTATGTATTTATTAGTATGTACTTATGTGTAGCAGATTATGTATTAACAATAATAGATTATCCTTGGAATACATAGTTCTTATATTTTATGTATTTATTAGTATGTACTTATGTGTAGCAGATTATGTATTAACAATAATAGATTATCCTTGGAATACATAGTTCTTATATTTTATGTATTTATTAGTATGTACTTATGTGTAGCAGATTATGTATTAACAATAATAGATTATCCTTGGAATACATAGTTCTTATATTTTATGTAGGTACATACACTGCAGTAATAGTAGTGTAACCTGAGATATACAAGTCTGGGGGTAAAGTGCTTTAACTTCGGGAAGTGATTCTAAATGATATTATAAGAAATTATATTATAGAAATAATAACCAATAAAGCTTTGAAAATGTTGGGATTTATTTTAAGGGTATCTTGTGATTTTAATAATGTCAATACTGTAAAAACTTTATATATGTCACTAGTAAGGAGTCATATAGAATATAATTATAAAAACTTTATATATGTCACTAGTAAGGAGTCATATAGAATATAATTCCACGGTCTGTCCCCAAATTATGAGGTTCATTCACATGCGATTGAAAGAATCCAAAATAAATTTTTAAGATATGTAAATTTTAAAATGGGCATTCCTAGTGAATGCCTAAGTTACGATAACCTACTTCGTTCATTAAATTTAATAAAATTATCTGATCGTAGAATCATTTTCGATTTAACCTGCTTGTATAAAATCATTAATTCAATGTTCAACACCCCTGATTTATTATATGTAATCTCCTTTCATACTTCAGGCAGGTCAGTCACAAGACAGTACCTACCATATTATTGTAATTCTAAGTCAACATGTCAATATTATACTCCTATGCGACGGATTCAACAGCTTGGAAACAAATAGGTACTCCGATGTTGTTGATATATTTAATACATCAATTTTAATATATAAGCATACCTTATTGAAGTTTTTTTCATCAAGTAGGGGAATGTGTTGATGAAACTGTTTGAATTGACTAGCATATTGGTGGTGATTTGTCGGCTGAAGGAGAGAAGCTATTTTTGTATTTTTTTTGTTTTTATATTTTGTGCCTGTATACCGTGTGGATCAAATTCAATAGTATTTTTGCTTTATATTTGTTTACGTGCAAGTGTTGTAAACAGTAATTTCCTGCACTATTTACTAGTATAATTTCGTAAATATTGTTAAGTGTATATATGTATGTAAAAGCCTAATGGGCGTAAATAAAAAAAAAAAAAAAAAAAAAAAAACAAAAATAAATAAATAATTAAAAATATTATAATAAAGATTTACCCAGACACTATTTAGCGAGCATTTAGTTCTTGTTTGAATCTTGCAATCATTCATAAAGATAGTAGCCAATAATAAATGCGGTAAGAAAATGAACATAATGTGGGTGGTTCTTAGTCGAAGTATAAAACAGTTAAAAATAACCGTATTTGATATCGATTCCGTGGCGCAGTGCTTAGCGCGTTTGCCCGGAAACCAAGAGGTCCTGGGTTGGAGTCCCAGAGGTGTCAATATCTTTTTCTGATTTTCTGTTTCCAGATTTTCGATTGAGTTTCGCTTATATTGTCTTCATTTAATTAAATATTGCAATTTGAGGTTACACTCATAAAGTTTAAAAAAAATTTAATGCAGTTACGCTACCTTTAATGAATACTGGATGTTAGTAATACAGACAAAACAAGTGTATGAGTAGCGAGGACTTTATCATCTGTAGGCAGATAATGATAATACTTAATGTGTATCATTACCTAATTATTAGCTTAGAATGATTTTATAACCTTCCCTCTCTTAATATTATAATACACAACAATACATTATTGGACTAGAGATTCTACATCGCTGGTAAAGGAGGGGAAAATAATACTTTTACATATACAGGATAGATTTAGTGTCCTAAATGACTGGAGCTAGTGGGACTATTGTAACCCCTATTGGGTTACGTTGATTGAAGAAGGAAGCAGATGTGGAAGACGACTTTTTTTAAGTATCTGGGTATTCAGACCTAGTTACCAAACATCAATAAATTCATTTGAAACAACGTTTCGCTTCTGAACTATATCTGCATACCACTTTTTTCTTTCTTAAAAAGGAATCATTACCATCTTCAGACTATATATATATTTTTTTTTATTTAAGTTTTTATTCCAGCAGGGCTGGGAGGGTAGTGCAATCCCAGTCTGCCATATTACATAAACTATAGTACTTATAATATATTTTACAGAGCAAATAAAAATCTAAAAGAAATAAAATATGGTAGCGTATTAGGTTAGGTACCTAACGAAAACCAAAAATTAAAATAAAATTCGAACATAAATAATAATAATAAAAATTAATCACAAAATTAAAAACAAAATAAAATTTAAAAAATTAAACAGAAATTAAAATTAAAAAAGAAATATTAGTTTTTTTTTGTCGTCCATCAGAGAGGTCGCCTCATCATTTGCATCCATCGCTCATTTAGTGGGGAACTGAGCCACCCGGATGCAGCCACGACAATGATGTTGTTTGACTTCCGTGTCCTGCTCCAGAAGCTGGCTATCCGGTGGCGAAGTAATGCTGGGAATGAGTGCACCCTCCCTTCGGTGAACATCGTGGAGGCGCTGCAGAACCTCGGTAGTTGCATAAGTTGCCTGTATGCATTGTTGTAGCACACCCTCAGTTTGTCCCATTGCGCTGCTGGGTATTGCGTCCACAGTTTAGACGTGTACAGGGCAGTGCAGTATGTCTTGAAGAGTAATTTTCTGACGTCGTCGCTACAGTGGTAGAACCGCCTTGAGAGCATTCCCGCCCGTATGTTAATTGCTCTTCTTTGTCGTTCCATATCTTCTATATCCTTCATGTCCTCGGTTAGGATATGTCCCAGATATGCCTGTGAGGCCTGTGAGGCCACAAGCAGTTCGTTTCCTTCTAGATATATTGGAGGAATCATTTCTTCAAATTTTGGACTTGCATTCGTATAATCCTCGGGTACACAAACAAACATGGTCGCCAACAAAGATGGTCGCATGGTACAGTAGTGTTCGAAACGAATGTGAACAAGGTTATTATCATTTTTTTAATAATGTAATAATTACATTGATAAAAATAGTATAAAGCTAATTTTTTCTCCATCGACTACTACCATTTAGACAAGTGGTTAGCAAAAAACCCCGGCCCCTACCCCTCCTTGCTTCCCCCCCCCTGTGCCCCACAAACATGAAAAGTGTAAGGGTTTCGTAAATCACGTCCATCTCGATTACTAAACAACATATTGCATTGCAATTTTTTATATTCTCTTTGCTGTAACATTGTCTACAATTAATGTCCAGTTAACTTCCGTCGTAACTTTTACAGTTTTTTTTTACTTTTTACGCCGACATTTTATGAAAAAATATTTCCTACAAAAGTTTTAGCGCCTACAATAGTTGATAAAAGGCAGATCGGTCTGTAATTGCTCATCTCATTTTTGTCTCCTTTTTTAAATATCGGAAATTATTGACGAACCTTTCGAAGTCTTCATTTGACATCTTTGTTTGTACGCTCAACATTTGTTTTAAGTGTATTTGTGCGGATTCGGCGTAGAGCAAATGACCAGCAGCATGCAAATACGGTATCATTTGCTTGACTGTATTAATGTGCAAATTCCAATCGCCGATTCTCTCCGCCAGAATAAAGTCTAGAACCAAATTCACCAATTTAAACTCTTGTAGCCACAGTTTTGAATTTTTACTAGTTTTAATGAAATCTTCACACACTTCTTCTAGTTTTGTCATTATTTCGTTTGTTTTAGTGCACTAAAGCTATGTGGAAATCGTGAACGTGAAATAATCGTGTTAGTGAGGGTTATTCATGATGGAGCTAGCAGCCCCGGATCTTCGTTTTTTTTAGGCGGGGCAAAAACTGAAAAATGCCACTCCCGCCCACTTAGGTATCTATATTTATTTTAACCTTGCTGGGGGGGGGGCCATATTCGAATCAAAGAACTGGTTTTACTGTAACTAATTAAGAAATTTAATTATAGCTACACCCAGAACATGCAAATGGTTTTCCTTAAATTCTGGCTGCATATAGTCTGCAACCAGAATTTTAAAACTGCACTTTGAACACGAGAATGGTTTCCATCAAAATGCTTCAGCAGATGAAATCACAACTGAAATTTATCTTGCTGGCTGCTTATTCGTTTTAAACTGCTACATTGCATTGTATTTAAATAAAAGCTGAAATAAAAAGGCTGTTTTACTTCTCAGTCATATGATGGCTGCCATCGTGTAATAAACAAATCATGACACGCATAACGACGTAAAATTTTTAAGTAAGTTTGGATAATGACGAATTGACGACGTAAGTGATTGCACGTATTAAATTGAGTTTAAAAAATAAATATAGTAACTTAAAAATCATAAGATAGTTATATAAAATACTTACCCAGAAAAGCGATCGATGAACTGTGATAGATTTATTGATGCGACACTAATGACATCTGACATCAGTATTGTACCTTCGGTTGATCAACAAGTACTAAAGAGTAAAAATAAACAACACACTTTTGACACATTTTTAAAACAAAACACTGTCGTGGAGAGAGATCGACGAGGGAGTTTTCGAATATAGCTTCATCTCTTTCGCACGCACGGTAACAAGAGCAGACGCGTGCTGCCGCGATATGTGGTTCCTGCGGGCGAGCGGGTCGGGTGCGTATTTTGAACTATGCCTACGCGCCTCGCGAATAATAAATGTTCGTGCAGCACGTCTCACTCAGGGCTCTGGGTATCAGTCGAGTTAATATGGCCGTGAAATTTCTCTACTTGTACTATTATTTATTCCGTGGTCAAAGTTGAGTTTGGCCGCCCTCTGAACTTGCCGCCCGGGGCATGGGCCCCGGCTTGCCCCCCATTAGGTCCGGGGCTGGGAGCTAGTTTATACTTCCATTCAATAAATAAAGTTATAGATTTTAAACTGAAATACTATGGCATTTTTAGTTGCTGAAACTTGAACTGATACCGGTAAGCATAATTTCACTTCTTCAGTAAAACCAAAATTTAAAACAATTGACAAAAATTACAATTAATGAGTATAAACATCATACATGAGTAGTGCGGTATTGAATCGGCTGCCGCGGAGCGACGCAGAGATGGTGCACCAAGCATTCACGGTTGATATCTGGTGTTTTCTAGCCATAAAGTACACATAAAAATATATAACTTTACAGCTCATAGAAAGGGCTACAATCTTTGTAGGAAATATTTTTTCATAAAATGTCGGCCTGAAAAGTTCTGTGACAAAATGTAAAATTACATGCCAAAAAATATACAAATTTTTACCTTTTCATACGAATTACAAACAAACGATAAAAGTTACGACTAAAGTTAATTATTCATTAATTGTAGACAATATTACAATAAAGAGAATAAAAAAATTGCAATCCGATATGTTGTTTAGTAATCGAGATAGACGCGATTTACGAAACCCTTACACTTTTCATGTTTTGGGGGGGGCGTAGGCGGGGAAGCAAGGGGGGTAGAAGCGGAGACTTTTGGCTAAACACTTGTCTAAATGGAAGTAGTCGATGGCAGTGGCGTAGCGTGGGGGGGGGGGGGGGCGGAAATTTTCATAACCAACAATAATTATTATCTTGGAAAAATTTAAACCATTTCAAATCATTATTTGAAAATGTTCTACGATACTTTTGTTTACGAATCCAACTCTTTTTTTATTATTTATTAAAAATATTTTTAATTATATGTTTTTAAGCTGCAAATTTCTCAATTCGTAGGAAACCCGTACGCATATAATGAGAGTGATACTAATTAAAGCTGACAACTTGCAAACAGATTCACTCTTAATTAAAAACAGAATGTGTTCAGAATGTATGTATTAACGAATGAATTTCAGTTGTATATTCATCTGTTAATACATTTCGAAAGAGACCATTATTTTAATCAAAAGCAAGTTATAAAATTCTTGTTTCAGACTATGTTTGTGCTGCCAGAATCAAAGAGAAACCAATTTCATATTCTGAATGTAGTTTTAATTCGCCAAATACAGATTTAGTTTAACCCGTCTAATCACAGGATACGTAAATTTTCCCACACATTTAATTTTAAAATAAAATTGTGATTGCGATAAAAAGTTAAAATACAGTTATATTACATTTTTTTAGAAAAGGAATCTGTATTTAAAATTTATTCTATTTTTGGTAATTTAATTCAAATATTCGCAGGCGTGTATTTTTGAGATAATTCACATTTCCAATGTCAAAATTTTAATATTTAGAATCAATAATGTTCTGATAAGCACGCCGAAAAAATTACTTTATCTAGATTTTGGAACAATTTTGATTTTTCCTAAAGGGTAAAAACAAACAATAGAAAGGAAATACATTTAAAGTGCATGGGAAGAACCGGAAATTTTGTGCGCAAAAATCGACAGGTAAAAGTTTATACATATTTTTTTATTATTATTCGAAGAGTTAAATCAGTTTTCAGAATGTAAAATTACATTTGAGGATTCATCTGCTGACATAATTCAAAGGAAAACATTATCTTATTCGAAGTTCAGTTATAAAATTCTTGTTGCAGACTCTGTATGTGCTGCCAGAATCAAAGAAAAACCATTTTCATGTTCTGAGTGTAGTTTTAATTCGTCGCACACAGATTTAATTTAAATCAGGTTTGTGTTCATAATGTTAATTATGACTTAATTCAAACAAATTTTGTATTGAGAATGTAAATTTCCAGTTGTGGATTCATCTGTTGACACATTTCGAAGGAAAACTTTATCTTATTTGAAGTTCAGTTATTGGTTTCATAGTGCTTTCACACAAACGAAGTACTGAAATCCGTAAGTCTTAACTTAAACTTTAATATTCTATTTGCAGACTATGTATGTGCTGCCAGAAAAAAAAAAACACTTAAATGTTCTGAGTGTATCCTTAGTTCACCGCATACAGATTTAATTAAAACCAGTTTTGTGATCAGAATGTATGTGCCGCTAGAATCAAGGAAAAACCATTTTTATGTTCTAAGTGTAGTTTTGATTCACCACATATGTAGGGGCGTGTAAATAGCCCCTGACACGAGGGAGTTACTACCCTATGTAAATTAATGAAAATTGAATTCTTCCCTATGTGACACAAAAACAGTTGACCCAGCAATTCCAAAAACCAAAGTGAAAACAAAACAATACTCACTCGGAGAATGCAGCTCTTTTATGATGTCCAGCACAAAAAGACACTTCTTTTGAATAAAAATGTCAAGGCGATATTGCATAATCTTAACAGATGTTTCGCACAGCAAGGAAGTTTTAACAATGAAAATTTGCATATTAATAATACGTGCCAAAAAATCTTATACAACAATAATTCAAGTACTGGATGAATTATTCTTATGACTGACAAGGAGAGACATCTCTTGGCCTTTTACTGACACTCCCGTCAGAAGTAATTGCCTGATTCACAAAGGTAAGGAAATGCATGAATACACTGCATCTCAAGTCACATAGGTTAAATTCAATACAATACAAAAACCATAGATGGCGCCCTTATGGTCTTATAGCATAAATTATTAATTTAAAGAAATTAATGCCCAAATATATTTATGGCGCGTATCCATATTCCCCGCCTTGGAAGTTCGTAGAGCTTACAAAAGAAAGAGTATAAAAATACAAATGAAACAAGAAATGAAATAGAAATAAAGTGACTATTCACCGGTAATATTCAGGAATGACACGCATTGGAAATTCGCAGAATCTCACAAAATAAAAAAAATTACTAAAAATACAATGTAATAAAGTTCAATTGACCAAGATAACGGATATTAAGTAATGCCATGTCTGGGTCAGAGATCATTGAAACAATGACTAAAAACAAAAAATAAATAAATAAAAATAAACAGAAATAGATAAAATATAAAATTATTGCGTTGGAATGGGATATAATTTGACAACCGGACGTTTAAAAGAACCAAATCTTGTCTTTACCGTCGCAACGCGAACAATTTTATCCATTCCGGGATGGATTTCAGTTATCACGCCTAAAGGCCAATTTAACGGAGGGGAATCTTCTTGTCCCACTAGTACGACAGTTCCGATATCAATCGGATGATCAGAAGTAGTCCACTTCTGCCTGACCTGCAAGGTGTGCAGATACTCTGAACGCCACTTCTTCCAGAAGGACTGAACCATGCTGTCTAATAATTGCTTACGCTGAGTCAAATTGATTTTACCGTCTGCCAGGACAGAAGCAGGCAAGTACTGCAATGGTGTCGACATTAAAAAATGCGCAGGCGTAAGGACTTCTGGATAAGGGTCAGAAGACATAACTGTAAGTGGACGCGAATTCATTATGCACTCAATTTGAACTAGCATAGTCTGTAACTCCTCATAGGTGAGAAGCTGAGTTCCAATCACACGGTACAAGTGTGTCTTCATGCTCTTTATGTTCGACTCCCATATACCCCCAAAATGAGGCGCACGTGGTGGAATCATTTTCCACTCTATACGACGCTTAGCGAGTTCGCGCTTTAATGAGGGCTCATATTCAGATTCAACCAAAAACTTGTAGAGGTCATCTAATTGTGCCTTCGCACCCACAAAATTAGTACCATTATCTGAATACAAGCATGTTACCGGGCCACGCCGAGAAATAAAACGGCTGAAAGCAGCCAGGAAAGCATTTGAAGTTAAGTCAGAGACCAACTCAATATGAATAGCCTTGGTCACAAGGCATACGAATAGACAAATATATGCCTTTTGAGAATGTTGTCCTCTCCGACGAGTCAGCGTAATACGGAGGGGACCTGCGTAATCTACACCGGTATGTACGAAGGCCTTTGCTTCTGCAACACGATATGACGGTAAATCTGCCATCTTCGGTGTAGGATGCGATGGATTTAAGCGGAAGCAACAATTGCATTTCCGCACCATCGCCCTAATAACAGTCCTAGCATCTAATATCGTTGTAAAATAAATAGCGTTGACGTAAGATAGACATAAGAAGTCCTGGGCCTGTATGACAGTTCACGACATGAAAGTGAGCGATGATCAGATCGACAACACAGTCATGTTTGGGAAGTAAAACCGGATGTTTAACCTCAAAAGGTAAATCCGATTTAGAAAGCCGCCCCCCAATACGTAACAGATTATCTCCATCAAGAAATAGAGATAAACTCTGAAGTCTTTTGGAATGAAATTTGCCTTTCTGGAGTGCAGCAATATCTCCTGCAAAATGAATACTCTGCACAGCACGAATCACAGCCTTTTCAGCAGTCATAAGATTATTGACCATTCCAGAGGAAAGTGATATCTTTTTATGAATCGGAGGACATAAACAACAATCCTCAGTAGTTTATCCCAAGTGGATATACGCTGAGCCAGTTCACTCAGGACCGATTTTTCACCCTGAAATGTTGCAATGAGCACATTAGCCTTGTGTTCAGGCATTTCACCAGTATTGGTAGGGTGAAACGGTTTTAATGGCCATTCCAAAGGTGGGCTGCGAATCCATGATGGGCCGTTCCACCATAAATCATGTGAAACGAGTTGGGAAGGAAGCATTCCACGAGAAAGGCAGTCGCTCGGGTTTTCACTACCAGCAACATGGTAAAAGTTCTCTGGAGACAAATTTTCTTGGCACTGAGCTACGCGATTACTAACAAACACCGACCAGCGATGCGGTGAAGAATGTATCCAAGAGAGCGCAACGGTAGAATCGGAAAACGCATATGTTCCTGCAATAGGAAGACGCTCAGAATAATTATCTTGAACCGTCCGTATTAATTTGGACATCAATACTGCGGCACAGAGCTCCAAACGAGCGAGGGTCGTCACTTTGGTGGGAGAAAACTTTGATTTTGCGCACAACAATCTCACTGTAATTTTTCCAAACAGATCAGTGGTGTGCAAATAAATCACACAGCCGTAACCATTCATGCTTGCATCGCAGAAAGCAACAACGAGCACCGTACTGTCTTTCAGGACACCAACATGGCGACACCAAATTATCTGTTATACCTATTATAGTGAGTGTTGTGTAAATGTTTTTATTTATGCTTGCTTGCTTGTTATTTCTTATTAATGTTGCGTTGCCAATTCCCCATCCCATGCAAAAGTGTGCCGTCCATCATCCTTCTCCCGTACCATCATAATAATAAAACAACAACAAATAAGTGTCGGAACAAAATGGCGCGTGAATCTTCAAACCTCGTGTTTCGTTTTCCGCCTTCTCAACAAACAAACATCTAGCTTTTCATTTCTCTCATCCGCTCGTCTTCTCATCTCATCATCACACTTTTCCATCCCATTCCTTTCTTTCCGTGCTCTGAACAGCGACCCTCAAACACGTGAATCCGAGCCCCGTCGAAGGTAGGTCACGCCGGACGGCCAACATTGTATAAATCTTTAAATGTTGGTACTTGAAATTCTTCAAATAGGCGTTCTGTTGGGTAGTGCCAGGATTTTTTTAATATAATTTTAATAATTGTTCTTTGGCGACTTTCAAACGCTGCTGCCGCCATCTTGTCCACTTTTTGGAAACGGCAGCAGTGGTTTTTTTTTTCACAAAATTTGATGATCTTTCAGATAAGCTTTGGTTTTTGATGAGACCGATGATTACAGATACCTCGTACAAGGCGTCTCTTATTTCTCGACAGCAACTGTGACGGCCCATCAGGGGGACGGGCAGCACTGCTTTTTCGTATAGTCCTACCCCTCCCCTGTCTCGAGGATCAATCAGAATTTGGGAGACTTATGATTACAGAAGTCTTGAAAAATATTTTTTTTCAAAATATTTTTTTTTTAGTGCTGACCGGTTTCAGAAATGGCAGCACCGCCATTTTGTGTACCCCTATAAATGACCTAACGAATTTTGTGTATGATTTTTGGGAGACCTATCATTACAGGTTTAATGTCGCCGGCTCTTAGGCGACATCTCATTTTCTCGTAGGCTAAAACATATAGATGTATAACAGTTAAACGCCCCCCACTCCGACGAAAACAGGAGAGGGGGTCATTTTAATTACGGAGCTGCAAAGACCGGTGGGTGACAGATGTCAAGTTCATAGATTCAGTACAAAAAGCCGCTCGCTAATTCAACTGACCCCCTCTCCTACCATAGGAAGGAATATTTTATCTGCGCCGTGTGAACGGCACGAAACATAAGCGCTCACGGTTCAACAGATACCTGCTAGCGGTTATATTAGATGTCTGAACACCCCTTAAAGTTGGAGTAACAAGGTTCCAACAGCACTTACAACCTTGTTCACAAAATTATAGTAAATAACTGATGCAGTTGGAACTTTTAACACATTCTATTTCGTTTAATATGCATTATTTGATGTTGGTGTATATAGAAGAAATAAAGATTAGAGCAGTAAAAACAATATTCCATCACTAACTCAAATCAGCCCAAATTGTTAGTTGGAACCATGTTACTCCATAGTGTCTAATTATAGATAGATGTAAATAAATTGTTCAATTTGATACATAATTACGATTTATTATCATTCAAAATTCTCCACACATATGTGAACAATTTAATTTATTATGTAAACATAAAGTTAACATAAATTATCTTCAATGACCAAGACCTCATAGTGTGTTTTTCGAATTTCTGCACCAGCAAAGGAGATGTAACAGCATCCATGGGAAGGAGCAAGCTGTAACAAAATAAAATTATTATATTCTTATCCATTACAGAAAGTAATCTAAAAGAGGTCTAGTGCTTTCTCAAGAATACTCGAGAGGTATTTCACCATACTCCTAATAGCTTACCCACACGGCAAAGAAAATTTATTTATTTATTTAGAATTTCACTCACTCGGCTTTTAAATGTTATTTTTAAAATTTATTACAAAGAACATCTAAATAAGCACAACAAAATTGTTACATATAAATTATGCAACCATGAAGGAGTACCTACATTCACAGGCATTGGAGGACCCACCACTTACCCGCCCTGGTATAGGTAACAGATGGTTACCCCTTCAAGGCTCTTGCAAGGACTCTAATTTTTTGGGTAAAAACGACTCTACATTTGATAACGAAACTAGACCTCCAATGTCCCTGCATACGTTGTTAGTAAGCAGTATGCAAGTGCTTAGCGGGAAATACAGATACAATATGTGTTAGTATGACAAAATATAGACAAGACAATGGGACAGATTGGTGAAAGTCCACGAGGTGGCAAGCGCTGGGTGATTGTATACAGCTTATCCTACAAGCACCTGTTTGGGAAGAAGACACAATAGATAAGTAATAAGGGAATGGCAAACGGTTGGGAGTCCTCTTCAATCGATTGGCAGTCCCAGCAAGAATGCGCATGACATTCGGTCTAGTCGTGAACCACACTCAGCTTCCGCGCCCCTTAGCCGGTTCCTCGGTGATGCCTCAAAGAAAAGTAAATGTGAGATTGGGGGGAAATACCCGAAGACCCTAAGGAATTCAGCGTCGAGTAGCCGGAGGCAAGGCGAAGGAGAGCCGAGGTCGCCCCCCCAAACCTAAAGCCTGCACATGTTGCTGGGGGTTGCGCAATTAATTTTAGAGGGCACCGTGCCATCGTCGACCGACTCCTGTTGATGCAAGGACGAGGTCTAACGCACCCCCAGAAGGGGAAAAAGAGACATAACAAAATAAATAGATGCAGTTCAGTTCAGCCTTCTGAGCGAAGCAAAGTAGCATTGCGAGACTAAAAAGAAAAAGAGAACAAAGAAACCAAAACAAACCTAAAAAAAAAAAAACAATGTCGAGTATGTTAGTTGAATCAATAGTGTTCCTTAGAATATGAAGCTGGAAAAAAAGAAAAAATCCCAAAAAAATTGATGAAAAATAATGAAAACAATAAACACCGATAAAACACCGTGTAGCACAGCTTAGTGAAATCTAAAATAAACCATGTGAAAAGAAATAAAATAAGCAAAAAAGGGTAAGTCACAGAAATATAAAAGAAATAGGAACAAAATTTATACAATAGAATAAGATAAAGATACCTAAGATAGAGATGATATTATAACAAAAAAATATATATGTATATAGATATAAAGCACAAAACATAAAATTCTAGCAGTAGATGTAATAAAGTAAAGAGAATGTCCGTGGATTCAAGAGCAGATACACCTGGTACCTACATGATTTTACAGCTAGTCAGCGACTCTAAGATCAGGCCATCTCTCGACCCAGACTTTCGTAAATTTCCTCAAACACTCAAAGTTCACCTTATTCGAAACGAGATCCGCGTTCCAAGCTGGTCTCGTAGTAACTTGCAAGCCATCGAGCATTTCCTCTCGGGCATCCGTCAAAATCTCGCAGTGCCACAGAATGTGCTCGGCTGTTTGATCAGTATTACCGCAAGCGCAGTTAGAATGGGGTGATAGAGAGAGACTATGAAGTCTCCCTCTGAACTCCCCATGACCGGACAGAAGTTGGGTCACATGATGATCCCTAGTGATGTAAGCCCCTTCCATTCTGAGTTTAACTGACGGGAAGAAGGAGAAAGTCCACCTTCCCGTATTTGACCTATCCCAATGTTCCTGCCATTCTCTCAAAGTTCTTTCTCGCATCTCTCTAAGAAGTCCTGGGAGGGAAACCGCTCCACCTGGTATTAGCTCAATACCATGATGTGTGGCAGTTCTTCCTCTTGTTAGAAGCTTCTTTGTTAACACCTCCCTAATTTCAAGATCGATAGGCAAAACGCCGGCCAAAACTGGCAAAGCGTCCGAAGCGACTGTTCTGTATGCACCCGAAAGCGCCAGCAAGGGGACTCGCTGGCCCCTCTTGAGAGCCGAGAGTATGAGTGCATTCTCTAGGCGGTGCTCCCACACAGAGGCCGCATACGAGACTTGCGCCACGTAAGCCCCCCTGTACAGGAGACGGAGCGCTGGAGAGCGCAGTCTCCACTCGTCAGTAGAGATTCTTCTCAATTTCAAAAAGAGGGCCTGGGCCTTACTTGATACGCTTTTAACATGGGTCAAGAATGAGGACGTTCGATCCAAAGTGACGCCTAAGTATTTAGTGTTCTCAACGAACCGGATGTTGGTATCTCCCATTTTGATGGTGGGATTTCTACTTCTATTGAGGTTACCCTTCATCAGGAGTCCCATGGTCTTGTGGGGAGCGAAGGTCAGCCGATTTCTCTTTCCCCATTCTAAAGTCACACTTAAAACCTCTTCAGCTTTACTCTCAACTTCCTTTCTGCTGTTCCCCGAGACCAGATACAATTTGTCATCAGCGTAATCTACCGAGATACATCCTTCAGGCAAGGGCAGCCTGGAGGAATCGTCAAACAAAATGTTCCAAAACTCAGGTCCAAGGATTGAACCCTGAGGACAACCCATGTCAACTATTCGTTCAATCAGGTAGTCTCCAAAAGAAAGGATGACCGTTCTGTCGCAGAGGTAATCAGCGCATTCACAGGCAGTAAATTGTCTGTGTTTTTACGAACTGGTATCACCAGTTTTGTCTATGGTCATGTCAGTGACAGGAACTGAAATCGTCATTCTTTGCCAAAAACACGAAACGACCAGGAGCGCTCTCGACTGTATTATTAAGGAACTCCAGTGAAAAATATTATGGCTTTAAAAAATATGTTCATATAGACCATAGGTTCCCAACCTTTTTTTGCCCACCGCCCACTTTGAGAATTTTTTTTTTCTAGCGCCCCCCAACTCGTAAATCTGAAAGAGCAATTGTCGTCACGATTATAATTACCAACGGGGGCGGGGGGGGGGGGGGGGGGGGGGGATAGGATGGGGCAAGATGCGTTTTTTTTATTTTTTATTGTATATTTTATTTGGTGACCGGCCAACTCAGAATGAAACCAACTTCTCCATAAAGGTCATTAAACCACCTCACCTCATAAAGGTCATTAAAGAGTGATGAAAAAAAAATATTGATTAAGTTAGGTTAGGATTACCGGCAATTTTAAATGTTTTTTTTATAGCTTTTAATGACCTTTCTGAGGTGTTTCTGAGATGGTTTAATTCTGAGTTGGCATGGAACCGTTCTGAATTATTTTTATTTTTTTACTTGGGTTTCATTGCTCAGAAAGATTACACTTGTGCAGTAATTCACGTTACACGCTACAGTGGTATTGTAGACCAATTTCCGTGTTTTGACGTCTAACTTTCCCTTTATTCTACTTTTCTTTTTCATTTTAATCTTTTCTGCAATTTTTTAATTCAAGATTTCAGTCAGCGTTTAGTTTTAATTTGTTATTGATTATGATTCCTGAGTATTTAATTTCTTCTACTTCTTCAATATTTTGATTTTCTATATTAAGAGTAGTAATTTCGTTGAGTTTCTTCTCTAATACCATGAATTTACTTTTAGTTACATTTATTTTCAGTTTATTCGAAGAAAAAAAACTTTAATATATAATTTTTTATTTTTTTATTTTTTTTTTTATTAGTAATAGAAGGTACATAAATTACAAATAAATTTTATACAGTAATTAATTACATAGTAGAATATTTGATGTACCCCCATAATTAAGCAAGGCTTGTGTGTATGGGGGGGTGTTATTGTATTGCTTTTTTAATATCATTCAGTTTAAGTTTTCAGTATAATTTTTTAGGTGAGTTTTAAAACTTTTTATATTGGTATTCATGTTTCTAATTTTTTCTGGTAATGAATTAAAAAATTTTGCTCCGAGATATTTATGACTCAATTGTCCAATTTTTTTTTTACATTTTGGAGTGGGAAGTATTGATGTTTGTCTAAGACTTCTGTTATTTTTAAAGGGTGCAACTTGATTTTTAATATTATCTTTATAAATTTGTAATGTTGCATGATAAAAGTATAATGCACTTAATTTTCTGACCTTAAATTGTTTGAATAAAAGTTCTGACGAATATGAGTAGGGTTTTTTTAAAATTGTTTTTATTATTAGTTTTTGTGATATGTAAATTGTTTGTGTTTGATTTTTATATGTACCGCCCCATCCTATAATGCCGTATTGTATAATTGATTGACAGAAAGCGAAGTATGTGGTTCTAAGTAATTTTTCGTTTAAAATATCTCTTAAACATCTAAATATATATGTTAGTTTCCTTATTCTGTTGTTCAGAATATTTTATGTGTGGAGACCATTTTAAACGCTGGTCTATTGTTATGCCCAGGTACTTAATATCAGTTTTGCTTTCTATTTTTGAACATGATATATTACATTTGTGGTTTTCTGTATTTGTCACAGAGTGGATTATTAAGTTTATTTCTTTGGGTGTTTCTTGTTTTTTAATGAAAAATGGTAAATAATAGGTTTTTTTAGAATTTAAAGTCAACAGGTTTTTATCAAACCACAATTTTAGTGCATTGATATCTGTATTTGCCATTTTGTTTAATTCAGACCAGGTGTTTGCTTTTAGTAATAGGACTGTGTCGTCAGCGTAGGAGACAATGTCTCCATATTTAGAAATATTGAATATATCATTGACATAAATAATAAATAACAATGGTCCCAAAACTGTACCTTGGGGTATTGAAAAATCGCTATATTTTGAATCGCTGACTTGATTTAGTAATTTTACTTGTGGTCTTTCATGTAAATAACTAGCTATCCATGCTAAGACTTTCCCATTAATTCCTATAGATTTTAATTTATTTATTAATTTTTTATGTGATATGCTGTCGAAAGCTTTTTTCAAGTCTATAAATATTCCGATACATTTTTTATCGGAATCTAGGGCCGTATATAAATAGTTGGTTATTTTTGCTATCGCGTCGTGAGTACTTGTATTTTTTTTGAAGCCGAATTGATTATCATTAATTATTTTATTTTCATCTAAGAATGTCCAAATTTGTTTTTTTACAATTTTCTCATATATTTTTGATATATTTGATAGAAGGGAAATCGGGCGGTAATTTTGTGGATCTTTAGGACAGTCTGTTTTATAAATGGGAGTTATAATTGCTCTTTTGTAATTATTGGGAAACTCGCCATTTGCTAGACTTAGGTTTATTATATGTGTTATTGGGAGAATTAAGTATGTTTTCATCGCTTTTATTGTCTTAGCATTTATGTTATCAAAGCCGGGGGCAGAACCTCCTTTTAGTTCCGAAATAGTTCTGTCAATGTCGGCTTCTGTGACTGGCTCAAATTTATTTATTTGACATTGTGTTCTGTGTTGTGGATTTGATATATTGGTCGAATTTATGGATTTTGCTAGTTTTTTTCCAACGTTATTAAAATGGTTATTTAAAATATTACAACATTTTTTTGTGTTATTTTGTACATTATATATTAATTTCCCATCTGATATTTCGGATATGTGCTTATATGTTTTATTTTTATTTATTATTTCATTTATTGTTGACCATATTTTTTTATTATTGTCTTTAGCTTCTATATAGAAGTGTTCTTTAAAAAAAAGCTTTTTTTGACAATGCATCTTCGATATTATTTGGTATAATATATAAAAGTGTGTCATCAGCAAAAGTTTGATAGAACAGTACTTTAGGCACTTCACTATATCATTAATATATATACTTAATAAATAGGAGCGGTCCCAATACAGATCCTTGAGGAACTCCGAGGTTTACTTGTTGTTCTTCAGATATAGCATCTCCAATTTTGTTTCTTTGTTTTCTATTTTTAATTTTATTATTTAGTATTTCTCTGTCTATCGTTTCAAAAACACGTCTAAAATCCAAGAACACTACTATTGTATTTTTCTTCTGATCCATACTGGTTTTCCATTATGAATATTTGTTTCTAAACCCTGCTGTTTTACAAAAATGTTATTTTTTTTCAATAAATTTTCTCATATATTCTTTAACTATGGATTCTAGTATTTGTTCATATGTAGGTTATCCATTTATTTTTCCGAGGTCTTCGAAATTTTTAGCATTTATTATTTTGGGCACTGGTATTATGGAAGTTTTCCACGACTGCGGAAAAATTCCCTTTAACACAGATTAATTTATTAGTGAACCTACTTAGATTTAATTATGCCTATAGTAATTCCAGACGTCGATGATTTTTGCGTCATTGTATTAAAAATTTTCATTAAATACTCACTGTTACCTGAAAATATAATTATTCTCTCTTCTTTCCGATGATTGAGAAGAAGTATCTGTGAATAATGAAATACTCTTATTTATGTTTTCGACACTTCGTATTAAATTTGGCTATTTTAGTTTTATCATCTTCAACTCCATCGGAACCGAACTTCCTTAATGTTTTCCCTCTGTTTGCCACTTATAATTTCTTTAAGTGTAGTCCACATTTTTCTTGGATCTCTTTGAGAGGTAATAATTTTTAGCCTCGAATACCAATTTTTGGTATGTTTTATTTCTACCTATACATGTTTCTAAGTTTCTTACAGGTTTCCCACCTTTCTTCTGGAAATTGTATTTTACAGGCTTTATAAGCTGTATCCCTTTGTTTTTTTAGAAGAAGTAGGGATTTCGTAGGTATACTATTTATTTGTATCTTTTAATATACTACTAGCTGGTTCCCGGCATGCGTTGATGTACCATTTTTAAAGAAATAAATGGTTTCCCTGTTCCCCTACCGCATTTCCTTCCCCTTCCGCGTTCCCTTTCCACCTTCCCCGCCTACCCCCTCCCCTCTTCCACTTCCCCGTCCCGCCAATCCCCCTACCGCGTTCCATATAACAGTCCCAGTACATTCAGTTTTCAAACATTTCGCGTGCCTCCTATTACAATTTAATATTAAAATTTTCGCTTTTCATTCAAAACAAATATTCATTTTTATATATTATAAGAACAATCAATCAAATTTGGTACCTAACGTAGGTATCTATTTAAAATATCTATAATTTAAATAACTTTTTTTACAAAAATAAACGTTCGAAAACACAATTCAATTTCGTCAAACGCGCGAACTGTCAAACGTGTGAAGTTAAAATAGTCGTTAAGTTTTCTGAAATTATCCAATTTTATAAGCAATTTTCTTAAATTTTCTTCCCGTAAGAACCTTCTACAAAGTATTGGGAAACTTTAAAAAAAAGTGAAATGAAGGCGTGACAAAAGGGAAACAGGAATTCATTTTATATATAAATACTATCTGGTTCCGGCATGCGTTGCTATGCCATTTAATAAAGAAATTGTTTCTCCCTGAGTGTCCTTTTCCATTCGTCCCGTTTCCCTTCCGTCTCCCCTTCTTCTCTTGCGTCCTCTTCCCCTCTCGCGTTCCCACTCCATCACCTCCACCTTCCCTCTCCCCACTCCACTCCCCCCCCCCCTTCCCCCCGTCCCGCAAACCCTTCTCCCGAGTTCTCCTCCCCCTCCCACGTTCCCCTCCCCCTCCCAGGTTCCCCTCCCCCTCTCGTCTTCGCCTTTCACCTTTCCCGCCTTCCCTCTTCCCTTTACCGCTCCCTCATACCGCCAACCCTCCTCCTCGTACCTAACATAGGTACCTATTTAAAATATCTAAAATTCTTGATTCGATTCAAACTATTAGGGGAGTAACTACTTTAAATAAATTTATCAACTAAAAGATTTTCAAAAATAGAATTTTATTTAACAATCATTGTTTTGCAAAATATCCTTCTCAAACACGCGTACTGTCAAACGTGCGATAGTCGTTTAGGTTAGTAATAGGTTTTCTAAAATTATCCAATTTTCTGCGCAATTTTCTTAATTTTTCTCTCCGTAAGAACCATCCTCGTACTTCAAGGAATATTCGAATAGAAGAATTAGCGAAATCGGTTCAGCTGATCTCGAGATTTGCGCTTAGCAACACATTAAGCGATTCATTTTTATATATAAGAGAAGATATATTCGTTGTAGGCATTAGTTCATTTTCTACTGTTTTCAGGTGTCCTATTAGTTCATCGGCTTTTCTGTCTAAATTTCCTTGGTTATCGCAGATCCACTTTTTGTTTTGTAATGCCGTACACAATTTATCCTTATTATAGTTCTTTTTATTCCTGTATATATATTATACTTCGTGTTCCCTGAGGCTTCAGATTATTATATCTAATTTTTGTTATAATTGTTTCGTGATCAGATTGATTTTGAATTCTTCCGCAGCATTAACTTCCGCGTAAAAGTCATTTGAAATTACCAAATTAATCATGGCTTTAGAGTTTTTTCATATTCTTGTATAATTTTTGACAAGTTGCTTCCTACCCAGGCAATTTATGATGATTTGTAATCATGTGCTTTTTAAATTGAATATTAAAATCTCCACAGATGATTTTCAAGTCTCTTGTATTTAGTTGCTAACGGCACCATTCTTCAAAAAAATCTAAGAATTTGTATCATTTTGATTTGGGGAATGATAAATAGCTGCACAGGTTCCCAGCTTAAAATCCTTCAATAACCAGTAGGTATCCAGGTATTATTGTTATCTAGTACCGCATTTGTTGTGACTTTGTAAGAGATATTGTTTACACACTCACGCACATACACTACAGAATTAATGTGATAACTCCACCTGTATGCCTGCTGCTAAATGAGTCTCATCTAATTGTCGAATAGCCCTGAAATGTTGTTTCATTTTGGTTAACTTCTTCGGTAATACAGGTTTCGCTCATCATCACCATGTGCAGTTCGTATTCTTTTAGCATGTCTTCGACTTCTTCGATATGTGCTAGCAAACTAGCTATGGGTTTCTTTGGGTCTCCTACCGCCCCCCAGAAAGTCTGAAACGCCCCCCAATTTTCTCTTTGCCTTCTACCGCCCCCCTGAAGGTCTGAAACGCCCCCAAGGGGGCGTTATCGCCCACGTTGGGAACCTATGATATAGACCAATAATCGCTGATTCTGAATACATAAGTTTAATTTAATAATATTAAACGTAGAGTTTTAAAAAAATATTAAAAAGTCCATTTTTTAAACTGAATGTATCGGGAATGAATGTATGGAATACAGGAGGGGGGAAGAGAATCCGGGAGGGCGGGGAACATGGGAGGGGGGAGGGGAACTCGGGAGGGGTATCCGCGGGAGGGGGGAGGCGAATACGGGAGGGGGGAGGGGAACTCGGGAGGAGGTTTCGCGGTTCGGGAAAAGGGGGGGGGAGTAGAGTGAGAAGCGGGAAGGTGGAGGATGAGGAGTGGGAATGCGAGAGGGGAAGGGAAAGCGGGGGGGAAGGGGAGGAGGAAGGTGAACGGGACGAATGGGAAAGGACGCGCAGGGAGAAACAATTTCTTTATTAAATGGCTTAGCAACGCATGCCGGGTACCAGCTAGAAACTTATAATAATTGTTACCCTTTGTGCTATGCATAAAAATCTTGTCTTAAACATTAATTTTTCAACTAAAAATAATAATTAATATTTGACGAGTTAAAGTATTTCACCAAAAAGTGTAGACATAATTTGTCTCGACGCCACCTTGTGGGAGATTTAGCAGTTACAATGGCTTTCTCCTATAAAATAAAGTTGGTTGTTTGCAGGTGGAAAAATGCATACAAGCAGTGATTGTTGAATGAAACACTACTAACCATTGAATTATTTGGCGGGCAGGAGATAAACCGACGTATCTCAGTGGATAAGAGCAGTTGACCGGAAATCAGAAAAAATAAATTATTTGAAGAAATAGTTTGACAAGATTTCACAGGACAAACCAGGCAGACTGTGTATAGAAGGAAAAAATATAATACCTTTCCGGGAGTGTTAGCTTTCTCATGGTAGGCCCTGGCGATGTACATGGTTTCTCCTGTTTCGGTGTGGCCCCCGCGGAGAGCGCCAGAAGGTACGTGTCCATTGCTGCTCGGGACCCATTTTATTTTTGGGGAGTCATGGCCGCAGACCTGGAAACATCATTTTCCCACAGATTATTAAACTAGCATACATATAACGAAAATTTTGAGGCATAACTTAGGACCGGTTAAAAAAATGAATTTTGGCGCAGACGTTACAACAATGAGATCTATACTCTGTTTAAGGATATAAACGTCACAAAATGTATAAAACTGGGAAGATTTCGGTGACTGGGTCATGTGGAGATAATGATAGAGCATCAAGCACCAAAGTCCCTGCTGAACTCAAGACCGGTAGGGCGAAGGAGCCTGGGAAGGCCAAGATTAAAATGGAGCTACAACGTCCTCAAAGATATATATACCTTGGAGCTTCTAAACTGGAGAGAGCTGGCACGAAACCCACATGAGTGGAGGAATACTATTGAAGAGGCCAAGACCCACCAGGGGTTGTAGAGCCAATAGTGATGACAATGATGTTGATGACATATTTATAACGAATATCAACAGAAGAAATCTTGATAAATTCAATACTAATTTTGAGTTTTAGCGATTCTTGAACGGCTGTGTGAGATTTGTTTGGTTAAACGTCACGTACGTTATAATCTACGCATTTACAGGTGGCGCCGATTAAATAATTTTAGGTTTTTAAAACTTTTTGCACGTTACGCTTTAAAATATACGTTACGCGTTAAATAAAGGTCCTTTGAAAAATTAAATACTTCGTTTTTTATTGTTATGTTTTTGAATTTACAAATTACCGACACAAATTATTCCGCACCCAACGGACAAAGGTTCTATCAATACTTAATGTTTTTAAGTGCAAGTTTAGTTAAGAAGTGGTAATTTTTAGCTGACGTGGGCTTTTTATAATTAAATTCCTTCGTCCGTTGGGCGTTGAAAAGGGAGGAAGACAAAAAATTATCACACAACAGCGACATTTGCAATGGTTAGCGCCATCTTTGGCCTAAAATCATTGAAGAAATAAAAGTAACTTTCTTTTTACAAAAAAAATATAGAGTCCAGAGAGGTGCAGCTAAAGAGGTTAAAAAGATATGTATCAACAAAGATATGTTTGTATATAAAAAGATAAAAATGTATGCATATGTGTACACACACATGCACATACGTATTGTTGTTATATTAAGTATTTACATGTTGTTTTTATTATTTAATAAATTCCCATAAAAAGGTTGCATACGCAATATAAGATTTCACGTGGAGATAAGAAAATGTAAATACAGTTGGTACATGATTATGTGTATAATTAATGTTACTAGAAAGCAGTTGTCATATTTTAATATATTTGAATATTATATAATTAAGGGAGCAATTATATGAAAAGAGAAGGTCTATAAAATGTACACCTTTTTTTCTTTTTTTTTTTACAGTGAATACCGCACAAGAATCTCAACAAGAATCTCAACTGCTCCCGTCTGGAGCCGGTGAGACTATGGCATCCCCAATTGGGGTATGTTGTGAGGCTGAAGGTAGTGGGGAGGGGAAGGAGGTGGGGAAGAGGAAGGTTGGGAAGTACCTGGCTATTCAGATCTGGTCACCAAACACGGCTAAAGCCATTTTTAAGCAACGTTTCAATTCTGAATGGTGGTCTTACACCAGGGCGATACTGATAGTATCTTCCAACCTGTTAGTTCTTTGGAATACTTAAGATATTGAAAATGTCTTGAGCTAGGTACGATTCATGTTTTTTTTGCGAAAGTTGATTTGACATAAGGAACTTGAAAGTGTTTATTTATTTATTTTAGCTCTTGTGTTTTGCGATATTACATCAACATTGTTTAAAAAAATATTCCAACAAAATTGTGGTTTTATTAATATTTTGAATAACATTTATGAAGTTAATTTGATAAATAAATAAAACTAAAAATTTATATTGGTAAATTATCTATAATTTTTTTTTAATTATGTTCAAATTCTGGGAAGTAACTGAAAGTTTATGATGAAAATCTGTCTTGATTTAGCTTAAGCGCACACAAAGTTGTGATTTACAATGATTTACAGTCTATATCCACCTCTTAATAAATGAAATTTTAATTTTAAACAACTGATCAACATCCATTAACGAACGGTAAATGATAATGATCTAGCTAGAAATCAAAACACCATTGAAGCGATTTTGCTGAAGTGGCTAATATAATTGTGAGTAACAAGTTGCATTAATTGTCGCGTTAATTTCTAGGTTCCTTATGCTTGTCTTCTTGATAGACTATTTCATCTTCCGGCATGAGAGACTAACCTGCCAATGGTCATAGTATTCATAGACTCATAATCAAGGTGGAAGGGAACTCTTCGGATGCCCACAACAATCGCCAAGCATTGTTTCTAAGAGTATAAGTTATCAACCTTTGTTCATTATACACCATTTTCATTAAATTATTCAGAGAATATTGTTTTTCTTGTTGTCTTTCTATTTTTATGAATGAGATTTTGGCCGAAAAGTAGGTTGATTTCAAACAGGTATATCATTACTGGAGTATTTATTATTAATAGTTACGAGCAGTATTAAGCTGTCCGTGAGTGTAAAAACCTGTTGGTATTTTACATAACGGACGGAACCTTACCTGTGGCAAAATGCCTTTAGAGGCGGCCTCCTTTGCGGTCTGGCAGTAAGCAAATGGTTCGCACACTCCCGCCATTCCTGTATCCGCCAATGTACAGTTACTCCCTGTAAACAAACAGATACACCAGGGTTACACAACATGACGATGGAGACTCTACTTGCAATCCAGAAGTAATTTATTTTTTAATCATCAATGTCCTTACGGGTTTATACAAATTTTAAATTTTTTTTGATTTAGTGCGTGCATGTGTCAAATACAGGTTAAGATAACATAAATTGGTATTACATAAATTTTTAGATAACAAAAATTTCGGTATACAATAAAGTGACAAAAAAAACAGTTTTTGAACTGCAGATAAATTATAACATACAGTGATAATATTTGAGAATTTAACATGTACACTACGAAAGTTTTAAAAACAAAAACACACAAATCCGATTTGCATGGCACTAAAATTAATATTCAAAACGATTAAACCAATTACACGATTAAACAATTTTTTTACAGAACACTTTACATTGCTTCCATGCAACGTTATGGATTTATAAGAATAATGTGAGGTAGTTACAATAACACGGAAAGAACAGATGAGTTCGATAATATATTATTGTAACGAGGTATCAAAGTAGGAAGTATAAGTCGCGAGCTGTGTAAAGGCCAATGACTAATTGAGGCGGGCGCCGTGTGAGGTCCCTAAAGTTAGGCAAATAAAAGGCGGGAAGAGGCCGCCTTCGACAAGTGGAGAGGGAAACAATGTATTTTGTGGCTGCGCCCGAAAAACGGTTAAACAATTAATTTATTATTATTATGAAAATAAACATGAATGGATTGTTGTAGAGTTTGTTTATAATTACCAACCTTTATTAAGACATTTATGGTGGATGTTTTGAAGGAATATTTGAAAGTTAATGTTTGCCGGTCTACGGTATCGATCAAGTTCAAACGCCCAGAGTCCAGAGCCGCTGGTATTCAGCCTTCACTACTCACCTCCTTTTGCAATATAAAACAGTTTTGTGTTGATGAGTAAGCCAGGACAACCAAACTAACCGTCGCCTACTAGATTTATAATGATTAAAGAATGATGGCCAAACCTTCAATAACACCTTCGCAGCAGACAACTGGGACAGTGCCATCTATAGCGCAAATCTGAAAACAAAACCAAAAAACATTAAATAAGTTAAATTATATTTGTATCCTGATGAGGCATCTATTAGTTTGGAACAGCGATATTTTTCATAAAAAATAATGATGTTTTCAAAGACTAAATATTAATCATATTTAAAAAAAACCATTTATTACCTTTTTTTCTTAATCGTAATTTTTATGAATTGTATAATCACACCGAGAATTAAATTTTATAAAAAAGATAGAAGAGAGACATGCAGTGGTTACTATACGAGTGTCAAGTTGCTGGTTCACCTGAGGAGTTATTCCTCTCAGGGCTGCCTCCACGGCGACGGGGCATTTTGAGATGCGAAGGCACTTGCCGGCTCGCCCTGTATCAGTTACCGAACATTGATCCCCTGCAAATGCAACATTACCGTTATACAAGAAGAGAATTTATGATTAATTAATAAGAGAATGATGAGTAAGTTCTGAGTACTTCACCTTCAGCCACTGTCACCAGAGGGCAGCAGATGATCTGATCAGTGCCCTCTACTGCGCAAATCTGAAAACACAGTAGGCTTAGTCTTCATTGTGATTTTAATAATAAATTGTATAATGTTATTAAGATTTAAAGAACATGAATGAGAATGACACAGAAAATAAGCGATTAGGTCTCCACCGAGAATCGAACCCGGAATCCCTTTTCGCTCTGGGAGTAATGCATGAACCACTGTGCTACTGATAAACGTTATTTAAACCTTTAAAAGTTTTTATCCTCTGATCTTCCCTCTAACTCTAAACCCTTCAATATTAATATCTGTTTTGGTTTATCCTTGCCAAGAATTTCTCAGTGGATTATTTTTGTAGATTTAGAAGAAATAATCGGAGAGTTTGAAAGTGGCAATTTCCTTTATTCATGTAATCTCTGATTAAGCCTAAGCGCCAGTGTACGGTTGTATAGATCTCAATTCTAGGAAGCATTATTTACAGAGTGCTAGTGTTTTTAGTGGTGGAGTTAAGGTAACTAATGCATTGACCTGCCAGTGCTGCCCAAACGTGAATTTAGTAAGTCGATACCCCCAACAAGTACAATAATGCGCATGTAAGTGTCACTAATAATCAAAACAAAATTATAAAAGAGAATAAGACACAAAAAGATAAAAGATAATGGTCACAACTGGGACTCGAACCCAGAACCTCTCGTCTTACCAGGATCAGAGCTTTATCCAATTAGAGAGAGAGAGATGTTTTATTTTTATATTTCTGTGTCTCAATCTCTTTCATATTTTCGTTTAGATTATTAGTGTTATCTTTTTCTTCAATCATATATATTAAATTGACAGGAATAACCTTAAACAGTTATGAAAAGAGAGTTGTACTAATAAAAATTCAATATTAATTTATACCTCAGCAAAACGGTCTATAGAACCCACCCCCACAAACACTTCGGAGTGCGCCACGGAGGCTGCCGCACAGAAAAGTAAAGACCGAAATTAAGATAACGGTTTACAGCGCAGTTCACTGTTTGAATTTTCTGCGCGGCGGCCTGATGTGGCACGCTCCAAAGGGTGCACGTGGGGGGTGCTTATTTACCTGAGACGCTCTCTTTCTCTGGTTTCAATCCTGGGATTGGTTTGCAGCTATCACCCGAGACGCTATGTAGGTTAAAATCAGTTCTTAGAACGATTTTTTCCAATAAAAATGGTAGTTGCCTTTAATATAATAATAAATAGTTAAAGCTAATAAAAATATAATAACTTCTATTCAAGTTAACCAAACCGATGGCTATTCTGTCTACACGGTACAAGAATATACTAATTCTATTGGACGTCCCCGACTAAATGCTGGCTTTGTGTAGGCAAGGCAAAAGCAATTTTGGCTTTGCTGCAGTGTCTACTATCATGAATATCAAGTCATATATATTAATGCGTTAATTTCAACTTTACCGATGGATATCTTCTCCATAGTTTGATCTCTTGGTCTACCAGTCTAACTTTTCAATGTTAAGGTGGATAGTTGAGAGGGCAATCTTATTATTAAATTGAATTTCTTTGGATGTTTGGACCATTTTGAAATTAAATATTTGCAATGTTTTTCTTGTTGTTATTTGATATCTTTATATTAAGTTGATTGATTTCAAACAGTTATGTAAGTGTTACTTTAATTATTATTCGCAAGTAAAATTGCTGCGACTGTGAAAACATGTTGTTATTTTAACATAAAAGATAGAGCAGTACCTGTGGGGATTGGCCTTTACTGGCGGCCTTTATCGCTGTCTGGCAGTTGGCGAATCGACTGCACACTCCCGCCTTTCCTGTGTCCACCATCTTACAGTTATCACCTAAACAAACAGACACACCGGGGTTACACAACACAACAGGTGAAGGTAAATAAACTGTTTGAAATGAAAGTGGTCTACCTTCTTTAGGGGCAGTTGTGTTTGCCTGGCATCTGGCTTGCAGTCTTGTCTCTTGCCCTGGTACCCAGGGGCAGCACACTATCAACCTGTTCTCAGGGGAAGCGCACACCTGAAAACACCCTACTAATTACTAAAAAACTACTACAAATACTTCCAAAATATCGATTTAACTAACAAACTTAAGTCATTTCAGAAAACCTTTGTAACCTTCAGTGCAAGTAACCTGAAAGAATCTAGTACAAACTATTATGGATGGTGATTCATCCATGAAATGGCCCCACCTTACATCTTTGAACTATGCTTCCCGGAAAACACTGGTGATCAGGGCAAATGTGTGATGGACACTGATATGGATGATGTCCGAAACGTTGGCTAAAAGTGGAGGTAGCCCAACACGGCATAACACCCCAAAAATAGATAACAAAAAAAAGATATGACAGAGTTTTCTAGGTTGGTTACCCTCCATTTCCCTTACATCTTCCGGCGCATGTGACCCAAGAACTTTTTTTTATCAACGAGTGCAATTTCCTTGGAATTATGCCGTGTTTCATTTTTCTTCCTAGTGACAGGAACACTGCTATTTTCAATTGAAGTTTCCCGTTTCATGCCCGAAGAGCCTCGTTGATCCATTGTAACTTTTGACAGAAAATTAAATAAGAAACCCATATAATCTGAAAAATGTCATATCCAAAAAAGGTTACTTAAATACCAACGTGTGGTCTACAGACCACTTGCAATCTTCAAACAGCCTTAACTTACCAAAATCGTAATCTTAACTTACCGTTTTTGTTTACCTTGTTTTGTTTTATCTGTAATACATTTATGTGTGTTTCACATGCGTTTCCCCAGATTTCAATAAAATAATTTAAATGTGAATGTACAAGACTATAATATAAACATTTTGAAATTTATTTGGTAAAGTGTATGATTTCCGACTAAATAAGCTAATTAGGGGGATGATTTTGCCTTTAATACCTTGTATATGCTGTTCAAATGTCAAATGCTGATTGATCTCCGCGCACTGCGCAGCTCAAGATATTTTTCCTGGATAAGAATTTTCAGGTCGTCGTTTTCAATTTTTAAAGGTGTATAAGGAGGTATTAATTTACTGGTCGAGTTAAGATAACGTATCCTGTTTTTTTAACACTCATTGTTAAAATATTTGATTGAAGCTAACTGACGATTTTTTTCTAGGTCTCTTTGTGCATTTTCTAGTGAAAGATGTCTAAATATTCACCCCAGTAGAAAATTGCAGTGTTATCTGTAACTAAAATTTCACCATTTAAAATTAATTGCGAAATACCATTGATGTAAATTTGGAACAGTATTGGATCTAGTATGGATCCCTGAGGAACTCCATAGCTTTTTGTTGCTATTTTGATTGTCAATGCTTGTTAAGAATTTAAACAATGATGCAACTAGAGACATCTATATTATGATTAATTAATTTAATTGATTTTAGTTACCTATTGGCATTTTAATGTTCAGCACTGCCGTTAGAGGTCTCCAGGTACCGGCCCTACTCACCGACTTCATTGTTGTTGTGTTTGGCAGGGTAATGTCCATGTTTTTATTGGTACTAAAAGTTTGTATTCCCATAAAACAATCTCTTTCGCATTAATATTGTCTTATTAAAACGTTCTTTAGAGGAATCAGTAAGGGTCTGACTGTACCTAAGTTTTTATAAAAGTGTAAATCTTAATCAAGATTTAGCCTTAATGTATTTGTAAATAAAACGACTCAACATCAAAAAAATGTTTGGAAAATAAAAAAAGTTCATTAAATACCCGAAAATGAAATAACTAATAATACGGATGAACAAATTGGATTCAAATTAAATTAAAAATTCCAGCGGCCAAAGAGAAAACATTCCAGATGAAAGAAGATCAATAAGCAAAAAAGATATGTTTCCATTTTCTCCCTCCTAATTCCAAATCCAAAAGAATCCCATTTTCTCCCTCCCCGCAATACACTCAATAGTTAATTATTTTTTAATAAAAATAATTTAGAATCAGTTTGTTATTACCTACTATTTCTTTGTTACAATTGAAAAATGCAAGTCAAGATTTAATAACAGTAATAAATTAAAGTTTTTTAACTTCAATTTGCAAGTAAAAACGAGACCATTGAACGATTGAATTATTAAAAACGAATTTGTAAAAATTTTGTCAACATTAGCCTGGTAGAACTGTTATTTATTTTTGTATCTTTCCATTGCAAGTTATTCATAATCGCGGCAAACTAAGGAACGAATATATGTATCGGAAATTCATAATAATGTCACCCACATAAGAAAAAGTATGTCGGTAGAATGGAATTCAATGAAATCGAATTATAAAAAAAACATCTCTTGCTTAATTTTACCGGAAATAACTACGTATATACCGCAGGCGATCACACCCAGGAGCGAATTAAAACTGCCTTCAGGGTTGGAATAAGCAGATCCCAAATTCAACGCATTGACATTTGGGACATCATGACGAATGATAGCATGAAGTTTTCCACCGGCAACCATCCAGCGTACGCAGCTGGGGTGGATTGTGTGCGGATCAATGTAAACACATTCCATAATAAGGCCTGTATCCGTTTTTGTAGTTTGTCTGTAGATAGAGTAAGTCATCCGAATGCTAGCCATGGGTTAAGTAAGTAATTTCGACAAAAACTCCGATTTTTGCAGAAAATGCTGGCGGGCCAAGCTTCTTTACGTCCCGTACAAGGGAGCTGATAAAAAAACCAGCACGTAGAAGCACGTCAGCGAAAAGAGTAGCTAAAAAAAAGTTTAACCATCCGGAGAGTTGATCCGACATATAAAAGAAAGTCTCGACTTAATGGTTATCGGACTCGACTCGACTGAGTTGGCTAAAAACGTCAGCAGTTGCACCCCTTCAAATATTTCGGTTTTAAACCCACCTGGGGTCAAATCTAAATTTAAATAAAAAATAACTGTTACCCTACAGTTACATCATTCTTTGAGGCTTCACTGAGTGGTTGGCTAAGGGACACGGAAGCTAAGTGTAGTTTATGGTCAGTCCGAAAGTCAATCACATTTTTTGTTGGTACTTGCCAATTGATTTGAGATTTATTGTATTTCTTATGTTCTCTATTTTATACAGGTGCTTGCAGGTTTTTTACAGATGCAATTCCGCGTCATGGAGTCTCATGAATGAGTTTTTCTTTTGCCCTGTTTAATTTATCTTTGTCTTACTAACCTATTTTTTGCATTTTGTTTATCCTGTTAAGCACTTGCATACTGCTTACTAACAACGTATGCATGGACACTGGAGGTCTAGATTCGTTCAAAAAAATAAATAAATGTAGCTTCGTTTAACCAAAAAAATTAGAATCTTGCGAGAGCCTTCAAGGAGTAACCATCAGTTACTTATACCAGGGCGGGTAAGAGGTGGATTACCTCCACTGTTACCCTACAGGAATTGGTTGCTCTCTTTAAATTTTCCTTTTGTAAACTTAAGAAAATAACAGAAAATAGCTCACATCTGAGACCAGTTACACTATTGCATCCTCAATTGGGATATGTTGGGAGGCTGAAGGCAGTGGTGAGGGGTAGCAGATAAGGGAGACGAAAGTGAGGAAGCATCCGGCTATCCAGATCTGGCTAAAGCCATTTCGAGCAACGTTTCAATTCTGAATGATCTTGCGATACTGAAAGTATCTTCCACTCTAGAACGTGCCGCAAATATACTATAGATTATTTTTCATGAATTAATTATTGTGAATAATACAAATTAATCAAATAAAATTTATTTGCGACCAATTGCAATTTATTGACGAGGCCATGAAATATGTTTTAAACTTTTGTTTTTCAGCGGTACATCCTCTCTGCACAACCCTTCGGGGACACTTACTTATATTTTGTGTAAGAAGATATAAGTACTGTATTTTCCCTGAACCGACTGCATATTGTACGTAAGTATGCCCGAGGGGCGAATATTGGGGAATCAACTGTCGTGTTACCAGTGAGAACAAAAGGAATGCTTTGTAATAAAATTAATAATAATAATGATGGGTTAATTTGAATTTTGTGCTGCAGTTTTTTTATTGTAAAATATCTATAGAAGAATGCATACAATAATAACTTTGATTGGTAAAATGAATTACGAATTAACTTGACACGCAGAGAGATTTTATCTGTGTTACTTCACCTGATATGGTAACCCATGGAATGCCGCCTCCAAGACGACGGAGCAACTCATTATGTGTCTGCAAACACCCGGCTGGATCGTACCCGCCACGACGCACAGATCTCCTGCAACATGATACCAGAACCAAATGAGAAAAAAGAGAAACACCGGTGACTTCTGGCTTTCTAGTTGAGGATCTTACCCCTCGACCACGGAGGGAGTCGCCATCACAGTTAGTCAACAGATTATTCATGATTAAAGGTTGGTTATTATTTGCCGATCTCAAATATTTGGCCATCTTAGTTCTCGAGATTTTTCTTTTATATTAACTCAACACGAGATAATTTCACAAAATAATTTCCCTCAAAGTGTATATCATGTTTGCGGATCCTGTGTTGAGGGTCTGATTGAGAAAATCAGGAATGAACCTGGGTCTTGCTCTTGGAGACCAATGCTCTTGGAGGGAAAAAACACAGAGATCTGCAAATTGTTCCACAGCTGGGCTGTTGAACTCAGGAACGAATCGTGGAAACTAACGGTTCTCGTGTGACAAATATTGGAAGCGTGTTTGGCGTGTTTTCCGACTGTGCCCCGATTATGGAAGGATCAATGGCAGTTGAACCTCGGAGCATCTTCAATTGAAATACCGGTAGAACATGGACAGCATTCCCACCTGACGCCTGTAATGTAACGATTGTAAATCGTTTGTTGACAGGAGATTCTATTTCTAGACCACCCGTTTTTTTGTAATTTTGAGTTCCAGACCAGAGATGGACTCCATGTCTCGTTTGCAACCCATATATACCCAGTGGGTCGTTTTTGTTCTAAAAAACAGGCTCTATGTAAGTAGCAAATGGTTGAACGCAATCGTTTGTTTTCGACAAATGGCGCTTTCTGTCGATGGGTGAAAGTACTATCTGCTAAAACAAATAGACAGTTTGCTTAACGGTCAAAGTTGTAATTTCTGGTTACAGTTCATGTCTTAGTTGAAGTTGGCGAAAAAATCTGATTTTGCTGAGAATATTGCAAGTTGTATATTTTTCTTTGAAAATATACTAGTTATTTTGATGTTTTTGTAAAATTAAATAGTTAACTTATCTATTGCAAATAAATGAATTCAAAATAACACGACATAACAGGACATGGTCCCAGCGGAGCCAATACCTTTTCTGATTTTTCTGTCTCCAGATTTCGATTGAGTTTCGCTAATATTGTCTTCATTAAATTAAATATAATAATTTGAGATTTTACTCATAAAGTTTAAAAAATTAAAATAAAATATAGAGAATACTTAATATCTAAACGAAATATGAAAAAGAACAAGAAACAGAAAAAAAAATTACAGATAATGGTGGCAACTGGGACTCGAACAGAGGATCTCTCGTCTAACTGTCCAAAAATTTTGTCCAAATATTAAAATTATTTGTATTTTGGATGATGACTTTGGAAAAAGTAAAAAAAAATCTCAAAACCAAGAAAATGAGGTTTTTTTTTTAAATTATTATTAAGTTAAAAGAAATAAAATATTTCGCTGTCGTTCTTTAGTGTAAAAATAGCTTCAAATTAAACATATTTGTACATGGCGACTTTACAGGAGAAACAAAATACTGTTTCTGTATAGTTAGGTATACATTATATAAAGGAGAGTGTCTGTGGCAGGCGGGCGGTGTGGCTTCATTTTTATACAAATGAAGCGTTTTATTAAGTTCAAATAAATTTTGCACGGCGTGGTTCAAAATAAGAGAACTTTTAACTTCATTGAAGAAGAATTCAATACTAAAAAATTAACCGAAACGCGAAAAAGAACAAGACGCCGAAAAATAAAATAGGTAATGGTCACAACTGGGACTCGAACCCAGGAACTCTCGTCTAATCCAGACGAACACTTTAACCATTTCGGTTACCAGAGCTCTTATTTTCAAGTCAATCTCACATTTCAATTTTACAGAATTAACAATATTGTTCTTCAATTTTTTTTCCATATTATTGGAAAGTGTCTTTTTAATTGGAGACAATTGAAAAAAGGTAGAAAATAACCAAATAAAACAAATACATTCTTTTGGGAGTTACTTTTAAAAGTTAAAAAAATGTCCTTCAATTAAAAAATAAATTAAAATTACTTGTCTACATCTGGTTTCAAAATAAATGCGTCAAGCTCTGGCAATGCCGGGGACTCCATCAAAGAGTTCTCGGGTTCAAAAAAGTGTATTTCTAAATTTGTTTTATTTAATAAGATTTGTAAGTATTTTAATACCTACCCAAAAACCGTCTTTCCTGAACCATTAAAATGGCCATCACCTTGAACCGGAAACGGAACGTGCAAAAACAATACAGACTGACGAAATGCACAACGGCCGAGATAAAATAGGACTTTGTTACGCTCAGTAAAAAAAAATCCCAACTGCTCTCGTCTGGAGCCAGTGAGACTATTGCATCCCCAAATGGGGAATGTTGTGGGGCTGAATGTAATGGGAGGGGGGGGAGGAGATGGGGGAAAAGGAAGATGGGGAAGTAACTGGCTATTCGAATCTGGTCACCAAACACGGCTAATAACATTTCAATTGTTTCAATTCTGAATGGTGGTGTTACACCAGGGCGATACTGAGAATATCTTCCACTCTGGAGAGAGCCGAAAATATACTTAATATTATTTTCATTAATTAATTGTGAAATAATATAAATTAATCACTGGAGGTTGCCCACCACTTTCCCTCGGCGTTCTAAGGAAACAGATTGTTTCCTGCTTCACGGTACACGTCAGGACTCTAATTTTTATTTATAAAGAAGCTATTTTTTTATTAAAATGACTCTAGACCTCCAATGTCCGGGCATTCATTGTTAGCAGGCAGTATGCAAGTGCGTACTTGGTGTTAGTTATTTATTTCACAGTATCACGTCTCATCTCCGCCACTGGATATAGCTGAAAACAAAGTTTATTAATAGAAAAGATGAAAAGTTACCAGAAATGAATTAAAAAAATAAAAATAATTAATTAACATTTATTAGCTCACGCCGGGTTTTGAACCCGCAACTTTTGGTTTGCTAGAGAGTCCCCGACCACCGGTTTGCTAGGCCGCCATAAAATGTTAAGATAACCCTTACATAATGAATGTACGCAATAAAAAAAATTTCATTTCTTATTTTAGACAGTTTTGGAGAATTCATTCTAATCTTTAAATTATGAATCGCAAGTATGAAAAAATTCAGCTTAAAAAGGTGTGGTGTTTATTTTATTTCTCTACATGATTTTTTGATGATTTTTAATCCTTACTATTTATTTTATTTGATGCAGTTTTCTTAGTAATGTTTATTAAAATTGCGAAAACATGACGTTCTTAATCTCAATTGGTGAAAGAATAAAGTGACAGTATAATACAAGTGTTTGATCATATTATAGGTAATACTGTAGTTGATCAAAGGGAGCACACATTGTACGTTGTGAAAGCAGAATCTCTTAGTTAGCATTTTGGGTTTTCCAGATATCAATGGATGGATTTTGTTCAAAGAGATCAGTGATCAAGAGAGCCGCCTCGCAAAAAATATATTTATAGAAGTGTTTCCAAGAAGCGTTGCATTATCTGCGTGGATAATGCTTGCAGTGGTTTTATTGTTTTAATTAATTACATCCACTGATAGGTACTGGCTCAAGCACTGTGCATTATGGGAGTTATTGAGTAATTCCGAACAAAAAATTTCTCACAATTATTTTGGGCTCGGACTTCACCTCGCCGCAGGAAAATTACCTAAACCGACTGAGCCTTAGAAGGATGAAATAATTTGACTTTTGTGCTTTTGTGTATCACCAGTCATTAGATTACACCTCACGGAGGAAAAAATGGAATCGGACTAGGCCTTTCATTTCGAAAAAAAAACAACGTTTAAAAACTCCTTTTTAATGTTTTTCAACAAATTAGCAGTAGGAACTCTCGTAGGATACTAAAAAATAAATAAATAAATTACATCTCGAATTACGTATTGAAACAATTTGGAATTGACTTTTTCAAATGTTCCTGCAGAGAATATAGAAATTTAAAATAATAATTATGTACGACGTATCATTATCATCATTACATAGTATAAAATAAAGTCGCTCAAAATGTATGTGCGCGTTAATCTTTTAAACTACGCAACGGATTTTCATACGGTTTTCACCAATAGATAGAGTGATTGAAGAGGAATCACTCTATCTATTGGTGTATATGTATAATACATATAAATTATATTAGAAAAAAGCCGAGATATTCAAAGAAAACATATTTTTGTGCGATTTAAAACGGCTGGCGGGCCGTACTAAATACCGTACTGGCCGTACGTCACTTTTGAAATTCGTTCTACAGAAAAAATTGGAAAATATATGTCCTAGAGTAAGTAGGAATTTGATTTTCCCTTTTCAAATATCCAGTGTTGTATTGCAAGCATTGTATAATTAGTGGCGAGTTAATTAGTTTATATGTACAATGCTTGCTTATTATAGTAGCGAAAAGCCGATAAATTCAAATATTCAATTCAAGCAGCGGGCAGCGGGCAGGCGTTGTGTTTCGTTAGCCACAGCAACGTGTGGCCGGGTCTGCTAGTTTTCATATAATTTTTAAATTTGCCCATTTATATAAAATTGAAAAAATTTTTGGGAAAGTCCCAGTGAGCCATCTTCCAATACTCACAATTTTATAAGTATTTTTTGGTGAAGTATAATTAGGATACGTGAATTGATTATTTTTAAAGTTTTATTTCCAAAAAAAAGATTTAAAAAAAATTCTTTTGCATTTATAATATTATTTAACAAACAGTCAAAATGACAGAATGATATCAAAATGAAAAAAAATAATTGTCATTTTGCATTTTTAATTAAAAAAACATATTTTTAATTTATTGAATTGAAATAAAATAAATCAGTTATTTATCGAATTGCATTATAATATAGGCACTAGAAACCCAAGATGGTGGGTTTACTTTAAGTGTACAGTTTTAAGCACAATCATTGGCAGAAAATCTAGTTTTCTTAGGTAAAATTCGGAAAGCCCTTAGGTACATAAATAGTTTCCAATTTTCGTGCTACACAAAAAATAGAAACATATATTTTTATGATATTTATTGCAGTCAAGTTTAATTTGTGGAAACCTTTTTTAATTTTAAGATTTTTTTTATGTATTCTATAATCTTATATTTAAAAATCTCGTGTCCTGGTGTTTGTGGTCGTACTCCTCCGAAACGGCTTGACCGATTTTTATGATTTTTTTGTATATTTTTGTTAGGTATGAGAATAGGTTTTGAAGTATAGTTTTTACCGCCAGGTGACTAGGGTGTCCATATCTATCCATAAAAAAATAATTTTTTTGACAATTTTTTTTTGTATTTTTTTTCTTTATCATCAAAAAATACCAATAACCCCAAAAATTCGCAAATGTAGTATTTTTGTATGAACAAATTTAACCGTCTTTCATATTTCAAACGGAACGAAATTATTTATCTTGTTGAATGACAATGGCGCTAGGTCCGCCTCATCGAACTTTCATCCACGCATAGAAAAAAATTACATGGCAGAACAATGTTTTCCGGGACAGCTAGTAAAATATGTTATTCATTATGGTATTTTTGAAAATAGGTACTACGGTGAAAAATAACATAAATAAACAAAAAAAGGTATTGTAAAAACACTGTTAAGTTAAAAATTTTGAAATATGTAGATTCTATCTCAAAATAATAACTTATCACTTTAGTTTATCTTTGAAAGAATGTTTAATTTTTTTTTAAATTTCGAACTACCTTATTATTAATTCTTTTTCACAAACGATAAACTTATTTTGTGTCACTATTTAAATTTAAAATTAATAAAATACCACTTTTATTGTATAAAAAAAGACAAAGCATTTTAAGAATCATTTGATATTGTTAATTTATTACCGTTAATGTAAGACAAACATCCAACATGTGCAGTCAATTCAAAAGGCCATGGTCAAATTACTCGTCAGCAAATCAGTTTATGACCAGGGGCAGAATATCTCAATCTATATATATAGTGTTTGTGGTTGCACTCCTCCGAAACGGCCCAACAGATTTTAATGAATTTATTTATGTATATTTGGTAGGTATGAAAATAGGTTCCAAAGTATATTTCATTCCGCTAGGTGATTAGGGTGTCCCTATTAAGAATTTTTTAATACTTATAAAAATTTTGCTTCCGTATGTTTGGGTACGCAAATCTGGAGAAGTAACCGATGGATTGACGCAGAATTTTTACAGAACATTGCATTTTAGAAAAAGAGTGTTTCTATATATAATGGTAAGCTCTGAAGTTTAGAAATTTGTAGAAAAAAATACTACAGGCGGTGCACGAGTGGTTTGAAAATGTGTGTATTTCTACATATTATATTTATTAAAGGTCTCTGCCGGGACGGTCTGTCAAACTCAAAAACTACTGAACGAATTTTCATGCGATTTTTACCAATATATAGAGCGTTCACGAGGAAGATTTTGGGATATATTTTGTCAAGGTTTTGTGTAAATTGGTGGAAATATATAATTAAAGAAGAATGTCCGTATATGGCGGACGAGCGGGCTGGCAAGCGAGGGGTGTAGATTTGATTTGTAAGTACATTAATAGATGGCAGTATGAATTAAAAGGTTAGGTAACCATCCAGTTGATGGCGTCGTGTTTCGTTAGCCACAGCAACGCGTAGCCGAATTAGATGGTAGTACATAACAAAATAACTAATTATTACTAAGTGTGTCAGTTTTTTCTCCTTCCTGAGGCAAAATCAAACAGTTTATATAACAACAAATAATCTGATTTCGAATACCAGTTGTACTTTAATTTATTTACTTAGAATGGAAAATATTCTTACCTTGCCTCTGGGCTCTCACGAAAGTTATCGTAAAAACCAGAAACACAATTTCTAGGAAAGACAGCATTTTGAAAAGAATTTTGCAACACTGAATTTATTTAAAAAAAATCTCTTGTTAGTATCACTCCAAGAGTGGAAGTCGAACTGCGATTCAATGAGGTTTGCTTTAATATTTAAATCAGTATATTTGCACTCGGAATCACACTAACAATTTTTGTCTGTCGTGTGTAAATTATTGTGAATAACTCTCCTAACCCCCTGGATACCAGTTATTTTTTGCAAAAAGCAAGCTTTCGGAGAAATAATTTTCTTAAATTCCTGCCATCTTTGAGGAAGCTGTATGGAGGGCATTTTTTTATCGATTAATCATTGTTAGTGGGATACGCGAGATCTGTGAACGAAGATTGTTGTTAATTTAAAAATATAAATCGAAGGCAAAGGAATGATATGCCAAACCGAATGTTAAAAACAGACGCAGGACAACATGCAACATTTTATCAACAGCATAAAATAATTATGAATAATAGTAGTATTCGTATACTGACGGAACAAATGTTAAACTTAAAAACTTGTTAATCTTATCGAGAAGAACTTTTGTCTGGAAGCCGAATAAACTTTATTAAAGCAAACATTATAAAGATATACCAAAACAAAAGAAATTTCAGTTGGAAAAACGTTTATAGTTTTGGTGACTCAATTCCACGATCTCATTGAATAGGTTAACATAATGCAGCGCAAAGTTTCGAAAACATATGGAAAATTTCGATGGTGTTCCCATTCCTTTACTATTATTGTTTATTGTGATTAATACCAAAAACGCTTGAATCTTCAAACTATTATTGAGCCATCACAAGACGAGCAAGTACCGGAAAAAATAACCGTTAAAATGGAATATCAAAAAGGTAAGGACTGGTGATCCCTATTTACAAAGCAGGAGACAAAATGGAAATAAATAACTATAGACCAATCACATTATTAAACTCACTATCAAAGATCTTCGAAAGAGCATTAAAAAACCAAATTATAAAATACCTTGAAGAAAACAAATTAATCTCGGATAAACAATACGGAATTAGAGAAAAAAGAGGTACCAAAGAAGCTTTAGAATATGTAATAGATTATATACATAGCAACCTAGATCAAGGGCAAAAATGCATAGCAATATACCTAGACTTAGCTAAAGCCTTCGATTCAATCTGCCACAAAACCCTATTTAAGAAATTAGAAAACTTTGGTATCTTAGGCAAGGAACTCCAACTAATGAAAAGTTATATGAGCAACAGAACTCAACGAGTTGAAATTAATCACCATACTAGTAAACCACTGCCAATTACATATGGAGTTCCACAAGGAAGCATACTAGGGCCCGTGCTATTCACTATCTACATAAATGAACTCTGTAATATGGAAATAGACGGAGAAATAATTAGTTATGCGGACGACACAGTATTACTCTTCAAATCTAAAGACTGGAACAATGTGTATAATGCAGCAGATTTAGGAATCACGCGAGTGAAAACATGGTTAGACACAAACATACTTACATTAAATATATCGAAAACAAAATTCACAACGTACAGTATAAATAGTATGGGACAGCCAACAAATAAAACAAACACCATAAAAATTCACAATTGTTTAAACACCAAAAACTGCGACTGCCCTGCTATAGTAAAAACAGACCAAATAAAATATCTAGGAATCATAATTGACCATAATCTCAAATGGGCACATCATATAAATCATATCACCAATAAACTCCTCAAAACAATACATCTTTTCCTAAACATAAGAAACATATACAAAGTAAAACAAATGAAAACAGTATATTTTGCACTCTGCCAATCTATAATAGAATATGAAATCATTGTTTGGGGAGGAGCAACAAACTCAGCTATTGTTCATTTGGAAACCACACAGAGAACCATCTTAAAGGTTATACTAAAAAAACACAGAATGACTGACACAGACTAAATATTCAACATGTTCGACGGACTTGATATACGACAATTATACATAAAAACACTTCTTAACTATATCTTTGACCAAAAACACAAACTCCAACAAACACAAACCATTAATAGACCAGTTAGACAAGCATACATACAAAACTTAAAAACACCGACGATAAACACAAGCTTTGGACAAAGACATCACAAATACCAGGCAATAAAAGCATTCAACCATCTTTCACTCGATTTAAAAAAAGAAGAAAACAAAAAACTTTTTACACTCAAAATTAAAAGATGGATTAAAGAACAATAAAGGCAACTTTACAAAAAAAAATCACAACATAAAAAAAAAAAAAAAAAAAAAAAACACAGACATAAACACCATTGCAATACTCACTAATATATAAAACCCTTTTAATTTCACTATTGGTTTATATGTATCTATCCTATTTATATAGTTTTATTTTATTGTTTTATTTTAGTGTTATTTTACTCTATTTTATTTTGCTCTATCTTACTTTCTTTTAATTCTTAAATGTTATTATTGAGTTTCTTTTTTCTTTAGTCTTTATTTTATATGTATCTCAAATTAAAAAAATATAAATCATATCAAACTGTAAAATGAGGTCCTCAGCACGGGTAAAGCACCCAGTGAGGCCCACATTAGTCAAAAAATTTAACAAACATGTATAAATCAGGTGAATCAAATAAAAAAAATAAAAAAAAAATAAATATTCAGATTTTACGGAATAATAACTTTTGTGAAAAGGACAAAATTGTGATTCTTACGACAGTTCACTGTTGAAAACATTGATCTTTCAGAAAGCGTCGTTCTAAATTTATTACTTAAGAGGATACCTCCGAGGAAGAAAATGTGTTAAAACTTGTGTAGTCATTATCAAAACCAATGGCAGACACGTAAGTGTTCTTCAAGGATCGGTATTGGGTTCCGTTTAATTTTAATTTATCTTTAATAACATAATAACACACTTCACATTTTTATGTGCTGTGTACATACGCGCAATGAGAAATTATAAAAATATTTGAAAAACGTGACGTCATTACTAAAACAAAATTAATACAAATTATATATTAATGCTACACAGCACACATTAAGGGTAAAAATTAGAAAAATTTCCTAGAGATGCATGAAAGCGTGGAAAGAGAAAAATACATAATATTTAAATCTAGAGGCGGAAGGTTGGAATTTATTTCAACCACGCAACTGTATTACGCTTTTCTGTTAAGTAATAGATAAATAACCATGTACATAAATTAATATACCATCTTCAATAAATTATCCCAATAAATAAATAAAAAAAACAGGAAAATTTAATCTTTTCAGTACCTACTTATTTCCGGTCATAATCTTATGCAGGAATCGCTAATATTTTACGATACTGACTTTTAAGAAAACCTGTTATTTGTGATAGAAAAAAAACCGTCCTTTAATGGATCTAATATTTTTTCGAGGCATACAAATGATAGTTTATAATTAGAAATGATAAAAATTAAAAAAAAAAACACTCGGCATCCAAAGGGTTGACTTTCTTCCATTGCGGAGTGCATATTTGTGGACGGAATAAGCGGTTTGGCACACGGCCATAGCAAGCAACTGTTTTTCAATTGATTGCTGTCAGGCAATAACAACAACAGGAAACCGATGCGAAGACGACATTGAAAACATTTGTATTATTGCACTCCTTTCTAAACAAAATAACAACAATGACTGAAAATATGTTTGCTGCGTTTTTTTATTAAACTGCTGCCGGCATCCGAAACGTGCTCAAATATAATGCAGCATATTATATAGTCTGAATTTCCGATAAATCAGTTCAAATTTTGAAAATAACTATCTTTTAAACTAACGAATTCCATGAAATATCACGGGATGTTATAATTCCAATTTTAAATATTATATTATAGGTAGACCCACTTAATCGCGTGTTTTAATTTTTTCCACAAACAGTTCCAATTTTGAAAATGAAACTTAAATACAAAGGGTAACAATTATTATAAGCAATAATTATCAGCCTGAAACACTCATCTACATTGAAAAAATCTCCCGAGAAAAGATACAGTTCATAGCTCAGTGGTGAGAGCACCTGACCGGAGCACATTCTCGGAAAATGTTTTCAATGTAGATGAGTGTTTCAGGCTGATAATTCAAGATTTTTATGCATAGCACAAAGAACACAATAATTATTGCTTGTGATAATTGTCACCCTTTGTGCTATGCATAAAAATCTTGCCAAACATGGTTGTATATCAATTAAAAAAATAATAATTAAATACAAACCAAAAGTTGTAGAGTTCATTGAACCGCAGTTACAGACGGAGACACATTCGAAAATAGTATTTTTAATACCTTACGCAAACCTATGAAAAATTACGGGATATTATAATTCCACTTTTAAGCATTATATTAAAGGTATCCCCTTAAGCACATGTTTGAAGTTTTCTACAATCAGTTCTAATTTTTAAAATGATATTTAAATTCAAACAAAAGTTCTAGAGTTGATTGAACCGGAGAAACAGATAGAGGCCCAACCGAAATGAGTATTTTTAATAAAAACCTCGGGGTATAATAATTCTAATTTAAAATATTACTCTATAGGTAGGTAACTACTTTAATCGCAAGTTTAAATTTTTCCACAATCAGTTCCAACTTTAAAATTTTTTTGTTAGTTCGTTCTTTCACAAAGAGAGGCACATTCGAAATTAGTATTTTTACTATCTAAAGCATTTCCGTGAAAAATCTAAATAATAGTACAATATTTAAAAAAAAATATATTGTACTATTGTTTGGTACCTAATTAATCGAAAGTTTGAATTTGTCCACAATCAGTTCCAATTTTGATAACGAAACTTGAATTCAAAACAAAAGTTCTTGAGTTCATTTAACCGGAGGTACAGACAGGGGCACAACCAAAATTAGTATTCACAAAACATGGCGCAAGAAGCGCGAAAAATCACGGGATATTATAATTTCTGTATTAAATATTACTCTATAGGTAGGTAACTACTTAAGATGAAGCCATAGTAAATAATGCAAAATCATACAAAATCATATGTTTTTGTTTTGAAAATTTGATCGCTTAGAAGTATTGTAGATGCTTCAATTAAATACTGCGTGTAGAACATACCTTGGCCCTTAAAAATATCGGTCATTTTTTTTATAAAACTTTTAATAAGCCTATAAAAAAATAAAGTATAAGGTCTAAAAAATACACTTTCAAGTCCAAACTCTCCTATTTATAAACCCCTTTTCGGTTATGGTTTCATTGTATAATGTGGCAAATTCAGTTTATTTTATAATGATCGCAAAAAAAGTTGATATTTACACCCAATCTTCCCAAAATAAAATAAAATATGCATTTTCGCGTATTTATTTTACAATACGGCCGCTAGTCGACGAATTCGGTTTTTCAAAGTGAACCCTATGGCGTCCACCGAAGAACTACTGTTGACGCCATAGTCGGTAAACCTCAGTCACGCCTCGAACTCAGCGGGAGATGGACGCGTCACTTCGCGTCGGTTGATTTCGTGAAATCAATTTTAAATTTCCGTTTTATTACAATACACAATGTGTAAAACAGTAATTAATATTTTTACAGACCTTTACGAAATCAACCTGTAAAACAAATCTCTCAAATATCTTTTCCAACCTTTCCACAAGCTTTTTCTCAAGTATTTTTAAACTCCTCCCATAAAGGGCGTGAATTCCGATTTCGATTTTTTCCTGAACTAGTGGATCGCCTTAATCGCAAGTTTACATTTTTCACACAATCAGTTCCCGCACGAGTTTACCGCAATGCATGTGTATGAAAAATTAAAGAACTATATTTATATCTCTTGGTTACACTATTATTACTTTATGAATATATATGAAATATTAGAATTATATATCTGTAGGTTAATCTATTATTACAAATACATAGTCTGCTTCACATAACTATGTCCAAAAACCTGAATATAATTAAAAAAGGAATCATAAAGACTGAAAGTACCTATTAGAACGCCTTCAATTGTAATTTTCAATAGCTTTGACGTACCAAATGTACAACAAATATATGCCAAAAATATATTTATGAAGCTTTTCAAAAATACTGAATACTCTACTGGATCATGTTTACATAATATTAGATCGAATAAAAATGATATAAAAAAATATTAGAAGTTAAAATACCACAATCGGACAAAGAAATTTTGCAATAAAACTCCATAAAATCCTTCCCAAAACATAAAACTAATACAAAATACTAATGAGTACAAATCAAGAATAAAAATATGGCTTGAAGAGGTCAATGAATAAACCCTAACGAAGACACTAAAAATGACATAGAAGACAAATAAACTATATTTAAACAACTTCGGCACGGGACCCCCTAGTAAGGAGGACTAAGAAAAATAATTTTTACACTTACTTAAATTCACCATTATATTTTGTATTAACAATTATTTTATATGGTCAATAAAATAAATAAAAAAATAAAAAAAAACTTTACTGTTTGGTTATGACCGATATTAATGTGTTTTACTTTAATTAAATTGTGAAATTATTAACCCCGATACAGGCGAACCCTAGTGGGGTTAATAATTACCTGCTAAACAATGGTGAAGATGTAATAAATAAATAAACAAAGTGCATTTAAACTTAGGTTTTATTTTATTATGTTTGGTACCCATGGGTTAGTAGCCAAGTGACAAGTTGTCGTAAGTTCTGGTTCCCAGTGTGGTGTCACGGGTTCAATCCTCTATTCTAACTCCTGTCCTCCATCATCGCACCAGTGGCGGATACAGGGGGGGGGGGGGGGCTTTCTATTGCATTTAGTCCTTCCTCGCTTTCGCTTTTTTCGACAGTTTTTTGTTAGCGCCAACGGCGTTCAGTCCTCCATAAATGCGGAGTTACCCGCATTTACCTTCCTTTCAATATCTCTATCAGACTGCCCATCTCTCGTAAACATACTTTCCGAATACATAAACTTATCCACTGTCATTTTTGGGTAACTATTACAAAATATATTATTATCTTATTATTAAAAATAAATGTTTTTGGAGATGCTATGTGAAGGGTCATTTTAGTGGAAGGAAAAGGGTATGATAGGTGGTTAGGACTCTCTGGGTTAGTGTGTCCAGGAGAGATGGACGGATGAAACTTTCCCTCCCACTGAAATGGGTCGAGGGATTCCTGCTGGAGAGTTTAAATGGTCTCCCTCAACCAGTCCTACTACTTCCGCTACTACTTTGAAAAATCACATCCCAAGAACTCAGGCATCCCTGCTAAGTCACCAAACTTAGCGACCCACTTGGGATGACTTACGTCGTTTCATGTAAAGGTACCCTTAACACGGCGCGACTCAAGTATTTGATTCCCTTGATCGTGTAATGCAGCCCTACTGCTCCCTGTGGCCAGCCAAGTTTTAAATGTGGGTCCGTCAATCTTTTATTTATTTATTGAAGTGGAAACTTCTTTAGCACCGTTGTGATTTGACAAACACATGCATCTGTATGTTTTAGCCTGCGAGAGAATGAGATAGTATATTTTTTTACATTACTTCACAGGAGGCCCTGAGGAAAATAATTTCCCTCGGTGCCTATGTCATCTGGGATGCTGTGTGGAGGGTCTTTTTGAGGAGAGGAAGAGATGAAATTGGACTTGAAGAGTGTCCATGTTGTAGGAAGGAGGAAACACAGAGGCCGGAAAATCGTTCCACAGCCGAGCTGTTGAACACAAGAATGAGTCGAAGAAACGACCCGTTCTCATGTGACAAATGTGACCGTGTACAAATGTTGGGCACGCGTTTGGCGTGTTTCCCGACTATGCACCGGTGCCGAAGGGATCAATGACGCTAGTTAATCGGAGGATCTTCCATTGTAATACCGGTAGAACAAGGATAGCATTCCCACCCGACGACGCCTGTGCTCTAAAGATTGCAATCCGTCTGTTAAGACGGGAGAATCTAAAGCGGACCGCCCGTTTCTGCACAGAGTCGAGGGTATTTTTTAGGTATTTTGGAGCTCCAGACCAGAGGTGGCTGCCAAAATCATATAGTCGGTCTCCTCTTTGTGCGGTTCGTCGTATTCTCCCCGTTGTCTACTTTTTAGTTTTCTTACATCTTTAGCGCCCCCCCAAGGGCGTAGCGAGGTACGGGCAGGGGGGGGGGGGCAGCTGCCCTCCCCTAGAAGGTGCAGAAATGCTCACAAACCGTGCTCACAAAAGTTTACGTCGGTAGCCTATTGTTTGTGAGAATCAATTTAATTTTTATTATTACCTTTTTAGTTTGTCATGATTAATGAAGCATCAAGAAAACGTGCCTATCAGTTGCATTGCGCTGTTATTAAAGCAGTTTTCATTATATGTGTTCAACTGATAACCAAGTACTCGGGCATATTGGAACCTATTGCCAATGCTTTACAATCGAAAACTATCAATATGTACGCATGTATGAGTCATATTAATGGTTTAATTTCTGTTATAAATGATCATCGAAGCAACGTAGACATAGAGAGCCAAAATATTTTAGATATTTCAATTAGAATTGCAGCTGCCTTTGGAACTGATATACAAGTCCCACGCATTGCATCTCGCCAACAACATCGGTCCAATTACCTTGCTGAGAATTATTATTTTTAATTGTTAAATTGTTACCTTGCTGAGACTTTATGCGATTTTTGGAAGCGATCGATTATCATTCCTTATTTAGATTCCCTAATATCTGCATTGGAGCAGCGTTTTGGTGACCAAAATTTGCCTGCTTTCGGATTAATATCACTACATCCCTGTACAATGCATTGTTGAATACGTCATTAATTGATTTTAAAGAAAAAGCACAAAGTTTTTGCCTATACTACGATTTACTTAATTTAATCAAGAAGCCGAACTATGATATAAAAAATGACAGAACAAGGGTATGACCAGAAAAGATCTCAAAAAAATAGATTGTACTGAATTGTTTAAGGAGGCGAACATTTTCTTTCTCGCAACAAAAAAAGCAATACTTATTTCGTTTACCGTTTGAACGCCGGAGAGGTGACACTACTAAAGATATTGTTATATTGAATACGGTGTTATTTATATTTTCGTAGCTCTATGGCTCCCCGTGGAATGTCTCGAGAATTTTGTGCCGGATGGTTTTTTTATAGACGAAAATAGCCTATTTCTGAAATTCTCTAGCCACACCCCCCCCCCCCCCCCCAGTAGGTATTATTTTGTTGAATTTACATTAGATATATTCTTGGTTTGTCTACACCTGCCCCCCCCTTAACAAAATCCTAGCTACGCCCTTGCGCCCCCCCCTTGAGTTTTTTCTGTATCCGCCACTGCATCGCACAAGCTACATTTCTATGTCCTATTTATTCTAGTCCGAAATATTGTATACTTACCATTGTTCAAAACTACTTAACTCCATAAAGGACTTATGTTTTAAAACGTCGCCTTTGGGAATGCTGTGCAGGGCTGTCCATGATTTCCCACCTGAAGTATGTGCTCCAAAGATTGCAATCCGTTTGTTAAGATACATCTTATCAAACAGATCACCCGTTCCTGCACAGTGCCAAGGGTTTGTCAGGTATTTTGGGGCTGCAGACAAGAGGTGGCTGCCTATCAGCCTACAGTGGGGGTGCACTTGCAATTACTCGCTGTACAGGGTGAACAGTTGTGTACTGTGTTGTGTAACTATGGGCCCTGTATAGTGCGCCCAGGTTCTGAGATGTATAGTTTTGTTGGAAAATATGAATAGCAAAGGAACAAATTTTAATATATAAAACAAAGTCGGGTTAGTTGCACTATTTATAACTCGAGATCGGCCGGAACGATTTTGATTATCTTTGATTTGTTGGATTTGTCTCCACCCCGGATAACAGAATAACTAATATAACAATTAAAACATCGCAAAAATTCACGAAAAAGAAAGTTATGAAGAAAATTAATTTTTTCGTATATTTTGTATGGAACGAATTCTCATATTTTGAAAGAACTGCAGCAATATTGTGATAGGTATAATATTTAACAGTGCGTGAATTCCAAAATATTTTTTTGTTTTGATTTTGTTCTTAATAGTATAATGCTTTCCCTCTTTCTTACACGCGAAACATCAATAGTCGAAAATGAGAAAAACGGTGAACGTATGTCTCCTCACCCCTTCAAAGGAAAAATGCAATAATAATAAATCCTTGAAATGAAACGCATTTTTTTTTTACGGAAGCTCCACTCAGGATCTATGTCATCTTAGGGTTTGTTGTGTGGAGGGTCTTTTTAAGGAAGGGTAAGATAGGAAGTTCTGGGAAGGAAAAAGGCATGAGGGTGGGTAGGAATCTGGAGGTCAGTGTATCCGGGAGTGAATCCATCCCTCCAACTGCAGTGCAAGACCATTGCCTTGACCGGAATTGACCTTTTACCTTGACCTTTCCAGCCGGACTCTTTCGACCCGTTGGTCGAGAGATTCCAGCTGGAAAGGTCAAAAGGCCTCCCTCAACCAGTTTCAACCTGCCACGCAGCAGGTGGGCAGACCCATACGCCGTCAAGAACCGCACAAAAGTCACCACATGAACCCGGGTACCCCTTTTAAATCACCAACCACTTGGTGTTGGTTATCCAATAAATGTTTCCCGGGGCGGCGGCACTCGTACCAGCTTCTTTTCAACCTGCCACGCAGCAGGTGGGCAGACGCATACGCCGCCAAGAACCGCACAAAAGTCTCCACATGAACCCGGGCACCCCTTTTAAATCACCAACCACTTGGTGTTGGTTATCCAATAAATGTTTCCCGGGGCGGCGGCACTCGTAACAGCTTCTTTTCAACCTGCCACGCAGCAGGTGGGCAGACGCATACGCCGCCAAGAACCGTACAAAAGTCTCCACATGAACCCGGGCACCCCTTTTAAATCACCAACCACTTGGTGTTGGTTATCCAATAAATGTTTCCCGGGGCGGCGGCACTCGTACCAGCTTCTTTTCAACCTGCCACGCAGCAGGTGGGCAGACGCATACGCCGCCAAGAACCGCACAAAAGTCTCCACATGAACCCGGGCACCCCTTTTAAATCACCAACCACTTGGTGTTAGTTATCCAATAAATGTTTCCCGGGGCGGCGGCACTCGTACCAGCTTCTTTTCAACCTGCCACGCAGCAGGTGGGCAGACGCATACGCCGCCAAGAACCGCACACAAGTCTCCACATGAACCCGGGCACCCCTTTTAAATCACCAACCACTTGGTGTTGGTTATCCAATAAATGTTTCCCGGGGCGGCGACACTCGTACCAGCTTCTTTTCAAAAATTCCCGTAAGTAAGTGGAAAAGTAAGAAAATCACAAAACATATAAATCCGTACACAACGCCATCTCTGATACTGACAAAAACAAAACACCGACAATTGCTTCATTGTGTAATTTTTAACTTAATAAAAAACCTTATTTAAATCAACAATTATAGATTCTGAGACGGTACGAAGTTCGTCGGGTCAGCTAGTACATAAATATAATAAAAAAACAAGATATTTCAAGAGACAAATTTATTGTTTTACAGTTCAATACATATTTACTAATAATGGTTTACAATTTAGGTAATTCTTTCTCCCTTTCATCTGATAAATAATAATTTACTACGTCATCGCTAATACCATATTGTTGATTTGTTTTTAGAGCAATGGCAGCTAACCTGATTGCCTGTGATATTCTAAATAATTATCAAAAATGTGTTCAGGTAATACAATATTGTTATGGAAATTACAAAAGTAAAATTACAGCAGAATGAGCAGTAGAATAATAACAAATGTGAAATAATCACAAAGGAAAGAAACACAATGCAAACAACTCCAAAGTAAACAGATCAGTGAAATTGTATAAAATAAAACTAAAAGACATTTAACAAATTATTCCAAACATCAATAATGATGTGATTATAGAAGTAGTTGACAGAAAAATAATAATTTAAAGAACAACAAACAGGAAGAGTAACAGAAGTAATGCTAATGTTAGATCTGCAAAACTATTGTTGTGCTTCAGGAGTAAAACCTTATTTTATTTCAACACAACCCCGAACAAGGGCATATTGACTATATTAGCATATGCTGCACCAACGGTGTCATCTATTTATAGCAGAATTGTATCTCACAAGAAACCAGCTTGTATTATTGTCACTATAATATAGGTACACAACAATTCCTAGTTAGTATCAAGGATGCAATAAAACAACGTTGACATTAATATTTCAGGTCTGTCCAACTGATTATTTACACTTTTTAATAAACATGCGATATCGATTCATATTCTTCTCGCTTTATTAAACAACTCATTGGAGCAAAACCAAATAATATGTTGAACATTTCAACAGAATTATAATTTTGATATTAACACTTTTTTATAAATTACGTAACACGTTCAACAGATTTAACTATTGAAAATTATATTGTAGTTGGAAAAACTGACAATTTATGTGTAGATAAACTTTAAAAATCCTTGAAGATGTTTAGAATATGACTCAACAATTCCTTGGCTCTTTTGCAATCCAAAGATGTCATATGATCTCATTTTGGGACATAAAATCTACCAAATTAGGAACTACAATAACAATTTTACATAAACTTTATAAACCTTACAATACGAAATAGGAAAGGAATCAGTAAAATGATTTTTACAATTTACGTAGCGGTCAAATTTGATGTATCACTGCTAACGCCTAAGTTTGCGGCTTATCAAGGATTAGCCTGCTTAAATTTGAGCGAGGAATTCCACACTTAGTTAGGATATGGAGCTACTGATATACCGGGTATAAGGCTGTTTAAAAATATACTTTTTCTTCAATAATAATAATATAACGTCTCGTATTCTCCACCCACCTTGTCTCTGTCACCCGGTGGTTCGGATTATAGTGGGTTCGGATTACAAAGACTATACTCTACATGGAATTAAATAAATGGAAATACAATTAACAGTATTCATGTCTCAATAAAACATACAAGTATCAGATGTAGGATAGGCACTTTTATAAAGAAACTACATTCATGTATTGAAAAAAAAAAGGAAAATTAATCAGTAATTATTATAGACACATCAATAATGTGTTTTCATGTCTCAATAGTAATAACAGGCACATACATACAACTCCAGAGAAACAGAAAAGTAATCTTAATAAAGAGTTATATTCAATTAAAGACAAATTTAATATGTGTTTATACAATGTAATGTAAATATATTTTAATTCTTAATATTTTAGCAGTTGTTTCAACACTTTATATCCTTGATTCACCTACATGTTTTGTGTTTGATAAGTTATGTCTTTCTTCAAAATAAATATGTTATTGATTTCGGTTACATATGTCGGCAATTTATTAACCTTTAGGCTGTGCTCAAATGTATGTATGAAGCATATCGAGACACATGCCGACCAATAATACTGTGTAATTAAACCTATTTAAAAACATCATTCCTTTTGCAAAGCTTGCTCAAATAAAACATCATATCTTAACTGTTCATAAATAATTCTAAATAGTTGTTTTGGGACAATGTTAAAAACGGCGCCCTTCAATTTTTTTTTTTTTTAATTTAAAAAGATAGACAAACATTCACATTTATCCCAACTATGTTTGAAAATCTCCTATTAGCACCACAAAAATACGAAAATTTTGCTGACATTTATTATCCAACTATTGCTTTTAACGGAATCACCTTCATACAAATGTCCGTCATAATCCGGTATACTTTCTAGTCTTGGTCTAAAACTTATCTTTCAATTTCATCTTCATTGTGACAAGCAACAAAAGTGAGCAATAAAAAAACATACAAAGAAATAATAAAATTTTATTGATACATAGGTAGCTCGAAAACAACTTACTTGTATAGTAAATACTAAAGCTATCTTGTTTTATTTTCCATATAACTTTGTCTTTACAATCAATAAATACAGGGAATCAATTTAACTGGCAGTTCTCATAAAAGAACGTCTGTCAATAAACAAAATGCGGACACCTGAAAGATAGCGGCCTGTGAAACCCCAGGCCTAATGACATAACAACACTAATTCATTTTAAAGCATATACGACTGTATGTGTGTATGTGTGTGTGTGTGTGTGTGTGTGCATGTGTACGGCCATCAGCCGGGCTATATTGACATTATCCACATCTTACTAAAATATTTTTTAAGATGAAGCTATGCGTGAAACCCTATTTAGATTAATCTTGACGAATCGGCTTACAGAACGAATATCAAAAAGTATGCTACGGATAAACTGAAGCTTTTACTAGCTTTTCTATGTACTGGAATTACAATAAAATTATTATTTACATAACAAAAAATATAAGCGTAAACCATTAAAAAATGTTTTTTTTTGTCTTACCTAGGAAGTAATAAAATAAACAATTAAAAATAACCCTTTTGGCTAAGACTATTTTTGAGGTTTTGAATGATCTAACTTTTTTAATTCTTATAAAATTATGCACAAAATAAATAAAAACCCTTTTTCGCTTACTTGCACCGTGCAAATAAGACGCTCGATTTTATATTTATCAGGCATGAGAATCAAATCGTAAGATTAGCTATGTTTGATGACTAGATCTAAATAGCCAAGTACTTCCCAATCTTCCTCACCCCCATCTCCTTCCCCTCCCCACTGACGATAGCCTCACAACTTCCCCCAATTGGGGTTGCCATAGTCTCACCGGCTCCAGACGGGAGCAATTGGGACTCTTGTCCAGTATTCACATAAAAAAAATAAAAAATCTAACAGATTTTCCTACCAACATGATATTATAGTATCTAGACTTGAGAGGTAAAAGTGATTATTATTTTTTAAATTTGTAATTCGGATATCTTACTTTAAATTCGGATAAATTCTTCCGTATTAGACTTTCTTTAACGGCTGCTCCTTTTTCTACTAAAGCCTCCGCTATAGACCATTCACCATACCATATAGCATCACTAAGAGCTCTACCTCCATCCGCATTAACATCCACTCTCCACTTCAGCAACAGCCGCACAACATCCCACTTCTCACTCAATACTGCCACAGTTAGAACGGTCCTTCCCATCCTGTCCACCCTGGCAGGGTCCATCCCCTGCTGCAAGAAGTATTCTACTACCGGAAGATACCCCTCATATGCCGCGTAATGTAAAACAGTCCTGCCTGACACATCTCTAGCGTGGATGTCAGCACCTCTTTGAACAAGGCACTTTACAGTTAGTAACTCTCCCCTCTCGGCTGCATACATCAGAACAGACTTGCCTCCCTTACTGCGTATATTAATGTCAGCACCGCGCTCCACCAAGTACTTGGAAATATCCTGTTGACCCATTAAAGCGGCTCTATGTAAAGGAGTCATCGTCCACTCTTCCCTCTGTGCCATAAATACCGCGAAATGAACAGCAGTTTGCTCCACGAGTAGTCTTACTATATCGAAGTGGCCCTCCCATACAGCAATGTGGAGGACTGTTTGCATGTCACGATTTTTATGTATCATTAATAAAAAGCAATACCGTTCAACATTATTTTCTAATTTATTAAATAAAATTTCTTTAACACGTTTAACATTTTTCGTTTCAACTGCCTTTCTAAATGGTTTAATTACTAATTCAACTTCTTTTACTCTATCAAATATTCTCGAAGTACAATTTATATATTTTCTAAAAACCCGATAAAATAAAGCAATAATAACGTGTTCATCTGGATTGTAATTTATTGGACCTTCATACAAGTCTCCCCTACCTCGACTATCAAGAGAATTAAATAATCGCTCAAAAAAAAACAATTCCTCAGATTCATCAGTTTCAACAGATTTAAAAACTTTTCGGTATAAAATTGCAAAAAAAATTTTTACCTTAGTTTCATCAGAACATACTGCGATACGTTGTAAAATATTTGTTGTCATTGTGTCCAATACTAATTCACCTTCAAAGATATTATGTTGTGTAGGTTTATTCAATAAATTAATTGCAGTGTTATTATTAAGATCATATTGTTGTATTAAAGAGACAAAGACTTCTTCTGCATTGAATTCCCTGAGGAGCAGTGTGGCGATATATACATTATTTTCAGAGACAGCAATATGAAGAACAGTTTGGTGCCTCTGATTCCGGAATATGGAACTGTCTTCATTCCACAGTTGTATAATGCATTTAGCATTTAATTCAAGAGCTGTCTCTGACATTGTTGTTTCATTTAAAATCGCATTCATAAACATCCTGATAATGTTTCTGTCACGAAGAAGCAGGATTTGAGGGACAATGATTTCTTTAAACAGTTCATACCTGCAATGGAGGGTTAGTTTATTGAGCCAGTTTATAACCATTTGGGCACAGCAATATTCTGCGTATGTACTATGGATAAATTGTGAATCTCCGTCTCTCTTTGTTTGAACCAAACCAATTCTCTCTAATTTATTTAGGTATCTATCTTCAATGGTGTCAAAGTGCTTAGCATAAAAATGAGGAAAGAATGTTTTGAATCCAAGTTCACAGTGCATTATGGTTATACTGTCAGTAAAAAGGTTTATTATTAGTTCATCCGCCGCTGCTCCCAGACATGTTTTATCGTTCAGGTAAATTTCATATTTTAACGAAATAAACTTCTTGTACAGATTTGATGTACTTTCTATTTTGATTTGTTTTAATAAAACTTCCGGGGAATAGAGCAACAAATCACTTGTAGGCCTGAACACTTCGGCCAGCATTCTAAGTTTATTTATTTATTTATTTATTTATTTGCAAAAACAGCATAAAACCAATACATTGCAAAAGCAGTTAGAAAAAATACATAATAAATACATTTAAAGTAAAACATTTAGTTAAAACATAAGTGTTATTTCACGCTTAAAATCGTTGTAGGAAATGTGGAAAATATCCACATTTCCTGCGAGGCAGTTAATTAACCTAGTGAGTCTTCCCAGGGGCATCACCATTGGTAAGTTAGTTCTGCATCTGGGAAGAATCAAAAGTCTGTGTTGGCGACCTCGCGTGAAATTATCCGGGACATAGAATCCTATTTCAGCTAGAGTATCTGGTACCGATATAAAACCATTTAGAAGCTTATAAGCCATGAGCAGTAATGCGACATCTCTTCTGGAACTAAGGCTGCAGATACCCAGCATTCCCGAGATAAATGCTATTGGAAACAGCCATGGGTAAAAACCTAACTCTCTCATATAGAGGTATCGTAAAAATTTCTTTTGTATTTTCTCGACCATTAGTACATAGACGATGTCCTCTGGCCCCCATATCTGAGATCCACTCTCGAGAATGCTACGCACCAAGCTAAAGTAAAGCAGCCTTATAACTGTAAGGTTGGTCAATTCCTTAGAATTGTGTATGACAAAACCCAACATCTTTGTGGCTGATTTACAAATCTTTTCAATGTGAGCATGAAATGTTAAGCGAGCGTCATACATAATTCCTAAGTCCTTGCAAGTCACCACGTGTTTCAAAGACGTGTCTTTCATTTTATAATTAAAGTATATGGTTTTTTGTGACCTCGTAAAACACAAAACTGAACACTTTTGGAAGTTAAATTCGAGTTTATTATCGATACTCCAGTCAATAATTGAATTTATATCTTCCTGGAGTTTTCGACAGTCTTCTAATGATTTTATTCTCAGAAAGAGTTTAATGTCATCTGCAAAAAGTAAAAAACGGACAAATTCGATTTTTCCCCGAATATTGTTAATAAAAATTAGAAACAATAAGGGTCCTAAATTGGATCCCTGTGGCACACCAGAGTTTGTATGATACGTGTTAGAGTTAAACTCACCATAGGACACGAATTGTTCCCTTTCGTTCAAATAATTACTAAAGAGTTTTAGTAAGTTGTCGGAAAAACCAATTTCTTCAAGCCTACTTAGGAGCACTAAGTGATCCACCTTATCGAAAGCCTTCGCAAAGTCATGGTATGACGTATCAACCTGCTCATTGTTATCGAGTGCTCTCGCTATGTAATCTGTAAAAACCATTAAATTTGTAGTAGTTGATCGGCCACGTCTAAATCCATGTTGTTGATCGATCAAGAATGGTTCAACTTTGGCGTAAACATATTTATGGATAATTATTTCTAATAACTTGGCGGGTGCGGAAAGAATCGCTATAGGACGGTAGTTGGTTGCTTGACACTTGTCACCATCTTTATGTAAGGGGGTGACTTTCGACAGCTTCCATAATTTAGGAAAAATTCCGTTTTTAATGGTAAGATTAAATAAATGTAGAAGTGGCTTACATAGTGGTTCAGAACATCCCTTAATGACAAAGGGTGGAATTAAATCAGGACCAAACGATGTTTTTGGTTTCAATTTTTGAACTGCTAAGCTGAAATCCACGGTATTAACGTTTGTTAGCATTGCCACTACTTGCGGCCATTTGCTAAACCCTACACCTGTAAAGGACACGCAATACACGGCCGACGACTAGCTCAGAGTCGGCGCAAGCAAGGTTCCTCCTAAAAACAGGGCGAGTGCCTGTGGTTCGCTTGGCAATTCCTCCTCCGCCTCCTTTCCTCACAATCCCCGGGTCTCCTTCCTCAATCAGAACACAGTTTTAGCACTTAAAGGGTTTATTCGTAAAAACAGAACAGGGTGGTACACGAAGCCAGCTTCGGCACGAAACACATGGTTAACTACACTGCTAGCCTAACGAGAATTTTCTCCTCTCTCTCTACACGTTTAGTGAAGTTAGAAGTAGTTCATAGCACACGGTGTGGGAGGTGAGTAGATTGGTACTCACATAACGGGAGATGCGGAGTCAGCCGTCTGGCTAGGTACTGGGCACAAAGCACAATTCAAATAATACATCGTGAAGTTAGTTCACGGAGAGCGACTAGCGCGAATCACGGGGAACACAGTTGTTCTGCCGAAGGCCGGCGAAGGAATGGGTGCGGGGAGCCGCTCGGCGCTTGGCTACCGGCGCCGCGCGGTGTGGGGAGAGGGGGGCGGAGGGCCTGTGCAAGGGGTCAATTCGCTATTAGCTCGCACGGGAATCAATTCCGTAACGTAACACGTTTTCAATTGAGATATTTTGAGCATTTCTTAATCCAATCTGTCCCGGCACGTATGATTCAAAATCAACTTTTTCCTGATTATATACAGATTGAAAATACTTTGCGAAAGCTTCCGGTTTGTCGGTTCCTTTGTAAGTGCAATCATTTAGGATAATATGACTTAAGAGGCCTCTATCGTGTTTCTTATCAGAAACATATTTCCAGAATGACTTCGGATCGTGTTTCACATTATTTTCTACCTTTAAAATATAATTTTTGTGGGCTGTTGAAATATTACGTTTAATTCTAGTACGATAAGATTTGAATAACTCGTGTTCACTTTCCAAACCTGATCGTTTCCACCGCCGATGGTGTATGAGCTTCATCTTTATGTCCCCGATAATCTCGCGCGAAAACCATCTAGTTGTTCAAAAACTCTTGCAGTGGAACCCCCATGATGCACCCCGTGTCTGGCCCCAGTACTTCCTTTGCTTGTCGTAGCACCTCTCCGGCATATTCCTTGAGTCGTCCCTCCACTTCCTCTCCGTAATCTCCCAGCTCGAGGGAGAGGCAGGATCGCCAAATCACAACTAAGAAGTTCAGTTGCTCTTCTTCGTAAAATGGTACAAATGACGTACATAAATTGCATTATTCCTTTTCTAACGATGTTTTAAAATGTTTCCGAGCGGTCAAGAAAATTTGGACTGTTGGTATATTTTTAAGGAATATAAGGAGCTTAGTTATTTTCTGTCTGGCACTCTCCTTGTCTTTATCCTGAACATAATCATCCAACTCGTCATACCCATCCAACATTAACACGACTTGCTTGGAATTTATTTTACTCTCTAGCAAATACTCCAACAACCCGTCAGCCTGAGAGCCACACTCACTTAGCAGAAAATTTGCTACACTTTTATAAGTTAGCATACCTGATAATTTATCACCTATATGCACTTGGAAGTGTTTTAATTCAAAATAAATAACCCATGGTGCATTCATGAGTCTTGACAAACCCGACAGGGTAGTTGTCTTCCCCATCCCGGGGTCTTCTGTTATTACAGTCAGGCTTCTTCCTGTTTTACTTAAATCTACTTCATTTATTGTCTCATAAGACATAAAAGAGAGCAGGTTCTCCACAGAGCCGTGGGAATAACGCCACTCTAGTTTTTCCTCGCTTTGACAAAGTTTTACAAAATGAAAACATTTATAAATATATTTTTGAATAACATCCACCTTCTCTTCTGTGGGCGCAATAAATATATTTTGTGCGAACACATGTTTTTTTCTGCAATTCTTTGTCAATTCTTCGAGTAACTTCTTGTTTGTCTCACTGTTAATAACAAACAGGTCATCAGCGTGTTCAGTTTCCGCGAACTTCTTCACGTCAATAAATGCCCTGTGTAGAAATTTCCTATCTAAATAAAAATGTCTATTAAATATTTCTTTGCAGTACACATCTTGGCCTAACACTTCAAACAAGTAAATGCATTTATCCTGGTTTTTCCTGCAGGTATCTCTAAAGGTGAGTTGTGCATCTCCCTCGGCGAGGATGATGTCTATCCCCTTGAGCTGGTGCCAGTCGGCCCCGGTCTCCAGGTCCTCGCGGTTCAACCCGCTCATCACCACCAGGATGTTAGTGTCGGATGGCTTTACACAACTTTCAAAGAATTCTAGACTAGTTTTAGTGTTTAATTTGAAGAATGGCATCTGTATATTACTAAGGGTGGGACGCGTGTCTTCTATGTTGATTGTATAGTTTCCAACTGTCGCGAAATTTTTTAAGTATTCTGAACTTAGGATCTGATTGATATTACAAACTGAACGGTCCTCTCCTAGGAACTTTTCAAAACTATATCCCTTTTTTCCAATAGTAATAACATTATTTCGATTAAAAAATTTTTTCTGTGAGTCAGGAGTTAGGTCTGAGAAATGAACATCACTGTTTAAGATTACAGTTTTACAGAATTTAGAGAAGTCGGGTGTGTGTATTGACGACGACACAATTAATACAAGTTTTAGGGATTTTATATCTCTCTTATATACATCTTTAAGCAATTGGAGGATGAATATAATAGGGGATAAAGTGCAGTCTACTACCATTAAGAATTCTTTCTCAACGGGCCAACCAAATTTTTTTATACGATTTTGCAGCTGGGACTGACTGAGAAATGTGTAGTGATTTTGACATATATATTTGATGGAACTGTTGGAGGAGTCGTTGCTTCTTTCTATTTGACGAAAGATGTTCCGAAGTCGGCTAATTTGAAATACAACGTCTTTACTACTTGTGACTAGGCAGAAAACTTGTTCCTTGTCGGAAACCAGGAATTTTTTGAAATCGTCGGACCCCGTAAAGTCTAGCCAATACTCGGGCAACAAATCGAGGTAGCTTTGTCCCTCCGCGTAGTAGATAAGGTCTGCAGCTCGGTTAAAGACTTTAATCTGTTTCTCCACTGCCTGCGTGAACTGCGGCTTCAGCCACCGCATCAGCTGCTTCAAGCGCTTGCAGAGTTCTACCAATGATTCTCCCGACTCACATGTTATTGTTCGCTTATAATAATATAAAGCAAAATTGGGGAGCACTTTGCTACTCTCCACTTTAAGTTTATTATTTTTAATGAATTTCTTTAGGATGATCAACTCGCTTTTCTGTTCCTGTAGTATATGCATTCTGAAAAGCATTTGCAATTCGACATCTGAAAAAACTCTAAAAGAACAGTTGAAGATAATGGTAAGTTTTTCTGGAGACTCAAGTCTCGCCACTTTATACCGAGTGAACTTTCTAAGGTCGGTGAGATCATCAACGTAGACGTGATAATTTTTGTCCCAATTTATGATCTTAAATAGTTTATTAAATTCTTCGCTGCTTTTTCCCCAATCCGTGACTTCCCCTATTTTCACGCTCTTGTCAATAATCAAGGCAACAATAAAATTATTTATTCCGTGAGTCGCTAAGGAATACTGAATAGTTCCATCATTAATATTAAGAATGTCAGTCACCATATCGTCATATACAGAAATATCATTAAAGACGCGATAAATCTTTCCAAGGTGTATGCTGCAAGTGTTGATATCGTTGGGGGCCGACAAGTAGACAGTAATGTCCAATTGGTCTAATAACACATTCCTCTCGTACCTGTCGTAATAATCATCCAGTACTCGGTCCAACATGTCCCGAGCACCCGGACTATCAAAACCAACCGTATTTGCATGAATACCAACCTCGGTTTTCTTTTCTAAGCAAATTTGACTATCTACGTGTTTAATGGCTAAATACTTGACTGAAAATGTAGTAATTTGTGCAAGCCAGGCCCCTAAAGAGTGGCCCGTGATTGTGAGGGTGTAATGTTTGTGTTGATGGTTTGCTGAGTGAATGGCTTGTCCTATAAAATCTACAAATGTGATAGCAGAGTTCATACAAGGTGTGTAATTAGTGCCGAAGACGCCTATTGTGTTTGTACACAACGCTCCATCGCATTTCGGGTCAGTTCCGCGATGAGCCACTACCACCTGCTGCAAACCGGTGTGGACGAATGCCGCGCCAAAGTAACCGTTAGAAGAATTCGTGTTATTGACGGAGATCAGAAGTTTCCAGCCATCTTCTGCCATAGTAAGATCCTTCACCTTACCCGACAGTATCCTCGCCCCATAATCTCCATCCTGTTCTCCAGATATTTTCTTGGTGTAGATCAGGTCGGCAAACTGCACCAAGATCTGGACACTGGCGTGCGGCTCCGCTTTCAGAATGTCCTCTGGATACTGCTCCGAATCCTCGATGAGGAAATTTATCAGTAATTGTAATTGCTTCGGTTTCATCAGCAAACTTTTGTCAACCTCCATGGCTTCTGAAAAAAAAAATTATTTTCGCATATTAGAAACATGATGTCAACTTCTCTGATACCAATCAAAAATTTTAACTCTAAAATGCTCAATGTTTCGTTGCTGCGTGCCTTAAGAAGTAATTACCAGACAAAACTGGAAATATGTCATTTTTAAATAAAATTTTAGCTGCAAATGACTCTTTACCACAAAAAAGGTAAAATTGATTTCTAAGGATTGTTTTTAAAATTAAAATTATGAGAAAATGTGTTTATTTTTACCATTATAAGGATATACCATAGGTCGTTGGCAGATTTGTTAAATTTCTAAACAAAATTTTGTATTATACAACACACATTTCAAATAATATAACCTTGCAGTAAAATATATCATTAAATGATTTGGAAAAGCTATGTTTCAGAATTATAATTTTAGTTTCAATAAAAGATCCGCGCCAGTGTTTTGTGACGAAAATACTTCAGTTTGCCTATTTATTTACGGTCTTACAAACTAGAATATTTAAGATTCTTTTTGCATTCTTATTTTGCTTAGACATTATTGAAAAATTATCAATACTTATAATCAAAAATTAATTACAAAAAGTAAAAAAAAAATAATAATTTAATCTTCACGCCTTTCATCAATTTTGAATGTAGGTATAAATTAAAGCACATTTTGAATGAAATACAATCAATATTGGGTTATAATTTTTTAAAAACTGGTATGGGGAATAATTAATCTTTCTCATTGGAAATCGCCCTGTTCGATCGTAAGAACATCTTTCGACGAAATTTGGATTGGCTGGTTAAAGGGTCTTGGGTATTATGTAGACGGCACTGTATGTGCCCCTGTATTCTAGGGCTAGAGTGTGTCAATTGTTTCAACTTTTGAATTCAGAAACGGCTGGGGTCTCAAAAGGTGCGTCTTACAAAGAAAATGAGATATAAATTTATATATTTTTTTATGTTTTCATTGAAAATCAGAAAAAAAACCTTAAACATTTTTTTTTATAATGGTAATTGATTTCTTTTTAAAAATACAATCTTATAACATTTATTTATTACTAAAATCTGCGTATAGCTGAGAAAATTTAAAAAAAAATAAGTTTATGAATACAAGTAAGTCAACAAGTATTCTGATTTGATGTGTTGAATCAAAAAAATGTTATATTCCCATTTTACACATTTAACAAACACTTCTCATATGTTTAAAAAAAAAAGCGTTCTTTGTACTCCAGTTATGGAATAAAAATTAAGTTTGCTACAAAATATAAAACATTGACCCTTTGTTTTATTTTTTTTCAAATCACGAAATGGCTTTAGCCGTGTTTAGTGACCAGATTTGAATAGCCAGCGTACTTCCCTACCTTCCTCTTCCCCATCTCCTTATTGCCACTACCTTCAACCTCACAACATACCCCTATTGGGGATGCAATAGACTCACTGGCTCCAGACGGAAGCAGCTGAGACTTATGAGGTATTCATATAATTTTTTTTTCGAAATTACCAGCCATTTTAGCGAGCTAATAGTGAACCACAATTTAATTTATTTTTACGTTTTCTGAATAGCTACAGATCATACGTAACTTTTGAGAACCCGGGCGTTTAAAAATAAGTTCATTTTTTTCTTCCTATGGAGCGCGACATAAGCTATGTTTTTTCGGTGACCCGACAATTCGTCCTGCGACAATTCATCCGGCGACAGTTTATCCTGCGACAGTTCATCCGGCCGACAGTTGATCCTGCCGACAGTTCATCCTGCCGACAGTTCATCCCGCCGACAATTCATCCGGCAACAATTCATCCTGCCTGATCATTTAGAAGATTTTTTCTTCAAGTAAGTATGTAAAGAGGATATACGGCCGTACAACCAAAATCGATATACTTATATCTGAACGCATCTTGAGTGGAAATCCGCTGTAAAAATATTTTTACTAAATAGGTTAGGTTAGGTTACGTTAGGTTAGGTTAGGTTAGGTTTGGTTAGGTTAGGTTAGGTTAGGTTAGGTTAGGTTAGGTTAGGTTAGGTTAGGTTAGGTTAGGTTAGGTTAGGTTAGGTTAGGTTGTACGGCCGTATATCCTCTTTGCATACTTACTTGATGAAAAAATCTTCTAAATGATCAGGCAGGATGAATTGTCGCCGGATGAATTGTCGGCGGGATGAACTGTCGGCAGGATGAACTGTCGGCCGGATGAACTGTCGCAGGATGAACTGTCGGCCGGATGAACTGTCGGCGGGATGAACTGTCGCCGGATGAATTGTCGCAGGATGAAATGTCATGGAACCGTTTTTTCACAGTACAGCCGTAGTAATATGAGAGATAATTATTAATAATAAGAATAATAATCGAATAATTTGCAGGTCACCGTTTTCATGAAAAATCACCCCGACGGCGCTGGCAAGCTATTGGCTCTTGACTCGCAATCCAAAAGTTGCGTGATTGAATCCCGCAATCCCGATCGTGCGCAAATAAATTTCAAAATTATTTCATTAAAAATAATATATAGTGTATTTGCGGCAAGTTTCCGGCACAAGAAGAGTTACTCTCAGTATCTCCCTGGTGTAAGATCACCATTCAGAATTGAAACCTTGCTTGAAATAGCCAGGTTTAGTAACCACATCTAATTTTTTTTTTTTATAATTAGCTCCACACTAGAGGTCCTGAAGAAAATTATTCCCCTCAGGGCCTGTATTATGTTTGGGCATGCTGTGTGGAGGGTCTTTTCAGGGAAGGAACAAGAGGAAGTTCTGGGAAGGAAAAGAGTATTAGGGTGGGTAGGAATCTGGGGGTCAGTTTGTCCAGGAGTGACGGACTTATAAGTCCATCCCTCCCACTGCGGTGCAAGGCAATGTTCTGAGAAAGTACCGCTAAATAAGTTAAAGCGACTCCCTCGACCATTCTCTCCCGTTCTAGCCTATCATGCAGCTTGAGTGCAGACATAATTCTGCTCACCAGCTGCCGCCAAGACCCGCACAAACCTCACCCCATGGACCCGGGCACCCCGGCTAAGTCACCAAACGCAGCGAACCACTTGGGATAACCTATTGGTTGTCCGATAAATGATTCCTGGGGCGACAGTACCTATACATGCCTCCCAGATTCCCCTGAATAGTCTGATACAGTAGCGTAGCGAGGGGGGGGCGGTGGGGGCGGACCGCCCCGGGTGCCACCCGAGGGGGGGTGACACTCGGACGTGGAGAAAAAACTTACGAAAGTGCAAAATTGCCACAAAAAATATTTTACGCTTGAACACTGGCAGTTATTAGCACTGTGGCACGTTTGGTCGGGGATTCCAGAAAAAAAAAAATATTTTCTTTCCTAGCTCGAAGTGTTGCTGAGTCGGGGATTTCCCTGAAATATTCCTTGTGTCATTATATTTTCGTAATGTTATTTTTATTGTAAACGTAAACTCGTGGAGTGAATTGTTATCTATTGAATGACTTGAATTAGTGAAAAAGTTATTATTCTATTAGCGTTTTTATTAGAGCTGAAAGATAATTTAAAAAAAAACAATGTAAGAGGATTTGATAGATCACTTTTCTAATAGACACAAAACTTGAATGCAATTATACCAGAATCGACCGATAACTGATTGAAGAAAAATGATAAATCATCTGTATGTTTTTTCTGTATTATATTGTTTTGCGTACATGAATAAATACAAGGATAAGTAATTTGGAGATTTTCAGAAAACGTTTTTTATGAATTCGAAATATGCGTTTTGAATTCGTTGACGCAGCGCTATTTACACCGATTACCCAGTCAACTGCCGATAGTATTTACACCAAACGATTATACAATGGGGTAGTTTCGCAAGCTAAGGTAATTCGCCTACCAAATTCGCCTACCAAAGAGCACCCTCAGATTTCGATCAGTTGTCGATTCTTTGGATAAGAGGTCACCTTCGCACTACTAGCGCTTTAAATCATAATACCTTAATTATTTTATCCAATATTAGCTTGGGTATTATCCAAAATCTAGTTTGAGTTACTCAAAATAAAGATACTGTATATTTTTAATAATTTATATGTATAAGTATAATCGATAAACTAGTAATCCTTAAATCAGATTTTTGTCTTAGTCCTAATTTTGAAATTTTTTTTTTTTGATTGGCGACGTTACGTGAGTATGGCGTCTTGACGGTGTATTCATTCGTTGACCCGACCTATACTGATCTCACATTTTTCAATATTTAATTTAAGAGTCAGTCTGTGTGAGAATCCAAAAGCTCGAATAAATGTTACACACGGAACAAGCAAATGGTTTTCTTTCGAATTTTGGAGCGTAGGTACGGTGGGCAACTCAAATTTTAAGCATATCTCAACACTCGTTTTAAGATTGAATCTGTATTCGGTAACTCGTTTTAATGAAAACTACACCCATAGCATGAAAATAGTTTTCCTCCGATATTTGCAGCACTTAGTCTGAAACTTTCATATCTTGCAACTCGGAGAATATCTTGCAATAAGAACTCGGGAATGGTTTCCTTCGAAATGGGTCCGCAGATGAACAGAGTTACAAATGAAATTTCAAAGGAAACCATTTTCGAGTTCCAGGTGCAAGATATGAAAGTTGGAGAATATGTGCTATAAAGATCGGAGTTAAACCATTTTCATGTACTGCATGCATTGAAAATTAAAGCTGGGACTCACACCTTTACTAACTCACAATTGAAATTTTGTCGTTACACTCTGAACACAAAACTGGTTTTATTTTAAGAATGGGTAGTTTAAATTATATTTTCACGCCAGCAAATGATTTTCCTCAGAATTTTGAAGCATATTAGAATTGAAGACTCCACTCGGAACTATAGAACGGTTTCGAAATGTATCCTGCATTTGGAGAACCAAACTGGTTTTAACTTTCTGTGTGCGTTTTCCCAGGTTCAAAACTGCATCAAGAACTCAAAAATGGTTTTCCTCAGATTTTTGCACCACATAGTATGCAACTTGAATGTTTTAACTGCACTTGGAAAATGAGAATGGTTTCCTTCGAAATGCGTCAGTACATGCTTCCGCGTCTGGATATTTTTTGAAATTTTGAATACAAGACTTGTCTTAACTTAAGAATTAATCTGGTAAGAGTCTACCGGCTTAAATAAAAATTGAACCTTATTAATTATTTAAAAAATGGTTGAAATTTAAGATTGAATCTGTATTCGGTAACTCGTTTTAGTTAAAACTACAAACATAACGTGAAAATGGTTTTCCCAGTGGCGTAGCGTGGGGGGGGCGGGGGGGGGCGGCCCGCCCCGGGCGGCACGTTTAAGGGGGGCGGCAAATTTTCACAATATATAATAACATTATCTTGGAAAAATTTAAACCATTTCAAATCATTATTTGAACGTGTTCTACGATCCTTTCGTTTACGAATCCAACTCTTTTTTTTTAATTCATTAAAAATATCAATAACTATATTTTTTTTAATTGCAAATTTCGCAATTCGTAGGAAAACCGTACGCATATTACGAGAGTAATACTAATTAAAGCTGATAACTCGCAAATAGATTCACTCTTAATTAAAATCAGAATTGTGTTCAGAATGTATTAACGACTGAATTTCAGTTGTGTATTCATCTGCTGATACATTTCGAAAGAGACCATTATTTTATTCGAAGTGCAGTTATAAAATTCTAGTTGTACATTATGTAAGTGCTGCCAGAATCAAAGAGAAACCATTTTCATGTTCTGAGTGTAGTTTTAATTCACCGCATTCAAACTGGTTTTGAGTTCAGAATACAACGATAAATTAAATAACGAGTTGCAGATTCATCCTGCATCGAGTTAAGCTTTACATTTCAGTTACATAATGCTGTAAAATTCTGAGAAATTGATTGTTGCGTGTGTAATTATTGTTTGGGGACTCTAACGCAGTATCAATCAATCAACTTTGGAGTAGAATTTAAATACATGATTTTCGTTGAAAGAATACTCGTCAAATGTGATTATTAAAAAATCCGGCTCGTGTATAAATAGGTCGTAATAAAAAAATATGATATCCATATACAACCCCCCTCTCCCCACCGCTTGAAGTACCCTGTTAGCATTACCGCATATACGGCCATTTGCTAAACCAAACCTGGAAAGGACACGCAATAAATAGGCCAACAGAACTAGCTCAGGAAGCCGGCGCAAGCAAGGTTCCTCTTAAAACCAAGGCGAGTGTTGTGGTTCGCTTATGAATTCCTCCTCCTCCTTTCCTCACAATCTCCAGGTCTCTTTCCTCAATCAGAACACAGTTTTGCACGTAAAGGGTTTATTCATTTAGAAGGAGACAGGGTTTTACAATTGCCAGCCTCGGCAAACTACACATGGGTACTTGCTAGGTCTAGTATTCTAACATGGCGGGGAACTCTCTCTCTCTCAACTCTCCACACGTGTTAGTGAATTTAAACGCGGGATGTAGCACACAAGAGGGGACAAAGATTCATTTTACTCACAAAGCAGGAAATGAGGTAGTCGTCAGACAGGCTACTGTGGGCTGGAGCCTTCTCGTGCACAATCACGAGTTTTTAAGTTCTCGAACGGCGCCATAGCGCAATCACTGTTGTCAAGCCCGAGACCGGCGGGGGAATGAATGCCGGGTACCGATCGGCCTCGGGCCACGGACCTCCGCGTGCGGAGAGGGGGGCGGAGAGGGGGGCGGTGCGGCGAGCTGTGCACTGGGAGCCAATTCGCTAACTCCTCGCAACAGGAACAAGGGACTCTATTCTTTATCTTTTGTAACGTAACAACCCAAATAAGGGGGCGGCGAAATTTTCCTCCGCCTCGATGTTCTGAGTGTAGGTTTATTTCACCACAAACAGATTTAATTAAAACCAGTTTTGTGTTTAGAATGTAAATGCCGGCAGAATCAAAGAAAACCCTTTTAATGTTTTGAGTGTAGTTTTAATTCACCGCGTACAGATTTAATTAAAACCAGTTTTGTGTTCAGAATGTTAATGCCGGCAGAATCAAAGAAAAACCCTTTTCATGTTTTGAGTGTAGTTTTAACTCACCACGTACAGATTTAATTAAAACCAGTTTTATGTTCAGAATGTAATTGCCGCTAGAATCAAAGAAAAACTATTTTTGTGTTCTGAGTGTAGTTTTGATAAACCGCATATTTATTTTAATTTAAACCAGTTTTGTGTTATCATAACTTGCCGATTCATCGTGTACCGAGTGAAGCTTTGCATTTGAGTTGCATTTCATACGTATGCGTGATGAAGCTGCGAAATTCTATTACAGGCATACCATTCTCGATTTCTGAGAGCAGTTATATATAAATTTGTAGAATATCTACCCCCCCCCCCGGTGAGCGCTTGAAAATCTGCGGAAAAAGTACCTGTAGAAGTTAGGGGGGGGGGGGGGGCAAAATTTTCCTCCGCCCCGGGCGGCCGAAACCCACGCTACGCCACTGGTCTGATACTTCCCCACCTTCCTCTTCCTCATCTCCTTCCCGTCCCCACTTTAGCCTCATAACATACTCCAATTGTTGTGAAGCTAAAGTGAGGATTTAGTATCACAACAATTAGAGATGCCGTAGTCTCACTGGCTCTAGACGGGAGCAGTTGGGACTCTGGTGCGGCAAAGTTTAAAATATTCTTACAACTCCCTTAATAAAAATGATTCTATAGCAAACATAAAATATTTTCTTACAGCCCCATCTTAGATATATTCCCATTCACCCCCCGTCCTACTTCCTCCCCCACTCTTCACTAATCCCTGGTCACGCCTCCACCCCCACTTCAATACCTAATAATATATTATTTTGTTATATTAAGTTAGCATGTATTTTTCCCTGGCTGAGGAAAGAACAGTTGTTCTGAAACCAGTTAGGAATTAATAGTACAAATAATTAAAAAAAAAAATTGCGCTTCAAATAATGAAAATTGTTTCATTAAATGACTTTTATAATTAAAATTACCCGTAATTTTATTTAACCTCACTGTAAAATTTTGTATTTTTAAAAATATATTTTGTTATGGTCCTTCAATAACTATTTTATTTCTAAATTGTGTATCTATGTTTGTGTTTATTTCATAAGTTCTTTGATCATTGTTTACATATTTCATTAGAACATTATTTTGTTGCATGTAATTACTCTTCCCATAAACACGAGCTCCTAGAGCTCAACTTTTGGAGTAGTAGAATAAAAAAATGAATTCTTGTATAACTTTGCATATGTAATCATTTGTAATGTAAAAACCAAATTCTTAAAATTCTTGAAATTAATTCTTGAGTTTAACCCATTACCTCCATGACGATGTCTATAGGCATCAAAAAAATTGATGAAAAGTACGATTTTTTTTTCACAATGAATAAATCCAAATCCCACAAAGTTGTTATGCAGCATTTACAGATTGGTATGCTAGCTTTCAATAATTAACATAATTTGATAAATTTTATTAATTATTTTTAATTATGTTTTTACTAAAGCCCTGAAAATAGACCCATTTTGAAAAAAAAAAAACATTAAATCGGAAAAAAATAAAACATGCGTGAATCACATATTGTTATCAAAAGATTAAATGGTCGGAAACACTGTTTCAACATAATATTATTATGCATAAGATGACAGCTAGATGTCACTGAAATCAGGTGATGCCTGCGCGCAACCTTTAGAGGTTAGCTGTGATAGTGTTTACATACGTTTTTTGTTTTGTAGTGTTTTTGTGAGTGATTTTTATTGAAATCAATAGTTTGTCTGCGGTTTTCGTATATTTTTTATCATGTCGAAAATATCTACTTCACCTATACCTACCTAATTCGTCGTTATAAAACGAAATCGTTGAATCACGATGAAATGATGGCAGAATTGGAGCGCTCTTTTAGCGTAAGTGAAAGTGATGACAATAATATTGTTAATAACGCGCTATTGTTGTGATTCCTCCAGATAACGTTGATTAACAGATGAATGAAGAGCATATTGACGATAATTTGATGACATATAACGAAGATGCGGAGGTGGATAACTTTCGAGATATTGCCGGCACATTTTTAATCGAGCGCAACATCGAAATTGAGAAAATTGATGAGTCATGCCTTGACGGGCATGAACCAGATGAATTCGCTAATGACCTTCACTGGAGTCAGCCTTCGATATCGTCCTGTGTGAGTCGTAATACCTTGCGAATATCTATTTCAAATGCACCACCAGCCAAAAAATCAAAACTACTGTACAAAAAGAAGTCTCACTATAAACAAAAGTGGTCTAAGGCTACATGTTCCAAGCAATGCCGTATTCCGGAGCATCTGATACATATGACCCCGAATTAGATCAAGATTATCCGTCCTACTTCTACGATACAATGTATAGAGTTCCCCACACGCCATGAGCTATTTATGGACAATTTCTTCACATCTCACCATTTGATGTGTATCCTGAAGGATAAGAGAATGCGTGCTACTGGCACATGTAGCTTCTTAACCTTGAATTTTCAGGCAAGTTGAAGACAGGAAAGCAATTGCCTAAAGGTATCATTTTCTTTTATATTTACCTTGCGTATAGCGTTCATTTACCTAGCTAAAGTGTAACTCTCATCGCTCTTGTAATTATAGGTAAATTTGATGCGGTGGTAGACGTAGAAAACCAAATCCTCGTATGCCGTTGGTAGGACAGCCGTGTAGTAACAGTAGCCACGAACTATGACCGAATGGAGCAAGTACGTCAAGTGCAGCGTTGGCAAATATCGAAGAAAGACAAAAAAGGCAACAATTTGGAGAAAGCATGCAAAAAAAATCGATTGCCCGGCGCCAATACAAAATTACAATTTGGGAATGGGTGGACCTCCATGATAATGGTATACAAAATTATCGGGTCAACGTTCGGTCAAAGAAGTGGTACTGGCCTTTATTTGTATCTTACCTCAGCAGCGCTCTTATCTCTTGTAAATGGATAGAAGTTGCAATGCTTCTTGAGGAAGTACGAGCATGATATGGGAAACTAGAAGATGACTAGGCAACAGAGAAACCTTTCCCAGAAGGCATTCCATGTGGAATCTACCCGTACTCTTTTATTGTCTTTTCCAAATCAGGTCAATACCGAATTCGGAGAACCTCCTGTGAAGGTAGGCCATGACGCAGAAGATGGGAATTGTGTGCGTTGAATGCAAGAATTTCATTTGCAATATCGTGGCAAATCTCATATTCGTTATGCTCTGTGTAAAAAAAATCTAACAGGCTGTCGGTGCCAGGCCTGCAACCGATCCCTTCATTTTGACTACTTCGAACAGTATCACTTAAAGAATAATTTGCTTATATTTGGTTAGTTTCCTCATTCTTGAATGTTTTTTTTTCATTTTGAATTTTTTATTATTTTGCGTATTTTCCATTAATATTTTTTTTCATTGAATTATAAACAAAGGCAATCATTTATTTTATATTATCAATATAAATCACACAGTAGACTGCACTTAACCCATATTTGACATAAATTTTGCTTAGAGGGGTTACCTCCAAGAGTTGCGTTTAGGCATCAATTTTCTAGACGCTCTGGTGAGAGAGTGGGCGGGCGGAAAATTCTAAAACTGATTTTGGGCTCTTCTTTAAGTCTATACTATCGGGTTATAATAATGATTCAAGTTTATCAAAAAAAAATAATGGAGGTAATGGGTTAAGCGCAGATCAACAATAGACAATACAGATCTTACGCCGTAACCGCTCCCGATGCGATATGTCTAAAGTTAAACGTCCCCCTTTCCGACGAAAAAAGGAGAGGGGTCATTTTAATTACGGAGCTGCCTAGACCGGTGGATGACACATGTCAAGTTGACAGATTCAGTACAAAAAATGTGCATTCCATGGCCGCTCGCTAATTCATCTGACCCCCTCTCCTATCATAGGAAAAAATATTTGATAGCGTCGCGACGCTAGCACGACGCGTCGTGTGAACGGTACAAAACATAAGCGCTCGCGGTTCAACAGATATCTGCTTGCGGTTTATAGCCGTGTCTGAACTCTGAACCCCCCTTTAGATGGATTTAATAAAAATACAAATGTATTTATATAACCATTCGACTTTACACAAAATGCAGAACAATTATTAGAACTTTATAATCAAACTAGCAGACCCGGCCACACGTTGCTGTGGCTAACGAAACACAACGTCATTACCCAATATTTATAAAATCCACACCACCCGCTTGCCAGCTGCCCGCTGCCCGCTGCCCTAATTGAATATTTGAATTTATCGGCTTTTCTCTACTTTAATCAGCATGTATTTATTATCCATATAAACTAATTAACTCGCCACTAATTACACAATGCTTGCAATGCAACACAGGATATTTGAATAGGGAAAATTAAATACCTACTTACTCTAGGACATCTATTTTCCAATTTCTTCCGTAGAACGAATTTCAAAAGTGACTATAGTACGGCCCGCCAGCCGTTTTAAATCGCACAAAAATATGTTTTCTTTGAATTTCTCGGCTTTTCTCTAATATAATTTACATGTTTTATACATATAAACATTCCTCTTCAATCACTCTATCTTTTGGTGAAAACCGTATGAAAATCCGTTGCGTAGTTTAAAAGATTAACGCGCACATACATTTTGAGCGACTTCATTTTATATGAACAGAATACACTGTAAAAGCCTTACAATACAATATTCTAAACTAATTGCTTCAGTGACGCTTTAGGAACGTACTCAGATGTCAACATGATAAATTAAATAACTCGTGTAAAGAGGCTGATGTTTTGGAATTCAGAATACCCCAGGGATCGGTAATTAGGCCTATCTTACACACGAAGATTCGTTATTGAAATAATATCAACAACAAGAAATGATAAGAATAAAGATTTAAGAATCAATCTGGTTCTGATCCTGAATCTACCGCTTAGAAAAACCCCACACCTTTTGTAAAGTTTAATTGATTTAATTCTGGATTGAATCTACCATTGCGAAACAAAAAAACGAATTGTTTGCATTATTTTTTTTTTGAAGTTCCGAGATTGAGTGGTCTATTCTCAACTACGAATCCAGAGGTAGCGGTTACTAATCTAGTTGTGCAAAAAATGGTTTAAATTATATTTAATTAATGTAAATTAATATATTGTAAATTTGTGGCATGTTTCAGAGTAGAAGATTTTCTAAGTATCGTCAGATTATTTAATGCGAGTAATATTATGTTAAATATGTTTGAGTTAATAATTTTTACCATCAACTTTAGTAATTTTACGTTAAATGATGGAGAATAATATTCTTTTTTATATTTATTGAATCACCAACAGTGAGTAAAACCTTATAATAAATAAGTAAATTGGCAGTCACCTCTGGTCTGGAGCCCCAAAAAACTTGAAAAAAACTCTTGACCCTATGCAGAAGAATGCGGTGCGTTTGATAGATCCCTACCTTAACAAGCAAATTGCATTATTTAGAGCACAGGCGTCAGGTAGGCTTGCTGTCCTTGTTCTAGCGTTATTGCAGTGGAAGATGTTACGAAGAACTAACTTCATTGATTTCTTTAAAAAACAGTCGGAAAACACACCAAACGCGCACGCAATATATACATACATATATATAAAAGGTTGACATTTGTCACACGAGAACGGTTCAACAGCTCAGCTGTGCCAAAGACAACATAAGCTCTGGGAGAAATTATTTCCTCAAACCCTCATGTGTGGAGTTAATGTAAAACAAAAAAAGTACAATGTTTCAGCAGGCTTCACTGAAATACCTGTGGAACAAACTCGTGCTTCCAACACAAATTTTAATGGAAACAATGTTCCAATTAGCCCGACATGCACTCTGTCTCCATCCCATTTATATTTGGAAAACACAGTTTTGTATAGGAAATGTAAGGCATGAATTTGGAACATGATATTTCTTGTGTTCTTCTGTATTATATGTCTGTGGCCCTTTACAAGTTTAGCGTGTTATAAACTAGAACATACTATTACTGTCACTTTATTAACACTTAACACATCTTATTTAAATATACCAAGAATTAATATTTGTTACCTTTAATGTTAATTAGGACCCGGACACTCGCTGCTAAAACAGGATTTCACCTTTAATTAAAGAATGAAAAATCATTTTTAAATACGAAAATAATGCATGAAAATATTTTTATATTTAATTTATTCAATTGACAAACGGCCGCGGATGTGAAAACATTACTAATTAAAAAATTGTTCATGGAAAAAAATACACTTGGTTTACACAGCCTGAAAGGGTAGTTTATCTCTGTTTTATGAATGATGTCTGAACGAAATTTGGAATTTTTCCAAATAATTTTTTATGTTCTATGTATTTCTTATTTTTGAAGGAGTTGTAAAAACAAATACCATATATGAAAACTAGATAAAATTACCTTTTAGATTTGTGTATTTGAAATACACTTTAGTCTTCAAAAACTGCCATATTTTAAGAATCAAACTCGGAAAAAAATGGAAAAATTTCTTACCAAAATATTTTTGACGAAAATGTAGAGAAATTAAAAAAAACTCAAAATTTCTAAAACACAGTCCTTTTAGGTAATAAATTTGAAAGGAAAGTGTCACCTCATTTTTTCCTCGTGCATACAATAAAAAAATAAGTACAAAAAAATTTCAAAGTTTTCTTTATTTAATTAAATGAAGACAATATTAGCGAAACTCAATCGAAATCTGGAGACAGAAAAATCAGAAAAGATATTGGCTCCGCTGGGACTCGAACCCAGAACCCTTTTCTTACATGGAAACAGCTCTACCGATTAAGCTACGGAACCCATATTAATTCGGTCACTTTTTAACTGTATCATACTTCGACTAAGAACTACCAACATTATCTTCATTTACTTAACGCACATATTATTGGCTGCTATCTTTATATATGATTACAAGATTCAACTCGAACTAAATGCAATCTAGATAGTGTCTGGATAAATATTTATCCATTTTATTTGTAATACGCGACATCTATTGACTTTTTCTGCAAGTCTAGGATTAATATTTATTATTAATTTTTTAAACTTTATGAGTAAAATCTCAAATTATAATATTTAATTAAATGAAGACAATATTAGCGAACTCAATCGAAATCTGGAGACAGAAAAATCAGAAAAGATATTGGCTCCGCTCCAGCATCTGTCTCCAGATTTCGATTGAGTTTCGCTAATATTGTCTTCATTTAATTAAATATTATAATTTGAGATTTTACTGATAAAGTTTAAAAAATTAATAATAAAAAGTTTTTTTTACTGCCAAAAACATAACTTAGAAATAATACCGATATTAAAACAGATTTCTTGCATCTTTAAAGACGTTATTTCTTTGATACGTTTGCGAACACATGTATTAGATATTAATATTATAAAAAATTATCACTTTTAAGAAATTCTCTTAAAATAAAGATCTTAAAATGTAAATTTTATCTTTTAAGTAACCTATAAAACAATATTCTGACAGTTCAACTTTGAAAGTACGGCGTTTGTACAATAACTTGATTAACTCGAAACTTATGTCGAATGCAGCGGCAGGTATCGATGGAGTAACCCCGTACATCCTTAAAACCAGTAAAGAAGAACTAGCTGAGCACCTAGCGCAACTGATCAATTCCTCTATAGGCTCGGGAGTATTCCCAAATCAATTAAAGCTAGCAAAAATTATACCAATTTATAAAGAAGGCTGCAAAAAATGTATTTCTAACTATCGCCCAATATCGGTTTTATCAGTATTTTCAAAGGTGTTCGAAACTATTATCAAGGATAGACTTCTAAAATACATCTCTAACAACAATATCCTAACACCACAGCAATATGACTTTCGAAAAAACTCCAGTACCCAATGTGCCACCTTCGATTTCATCTCGAACATTCAGCAGTACATAGACCAGGGCGAATATGTAGCAGCTATTTTTATAGATCTAAAAAAAGCCTTTGATACAGTAGATCATGAAATACTCCTACAAAAAATGGAACATTTGGGTATAGTCGGAAAATCTTTAAAGCTCCTCCGAAGCTACTTATCTGATAGATATTGCCTTGTCGACATCGAAGGGAACCTAAGCGGCTTTGGAAAAATCACATGTGGAGTGCCACACGACTCGATTCTAGGACCCCTACTTTTCTTACTATACATCAATGATATAACTAAATGCGGCATCTTGGGAAAACTTCAACTTTACGCTGATGATACTGTGATCTATTATCGTTGTAAAAATCTGAGGGAACTTGAATCTCTAATGAATAAAGATCTCGCAAAGCTAGCTAAATGGTTGCGGATAAATAAATTAATCCTCAATGTCAAAAAAACTCACTACCTCACTTTCGGGAAAAAAGATTACATGACAATGAATATTACTCTTGGAAATGAAAAGCTCCAAAATGTACAAGTAACGAAATATTTAGGGTTATTCATAGATTCTAACCTATCGTGGAACTCCCATGTTGAATATGTTAAATCCAAAATTTCCCCGATATCTGGTGTACTCTATCGACTTCAAGATGTGCTCCCCACAGCTTTACTGCGTGCCACATATTATGCTCTGATCCACTCTCACCTAAGTTATCTGGTTAGTATCTGGGGCACCATTACTAAGAAACAAACATCTGAAATACAGATATGATTTTAGGTTTTCACGGCCAAAAATTTTGTGGTTATTTCCTTTTGGGGTATTATGCCGTGTTGCGCTACCTCCTCCTTTAGCCAACGTTTCGGACAGCGTTACAGTGTCCATCATCAGGGCAGATGTGTAAATGTTAGAGATGAAATGTGTGCTTAAGTACTTCGAAGCAATACCGTGTTGCCAGCACCAATCCACTGCGGGCTGGCATTACAGTATACTTCAAGATGGTTTTTTGTATTTAGCTTTGGTGTAGCCGTCAATTACCGGATACCAAGAACTATTGAGCTTAGCTCCGTCGTCTCTATTAATGTTAATAGGATTTTTATGAATTTCAATTGCCTCTGTAATTAAGCGTGCTCTATAGGTTTTGGGTCTTCCCAGGACTTCAGGAACAAATCCGAAGTAATGACCGGTTTCAATTAAATGCTCGAAACCGGTCATTACTTCGGATTTGTTCCTGAAGTCCTGGGAAGACCCAAAACCTATAGAGCACGCTTAATTACAGAGGCAATTGAAATTCATAAAAATCCTATTAACATTAATAGAGACGACGGAGCTAAGCTCAATAGTTCTTGGTATCCGGTAATTGACGGCTACACCAAAGCTAAATACAAAAAACCATCTTGAAGTATACTGTAATGCCAGCCCGCAGTGGATTGGTGCTGGCAACACGGTATTGCTTCGAAGTACTTAAGCACACATTTCATCTCTAACATTTACACATCTGCCCTGATGATGGACACTGTAACGCTGTCCGAAACGTTGGCTAAAGGAGGAGGTAGCGCAACACGGCATAATACCCCAAAAGGAAATAACCATAAAATTTTTGGCCGTGAAAACCTAAAATCATATCTGACGAACCTCTATGGGGAGGAAGTTCACAGAATGGTACGACGATTGGAGAATCTGAGAAAGCGAAGGAACCTCTTACTGGGCAGCCTGGCTTTCCTCAAGAGATGTAAGGAGGAATCGATTGTACCAGTACACATTCGCATAAAAAGACATATCACATCCCGGAAAGCCGATAGGGTATTCCAAAGAGCAGAAGCAGCGCTACTAAGGGAAAGAATCCACAATGTGCGCAGCAAACTGGATGGAATATCTCGGGACCTTTTCTATTTACATCTGCACCTGAGTGCAATCCTGCTCGATGACGATTGGAAGAAAGTTGACAACATGACTTACCAACAAGCACAGAGATGTAAGCAGTCAACAGATGCGAGACAGAAACAAAAATTCGAGAGGCTCAATCAAGATAAAAAAGGTGATCGAAAACAGCTTGATCAAAATAAAGTTGTTATTAACATTTCGTCCCTTGCGTTGAGCCCACAGGCGACTTCTGTGCTTGCCAAGGGGATGAACTATGCAGTTGCCCCCAAAAAGATACCTGTGGAATCTATCGTTTGTGGTGTAGAGACAGCACTGCATTCAATGATGAAAGTCCATAAAATGTCAGAGACCCAAGCAGAAGATATACGACAAGAGACGTGCCATATTTTGAAAAGGGCCAAAATACCCCTCCCAAACATCACAAAAGGAGAGTTTGTGGCCTTAAAAGAATTGCGCGCCAATGAGGAAATCTTAGTTCTGCCTGCCGACAAAGGTAATGCCACTGTGGTGATTAATACGGCAGACTACATCAAAAAGATGGAAGACCTCCTGTGCGATGCCGGCACTTACAAGAAGATTAAAAAACAACCCCACCAATAAGATTGACTTGAAGACAAGAGAGCTAGTTAAAGCTTCCAGTATTAGGAAAGAGGATCGATCTGGGCTTTTCGTAAAAGCCTCCAGAACTCCTGCCCTATACGGTCTTCCAAAAATTCACAAAAAGGATATACCAATGAGACCGATTGTCAGTGCTATTGGTGCACCTACTTACAAACTGTCCCAATACCTATCTAGACTACTGCAGATGCAAACTGGAAAAACTGAATCGTGGATTAAGGATTCCACAGATCTGATCAGTAAACTTAAGAAGGTTAAGACTGATGAAAGGGATATTCTTGTCAGTTTTGACGTAGTTTCTCTTTTTACGAATGTGCCTCTAGAAGACTCCATGACAATGCTCAGGGAGATATATGAGGAAGACATTTGCAAACTTTTTGAGCACTGTCTCAAAACAGGATATTTTGCATTTCAGGGTGAGCTTTTTGAGCAAGTGGAAGGAGTTGCGATGGGCAGTCCGTTGTCGCCAGTTCTAGCTAACTTCTTTATGGAGAAGTTTGAAGAAGTGGCACTTGACACAGCTTCGGCTGTTCCAAAGGTATGGTGGCGTTATGTCGATGATGTTTTCGCCATTTGGCCTCATGGAATAGAGAAACTGAACGAATTCCTAGACCATCTTAACTCACTTCACAGTAAAATTAAGTTCACAATGGAGTTGGAAAATAACCACAAAATCCTGCCTTTTCTAGATGTGGAAGTGATGCGAAAAGAAGATGGTAGCCTAGGACACACCGTGTATAGGAAACCAACTCATACGAATCGGTATCTACATGCTGATTCGCATCACCACCCAGCGCAGAAGAGAGGACTTATCCATACGCTGGTAACCCGAGCGACCAGAATATGTGAAGAAACAAAAATCGGAGCGGAACTTACTAAGCTCACCGATGCACTGGAGCGTAACGGTTACCCGGCAAGGCAGACAAGGCAAATAATAAGAGCCAAATCTACACCAAACGGAGACAGAATTGAACAAGAGCCTAAAGGCTGTGCTTTCCTACCTTATGTTCACAATGTGACAGACAGAATTGCCAGACTGTTGAGGAAAGAAAGCATCAAGACTGTCTTCGGAACCACGACCAAAATACAAGACCTACTGAGGTCTGCAAAGACCAAGTTTCCTCTGGAAACAGATGGAGTATATAAACTCAGCTGTTCCGGATGTGATAAGGTCTATGTTGGCCAGACAGAGCGGACGATCTCCAAAAGGATATCGGAACACTTTCGAGCATGTAAACTTGGCCACCCTGACAAATCGGCAATCGCCGAGCATTTAATTGAAACCGGTCATTACTTCGGATTTGTTCCTGAAGTCCTGGGAAGACCCAAAACCTATAGAGCACGCTTAATTACAGAGGCAATTGAAATTCATAAAAATCCTATTAACATTAATAGAGACGACGGAGCTAAGCTCAATAGTTCTTGGTATCCGGTAATTGACGGCTACACCAAAGCTAAATACAAAAAACCATCTTGAAGTATACTGTAATGCCAGCCCGCAGTGGATTGGTGCTGGCAACACGGTATTGCTTCGAAGTACTTAAGCACACATTTCATCTCTAACATTTACACATCTGCCCTGATGATGGACACTGTAACGCTGTCCGAAACGTTGGCTAAAGGAGGAGGTAGCGCAACACGGCATAATACCCCAAAAGGAAATAACCATAAAATCTGAAATACAAGTTATCCAAAATAGAGCCATTAGAAATATATACCATCTACCATGGGATACGCATGTCAAAGACATATACTCACTGACACAAATTCTTCCCTTTACCATTCTGCCAAAATATAGCATCACCACTGCCATCCTACAAATAATTCAACACTCGTCACACACCAACACTAAACCAGCCTTTAATTCCGATATATACCAGCACAAAACACGATCACAAAATCAAATACACCTATCGTCATCTACACACACAACTAAATTTGGAATTAACTCCTTACAATACATCGCACATACGCAATACAACGCATTACCTAATGTCCTAAAACTACCAGAATCAAACAAAAAAATATTGGCGAAGGCTCTAAAAGGATATTTTCTCAGCAACTTTATTAACCAGTGACGAAGTTATCTATCTTCCTTTGTAACTCTTATATATTCTTCAATTACCTGTATCAAGTGTGTCTAGTCCATTTAAAAATCTATGTATTGTTCATTGATTTCCGTGTTCTTATGTAAAAATAATTTTTCTTTAGATGTATAATATTGTCCTTCCCGAAATGAGTTTCATTAAACTCATTGGGAGTAATGTATTATAAATTTTATGTAATAATTTTGTAATATATTATCTCTAATAAATAAAAAAAAATAAATAAATAAAAAAAAAGATCATATTGAACACATCTTAGAAAAAGCCTACAAACAACTGGGCACAAAATCATTCAATAAACATTTTACACTTTGAACTACTGTAGGTGTATGCCCTATGTAAGATCTACACTAAAATAAATTTTAATAATTGCTTGCGACAATATTCTTAATATAATTATTTTATTATTACCTAAATATAACTTGTAGTTCCGCAAACAGTAGAAATCGCGTTCAAAAATGATCTCATTTTAAATTTAAAGAAAAAAAAAAATCTTTGAAATCATAAGATAGATAATTTTATTAGGTACAAGCTAGTTCCCGGCATGCGTTGTTATGCCATTTAAAAAAGAAATTGTTTCTCCCTGCATGTCCTTTCCCATTCGTCCCGTTACCGTTCCCTCTTCCTCCTCCCTTTCCTATCCCTCGTCCCCTTCCCCTCTTGCGTTCCTCTCCACTCTACCGCTTCCCCCGTCCCGCGACCCCCCCTCCACTCTCCCACCTTCAGCATTCCACACATTCAGTCCCGGTACATTCAGTTTCCAAACATCTCGCGCGCCACCTATTGTAATATTTTTTAATACAAATTTCATAATGCCAGAGCTCATCAGTAGTTTTATACAAACCTTGTCCTGACAATAACGAACACACAAAAAAATAATTATCCGATTTGGTGTAGTCGTTCGGAAGTTATGCGCGTACATACATTTCGGCGATTCATTTTTATTTATATAGAAGATTTAAATATTTTTTCCTATTAATAATAAGCCATTAATATTTTAAGTTACTTTTTATTAACATCATGTCAAGAATTATACCAGTGCGACAAATTTCATTATAAGAATAAAACAGATGTACAGAAATATAGAAAACCTCATATCAAAATCGAACACATTTCAAACAAATAATTTGACAGCAAAAAAATAGAAAACCTTTATTAAAGATAGTAATTTCGAAAACTGAAGACTACCTGGTGTGACATAAAATCTAAGATTCATTATCACTAGTTTCAAGCAAAGCCCATCCTATAAATGCATGTGTCTTATTAATGTAGGCTGAACTGCACTTGAATATTTACAATCTGAACAAGAAAATGGCTATCCTCCGCTGTAAGTAATGTGTGTCGATAAATGCTGCCTTTGTGTACACGAATAACTGCAATTGGAAAACAACAAATGTTTTTTTCAACTGTGAGTCAGCATATTATGTCTATTCAGATTTCCTATTTGAGAACATGAATAGTTGCATATGGAACAAGAAAAAGGTTTTTATCCACATTGAGTTCGCATGTGTACCGTCAAATAACTCTTATGAGAACATGAATAACTGCAGGCGGAACACGAAAAAGGTTTTTCTCCACTGTGAGTCAGCATATGCCTCGCCAAATCTCCTTTTCGAGGACTTGAATAACTGCAATAGGAACACTAAAAAGGTTTTTCTCCGCTGTACGTAAGAATGTGTTTCGTTAAACTTATCTTTTGAGAGCATGAGTAACTGCAATCGGAACACGAAAAAGTTTTTCTCCGCTGTGCTTAAGCATATGTCTCGTTAATTGAATCTTTTGATAACATGAATAACTGCAGTCGGAACACGAAAAAGGTTTTTCACCCCTGTGAGTCATCATATGTGTCCTCAAATTTCCCTTCAGAGAAGATGAATAACTGCAATCGGAACACGAAAAAGGTTTTTCTCCACTGTGAACCCCTTTGTGTTTCGTCAAAGTACTCCTGTCAGAAGAGGAAAAATTGCAGTCAGAACACGAAAAAGGTTTTTCACCACTGTGAGTCCGCATGTGTTTCGTCAAATTTCCCTTCAGAGAACATGAATAACTACAATCGGAACACGAAAAAGGTTTTTCTCCACTGTGTGTAAGCTTGTGTTGAGTTAAACTTCCCTTAAAATAACATGAATAACTGCAGTCGGAACAAGAAAAAGGTTGTTCTTCAATGTGCGTACGCATGTGTTTCGTTAAAATTATATATTGAGAACACGAAAAACTGCAGTACGGACACGTAAAAGCTTTTTCTCCACTGTGAGTCGGCAAGTTTGTACTTAAATTTCCCCTTTCAGAAGATGAATAACTGCAATCGGAACGCGAAAAAGGTTTTTCTCCACTATGAGTCAGCTTGTGTCTAGTCAAACTTCCCTTCTGAGCACATGAATAACTGCAATCGGAACACGAAAAAGGTTTTTCTCCACTGTGAGTGCGTTTGTGTCTCGTAAAAGTACTCTTGTCAGAAAATGAATAATTGCAGTCGGAACACGAAAAAGGTTTTTCACCACTGTGAGTCCGCATGTGTGTCGTCAAATTTCCCTTCAGAGAACATGAATAACTGCAATCGGGACAGGAAAAAGGTTTTTCTCCACTGTGAACTCTTTTGTGTTTAATCAAAGTTCTCTTGTCAGAAAATGAGTAATTGCAGTTGGAACACGATAAAGGTTTTTCACCACTGTGAGTCCGCATGTGGGTCGTCAAATTTCCCTTCAGAGCACATGAATAACTGCAATCAGAACACGAAAAAGGTTTTTCTCCGCTGTGCTTAAGCATGTGTTTCGTTAGACTAATCTTTTGATAACACGAATATCTGCAGTCGGAACACGAAAAAGTTTTTTTTCCGCTGTGCTTAAGCATGTGTCTCGTTAAATGAGTCTTTTGATAACATGAATAACTGCAGTCGGAACACGAAAAAGGTTTTTCACCCCCGTGAGTCATCATATGTGTCCTCAAATTTCCCTTCAAAGAAGATGAATAACTGCAATCGGAACACGAAAAAGGTTTTTCTCCACTATGAACCCCTTTGTGTTTCGTCAAAGTACTCTTGTCAGAAGAGGAAAAATTGCATTCGGAACACGAAAAAGGTTTTTCACCACTGTGAGTCCGCATGTGTTTCGTCAAATTTCCTTTCAGAGAACATGAATAACTGCAATCGGAACACGAAAAAGCTTTTTCTCCACTGTGTGTAAGCTTGTATTTAGTTAAACTTCCATTCAAAGAACATAAATAACTGCAGTCGGAACAAGAAAAAGGTTGTTCCTCACTGTGCGTACGCATGTGTTTCGTTGAACTTATCTTTTGAGAACACGAATAACTGCAGTAGGAACACGTAAAAGCTTTTTCTCCACTGTGCGTCGGCAAGTTTGTCCTCATATTTCCCCTTTCAGAAGATGGATAACTGCAATCGGAACACGAAATAGGTTTTTCTCCACTATGAGTCAGCTTGTGTCTTGTCAAACTTCCCTTCAGAGCGCATGAATAACTGCAGATGGAACACGAAAAAGGTTTATCTCTTCTGTGAGTCAGCTTGTGCAACTTCAATTGTGTTTTATGAGAACAAGTATATTCGCAATCAGAACATGTAAAAGATTTTTCTCCAAAATGCGTGCGAAAGTGAATTAGTAATTTTGATTTAGACTTGCAGGAGTAGTTACAATGGATACAACGGAATGGTTTTTTTACAGCGTCTGTCTTCAGATCTGTCAACGGGTCTGAAAAATATTTTAAATAAAGATTAAAACGTAATTTTAAAGCATATATAGACAAACTCTTATATTATAAAACATACAAAAGAAAGTTTTTATAAAGAAGTAGTTGGATCAGGCTGAAAATGAGAATAAAACTCACGCGGCCCGCGAGCCTCAGGTTCCCCTTTCCTGCTTTAAGCACTGAAAAATCCTAATTGATCTCATTCCCTATCCAAATTAAATAATCAAATCCATAATTTAAACTTATAATACACCAAAATAAATAAAGCAGAACTAATTCAAATCACGCTTGTTCTATACTGAGTCGAATTTCCAAAACAAAATACAGTGGTGTATATGTATATACTAGGGTTGTCCAAGAATAAAAAACAGTTCTAATTTAAAAAATCAGGAAAAATTTACATTACAAAAAATCATATGAGATTTTAGGTACATATTGCCACAATTTTTCGACATGGTCCCCGTTATGATTGATGCACTTAGTGAGCCATGGAACTAGGTCCTTGACTCTCTTATCGCAGAACTCCACCACCAAAAATGATATCACTTCTCTTTCCGCGTCCAAGTTGGTCTCCAAAGGTTTTTCCCAGAATAATGTCCACGTGGCCGAAAATGAGGATCGGTTTTTAATTCTAAGACAACCGGTAGATCAACATTTTAAATAGATATTTACGAATTTGTCGAAACAATTAGGAATCGTTACTAACTAAACTAACTAACCATCACGCCGTTCCCGCAGGGGTGGGCAGAAAGGACGAACCGCCAAACAACTTGGTCTTGGCACACACTCTTTGACTCATTCACATTCATACATCGTCCAATACATGCTCTTCTATTATTCTGACTCACTACTATCTGATTCACTTGGTTATGCCATGTCTTCCTCGGGCGACCCCGACTTCATCTATCATTTACATTTGCGTCGTGTATTCTCCTAACACTCTTTTCCCGTTCATTTGCTCTGCATGCCCAAATCCATCTGAGCGCCGCTTTCTAGTTCTTAGTCATTACGCTTACATCAGCCTTGAATTTGGCAGAACGGCTTCTTTGAACGGCTAGCTTTATAATACTCGGAATTTTTCTTGGATTAGAAAACCTAAAAATAACGGTCTTTACAATTGTTCAATCTATATTACAATATGGAATTACTGCCTGGGAAGGAACATATGATAATATTTGATATCCACTTAAAATAATTAAGCACTGATAATTAAGTTACATAATCTTGAATAAACCAGCTATAATTTCGACTGAAATTCTCTTTACATTATTCATTATTCCTACAGTAGACGAAATACATGAAAAACTATAATTCCATACATCAGATTAATATTAAAATCCGAAAGTTTAATAACAGGCACATTCAACACACCAAACTAGGTATAACAATCACTCATTAAACCTAAAAGTTATAAGAAACCAATAATTTCAGCTGAATTGAAAAATTACTACTATAGTCTAAATGTGTTGCACATATTTTATTAAACCTTCAAATCAGTTATTGATAAATTTAAATTGTATTTTTTATGATTTGCAATATTTTCCTGACTTTTACACGAATTTATACAAATGAGTTAAAATTCCCTTAAACATAAGAGTCTTGTCACTTTATGGTTAGAAAAGGCAATTTTTATTTTCCTGTCTTGAAACAAAAAAATTAAGTAAAAAGGACCGTTGAGTCAAAAAACTTTGAAAAGTAGAAAGCATGAATTGTTCTTTGTACCTGTCGTCTGGGTAGAAATGAAATGTATTTGAAAATGTTTTAAGCATTCCTTTTTAACATCCGGCAGCTCTATGTCAATTTCCGTATAAGGAATTCCCTCTTCATCTCCTTCTCGGGGTCTTGGTTCTACCTTGAAGCCAACAGTCTCCACTTTAAAGCTACCTAGAAAAATCAAACAACAATATTGATATGCCCAGATCAGATGAAGAGTGTGTTACATTTGAAATTACAGTCGTCCATCCCCAAGAGAGTACTACAGTAAAACTTGTTTAATTTAATTAAATGAAGACAATATTAGCGAAACTCAATCGAAAATTGGGAACAGAAAAATCAGAAAAAGACATCGTCATATCTGGGACACGAACCAAGGATTTGTGTTTATTTTTTTGTTTTTATTGTTTAAAAAAAAGTTTATTTAAATAATGTACGATTAAAGATACCATTGCTTAAGGTAGTGGGAAGGGGAAGGAGATGGGGCGAGGAAGGTGGGGAAGTACCTGGCTATTCAGATCTTTTCACTAAACTCGGCTAAAGCCATTTCAAGCAATGTTTCAATTTTGAATGGTGGTCTTGCACCAGGGCGATACTGAGAGTATCTTCTATTCTGGAACGTGCAACAAATATACTATATTTTATTTTAAATGAATTAATTGTTAAATAACACAAATCAATCAAATGACATGTATTTGCCACGCCAGGATTCGATCCCGCGACCTTCGGATTGCGAGTCAAGAGTCTTACCGCTAGACCACGCCGGTCGTTAAGGATAAATAAGAAAGAGCCTAGGTTTCCACAATTAGGAACGATTCTTCAAGAAGATACGCACTATTTACTCTTGAGCACATTCTGAACGGAGTTTTGTAAAGACAGAGAAACTTACTGGCATTCCGAGTGTTCTCCGCATACTGTAAACATTCAGTCTTTACATCTGGGAGGTCAAAATCCATATCCGTATAAGGCATTTCACCTCCTCCGTCTTCCTGGGGCCGTGGTTCCGTCTTGACGGAAACACTCTCTGGGCTTAGTAGATCCATGGCAAGAGACTGTGGGTTGTGAAATTGGATCAATTTCAAAAATTTACCTAAAAATACATGAAACAAAACGTTGTATTAACGATGCAACTCTAATTGGACGTACAAGGAATACTTTAAGTCAGTTAAAATATTCTATAAAACAATTAAGGGTACGCATAATAAATATTTGGAAATAAGAATATAATTTTGACTGAAAAGACCTGCAAGTTAAGAACAATGACAACGTTTGACAGAATCGTCATCAATAATTAGATTAAAGAAATCTGGCACTTTTTTCCTCCTTATCTCCATATAAAGTGACATAAAGGTATATTGAATCCGCTATTCCGCTTTCGACTAAATATCGGTATAGCCAGGTACACCACATTTTTATGATTGATACCCGGCTGTCCAACTTTATGAGAAATCCCGATTAAAAATACTGGAATTGAATATAAGGGCAAATATTAACAAAATAGGGCGGATGGGCAAAAAAATCAACAATTACTATTAGAAATAAACTTGAAGTAGGTATCATTCTTCAAGTTTATTTCTACAAGTTCAAGTATTATGTGTTTAATAGGAAGGTTTATGAAAGCGTCAAAACAATAGAAAAATTAAATGTTTAATAAAGACAGTTTTATCTTCTAAGTATGTACTATGATGAAATCTCCATAGTACACAAAAATTCCATCCCCTAAATCCGCCCTTGAGTATTACAATTTTCTGAACTGAAAAATTAATGCGTAATTAAGCATTTTATTCGATTTAATAAACTCGAAAAATCGTTGCTCATGATTTGTACTACGCAATTCGCCAATAGACACTGCCAACCAAAAAAATACAAAAGCTTTCACATAACTGATAAGTATGAACGATATTTAGAAAACAAAATTATTATTACGAAATTTTGAGTTTGACCGAGTCATCAATAATTAGATTACAGTAATTTGATTCTTACATTTTCTATATCTTTCTATAAAAAAATAACATAATCGTTCACCCACTACGCCATTTCATTTTTGTCAAAATATCGGCATGCCCTAATACACCAACCTTTTAATCCAAGCCTTCGAAACACAAATCCATAAATAGGTACTACAACGTCAAATTGACAACTAAAACTTTCCTCAAAACTAAATGTCAAATAATGGATTCCCTAACTTGGTGTAGCGATCGGTGCAAGTGAAGCTAGGTCGGGTTAGACACAGCGCAATTCTACATGTGAGTATTTACAATACTCAGTATTAGAACGTTATTTAAATTTAACTTACATAACAATCGAGCATCGAAGATCTTGCAATCTCAGTGACAGAATGTTACTTTGTGATGAGTGTGATCTGTGGTTATGTTCAAAGTGTTGCCATTTTTTGACGTCTCAGTACCAATCCAAAATATTATTTTATTTTCTCTCAAGGCAACTATCAGCATAAAATCATATATATTGTTATGAAATAATGATCTTGTAAGTAAAGCGAAGATTTTTCATTTGTTTCCTGGTGTTAGAATCGGAATGAAGAAAAGCAACGTGTAAAAACAACTCCACCTAGATGTCCTAGATCACCCTCACATAGGAGGTGTGTCGTGTGCCATTGTGTGAGTCAGAAGCCTCGATAATGTACATTATATATATTTTTTAAGGAGTTTTTTTTTCATAGTGCAATTTTGCATTTGTGCATGCAAAATATTCTGGTGGAAAACATCAACATTAGAACTTGCCAACAACTATCACAAGTATGGATGATAAATTTAACGGAGGCGTCTACTAATATCTACAGGAATTCCAAAAACTGAAAAAATCGAACTAATATCTATGAAAACCAAAGTGTTGAAGAATATCTACAGCACAAACTGTTGACTAATATCTATGAAAATCAAAGTGTTGACGAATATCTACAGCACTGGCAGAGGTTAGAATATTTGCAATTATGTGTAGCATATTGGAATAATGTAATATTGCGTATGCAGTTTAAAAAACTTAATTTATGTAAGTGTGTATGTAAAAATTCGTAATATCGGAATATTGGACACATTTAGCTGATTAGTCCAACCTACGCTCTGTAGATATTAGTTCAACCTACGCTCTGTAGATATTAATCAACACTTTGAAGTTCGTAGATATTAGTTCAACATATGAGCTGTAGATATTCGTCAGACATACAGGCTGTAGATATTAGTATCTGGAGTCAATTTAACCCTAGAGTAGTCGCGCCTTTCCGTGAAACGTGAGTGATCGCAGGAGTATTTACCTGTCTATACTTTAATTTTTTTTTGCAAATAATAGTTAAACGCATTTGCAATGATTATAAAATGTTAGAATAAAACGTTAACTATTAGAAAAAGTAACATTTATTAAAGTTTCATACATACCTAGCATTAGAAAAGAAAATGTCTTGGGAAGCCTTAGGTAAAATTTCTTGAGTTTGAACAACATCTTTATTTTAACCTACAATAAAACAAATATAAATTAAACTGAATAACAAAATTAAACGTTTTTATCATCTAGGACAGGGGTGGGGAACCGCATGCGCCCCCCGAACCCGAAGCCTTTGATGCGGCCCGCGAGCATTTTTGGTGCGGCCTGCTGAAAGCACCACAAAAAATACTCTCAGAAATCCAGAACGGTTTTCTTGCACGGTGTTTCAGCTACACTTTTAAAACTAAACCCAGATACAGTTATATCACGGTAGACAGGTTTTTGAGACACAAATACTCGTTCATCCGTGATCGAACATCCTTTTTAGTTTAATATTTTTTTATTTTTATTATGCGATATTAAAATCGGGAGACCAATCTTTAATTAAAAATTATAGGCCAATCAGTATACTATCCTGTTTTGCTAAGGTTTTTGAATCTCTTATATATAAAAATATTTTTTCACATTTTAAGCCCCTTCTCTGCACTAGGCAACATGGGTTTGTTCCTCAAAGATCAATCAACTCAAATCTTTTGGAATTTTGTAATTATGTGTGTAATTCTTTTAATGAAAGATTACAAGTAGATACAATTTATACTGATTTCCAAAAAGCTTTTGATAAAGTTAACCACTCCATCTTAATAAAAAAACTTGAACAAATTGGAATACATGGAGACCTATTACGCTGGGTGAAATCATATTTGTATAACAGAACTCAATTAGTTCTTGGATACAAATCATCCCCTATTGTTGTAACTTCTGGTGTACCACAGGGTTCAAATCTTGGCCCCCTGCTTTTTCTTATATTCATAAACGACCTTGGCTCGAAATTAAACTGTGATTATGCTTTTTTCGCTGATGATCTTAAAATTTTTCGTAAAATTAAGTCTCCTTCCGATCATCAACTGCTTCAAAATGACCTCGACAAACTCAATAACTGGTGTACTGTCAATGATATGCACTTAAATGTTGATAAATGTTACATTTTAAATTTCACTAGAAATAGAATTATAAAGGAGTATTCTTATGTTATCAATAATATAATTCTCAAAAAAGTGTCTTCAATAAGGGATCTAGGAATCACTCTTGATTCTAAATTCATATTTGATGTACATATTAACGACATTAAGTGCAAATCATTAAAAATGATGGGATTTATTCACAGAATATGTAAACCTTTCAAAGATCCTCAATCAATTCTAACTCTTTACAATGCCTTAATTAGAAGTAAACTTGAATATGGAAGCACTATCTGGAATCCACATTACTGCAAATATGAAAACATTGTAGAATCAGTTCAAAAAAAATTACTTAGAATGTTATCCTTCAAATGTGGACTACATGACCATCTCAGATCATACGACGTACGTCGTGATTACTTCAAGATTGATTCACTTAAAACTAGAAGGCAATTGACTGATCTAATATGTTTACATAAAATTATTCACGGCCACCTTGATACTAAATTATGTCTTAGCAGTATTGTTATAAATGTCCCCAATTCCCATTGTTTAAGACGCCATAACATTTTTCACATGAATACATTCAAAAATAATATCGCATACTTTAGCCCTCTGACACAGATGTGTCGACTATATAACAAGATAGAGTGGGCTGAAGTGGATATTTTCGTTGATAATTTGTACGGGTTCAAAAAAAAAGTTCTGGCGCTGTTAAAAAAAAAAATAATAACTAACTAATTATATTGTGTGAATAGTCTCTTTATGCATGCCTCGCGTATTTCATGTCTCTTACCACTCATTGTAATGTGTTACTCGAGTGACCTTGTATATAATTATGTATTTGTATTTGTGATGTTCTTTTTCGTTATATGTTTTTGGGGTGTTGTGCCGTGTTGCGCTACCTCCTTCTTTAGCCAACGTTTCGGACATCGTTGCAGTGTCCATCATCAGGGCAGATCCGGCAGATCCGGTAGATGCCGGATCTGCCCTGATGATGGACACTGCAACGATGTCCGAAACGTTGGCTAAAGAAGGAGGTAGCGCAACACGGCACAACACCCCAAAAACATATAACGAAAATGCTTCTGGCCGTGAAAATCTTAAAACTTATCTTGTGATGTTCTTGTTTCTGTAATTGTATGTATATGTATTTAATTGTATGTAATTTGTAGATTTTTTATAATTGTGAAATAACTGAGTTTTTATAACTGGATAGTTCATACGCAAGTGTAAACATCTGTAAAAACCCAGTATAAATAAATAAATAAATAAATAACGAAATAAACATCGAAAAATATTCAGTATTGATTACAACTTCACAATTCAGAAAGGAAAAAAACAATAAGATGCGCTAATATAGAATTATAAATTTCTTAATGCAGTCAATAAGATTGGTGTTAAATAAAGGAAAACTATTCACTTGTACTTTACAATTTATTTTGAGCTGGTGGATTCATTCCTAAATTAAAACGACTCGTGTGTTTTAACCGCAAATTCCAGTTGCGGATTCATCTGCGGACGCATTTCGACGCATATCATCTATGTGTTCAAAGTGCGAAAATCGGATAAAAACAAATATAATATCACTAGAGGAAGATAGCGTCAGGTTACTATAATATATTATTATAATGACTGGTGTCAGTGGTTGAGTTGGCATCGCGCTTGGGTCCCACCCGGGCGTCGCGTGTTCGATTCCTCGGCTTGCTAATTCCTCCATTTCAACACAAGCAACATTACCGGCTTTCTGTGGGTGGTAGTCGGAAATTTTCAAACATTGTTGAGTTATTTGTAACCCGGGAATGTTTGTCTTTCTTTTTTAAAAAAAAGTTTATAAAACTAATTATGACGATTCGTTCAAAAGTTTTCAATTGTTTTAGTCAAAATGATATCCTTTATTCCAAAAATTTATGCTGGTGTATTCACTATCTGCTAGTGAACACGCTCAGTGTAATCATATTACTAGCTACTAGCAGATTTTACACTGAAGGAGTTTACTAGCAGATAGTGAATACGCCGGCTAGTAGCTTAAAAACCCGCTTAATGTAGTCGAGGCTTAAAATTCGACGTTTAATGATTGTTCTGTGCAAAAATGTATCGAATCAAATCATGTGTCCAGTACCTACTTAGAAAATAAATCCTTCTAATTTTCGTAGTCTATGTCGCCATTATTGTCTATACTTAACCTCACTAATTGCTGACGCATGATTTCGCTAAATCTTATCTTGCTGCTTCAAAACCTTATTTCTATATAATAACATACCTTACAGTCCTTACACTGTTAAACTAACCGTGGCCTGCTGGTGATAGTTATTTATTGGTAAGTTCTGTTGGTGTTAATTTCTACCAGAGTATTAATCGCGCTATTCACATTGCTTGCAACTTCAATTATCACGGCCGTTCAAATCAAAGCGAAAAACCGTTGTGTTTTATTTTATATTACAGCTGAAATGTACTCTTCGTGGTATCCAGCGCGACCTACACATGAATATTGACAAGTTCGGGAATATATTTGCCAATATTGAAATGGAAGTGTCTCTTCATCGGTTCACCCCGATATATTACCCCGATATACGTCCATTTGATTATTCAGATATTTCCATATGTTTTGAGATAATAAGGAAAGCATCATTCGATTGCTCGCTACAAATCAAATATTATTTACACTTGTCTGTGTTTTACAAATTAAATATGCTATAAACTATCACCGGTAGCAGAACAATCCAGTACATTATTACATTTTGATATTTCCAGTAACCCAGAAAACGTAATTTTTTAACAAATACAGGTTCTTTTGCATATCAATTGATTTAGTAGCCATTATGAGTACCAAATCTGAGTATTGTACCAGATTGAGTGAGCGCTTTTACTTATAACTCATACACAAATCAAATTTCGTTTTTTCGTAGATGTGTGACTAATCAACTGGACGATAGATATTGTCAAAGGAAACAGTAGGATAATGTTATGAAATAAACTGTGAAATACTGATCCTCTGTTTATTTGTTGAGGCGTACCAATGAAAAGTCACTTCATGTTGACATGGACCAACCAAGGAACTTTTATATTTGACGTCTAGACCTATCTTTAGATTAGTATTTCGAAGGCATTGATAAAAATGTTCACAAATGATGGAATATGGATTAAGTAAATATATTTTGTTAAAACTGAAATGGCGGAGCCAATAAATGATAAAAAAGTTATATAACTTTAATATTTTTTTGCTGAAAAAAATGTCCAATAGCGCAACAATTATAGTAAGCGACTTAATCCATTTGTATAAAATAATATATGCACAATTTTCAGACCTGTTAGAAATGATATTTTTCAGAGTCAATGGCATAGCTAGCATAGTGTGGATAACTTGGTTTCACCCCAAGATGATCGTGGTGCCACCCCAAAAATGAATATGGTGTCACCCCAAGAATTAGTAATCCTCAAACTAGATTTTGGATAATGTTCTACCTGATATTGAAGAAAATAATTTTGGTATTATGATTGGCGACACAAGTAACGCGAAGGTGGCCTATTCGCCAAAGGTGATAGGCGACCCAAGGATAGAGCCACTAAATCAACTTTGAGAAATTTAAAACGCAAATTTCGACTTCATAGAAAAACATTACTGGTTATTTTCTTTATTTGTGGCGCTACCTCCTTCTTTATTCAACGTTTTGGGCAGCGTTGCAGTGTCCATAATCTGGGCTGATCCGCATCTTCCGACTTTCTTCTCAAACTTTCAGTCATAATTGTATCGTTATTTCCAAATATTTATTACGCATACATATCATGGTTTTTAAAGATTTGTCCAACTTAAAAAAAAGTATACAGAACTCTTTGAAAAAAAAACAATGTTGCTTTCTTAATACAGGGTTCTGTTTCTTGCAGTTTCAGCTTTATTTTTGGGCTTGAATGAATTCCATAACCCTTCCACTGTCGTACCATGGATCCACTAAGCCCAGATAGTGTTTCCATCAAGACGGAACCAGGGCCCCAGGAAGAAGGTAGAGATGAAATGTCGTATGCGGATATTGATGTTGACCTCCCAGATGTAAAGAAGGAATGTCTAGAGTACGCGGAGAGTACTCGAAAAGCCAGTAAGTTGCATTAATTATATTTATTATTACATATTGCATATATTAAAAATGTGGAATGTAAAATTTTGATTTTTGGAAACCTTGTCCATTTTGAATTGTTGCTCGCATACTTTGGTATATATCTTCAAACGTATATTTACGGGAAACTCTCAAACTACAGTACATTTTAAACTTATCTTATTTGGGATGTAAAATCAGAATATTATTATGCATTATAAAATCATATAACATTGAAAAAAACATTATTTCCCTAACTATACAAAACTTGCCGAACGCAGAATGTGCTCAAGAATAAAATTGTAATTCCTTCTTAAAGCATCTTTACTGAAGCGAACATCTGGGGTCCTTCATATTTTCTAAATAAATCTTAAAGCCTGTTAACTAATTTCTTACATAGTTATAAACGGTATCTTTATTTATATTTTTTTCACCTTTTTTTAAATCAAAACCAGTTCTTTTGTTGTACTCTCTCAGAAAACTTTGCCGGTAATTTTAAATATAACACGATTGTTTTCTGGGCACGCCAATGTACGCAATGTTATTTGGTTTTTCTAGGTAGCCTTAAAGTGGAGACTGTTAGATTAAAGGTAGAACCAGGACCCCGAGACGAAGATGGAGAGGGAATGGAAAAAAAACAGTTTCGAAGATTTCCCCAGACAACAGGTAATACGGATTAGTGCTTTTTTTACATTTTTTTAAATTTACAGTGCTAACATTTAAAGCTTTATTCGTATTATTTTTCAGACTCATTAACCGATCTGAAGACGCATCCTCTGGAAAAATCATTCTCTTGTCCCCACTTGTAACTACTCCTGCTTTTTTAGTTCTGAGGTAGAACTTCACTTACGTACCCATACTGGAGTTTACCTTTTTCCATGCTCCGACTGCAAATTTTCGTGTTCTCGAAAGGGAGATTTGACGAGACATATGCTGACTCACAGTGGAGAAAAACCCTTTTCCTGTTCCGATTGCAGTTATTCATGTTCTCAAAGGGGAAATTTGACGAGACATGTGCTGACTCATAGTGGAGAAAAACCTTTTTCGTGTTCCGACTGCAATTATTCATGTTCTGACAAGAGTAATTTTACGAAACATAAGCGGACTCACAGGGGTGAAAAACCTTTTGCGTGTTCCCACTGCAATTATTCATGTTCTGACAAGAGTAGTTTGACGAAACACAAAGGGGTTCACAGTGGAGAAAAACCTTTTTTGTGTTCCGATTGCAGTTATTCATGTGTTTTGAAGGGAAGTTTGACTAGACACAAGCTGACTCATAGTGGAGAAAAACCTTTTTCGCGTAGTAAAGTAGTTTGACGAAACACAAATGGACTCACAGTTGATAAAAACTATTTTCCTCCACTATATGTTTCTCCACTTAAGCCTTTAAGACACATTAAGATCCATTTTTACAACGTGCTTGCGAGAGATTAGCGATAATGAATCTTAGATCTGACGTTTCACCGGAGACTCTATTGTTTTCAAAAATTACTCTCATTTTATAAATATAATTAGTAATAAAGATTTTGGTTCTTTTTTAATTGATCAATTATTTTTGTTTTAGTATGTGTTCGATTTTTAGATTTTCATTATTTTATACATCTGTAATTAATTATTTTATGTTAAAGCTTGCTGACCTGTTGGTATAATTCTAGAAATAATGTTAGTAAAAAAGTGGACTTATAGATGGATTAATAAAGGAGTGGACATGTAAAATGTGGATGGCTTTTATGAAGTAGATAAGTATTTAAATCAATCAATCTTGTGATTTAAAAGAAAATGTTGGTTTTGATTTAAAATGAGAGTAAATTATAAACATGCGTTATGTCGACTGTTTACAGAATTACTAGTTATATTAATATAAAGTGATAATATTATATTAGTTTATTGTTTAATGGCCTGGACTCGCCTGAGCTTACCAATTTTATAAAAATCTTCATTATGAAAACATAAATTAGATTTGAATTGTGCCTTACAATTCATTATAAAAACTTGAGTTTCAAAGTTTTCCTGGCTGTCTTTTGTCAGTAAATACGTGTTTGAAAATTTAAAAACTTTTCTCAACATCTACTGATACAACAGGGTTAGGTACGTATTACCATATTATTTTTGTTTTAGTACAGTTTTTGTTTCTAAATCAAGCACATTCAGATACGGTTTTAGGTTTTCACGGCCAAAAGCATTTTCATTTTTTGTTTTGGAGTGTTATGCCGTGTTGCGCTACCTCCTTCTTTAGCCAACGTTTCAACAGTGTCCATCATCAGGGCAGATCCGACAGATGCAGTCGGATCTGCTGGATCTGCCCTGATGATGGATACTGCAACGCTGTCCGAAACGTTGACTAAAGAAGGAAGTAGCGCAACACGGCATAACACTCCAAAACAGACTTCCGCCCCGGGAACCTTTATTGGATAACCAACACCTCTGTCATAGGTCACCCCAAGTGGTTCGCTTCGTTTGGTGATTTAGCAAGGGGGCCCGGGTTCATGGGGTGAGGTTTGTCTAGGTCTTGGAGGCGGATGACCGGGACACACTGAACCCCAGATTCCTACCCACACCTTAAACCCTTTTCCTTCCCAGAACTCTCCTTTCCTTGAAAACCCCTCCACACAGCATCCCCAAAGATGACATAGGCCCTGAGGGAAATTCTAATTATTTTCCTCAGGGTCTCATGAGTGGAGCTTATGTAAAAAAAAATTGAAACATGCAAGCAAACACACCGCCATAACGACTACGGATTTTTTTACCAACATTAAGAATTCTCTTAAGACATCAAACGTGGAAAATTTGGATTACTTTAACCCAAGATTTGAGGCAAATATACTTAGATGAGGGTGAGAACTTACAATTTCGTGACCAATACCTGGAAGAAATTACACATGAAACGAAACTTTCTGACAATAATGCCAGTAAGGGTACTGATAATAAAAATCTAGTAAAAATAGCAGAAAGATTTTTACTTGAGAAGTTTTCAGGAAAATCATCAAATTGTTAACCAATGGATCAATTATTTTAAACGTTTGAGACTTTAAAGTATTTACTTGAAAAACAGTGCCATGATTGGTACACTAGTATGTTAATAAAATGTTCAGTAAAAGCAGGATGGGCAATATGTAAAACAATTTTTTGTGAAATATACGGAAACGAAGGTTGGTCACAAGTTAAATATGCATTTAAATTTCAATGAGGTTCATTACGGGAATAAGCCACAAAAAGAAAAATTGTTATTAGAGATAAATAAAAATATTGACAAACAGACATTAATTCATCTTATTGTTATGTATCTACCAGATTTTATAATATACAAAATGGATGAGGAATCAAAAAATGAATTTGGTAAACATGAACAGTCAATAAAAATAATTATCATAAATTAATGTGAAAATAAAGTAAGAGTTGATAAAATTACACCTTATAAAACTTGTGAAAAATTAATTAAAGGTAGCCGTTTCCACTCTGAAGAAAATTGCTGGTTTACACAAATTGAACATAATGATAACAAGATAAACTATAAGAATGCTTAACAAGAATGTAAGCAATACTTATTAGATTCAGTATTACTAAAAAATATTAATGAAATTGTACGATTAATTGAGGTGTGTAGAATCAAATCCAGCATTCTCCACTTTTTTTCAAAAATGGACTAATGATGCAACTTTGTTAATGATTCACTCCTTTACCTAGAAAAGCAGTTATTTGGCATTAAAACCAACTCTTTATGCTTTAAAAATCCATTTTAAAAACTGTGTTAGTATCAAAGGCAGCAATCTCCAACGCAGTTAAGAAACAAAACTAGCATTCTCCAATTTGACCAATGGTAAGCCTCCATTTGATCACGTGACAACATGGCCGCCCATACAAAATTGTATGGCCGTGTGTTGAATCTGTCGCTCTAATTTTACTGTTGTAAATAGTTTGGAGTGAATTTAGAAATAAAAACAAGATGCCAGTGTGATTATGGACTCTCACCCTTCATCCGTGCCCAAGAAAAACGCAAGGAAGAAGTCAAGGAATCCAGAAAAATGGAAAGCAAAAGTAGTCAAAATTCTAAGATGAGCTGTCATAAAATACCGTTTATTTCAGAGGCGTGGAGTGGCAAAAGATTTTTTTAGGTGTTAATTAAAATTCATAAATTAAATTAATATGCATAGACATGTTTTACTTTTATAATTAAATCTAGGATTCATAGCCTTGCACATAAACATTCCGAATTACATGTTTAGTGTTGAAAATTTTGCGAGTTTCAAGCCAATTTTGATCAAAATAATTAACCTTCATTATTTTTCTTCTTTTTTTTTAAATTTTCTCTGTTAATATTATTATTTTTTGAAGTGGCTTCTTTAGCACCGTTGTGATTTGAAACTCGATGAAACAAAAAAGCGACATTAAAAATAGACAAACGCATACATCTATAGGATTAAGGCTGCGAAAGAATAAGATAATATTTTTTTATCGAAGGAAGCAAACACTTTGTGGTGTGACATTATATATTAAATGAAAGAACACACTTTGTAAAACACCACTTTTTATTATAGTTGTTATAATAGCCCTGATGAAGCTCGAGATCGAGCGAAACCTGGTTGGCTTTTAAATATCAATTATAATAAAAAGTGGTGTTTTACAAAGTGTGTTCTTTCATTTAATAAATAAGATAATAATTGATCTCCTCTTCGTGCAGTGCTTATTCCCACTCTTGTCTACTTTAGTTTTCTGCAGGTTTCATTTGTACCGCGTGCGAACTGCACACTTGTATTTTTTTACATTAGCTCCACACAGGAGGCCCTGAGGAAAATAATTCCACTCAGGGCCTTTGTCTTCTTTGGGGATACTGTGTGAAGGGTCTTTTTGGGAAAAGAAGGCGAGAAGGTTCTGGGAAGGAAAAGGGTATTACGGGTGGGTAGGAATCTGGGGATCAGTGTATCCAGAAGTGACGGATGTATAAATCTATCCCTCTCACTGCGATTTTTCGAGATATCACAGCTGGAGAAGTCAAAGGGACTCCCACAGCTATTCTCTCCCGATCCGGCCTGCAATCCAGCAGGTGGGCAGACGCATCCGCCGCCAAGACCCGGACAAACCTCACTCCATAAACCCGGGCATCCTAGCTAAGTTACTAAACGTAGCGAACCACTTGAACAGAGGTTTTCGTTATTTGTTTTTGGGGTGTTATGCCGTGTTGCGCTACCTCCTTCTTTAGCCAAAGTGCCAAAGCAAATGTTTGGGACAGCGTTGCAGTATCCGAAACTTTGACTAAAGAAGGAGGTAGCACTACACGGCATATCACCCCAATAACAAATAACGAAAATACTTTTGGCTGTGAAAATCTAAAGTCATATCTATGGCAGAGGTAGATATTGTTTATCCAATAAATGGTTCCCGGGGTGGCGGTACCCATACACACCTCCCAAATTCAATACTGTATTAGTACATTACAAAACTTATTTTTATTTTAATTATACTAAAATTAAAATCATAATAATAATCACGAACTTCCCTGTGATTTGGTCGGTCCATTATTGTGACGTCATATTTATTTGTCAGTATCAAAGTCAGCTTTCTCCACACGTGTGAGAAACAAAAGCAGCATTCTCCTTAGGTGAGTATCAAATGCAGCAATCTCCATAATTAAATCCGCTATAACTAATCAATCAATACAATAAACAAATTCTACTTTGGAAATTATAATAGATACGCAGTTTCCCCTTTTGAATAAAATTATAAACTTATAAATACGTGAAAATTGTTGAAATGAAACGTTTTTTTTGGTTTTCTCAAAATAACACTTTTTGGAGAATGCTGCCTTTGATTCTATACCCCTCAATTATCGAGACGTTGTAAATAAGGTGAACCTTGGGGAATTTTTACACCCCTTTTCGGACTGGCTGGGTTAAATAGGTACTGAAACATAAAGGTTCCTTGGTACCTATTTTATATAGAGCATAAGAAACTCCCTCAGGATGGTGGGAAGGAAAATTACAGTTTTCCCTCCGGTAAGGTTAGTTAGGCTAGGAGAATAAAAGAGATTATCTCACAGTAACAAATACTACAATATTTATACATTCTTAAATACAAGGGACCGGGATTCATATTCCCAAAAGAAACAAAAACCATACTGAGAATTTAGCTGGAAGAGAGTTAAATATAAAGTAAAGAGCATACCTGCGGACCATGTATCTATTACTTTCTATTAATTCTAACTTGACGCGAACGCATAATAACCGGCGACCGCGTAGCGTGTGGAGGAAACGAGGTCCATCAGCATGCGGGATCTCCAGGTCAGCAACCGGGAGAGACCCCGAGGAAGGCCCCAGAGGATGGGAACTCCTCACCAGGGAGCAGGATCCAGCATCATGTCCAGTGTACCGGTTGAGCGTACCGTAAAGGTATTACAATTTGTTTTGCTAGAGTCAGTGCACAATTGATAAAATTAAACGCTGAAAACAATCTGTCGTGACACTGAAACTTTTAATATCCCTTATCAGACTAATTTTAATTGATAATTATCAATTAAAAATTCGTCATTCTTCATCGGTCGACGAACACAATAGTCCATACTTGTAAAAGAAAGTAATTTACGAAAATTTTATTGATTCAAATTAAAAATATATTTCTTCAAATTTAGCAAATTCACTTTGTGGCACCATTCTATTAATGAAATAATTAAAACACTTTGTTTTTACCACAATAAACTTTATTTAAAAGTCAACATGTTTCAAGAACGATGTTCTCTTCATCAGGACATATAATGTACCTACTAAAACCAAATGATCAAACATAGAAGACAGGTGTGGGTAGAAATGGAATTAGTGGGGGAGGAGTGAGGTGGAAAGGGGCGGTGTTTAGAAGAGCAACAAGGGGGAGGGGGCAGTGGCGTAGCGTGGGTTTCGGCCGCCCGGGGCGGAGGAAAATTTTGCCGCCCCCCACTTATTGATATATTTATAACACAAAACTGGTTTAAATTAAAATAAATATGCGGTTTATCAAAACTACACTCAGAACATAAAAATGTTTTTTCTTTGATCCTAGCGGCACATATATTCTGAACACAAAACTGGTTTTAATTACATCTGTATGTGGTGAATTAAAGCTACACTCAGAACATGAAAATGTATTTTTTTAATTCTGCCAGCAATTACATTCTAAATATAAAACTGGTTTTAATTAAATCTGTACGCTGTGAATTAAAACTACACTCAAAACATGAAAAGGGTTTTTCTTTGATTCTGCCGGCATTTACATTCTGAACACAAAACTGGTTTTAATTAAATCTGTTTGTGGTGAATTAAACCTACACTCAGAACATCGGGGCGGAGGAAAATTTCGCCGCCCCCTTATTTGGGACTTCAAGCGGGGGGGGGGGAAGGGGGGGGGGTTGTATATGGACATCCAATTTTTTATTACGACCTATTTATAAACGAGCCGGATTCTTTTAATAATCAAATTTAATGAGTATTCTTTCAAAGAAAATCATGTATAGAAATTCTACTCCAAAGATGATTGATTGATACCTACTGCGTTAGAGTCCCCAAACAATAGTTACACAATCAATTTCTCAGAATTTTACAGCATTATGTAACTCAAATGTAAACCTTCACTCGATGCAGGATGAATCTACAACTCGTTATTTATTTTATCGTTGTATTCTGAACACAAAACCAGTTTGTATGCGGTGAATTAAAACAACACTCAGAGCATGAAAAGGTTTTTCTTTGATTCTGGCAGCACAAACATAGTCTGCAAATAGAATTTAATAACTGAACTTCGAATAAAATAATGTTTTCCTTTGAATCGTGTCAGTAGATGAATTCTCAAATGGAATTTTACATCCTGAAAACTGGTTTAACCCTTCGAATAATAATAAAAAAAATATTTATAAACTTTTGCCTATCAATGTTTGCGCATAAAATTTCCGGTTCTTCCCATACAATGTTCCTTTTTATTAAAACAAAACTTTTCTAAAATCTAGATAACGTAATTTTTTTCGACGTGCTTATTAGTACATTATTGTTTCAAACATTAAAATTTTCATATTGGAAATGTTAATTGGCTCAAAAATACACGCCTGCGAATATTCGAATTAAAATACCCTAAAATAGAATAAACTTGAAATTTTAAATTTTAAATACAGATTACTTTTCTTAAAAAATGTTATAAAAGTGTATCTTAACTTTTTATTGCAATCGCAAATTTATTTAAAATAAAATATGTGGGACATAATTTCATAATTTTATTTTAAAATTAAATATGTGGGATAATTTGCGTCTCATGTGATTAGACGGGTCAAATTAAATCTGTATTTGCCGAATTAAAACTACACCCAGAAAATGAAAATGGTTTCTCTTTGATTCTGGCAGCACATACATAATCTACAACTAGAATTTTATAACTGCACTTCGAATAAAATAATGGTCTCTTTCGAAATGTATCAGCAGATGAATACACAACTGAAATTCAGTCGTTAATACATTCTGAACACAATTCTGATTTTAATTAAGATTGAATCTGTTTGCGAGTTACCAGCTTTAATTAGTATTACTCTCATAATATGCGTACGGTTTTCCTACGAATCGCGAAATTCGCAGCTTAAAAAAAATAAATTATTTATATGTTTGATGAATTAAAAAAAAAGAGTTGGATTCGTAAACGAAAAGATCGTAGAACATGTTAAAATAATGATTTGAAATGGTTTAAATTTTTCCAAGATAATGTTATTATTTATTGTGAAAATTTGCCGCCCCCCTTAAAAGTGCCGCCCGGGGCGGGCCGCCCCCCCCCGCCCCCCCACGCTACGCCACCGGGAGGGGGGTGTAAATTTAATGTTTTTGTGAATTTTATGAATTTTTTACATTAGAAATAGGAATTAATTGTAGCATAAATTTCTTAGATTTAAACCTAACTATAATTAATAATAAGATTGAATTTAATATTTTCCGAAAAGAAACATACGCTGATATAATTATACACAACACATCTAACCATCCATTTTCACAAAAACTCTTAGCTTTCCATTATTTGATCAATAGATTAATTAATATCCCATTATCCCCAAATAATTTCAAAGCTGAACTTAACACCATTAAAATAATTGCATCTAATAATGGTTATAGCTCCAAATTAATAGACGATATATTAAACAAAAAAATAAGAAAAAATTTCATTTGTCTTACATTTACCCATTACTTACTGATAATATTAAAAAGCAATGGAGAAAAATATTGTTTGTAAATCATCAAACCTCCAATTTAATCATGAAAAAATTCCTAATACAACACAGCCTGCTTTTTATACGAATAATAAATTGAAAAATTATATTTTACCAATTGAATTGTAATGACTGCAATCATTTTTACGTAGGTAAAACTTGCAGAAATTTTGAAACGAGGATTAAGGAACATTTGAGGTGTCTAAAAAGCAATAATTATTCGGAATTTGCTAACCATCTAATTGAATTTAACCATTCATTTGATATAAATACTGGTTTTAAAATTTTACACACTAACGTTAGTGGTTTTCACTTAGATCTTTTAGAAATATTAGAAATTAGGAAAAATGTCAATAGAAATTTAAATATTATTAACAATCAAATTAATTTTGTGAATAACCCTATCTTAAACATATTCCCATTGTAATTTTTGTCTTTGCTCTTCTAAGCACCCCCCTTTCCACCTCTTCCCCACCCCCCCTCCCCCTTGTTGCTCTTCTAAACACCGCCCCTTTCCACCTCACTCCTCCCCCACTAATTCCATTTCTACCCACACCTGTCTTCTATGTTTGATCATTTGGTTTTAGTACATTATATGTCCTGATGAAGAGAACATCGTTCTTGAAACATGTTGACTTTTAAATAAAGTTTATTGTGGCAAAAACAAAGTGTTTTAATTATTTCATTATTTCATTAAAAATATATTTATCTTTATTTACCTATATATATATATAAACTGCTAGCACCTTAATTATTCTGCAGCTTATCATTATATGTAGCCCGCTTAAATTTGAGCGAGGAATGTCGTACATAGCAAAGATACCGATGGGCTGAGATACCGGGCCTGTGTTGCCATTAGATAAGTAATTGTATTCTAACTGACTCATAACTAACTGATTGTCAATTGTCTTTTACATCGCAGAACGGTTGCGTTCACTATCACTGCTTTTGCAGTACTTGCATATCACCACACGCCCTCCTGATGTCGTCATCACTGTACAAATTGACTTAACCAGCCCGGAGGCCTTCGCGCCCTAGTGGGTCGTCCTTCTGTACTGGTCTCTCCTTCTTCTTCACTGTCCTCTTCAAACACATCGAAAAGATTTACGGTGGGACTTGCGGCCAATTCCTCGCATCTCTCTTCAGACTTAGTTCGTTCTCTGTCAGGCATCTTCCGCAGGTCAAGCACATGTCTTGGTACACCATCAACTATGATATTGTTGACTAAATTAAGTCCTGTCACCCTTCCTTGCCTCCAGCGTGATGTGCATCTTTTGTCTACTGGTTTGACCGCAACGACATCGCCCACTTCAAACTTAGTCGATACTTCCTCTTCTATATTCACTTGCGCAGAAGGGTGCCTCCATGAATAAGTGTTAACCGAGCTAGAAGGCGCAACACCCTCATCCTTCTGACTCTTCGCAGCCAAATTATACCAAAATACTGCCTGCAGAAGATCGCTTCCACTTCTAGCCGCAGTTCTCTTTATTGTTCGATGATGAGTGGGCTGTGTAGTGTACAAGGTCCTGGTTGTGATGTGATTGCTGTTGATGGCAGTCGTGTATTTTGTGAGGGGCGAGGTGTAGCCAAGATAGTAGTGCATGGTGTGTCGCTACTGGTAGACTGTGTGGTGGTGAAAAAACTATTAAGTGCAGTCAATGTTATACTGGGTGGTGTTACGATAATGCGCGATAGGGTAGAGTTCGTAAGAAGCAGACTAGACGAGTACAGTGCGAATTGTGTCGAGTCTGGTGAAACCTCGGCAGACAGAATATCTGTTGAGAACAAGGACTTTAAAGCTACATTCAACGGAAGAAAATGGTGCGTGAGTTGGGTGTGGAGAGGTTCTCCTGCTGAATTAGAAAACACTGTAGAGTGCTACAAAAGCACTAAGTTACTAGAAGCGGAGGCAGCTTTTGAAGAAGAGATTCAAAAGTGGATCTCCGAGGGCTGGCTCAGGCCATGGAAGGGAAGCTCCGGTGGTATCCTTCCTTTAATGGCTGTGATCCAAAAGAACAAGGGTGTAATGTCTGTGTGTATTGTATGAGTGCAAGCGAGATAGCGTGCTTGCGCGAATCTATATTCGATTCGTTCTCTTTTGCTTAGGCAGCTCCCCAAATAAATACCTGTACAGTAAACAGTTACTCTTCATTCGTGTACTACCTACACTATTTTCGCCCATACATTTGTTGGTCCACATAACCAATTTGGTGCTGCCATCTCGTATGGACAGCCACGGACACCTCAGCAAGGCATCCGCAGTAGTGGACTTTACAAAGGGAAAAGTACGTCCTGTCTTGGACTATCGTGAACTCAACGAGAGTGTTCAGTGCCATACTGGTGAGGATGTAGCAGTGTGTGATGAGACACTTCGGAAGTGGAGGAAGCTACGTGAACCTCTAAAGTTGCTTGATCTCCAATCAGCATATTTAAAACTTTGGAAGTATCAACTCATCAAGTATAAAGGCAAACATACTGCTTGACAAGATTAGGTTTTGGGTTAAAGTGTGGTCCCAAAATCATGACACGGATTGTAAACGAGGTGCTCTCGCTTGACGAAAGGGTGCGACGGGGCACAGATAGCTACATCGATGACATTATAGTGAATGAAAACATAATATCAGCTGAAGAGGTTGCGGCACACTTGCATACTTACGGTCTCGTAACTAAGCCTCCCGAGAACCTGGAGGGCGCAAGAGTGCTCGGATTGCGTATTGAACGTGATAAGGTCGGACGTCTTATGTTCAGAAGAGGCAATGACATTCCCATAATGCAAGAAGGATCGCACCTGAGTAGAAGGGTATTATTTTCGATCTGTGGCAAGCTGACTGGGCACTATCCTGTGTGTGGATGGTTAAGGACAGCCTGCAGTTTCATGAAGAGAGAGTGTCAAGGCCAGGCATGGGATGATTACGTTGGCGACAGGGCCCAACAAATGGCTGAAGAGCTTCTGGTGAGAGTGAGAATTGACGATCCTGTAAAAGGGGAGTGGCTAGTGCCTGAATCATTAGGTGATGCCAGAGTTTATTGTGATGCAAGTAATCTGGCCCTTGGAGTTACCTTGGAAATTGAGGGAAGAACTGTTGAAGACGCCGCATGGCTGCGTAAGACAGCCGAAATATAGCTTGTATTCTAACTGACTCATAACTAACTGATTGTCAATTGTCTTTTACATCGCAAAACGGTTGCGTTCACTACCACTGCTTTTGCAGGACTTGCATATCACCACAGAAATAATATTTTGGAACAACCTTACTCGTCGAAAAATAGCAACACCTTGGACATAACCATAGATCACAATCATGAAAGCGTCTGTCACTGACATTTGCGAGATTTAGATATTTCGTCGTTATCTAATCGAAGTTTTGTTTTTGCAATTCTGACAAAGGTTTTGTACCTATACCCTATGCCTTGGTGAAATTCTCTGCCTGATTGACGGCAGCACATACTAACTTCTGCAAATATCAAAGGTTAGCTGGCACAACCCTTTCTCTATCCAAATTAATAAAAATATCGTACAGTGTGAGGTTACGACACACAGACATTCTTTATTGTATGAGTTAATCACTCCTACCCATAAACTTGTTTTCACAAAAATATAACATTACCAGCCATATGTACGAAGTATGAGACGTACCTACCTGACTTGTTTTAACAGTGCGTATGTATAGTTCTCGTGAATTATTTCCTCAAAACATGAATGTCAAATGGTCAAATATGTTTCCATTTTTTTTTATTCTTTACAGTAATACACGTTCACAATAAGTAATCAATACATATTATAGTATTTTTTTAAAATTATTTTACATACAAAATTAAATAAATATGCAACATTTGCAAACAACAAATTTGCGTAAAAGATTACAGCTTGCAGATGTCGAATAAAAGTGTCATAAAACCGTGCGAAATTCGTTACCAAAATACAACATGTCCTTTTATTTATCCTGAATTCTTAAAAATACACAAAATGTTTTAAAAAAAAACTTCGTCTAAAACTCACTTAATGCGATCTAGCTTAACTTACGCCAATTGGTACACATAAGTTAGAGAAACCATTTTTTTGAAGTCTGGTTTGAGAACCGTTTAATGGTTGTGTGTTTCAACGGTGTTGATTAAAATAATCACAAATTATTGAAATATGGTTTACCTGGGTAGATAGATATTTTGTCTAATGCGGAATGGCGGATCAAATACACGATTATGTCACTTTATTTATTTATTTATTTATTACACGCCCTAATGGGCTTTAACATTTTATGTAATACAATACTATTAAATACTTCAAAACTAAAACAATAATGAAAATAGATACGTTTTTAGATTTTCACGGCCAAAAGTATTTTCAATATTTGTTTTTGGGGTGTTATGCCGTGTTGCGCTACCTCCTTCTTTAGCCAACGTTTCGGACAGCGTTGCAGTGTCCATCATCAGGGCAGATCCGGTATACATCTACCGAAGGAGGAAGCGTAACACGGCATAACACCCCAAAAACAAATGTCGAAAATAATGAAAATATAATACAATGAAAAAAAAGTAACAACAAAAGCATGTAATATGATATGAAATACATTGGTAAAAATGATAAAAAGTATAACATAAAAAAGAATATGCAATATAAACAAAATTGCTAAAATTATCCACGACTATTTGTGCCTAGATGTATAAAATAATTTAAATAAATAATGTTTATACTGGTTATTCTTAAGGTGAAATACATGTTTATCTTCTGAAACAATATATATCTCCTAAAGCAGAATATTTATTTCCGAGATTGTGAAGTCGCGTAATCGAGGAATTTCGGTAAGAGAGTATCCTGGTATTGTTAAAGTGAAAGGGTAGTAAATGTCGGCAAGATCTTTTGGGAATAAAATGTTGATTAATTGAAGTATACAGTCAATTTTGTAATGCAGTATTTTATGTAATAATATTTAATCTGTGGTAATTCTTCTTTTGGTAATTATAATCAATATTTAGTACAGAAACATGTAATTTATAGTTAATAAACGCATGTTGAATCTTTTTAATGCCGTTTGAATAAATATTGTAAATTGGAGACCATAACGTAGAGTTATACTCTAGTTGGCATCCGACAAGGGTTTTATATAATATGATAAATGTGCCTAAATTAAATTAATGAAGTCTTTTGCAGCTCACAAAACAAATCCAAGAGATTTAAGGGCCTTATACATAATATTATCGATATGGCAAACAAAGGTTAGTTTGCTATCAAACATTATACCTTGATCAATAATTTCACTATCCGATTTCCGTTTCAGGGGGGGGGGATCCACATTCAAATCAAAGAATGGTTATACTAAAAGTAATAAAAAAATTGTTACGTTAGTGCCGACACTCTTTAATTATAGCTACACTCAGAACATGCAAATGGTTTTACAAAGTCTGCAACCAGAATTTTATAACTGCACTTTGAACACTAGAATGGTTTCCGTCAAAAGGCATCAGCAGATGAAACCACAATTGAAATTTTTCGTTGCATTCCGAAGACGGAACTAGTTTCAATTTAGATCAAATCAAAACTACGCTCAGAACATGAAAATGACTTTCCTCTAATTCTGGCAGCATAAACTAGAATTTTATATAGGCACTTCCCACGTAAGAAATGCGTCAGCAAATGAAATCACACCTGATGCGTTTTCTTTGCATTCTTAACACAGAACTGGTTTTAATTACAGGTTGAATCTGTACGCGGGGAATTAAAACTACATTCAGAAGGTGAAATTGCTTTCCTCCAATACTGGCAGCACATATGCAACTACAAATTTATAACTGCACTTCACACACGAGAATAGTTTCTTACGAAAAGCGTTAGCGAGATAAAACCCCACCTGGAATGTTTTCGTTGAATTCTATACACAGAACTAGTTTTTATTATAAGTGAGTTGGTACGCGGGGAAATTAAACTCCACTCAGAACATGAAAATGGCTTTCCTCCAATTCTGGCAGCACACAGTAAGCAACTAGAATTTTATAAATGCACTTCTGACGCGAGGAATGTGTGGAAAAATGAAACCCCACCTGGATTTTTTTCGTTGCATTCTAAACACAGAACTGGTTTCAGTTATAGGGTGAATCTGTGCGCGGAGACTTAAAATACTGAGTGTAGCCATTTTAATAAGTACATGAAAATGGTTTTTTTCTAATACTGGCAGCACAAAAGCAACTAGAATTTTATAATTGCACTTCAAAAACGAGAACGGTTTTCTAGGACATGCGTAAACAAACGAAGCCACACATATTTTGAACAGAAAACTGTTTTTTTCATGAGAGCAAATTGGATTGAGTCGCCAGCTTTAATTAATACTGCACCTAGAACACCAAAACGGTTTTACCATCGAAATGCGTTAGAGTTAGCAGATGAATCCTCAACAGGAATTTGCCATGCGAACACAAGATTGGTTTTACCTTCAGAAATAATAGGAGTCCACTAGTCAACCAGCTTAAATTAAATTTTACTCTGACTACATGAATAGTTTTTCTACATATTGTAGCATATTTATTGTCCGCAATATAATTTTATATTCATTTAACTTATTGCAATTAATTACATGTACCTAATGAATTTTTTTTATGCCAGAAGTGTGTCAATTATTATGGCATTTATATTTGCATTATTAAAATTAAATAGTTATAAATACATTGGGAATTCATATGTCAAATATTGGATTATAATTGTGTAAATTCTGATTATGCAATTGTAAATGTTCTCTAAAATGGCCTGGAAAGAATCTCCTACTTGTGATCTCACTAGGAAAACACTCATAGAACATTAATAATAAGTACTCATAGAACATTATTTATGTTCTCCAAATTGACCTTGAAAAAAATCACACCTTTGCGAATCTTTTAAAGACATAAAGAAACCATCCCTTAATTATATACAATTCTTAGTGTTCTCAAAAGTTGTCTTGACAGAAGCAAATTCCCGTGATATCTTGAACGAAACTATTCCTTTGTTAAGAATATTAGGAACTAAATATACAATTTGGCTGTCCTGAAACGGGTATTCTGCCCAGTTCGACAGACAAATGATCACATTGTAATGTATTGTAATATATATGCATATGTAAATATAATAAATAAAATAAATAAATTATTTACAAAATGTTAAGGGACGTGCTTGACTTAATATTACCAGTGATTCTTGACTTTATTTGGGGAGATTGTTATATCTAGCTTTTAGTTCATCATCGTTTTGTAATTCAATAATTTCATGCTGCAGATTACCAAGTACATTCTATGGTTCGACGTTGAACGGTTTAGAAAATATGTTCAATCCGTTTGCTCTCTTTACACGTCCTTAAATTGTTCATTAAATGCCTTACTTAATTTCGCGCACTCACCAGTGTATTCAAACGATGAAGAAGGCTTTTGTCCTTGCAGTATTGGTAAATGCGTCGTGTTATGCATTTCGAGTTGCTTTCCACTGCCTTAATTTAACTTCAACAATTTAGCTTCAACTTTTATTTTCTTCGTAGTTGTCTTTTTTAGGATTTTATTGATTTACTTTCCGCTTTACTTCCGCAACGATGACTGGAAAATAATGTTTATGACAGACTGCCTAAGATTCCCCTCCGAATAGAGTTGCCATCAATCCTGAAATATCGGGACTCTCCCGTACAAAAAAATTAAAAGTTCCGATGGAATTTTACTGTTGTTTCACCATAACAAATTAAAATAAAAGTAAAATGAAAGTTTTTACCACGTTTCAATTTGTATCTTAACTACTTGCTAGTAACGATTTTGTAATAACTTAAAAATGCATCTGAAACAACGTAAAAAGATTATCCAGTTCTGTGTAATTTTTGTGGTTCTTTCAGCAGGCCGCACTAAAAGGCCTCGCGGGCCGCATGCGGCCCGCGGACCGCAGGTTCCCCACCCCTGATTTAATGCATATTGAAATAATATTGGATTATTCATTCTGTAAAAATGAATGAACTGACATTTATTTATGTTCAATGCTAGTTTGTTAATAGAGCACATTCAAAAAGATTTCTCAAATTATTTTGTAACATGTATAGAGATATAAGGGATATTGAGGAAGACAAGGCCTGGTTACTGTAATCTTACTAATGATGACGATTCGGTATCCGTTTTCAATTATTTTATCTCAAAGTTTTAGTCAAAATTATATTCTTATTTCCAAATATTTATTACGCATATGCATCATTTTTTTTAATGAATGGTCCAAACGAAACAAAATATTTAATACCTATTTCTACTATCGTGGTACGAGAACACAACAGAATGTGGTTGGCAGGAATACACTTATTTTTCTTCTTCTTCTTCAGCACAATTTATTCAATGCAATAAATACAATTATTACAAAAGGGTATATTTACCCTTACTCGGGTGGTCCACGACCACACCACACTGACAAATATCGAAGTCTCTACTTCGATCTCTCTATTGTCAGTTTTTCCAATACTGAACCGTAGGTACAACTTGTACCTCCCAGCTTCAGTATAATTACACAAGTAAAGGCACACAGCGTATACCTTCTAGCTTCACTCTACTAGACTAACGACTAGAGATTAACTCAAAGGGCCTATGTTCCCCCTGCGCAACTGAAGATACACCTCGTGTATCTTCTAGTTCCACCGTAAAAACAACACTCACCCTCTGTTTCAAAAGTCACAATATTAAAGAAAAACATACAAAGGGTGCAAAATGGTAAGACAGAATATTTGAGCTGCTTGGGAGCAACTGGATTTTAAAATCCCGCAATAAAACAATTGCCCTAAAGTCGGCCAAAAAAGGGCAATCAATAAAACAAAGTATACCATAAAACACTTAAGGACAGACAAATATTGCAAATTTTACTATTATGAAAGTTCCTCTTAGTTCGGGTCATAAAAAGCCACCAGCAAACCCTTTCCATTTTCGGGTACATCATAAAACACTTACATGGAGAAATAGTGAGGACTAAGATTAAAACATTCCCATATCTCGAATTCTTAAATTTAACCTACAATAAAACAATAAAATTACTTTAAAATTTGGCCAAAAAGGGCAAACCAATAAAGGTACAACTTAATCCTAAGGAATTTACAAATATTGCGAATTTAACAATCATAAAAGTTCCTCTTAGTTGGGGTCATAAAAAGGCCGCTAACAAGCACTTTACATTTTGGCGGCTGCAAATAATATTTATGGGTTCTATTTGAACTGTACAGATATAAAAAAACCTATTTAAAATAAAACAACTTAAATACCTAAACATTTTGTTCCAAATCGGTAAAGGAATGTCCCCATATAATATCAGGCAGAATACATTTATTTCTCAAGGTTCGGACCTTACTTGAAAAACCCATGGAAGAATTTTATTTGCAAAGGAGAAAATACGTGTAACTAAAATGACTAAAAAATAATACGAATAATACGAATAACTATTTTACTTAAGGCTAAATGGATAAATCGCATTCTGGAACGAACAATACCCTTTCAAAAAATTAATTTCGCTTTGTTAATACAACGTTCTGTTTCTTCCAGTTTTAGTTATAATTTTTGGCTTGAACGTATTACATAAACCTTCCACGGTATTGGCATGGATCTACTAAGCCCAGAGAGTGTTTCCATCAAGACGGAACCAGGGCCCCAGGAAGAAGGTGAAGGTGAAATGTCGTATGCGGATATAGATTTTGACCTCCCAGATGTAAAGAAGGAATGTCTACAGTATGCGGAGAGAATTCGAAAAGATAGTAAGTTGTATTTTTTGTTGCAGTATTGCATATATTTACAATGAGGAATTAAAAAATTTACGCTCGGAAACCTTTTTTGTTTTGAATTGTTGCTCAGACAGGACATAATATAGTTGTCCATAAAATCTTTCTTGTCTGTTATTTGGTAAATATATATTTTTACTTACCTTTTTTAAATATCAAGAGAAGTTTTTTGTAGTACTCCCTCGGAAAAGACATGTACGTATTGTTATTTGTTTTTCTTAGGTATTGTTATTGTTATGTGTTTTTCTTAGGTAGCCTTAATTTGGAGACTGTTAGCCTCAAGGTAGAACCAGGAACCCCAGTAGGCGATGAAAGGGGAATTCCGGATTTAGAAATTGACATAGAGCTGACGGATGTTAAAAAGGAATGCCTAAAACGCTTTCAAAGATTTACCCAGATAACAGGTAAATAACGAATCGTGCTGTCATTTTCAACATTTTTTTAAAAATTAACAGTCAATTATATCTTTATTGTGTTATTTTTCAGACTCATTGACGGATCTGACACAAAGTCCCGACCGCATTTATGCATCTACTAGCAAGGGTCATATGACGACGAACATGCCGAATCTTAGTGATGAAAAACCTTTCTCATGTTCCGACTGCAGTTATTCAAGTTCTCACAAGAGTAGTTTGACGAGACACAAGCTAACTCACAGTGAAGAAAAACCTTTTTCGTGCTCCGATTGCAGTTTTTCATGTTGTCGCAAGAATAACTTGACGAGACACAAGCTAACGCACTGTGGAGAAAAACCTTTTTCGTGTTCCGATTGCAGTTATTCAAGTTCTCAAAGGGGACTTTTGAGGAAACACGTGTTAACTCACAATGGAGAAAAACCTTTTTCGTGCTCCGATTGCAGTTATTCATGTTTTCGCAAGAGTAGCTTAACGAGACACAAGCTAACGCACAAAGGAGAAAAACCTTTTTCGTGTTCCGATTGCAGTTATTCATGTTATGACAAGAGTGGCTTGATGAGACACAAGCTAACTCACAGTAAAGAAAAACCTTTTTCGTGTCCCGATTGCAGTTATTTATGTTCTTACAAGAGTTATTTGACGAGACACAAGCTGATGCACAGTGGAGAAAAACCTTTTTCGTGTTCTGATTGCAGTTATTCATGTAATGATAAGAGTAACTTGACGAGACACAAACTAACGCACAGTGGAGAAAAACCTTTTTCGTGTTCCGATTGCAGTTATTCAAGTTCTCAAAAGGGACATTTGAGGATACACGTGTTAACTCACAGTGGAGAAAAACCTTTTTCGTGCTCCGATTGCAGTTACTCGTGTTTTCCCAAGAGTAGCTTAACGAGACACAAGCTAATGCACTGTGGAACATAACCTTTTTCGTGTTCCGATTGCAGTTATTCATGTTATGAAAAGAGTAACTGGACGAGACACAAGCTAACGCACAGTAGAGAAAAACCTTTTTCGTGTTCCGATTGCAGTTATTCATGTTATGACAAGAGTAACTGGACGAGACACAAGCTAACGCACAGTAGAGAAAAACCTTTTTCGTGTTCCGATTGCAGTTATTCGTGTTCTGACAAGAGTAACTTGACGAGACACAAGCAAACTCACCCTCTCACTCACTCACACACTCACTGATACTTCCGTAAGTATCACAGCAACACTCTCTTCCGCACTTGTGCCTGGATCTCCTAAACTCCTAGTGTTGCCATTTTCTACCATCAACCTTTAATACGTTTAGGAAAATATTGTTAATTGATAAAATTATTATGTATTGTATTTTTAGTCTTTACAATGACTCATTAAGAATTTAAAACAAGTATTTTTAGTTTCATTCAGAAAAAAAATAAATTTAATACTAAATAATAACAAAAATACGTGACCTATTACAAATTTTAAGTTTTTTTTTTTACCCTGAAGGTATAATTCCTAATAGCAAATCAGTAATGTAACCAGTGTGTAACGTACATCAAATAAAAGGATTTGATTTTATAAAGTATAAATAAACGTTTTTTTGCAGTAAGCTATGAAAAGCTTTGTCAGTAATTTTTAATAATGGGATATATATTCCATTAATTATTATATAATACACATCTAAAAAAAATCATGTTGTATTGTGTAAAGTTCTATATTTAATAATTGTTCTGTGTAAATACATATCAAAACAAATCGACGCATTGTTTGCTTTGTTTTCAGTACCTACTTCGAAAAAATGCTTTTTTAGTCTGTGTCCGTTATTGTCTTTACATAACCTTTTTTAATCGCTTTTATATAAGAGCCTTTTTGAGCGAATAAATACAATTACCGGTGTATTAACTGATAATGTGATTAAACACCGTGATTTAAAGACAGGCTTCATTTAAGTATCAAATAAATTTAATTACAAAATCCACTTCGTCTTCCCTCGCCTTTGGCCTCTCAACATACCCCAATTGGGGATCCCATAGTCTTACGGGCTCTAGATGCTTGGGAGCGATTGCGGTCACATTAAAAAAAAATAATAATAATAAATACCACTCCATGTACATTTTGTGTACAATTGTAATAAACATTATTCTTCGATATCAATTTATCTCTTCTGTAATGTATCTTCTCATTTTTGACCTGATCTTTTAAGATTTCTTCTAATTTTATTACGTTGACAACCTTCAATTGCTCATCTTGGTTCTCATCTGGTTTTAAGACTGGGTTTCTACTTAGACAATCAGCTTCAGTGTTGTATTTTCCTAGAAAATATTTAATTTGAAAATCATATTGTAAGAGGTAATATGTTAAGTCATTCAGCTCTTCATCGGTTCTAGATTTAAGATTCATATTTTCCAGTGGTTTGCGATCTGAACAAACTGTAAATGGTTTACCTATCAACCAGTATTGCCATTATATCAATGCCTCTTTTATTGCTAAGCATTCTAAGTAAATTGCTTTTTCTTTTCCTGGGCACCATTTAATTTTTTTCGAAAAATAAACTACTGGTTTTTCTTTTCCACCAGATTGTGTTTGTTTTAAAAAAGCTCCAAGACCATCTAGAGAAGCATCTGTATAGGTATATATTATTTGGTAAATCTTGATCAAAAATTTCAAAGATCGGTTGTGACTTGAGGTGACCCATGCCAGGGCGGCAGTAAAGTCAGATATAATGAGTTTTATTTTAAATCAAATTATTTTCCTTAGGGCCTTCCACGTGGAAATCAACAGGTCTCCCTCGACCACCAGAGTACCACCACACCCGGCCCGCCACGCAGTACGTGGGCAAACGCATTCGCCGCCGAGACCTCGAAAACCCTAACAGCACGAACCTGGGAAACCCTGCTAAGTCATGAAACGTAGTGAACCATTTGGTGTGACCAATGGCAAGGACGTTGGTTATCTAATAAACGGTTCCGGGCGGAGATACTCATACCCGCCCACCAATAAGCTTGAGCTCGTCAGCAAATCCGGGGCGCACAGTGGTGCCCTTAGAGGAAACCAGCTGGACAAAACGATATCAACTATGTTTTTATTTATGTACAAAATTATATTCACAATATTTGAAACAGTCTATAGTATTGTGCTCTCGTAGATAAAACAGTTTAAAACAATATGCGCGATAGGAGGCATGGTTGTAAATAAGACACTTCGGATTTGCTGTTCGGTTGTTAGTTGTGTTATTGGAAATCGGAGAGAAATTATGCGAAGATGGTAATGAAGTCCTTGGTATGTTCCTAAGAATTTATTTAAGTATTTAATAACGAACAAAATCCCGTTAGGAAGTGACTCAATATGAAATCTCAGTGAACCCTTTGTGGTCTATTTACAATTAACAATTAACAGATGAAAAATAACCTTAAACTGCACTTGATGATTTGGCAAAATTGTCAAAAAACTAAATAAAATCAGCGCCATCTGTTGAAACTTAACTGTACTACGTTCTACAGGCAGCACACAAAACACGAAACACCATTGATAGTTTGCCACACCAACTAATTCAAAAGTAAACCAACAGAGGATACCATTCGGAGGAAATTAATAGTTCAGAAAAAGCCACTAGAGGACACTACCAGTATTATAAATAAAATTTTACACATTTTAATTAAAAACAATCTGACAAATTATGAAGAAAATTATGAATGCAGTTCGTCACTTCTAAAAGGAGTTGGATGAACAAAAACTCACCATACAAAAAGCGCAGAAAAGGTGACAGAACAAGTAACACAAAATATAAATAACATTATGAAAAAAAATTTAGAACATTGGAAGAAAAATATGACAACCTCCAAATAAAAGTAAAAAAAAAATCAATAGAAATGCCTTTATTTATTGGAAAAACAAGCAAGACAAAGAAATATTGTATTTTTCGGAATAGAAGAGAAGGAGTCATCATACTTAAACTTGGAAAATACTTTGGTTGAATTTATTAAAATATTCTTTGATTTAAACATTGAACGAAGAGACATACAAGCAATAAAGAGAATTGTAAAAAAAGGAGAAAGCCTAGACCAATTGTTGTCACTTTTTCTAATCTAGGATTAAAAACCGAAATATTTAAACAAAAAAATTACAACGAAAGACATAACATAGTACATAAAAGAAGACTATCCGCGTTATATAATATTAAATAAAAGATAGAAAAAACAAGATTAAATAAAGATTGAGAGAAAAATAGGACATACTGTCATAATAAAATACTTATACATTTTTAAAAGGGAACACAGCGAATAAGATAAACCTCTCAATATCCCCTGAAAATATACATATTCAAGAAAATAAAACAAAAAAGAATAAACAACAACAGTCTGGCTCGAAAAAACAAGGTCACAAGGTCAAATAGTGTCACCGAAGGAGCAAAAAAACCAAGCATGTCGAACTTCTTGACAAATACAAATACAACGAATAAAAATGCATAGCAACTAACCCTCTCTCTTCACACCGATACCACAAATAAACAAACTTCAATAAAAAACACAAAAAATCTTCCAACCCTGCTGGTCACCGTGGAAGATTATGACCAAAACCCCCCAAAGATACAAAACTCAAGCTCAACCATAAAAACTTTGAAAAATTACACAAATCCTTCAACACCCTGACTTCATACGACCGAATGAAGAATGTTGTAAAATTAACTAAGATATTATGGGAATTTCGGAAGTTAGACTACAGGGCAACAAAATAGAAGAATACTTTATACTTTGCTACAGAAAGGATAAAATGGCATTAACTGGTACTTCATAGCACAAGACCGACAAAAAAATGGGCATCTTTGAAGGAGACCTTTACCCAAACCGGGGTACTTATTCAAAATCAATCAAAATCAAAATCAAAAAATATTTATTGTAAAATGAAAATTACAAAAGGTGTAGCTTATGGGTAGACCCCATTTCTTCCAGCTAACCACATTTATTTAATTACAATGTTTATACAATATTCTTTGTTTTATTATAATTACAATGTTTATACAGATAAAATAACAATATACCAATGAAAAAATTAAAAAAAAAAATACAAATATATATACCAATAAAAATAGGCGTTTCATTTACGTGAGGTATTCACTCAACGTGTAGTGACATTTATTAACAAGGAAAGTGTTTAGTGACGATTTGAATTTGTGTGTATCTTGTATTTGTTTGATGTTATGTGGAAGGTTGTTATATACTTTAATGGCCATGTAGTATGGTCCTTTTTGGAATATTGTTTTGTTTGCTTTTGGTATTAGTAAGTTTTCTGTGAGCCTTGTAGCGTATTTATGTGTTGAGTTTCTTAGTGGGAAATTTTCTGTAGATGACCGCACTAACATGCATAACTCCATTATATATATGTCTGTGACTGTCAGAATTTTCAGATTTTTAAACATAGGTCTACATGAATCTAAACAACCAGAGTTTGTAATTTTTCTTATGCATCTCTTTTGTATGATGAAGACATCTTTGGCGTTTACCGAGTTTCCCCAAAAAATAATACCGTATTTTATTATTGAATATACATAACCATAGTATGCGGCTATTACTGATTCGGTGTTCAATATTTTTCTCAAGGTACCCAGAACATAAGAAAAACTACTGATTTTTGCTACAATTTTTGAGACATGTTCTTTCCATTAATTCATAAATATTAAAAAAAAATAAAGGTACTTATATTATTAACATAACCTAAGCTAACTTACTAACACAAATCAAATTTGAGATTATTGTAATATTGGGGTGGATTACCATAAAATTTTGGTAAATTGTTATGCCCACACCCGTGAACTTTTTATACATACTGGCGGAATCAGGCGTTAAGAAATTTGGATGAAAAAAATACAATTGGTATCGCTCGAGTTATTTGAAAAATGTTTGTATTTCAAATAGGGAAGAGAACGAAGAAGAAGAGTTAAATAAAATAGGGAGAGAGGGGGGAAGGCAGTGAAGGTAGAAGAGGAACGTGGAAGGGAAACGCGTGGAAAAGGGGATGCGGGTCGGGAACGGGGACCGTAATGGGGATGAATGGGAAAAAACACTCGGCATAAACCATCTCTTTCCTCATTGGCATTACAACGTTCGCCGGGTACTCGCTAGTTATATTATAAATAATATTTTCAACTGATTCTTTAAATTAAGCACATTTTTATGACTTACTAGCTTTTGCCTCCGGCTTCGCTCACATAGTATTAGGGGGGTTTCTATATCCCCACTCCACTCCCCCCCCCCTCCCCTCCCCGCACCCATTCCCTCCTCTCGACCCTCTCGCCCAAATCCCCCCTCCCATCACCCCCTATCCCCCTCACCGCCCCACCATATCCTTTACATTCATCTCGCGGGCCACCTGTTGCAATTTTTTGTATAAATTTCATAATACCAGAGCTCTAAGCTACAGCTTATAGCCTATTCTGATGTATGAGCTATATTATTGTAAAGTTTCATTAAAACAAAGTACATCCATACAAACTTTCGCCTTTGTAATATCAGTAGTATTTTAACTATTGTACTAAGCGCATTTTTTAAGATGTTATTTTTCGTTTAAAATCTTTGAAGTATTTTTTTTATTAGCTTTTGCATCACAGTCCATGGAAAAATAATTTTGTCTGTCTTGATTCGGATTTGAGACCACTGCGCAGCGGGCCAGAATATCGTCAAAGCTATTAATAAACTAAGCATTGTTTTTGCTCCTCATGCCAAATAATAAATTGTTCTATTAATAAGCGACCCGTGCAGTGCTGCGAATGTTTTCTCAATATTGAAAATAGTTTTGGTCGATTCCTAAGCATTTATTTTTTGCGATTTTAAGATTACGATAGACCAAAAATATACGCGTGAAATAAAACTACAAAGAAATATATGTATTTTTAATTAAATAATATAATAAATAGTTTATTTATTTATTTATTGAAAAATGAGAAATACAAGAAAAAGCATAAGCTGCATATCTCACTAGGGCATTCCTGTAACGAGATATGCAGTTTTACAGTGTAATTAAAAAATATATATTAACATTAAAAAAATAATTATAAACCTACAAAAGAAGCACCGAGAACAATTATTCAGGCATGAATTATTAATAATTTAATTATAGCTGGGCAGTATGCTCATCGTTGGCAACAATAACATTATACTGTAAACAAAAAATATAAGGTACCTATTAGTTGTGGCTTACCAGATGCATTCATAGGGTGACCATACCACAGTAGCATTTAATTATTAACAAAAAATAAAGATTGGTAAATAAAAACGGTGACCCGACATTTGGTCCGGCGACATTTGGTCCGGCGATATTTGATCCGGCCGACATTTGATCCGGCCGACATTTGATCCGGCCGACACTTGATCCGGCGGACATTTGATCCGGCGACAATTGATCCGGCCTGATCAATCCGGCAAGATTTTTTCTACAGGTAAGTATCTAAAGAGGATATACAGCCGTACAACCAAAGTCGATGTACTTATATCTGAAGGCATCTTTAGTGAAAATCCGCTGTAAAAATATTTTTACTAACAATAATTTCGACTCTCCAAAGAAGCATGCGGCAATACAAAATACGACACACTTATACGTGCAGTCAATTTAACAAAAATACCGTAAAAGATTCCTACTTGCGTATAACTTTTTTATCTGAAAATTACACTAGAGTCCCAACTGCTCTCAACCGTCTCGAGCCAGTGAGTGCCAATGGCATACCCAATTTTGGTATGGTGTGATACTGAGGGTAGTGGGGAGGGGAAGGAGATGTGGAAAACGTACCTGGCTATTCAGATCTAGTCATATCATTTCAAGTAATCCGACTAAACCTACATACACTGTACACCAGCGAACTAATTACAAAAATCATATGATATAGATTTTTTTTATATTTGTATTTTTATTTTTTTAGAACTTTTGGATAACCAACACCTCTGCCATAGGTCACCCCAAGTGGTTCGCTACGTTGGGTGATTTAGCAGGGGTGCCCGGGTTCATGGGGTGAGGTTTGTCTAGGTCTTGGAGGCGGATGACCAGGACACACTGAACCCCAGATTCCTATCCACCCCTTAAACCCTTTTCCTTCCCAGAACTCTCCTCTCCTTCCTTTCCCTAAAAAACCCTCTACACAGCATCCCCAAAAATGACATAGGCCCTGAGGGAAATTATTTTCCTCAGGGCCTCCTGTGTGGAGCTCATGTAAAAAAAGGCCAATTATATATTATATAAATATAAGTATAACACAAGAGTCCGAACTGATTCTAACCAGTAAAGCCAGTGAGACTATGTCATTCCCGATTTCAATATGTTGTGAGGCAGAAGATAGTGGGGAGGGGAAGGAGGTGTGGAATATTTTGCTGATGTGAAAAAATGCTATTCAGATCTAGTCACCAAACACGGCTAAAGTCATTTCATATAATCCGACTAAACCTACATACACTGTACACCAGCGAACAAATTAAAAAAAATCATATGATTTAAATTTTTTAATATCTTTATTTTTATTTAGAACTTTTAACAATAACGCAAGAGTTCCAACTGCTCCCGACCGTCTGGAGCCAGTGAGACTATGGCATTCCCAATTTTGATATGTTGTGAGCATTTTTTCAAATTAGCAAAATGTTCCACATCTCCTTCTCCTCCCCACTATCTTCAGCCTCTCAACATATCAAAATCTGTAATTACATATTCTCACTGGCTCCAGACGGTTAGAAGCAGTTGTGACTCTTGTGCTTTAAATAATATATAAAAAAGTTATAACATATAATTTAAAAAAAAAAATTCAATGTTGTTCAGTGTATGCAGGTTTAGTCTGATTACTTGAAATGGCTTTAGCCGTATATGGTGACTAGATCTGAATAGCCAGAAAAATTGCGGTGCGGGTCGAGAAAGTCCGGCTAGAAAGGTCCTGATTATGTCTGCCTCAGGCATTCTCTCCTGATCCGGACCGCCACGCAGTAGGTGAGGAAAAGCATTCGCCACCAAGACCTTATAATTCACCAAAAGTATCGAACCACTTGGGATGACCTATGGCAGGAATGTTGGTTCCAATAAATGGTTACCGGGGCGACGGTAAACATATCCACCTTCTAAATCTTAAGTAGGTGTTGCACATTTTATTTATTTTTATTTTATTTATTTATTTCAAGATTTTTGTTTATACATTACAATGATAATATATGCAAGATTACAAAATAATTAATGTTTTATTCTACTACTCCATAAGTTGAGCTCTAGGAGCTCGTGTTTATGGGAGGAGTATTTTACATGCAAAAAAAATAATCATAATGTTCATAATGTAAACAATTTTCAATGAAATAATGAAATAAATTTCTTAGGTAGGTACACAATTTAGACAAAAATAGTTATATAAGGACAATATCAATACAATTTATTGTATATTAAATATTGCTGTTTAAGTAAGGTTAAATTAATTAATTATATAAAGGGTAAACATTAAGGGTACAATATGTCATTATCCAATTTAAGGGACTTAATTTGTTTTTTGAATAATTCATAATTCAGTGTATCTGTTATATTAATTTTGTTATTGGATAATAACATATAAGAATATCGTATTTTGCTATTCGTCAGTATTCATTCAGGATTGAAACGTTACTTGAAATAGCTTAAGGCATGTTTGGTGACTAGATCTGAATAGCCAGGAAAATTTTTCACATATCATTCTCCTCCCCACTATCTTCAGCCTCACAACATATCGAAATGAGGAATGCCATAGTCTCACTGGCTCCAGACGGTTGGAAGCAGTTGGGACTCTTGTGTTATGATAAAAGTTCTAAAAAATAAAAATACAAATAACATAAAAAAATTATATCATATGATTTTTGTAATTTGTTCGCTGGTGTACAGTGTATGTAGGTTTAGTCGGATTACTTGAAATGATATGACTAGATCTGAATAGCCAGGTACGTTTTCCACATCTCCTTCCCCTCCCCACAAGGAATCTTTTACGGTCTTTTTGTTAAACCGACTTCACTTATAAGTATGTCGTATTTTGTATTGCCGCATGCTTCTTCGGAGAGTCGAAATTATTGTTAGTAAAAATATTTTTACAGCGGATTTTCACTAAAGATGCCTTCAGATATAAGTACATCGACTTTGGTTGTACGGCCGTATATCCTCTTTAGATACTTACCTGTAGAAAAAGTCTTCTAAAGGATCAGGCCGGATCAATTGTCGCCGGATCAAATGTCCGCCGGATCAAGTGTCGGCCGGATAATAAACAATTATGTACATTAAAAATAGTAATAATTAAGTAATAAATTTATATAGTTTATGTAATGAATATAATATATTAAGTAAATAAATATATAAATATAAATAAATTAAGTAGATAATAAATAATATAATTATGAGTAAACAAAAATAAACAATTTATTAATAATAAGTAAATAAACATAGGTATATTATTAAGTACATAATAATTATGATTAAATACTAATAAACAATTATATAGTACAGTAAGTAAAGTATGATACGAAGGAAGTAGATAATAATAAGTAAATACTTATAACAATAAGCAAATTAAAAAGTACATAATAATTAATAATATATAAGTTAAGTACATACACAGTTATTAAATATGGCTTGTATGAGATATAGCTAAATTCCAGAGTAATTTATGATATAAGCGACAACATGGGTAATCCGAAACCATCACTCTCAGTTAGTATACATGTTTTGACCATTTTCTTGAATAAATGTAATGTACCAATAGTTTTTATTTTTTCATTGAGCATATTATAAAGCAACGGAGCTTTATATGAAAAACTTCTTTGTCCAAAGGATGTTTTGGTATGTACCGGCTGATACATCAAAGAAGAGCCCAATCTAGTATTGCGCACTTATTGAGATCTTTTCGTAGTGATAATGTTGTTGAAAAATTTACAGAGAGCCTGTATTATGTATAACTGCCTTATTGTCATAATTTTGCTTTCGCTATATAGTAACTGTGATGAATACATAAAACTTTTCTTGAACATTATTTTTTAAATTAATTTTTGTGCAATATTTAAAGGCTTTAGAGTAGTCTTATGACAAGAACCCCAACAAATAACGTTATATGAAAGCATTGATTGAACATTTTGAACAAGAGCATTATATATTAATTTAGTATTTTAATTCAAATTGCATTTACAATCACAATATTCTTAAGATTGAAACTGATGCCGAAACTAAATTTTTTTCCCGAAACTTGCCGAAGTCGAACCTTCGGTCAGTCTCTATTAGTTTTATGCACTGGGGAAGAATGTTATGGAGTTTTGTTGGAGAGTATAATATGTAGTTTCTCAAAAAAACATGGTTTAATAACTTGGAATATTTTTTGATGTTATTTATATTCCATCTAATGTTATGCATACGTCATGGTCTAGTGGAGGATTCAGTATTTTTGGATAGCTTCAATAATATTTTTTCGCATATATATTTGTTGTAGGTACCTTTGGTCTCTCTCTCTGGTTTCAATCCTGGGATTGGTTTGCAGCAATTTCCTTTAGTTTCCTCTTCCATTCTTCCCTGTCTTGTGCGGCTCTTTTGAGGTCTGCATATGATAAGCAGCGCACGTCCACCAGCAGGTCCTCCAGGTACTCTCGGCGTGGGCGTCCCCTAGAGTTTGTCCCCTCGGTCATACCCTCCATTATGGAATGCAAGAGGCCTTCTTGTCGTATTACATGGCCGATCCATCTTGCACGCCTTTCGGACAAGGTCCTGAGCAGGTGCCTTCCTCCTTCGATTCTTTGGAGAACCTCCTCATTTGTAATGTGGTCTCTCCAGGAAATTCCTAATAGTCTTCTATAGGACCACATCTCAAAAGCCTCTAGTCTCCGTTTATCTCTTTTGGATAGGCACCATGTTTCGCAGCCGTACATCAAGATACTCCATACATAGGTCTTGATGAGGAGTATTCTCAGCTTTAGGTCTATATTATTTGATTCAATTATTTTCGACCTTTTATTGAAAGCAAGCCTAGCCTGGTGTATACGGCTGTCGACATCGCTCTTAGACCGACCGTCCCATGTTATTTTGCTCCCGAGATAGACAAACTCCTTGGCGTTCTTTAGTGGAACTCCTGACATCTCTATTCGCATCTGATGTTGCGTTCGGCCTACAGTCAGCAGCTTTGTTTTGTCTTTATTTATCTTCATGTTATAGTTATTTTGGAGAATGCTTTGCATGGTTGTTAAGGCCTCTTGCAGTTCTTCTTCGCTTTCAGCAACCAATGCAATATCGTCAGCAAACCCAGCCCCGGATCTTCGTTTTTTTTTAGGCGGGGCAAAAACTGAAAAATGCCGCCCCCGCCCACTTAGGTATCTATATTTATTTTAACCTTGCTGGGGGGGGGGGGGGGGGTGGGCCATATTCGAATCAAAGAACTGGTTTTACTGTAACTAATTAAGAAATTTAATTATAGCTACACCCAGAACATGCAAATGGTCTTCCTTAAATTCTGGCTGCATATAGTCTGCAACCAGAATTTTAAAACTGTACTTTGAACACGAGAATGGTTTCCATCAAAATGCTTCAGCAGATGAAATCACAACTGAAATTTATCTTGCTGGCTGCTTATTCGTTTTAAACTGCTACATTGCATTGTATTTAAATAAAAGCTGAAATAAAAAGGCTGTTTTACTTCTCAGTCATATGATGGCTGCCATCGTGTAATAAACAAATCATGACACGCATAACGACGTAAAAATTTTAAGTAAGTTTGAATAATGACGAATTGACGACGTAAGTGATTGCACGTATTAAATTGAGTTTAAAAAATAAATATAGTAACTTAAAAAGCATAAGATAGTTATATAAAATACTTACCCAGAAAAGCGATCGATGAACTGTGATAGATTTATTGATGCGACACTAATGACATCAGTATTGTACCTTCGGTTGATCAACAAGTACTAAAGAGTAAAAATAAACAACACACTTTTGACACATTTTTAAAACAAAACACTGTCGTGGAGAGAGATCGACGAGGGAGTTTTCAAATATAGCTTCATCTCTTTCGCACGCACGGTAACCAGAGCAGACGCGTGCTGCCGCGATCTGTGGTTCCTGCGGGCGAGCGGGTCGGGTGCGTATTTTGAACTATGCCTACGCTCCTCGCGAATAATAAATGTTCGTACAGCACGTCTCACTCAGGGCTCTGGGTATCAGTCGTGTTAATATGGCCGTGAAATTTCTCTACTTGTACTATTATTTATTCCGTGGTCAAAGTTGAGTTGGCCGCCCTCTGAACTTGCCGCCCGGGGCATGGGCCCCGGCTTGCCCCCCATTAGATCCGGGGCTGAGCAAACCTTATCATATCCACCTTTTGCCCGTGTATCTTTACACCTTTTCTGTGACTCATTTTCTCTCTCAAGTCGTCAATCGCACTTTGTATATAAGCGTTAAAAAGAACAGGTGACAGAGAGCATCCCTGTCTCACCCCTTGTCTTATACTGGTTTCTTTTGTATCATTGTCACATCTAATTATAGCGGCCTCATTCTTGTATAGCGCCTGGATTATTCGTCTATCTCTATATTTGATATCAATTCTCTTCAGAATCTCGAAGAGTCTTTTCCATTCTACTTTGTCGAAAGCCTTTTCCAGGTCTATGAATGCGATGAATGTGTTTTGGTTTCTTTTTATTCTTTTTTCAAGTAGTATTCGTAGCGACAATATTGCTTCTCTGGTTCCTACACCTCTTCTAAAGCCATACTGATCTCCGGAAAGGATGTTCTCTACTTTTGGTTCGATTCTTTTTAGAATGATATTAGTCAATATTTTTGAGGCATGAGATATTAGGCTAAGAGTTCTGTGTTGTTCACATTTCGTCGTGCCTGCTTTCTTTGGTAATGTAACAATTAGGCATTTCTCGAAATCCTCTGGTATCTTTCCAGTCTTATACATTGTCTGTATCATTTTAAACAGGGCATCTATAGTTCCTTTTCCTGCTGGTTTAATTAGTTCAGCCGGAACGTCATCGATTCCGGGTGCTTTCCCGTTTTTGAGGTTTTTCAGTGCGAGATCAAACTCTTCTCTATTGATGGGATCTCCCAAATCATCTGCGTCTACCTCATTTCATGGTACGTCAAAGCTATTGAAAATTGCAATTGAAGGCGTTCTAATTATGTACTATCAGTATGGTCTTTATAATTCCTTTTTGAATTGTATTCCGGTTGTGTATGTACTTAAGTGTAGCAGATTGTGTATAATAATAATAGATTAACCTAAAGATATATAGGTAGTTCTTAATATTTCAGTTACATAGGGACATTGCAGTAATATTGACATATTTCTCAAATACGCCTCTTAAGGTAACTAAAAATAATTTAATTTACTAATAGAAGACATCAGAAAGTGCATCTGTTTAAAGAAAAGAATTAAACATTGAAGCAATATTGATTATCCAGTCGTACACATTGCCAAGACCTAGACAAACCTCAGGCCAAAACTTGGAGTGACCTGCGACAGTGGTGTTGGTTAGTCATTAAATGGTTCCAGGGGCGGCGATACCCATACCCGCCTCCCAAATTGATGAAGGATAGATTTAGTGTAGTAACTGACAGGAGCCAGTGGGACCCTGATTGGGATAAGTTGTGCGGGGTGAGGAGGGAGATGAGGAAGATGAAGGCTTGAAGGAACCAGAATATTCAGACCTAGTCACTAATCATGAATAAAGTCATTTTTCAATGAGCATTGTTTCGCTTCTGAACTTTATCCGAATACCTGACTTATTTTTTTTATTTCTTAATGGAATCATTGTAAATCTTCAAAATATACGTAATTCTGTGTTTGTTCTACTGGTATTTCAAAGGAGGCTGTTATCATTAATTCTTTCAAAAATTATGCACTGCCAAGTGACAAGCCAAACATGTTTCCGACATTTGTACACAGTTGACAATATTTTACACAAATAAACAGGCAGTTTTTGCAACAGGTTCTGCTCTCTACTTCATAAAAAAGACACTCAGTGCAGCGTTCCCAGAGATGAAGTGTATGTAATACTATCATAGTGGAAAACAAATCTCTGCATATTATAAATTAAAGTCCTCCGCCGCGTCTGTCTATCTGTCTGTTCGCAATTAACTCAAAAACTACTGAACGGATTTTCATTCGGTTTTCACCAATAAATTGATTCATGAGGAAGGTTTAGGTAAATAATTTGTCAAGGTTTTGTGTAAATTGGTTGAAATATATAATTAAAGGAGCATAATCTGATGACGGACGATTCTTCATATACTTCCGTATGAGTAAAGTGGTATTTGAAGAGCTTCACAGCATAAAAAAAGAAAACACACGTCTTAGTATGTATGTGGTGTACGAGCGGGCTGGCAAGCGGGCGGTTTGGATTTGATTTGCATGCAAATCTCCAGTTTTTTGCCGAGGTTGATGAAATTTTTCACATGTGACCTTCAAAACAAGAGGAAGGTCACTGTCTATATTTGATTTTGAAAACTCTCTGTAAAGGCCTGGCATCGCCCACGCCGGGGACTATTAACTAAAGTAAACGGTGGAAAAGTTTATTCAAAATTTTTAATCTTAAATCGGCGTATAACCAATTTGTTTTAAAACCTTTTCCACGCGATCGTAACAACAGTTGATACGGCAAAAGCCATGCCTCACACGCGCCCGTATCAGCCCTTGTTACGCTAACTTCGACTGACGATATAACAGCGCTACTATGTCACAGTATTTTTTCCCGCTCGCTAGGATATTCGTGTAACTAACACGATGCTGACATATTCAGGCATATTTTGAAAGAATTTTTTTGAAAAAAGGAGTGTAGGCGTTTTACAACAATCAATACACATTTAGGGTTATTTCAGTATAAACGGTTAGTTTATGGGTTATCACCCGCGCCGGCTATTTTTCGTCGCTGCATACATAATATGGACAATGTGAGCTTTAGTACATTCTGAGATAATCGATAAAAACTGTTCATTTTCAATAGCAGCTGTCCAAATATTTCATTCAAATCTGACCACCAGGCCCTAGTCTTCTGTTTAAAGGAGAGATTTAAAATGGAAGACTCTATTTATTATTACAAAATATATGTGTGCAGAGGATGTGGCATTTCGTATTATTTTATTTTATATATTTTGGAAAAGTATAAATTACACATACTTTTTTACATGAGTTCCACACAGGAGATCCTGAGGAAAATAATTTTCCTCAGAGCCTATATCATCTTTGGGGATGCAGTGTGGAGGGTTTTTTTAGGAAAGGAAGGAGAGGAGTTTTTTTGGAAGGAAAAGGATATAAGGGTTGGGAAGGAATCTGGGGTCCTGGTCATCCACCTCTAAGACCTAGATAAACCTCACCCCATGAATCCGAGCACCAAACTTAGTAAAGTAATAACAATAATAGTAATATTAAAATAATGATAATGCCTTTTGGATTTTCCTTTACTGATATCATTCAATTAGACCGAAATGACTAACATGGCTTTGGTTTTTCCACTAACTTGTGTGCGTCACATTGCTGACAGAGAAAACAGTTCAGGGATAAATATTATTATATTCTAATATTTGATTGTATGTTATTTCAATGCAACTGAGCTCCTTATCTTGTGCTAAGCGGTAGATAAAAGATATATATGGGCGTAGACACGGTGGGGTAAGGTAGGGCGTTTGCCCCACCCTGGCTGGCCGATACATGACCTCTGGGATTGTCGACCAAGATGCATTTAATTTACAGCACTTCATACCATCTGTTTTCCTCCTTTCGTTCATATTCTTTGTATTCGTAGAGCCTAAAGTATGAATATGTTGTAGAAGCCTACTTTTTTCGGTACCTGCTCTAGATTTTTATATTTGCCTCATCCTAAATCAAAACCTGGTTACACACATGGAGAGATATCAAACCACGCTTAGGATATACAAATTCATGCGATTTGGTAGAGTAAATTAATACAACGAAACGCTTATATTTTTATATTTATGTATAACTAGCTGACCCGACGAACTTCGTACCGCCTTAGAATCAATAACTGTTGAATTAAATTAAGTTTTTTTATTAAGTTCAAAATTACACAATGAAGCAATTATCGATGCCCAACTGTCCGTGTTTTGTTTTTGTTAGTATCAGAGATGGCGTTGTGTACGGATTTATATTTTTTATGATTTTCTGACTTTTCCACTTACTTACGGGAATTTTTGAAAGGAAGCGGGTACGGGGGCCGCCGCCCCGGGAACCATTTATTGGATAACCAACACCTCAGCCATAGGTAACCCCAAGTGGTTTACTATGTTTGGTGATTTAGCAGGGGTGCCTGGGGTTCGGATTCATGGGGTGACTTTTGTGCGGGTCTTGGCGGCGGATGCGTCTGCCCACCGGCTGCGTGGCGGGCCGGATCGAGAGAGACTGGGAGCTCCCTTTTGACCTTTTGACCTTTCCAGCCAGATTCTCTCGACCAATGGGTCGAAAGAGTCCGGCTGGAAAGGTCAAGGTAAAAGGTCAATTCTGGTCAAGGCAATGGCCTTGCATCGCAGTTGGAGGGATGGATTCACTCCCGGATACACTGACCTCCAGATTCCTACCCACTCCTCATGCCTTTTTCCTTTCCAGAACATCCTACCCTTCCTTAAAAAGACCCTCCACCCAGCATCTCCTAAGATGACATAGGTCCTGAGTGGAGCTTACGTAAAAAAATGCATTTCATTTCAGAAATTTATTATTATTGTATTTTTCCTTTGGAGGGGTGCAGAGACATACGTTCACCGTTTGTCTCGTTTTCGACTATTGACATTTAGTGTGTAAGAAAAAGGGGCAACATTATATGATTAAGAACAAAAGCGAAACAATCAGCGAATTGACATTTGACGTTTTTGAATTTTTGGAAAATACCTATCACAATAATGCTGCAGTTTTTTCAAAATATGAGAATTCGTTCCATATAAAATGTATGAAAATTTTAATTTTCTTCATAACTTTCTTTTTCGTGAATTTTTGCGATGTTTTAATAGTTATTATGTTATCCGGAGCGGAGACAAATCCAACAAATCAAAGATCATTTAAATCGGTGCAACCGATCTCGAGTTATAAATAGTGTAACTAACCCGACTTTGTTTTATATATTATAAGATTACATGTTACATAATTAATTAACATAAGATAGATATTTTAAATCACCATACTAGGTGGCTGCATGTTTCATCTCATAATAAAAGATTAGTAAGAAAAACTCAATAAGTATAAAAGTAAATTTATCAATATTTAAAAAAAATGAATAGGTATTAGATATGATCTTTTACAGTAGTTTCAGGTTATTTTTCAATTTAAGAGGGCATTACCAGAGAAAATCAAAAATATGTCATTTTCAAATCAGATTTTAGACGTATTGACACTTTTCCACAAAAAATTATAAAAATTATTTCGAAAGATTGTTCTTTTATCTTGCATTCGCCAGTAATAAATTTTGAGAATTTTTTTTTTTAAATTTTTCGTATAATAAGGTTATTCCATAGGTCGTTGGCAGATTTGATAAATTTTCAAAAAAGATTTTGTATTATACCACACCCATTTCAAACAATATAATCATGCAATAAAATAAATCAATACATAATCTAGCAAACGCATATTTTAGAATTTTAATTTTAGTTTCAATAAAATCATTAAAAAATATGTACGTACATGTGTTTCTTGACGAAAATTGGTCCATTTGTGTATTTATTTGCGCACTTACAAATTAAATATTATACTTATTAAATTTAGACATTATTGAAAAATTATAAATACTTATAATCAAAAAATAATTACAAAAAGTACATTTTTTTAATAGTTTTATCATCACGCCTTTCAGCATTTTTGGATGAAAGTATAAATTAAAGCTAATTTGGATTGAAATAAATTCGATATTCAGTTATAATTTAAAAAAGCTGGTGCGGAGAATAATTAATGTTTCTCATTGTAACCGCCCTGCACGATCGGAAGAACAACTTTCGACGAAATGTGGATTTTCGTCCGCTGGCTGGTTAAACGCTCAAGTTGAAATTCACGATTATTTTCGATAATTTTTAGATTTAACGGGAGTTAAATTAAGTTGTTCAAATAAGTTATACCTATATACAAATAGGTATTTTGAATGTGCTACTGAAACTACTTTTGATGCAAATGTCGAAATACTTCCTTGAACATGATGTATTCAATTTCAATGTCATTTCATATGCAATCATAATGCTTCTGGTGATTTTCTGTTCATTGATCGTACATAATTTTTGGTTTCTTGACAATTGATACCTGACAGTTGGCCCCCCGTCAAACTTATATACAATATAGTCAGTCAGTTTAGGGAAAGTTCGGTATACCTAATTACACTAAATATAACTAAGCTAAAATTCTACAATGTACGCACCCTTGAACAGAAAATACTAAATACAGATCTAAATTTTCTATTCAAAATTGTAAATGGTTTAATAAACTGTCCTTTTCTACTTCATCAAATCAGGTTCAATGTTCCTAGAATTGGTTCACGACTGGTAAATTATGTTCCGTTAAATATTAAAAAAATATCGAACTAAGCTGGGGTATGACTCAGCTTTATCGAGAATGTGCCGTAATTTCAATGAGGCTTATAAAAAACATTCGATTAATTTGACAATGTCAACATTGGCCAACTTCAAATCAAATCTTAACAAGCTTTAAAGCCCTATTACGTTGTTCTATAAACTTATGAACCTATAAACTCATTGTTCTAAAAACTTGTTCCTTGTAAAACTTGTTAATTATTATTTTGTAATGTATAGTATGTGTTTGTGTGAATGAATGTAATGTATATGTAAGTATTATATTATCAATGTTGTGTTTGTCTTTAATTAGTGATAGCATCAACCATGTTCAGTGTAATTGTATCTGTGAAAGCTTTGATGTAAATCACTGTTGACAAACCTAATAAAAAAAATAAAAAAAGTGACCCCGAAGGGGTGTGCAGAGTGGATGTACCACCGAATAACAAAAAGATAAACATATTTTCATTCAAATGCATCAAGGATAAAACTACTTGTCTATATACTGTATATGCAAAAAATATACACGTACTTTGGTTATACGGCCGTATGTCCTCTTTGCGTACTTACTTGAAGAAATAATTTATTTGGGGGTCAACTGTCGGAGGAATCAACTGTAGAGGGGGTTTAACTGCTGGGGGATCAACTGTCGGGTGGATCAACTGTCGGGGGGTCAACTGTCGGTGTGTCAACTGTCGAGGATCAATTGTCACCGGATCAACTGTCGTGGAACCATTGTCCTTACCTCATCCTCTCACTCAATTAAATATTTTTAATATAATATATTTTTATTTTTGTCGGGTATTGAAAAATATTCCCGAAGCGCAGACAAGTGGCTATTACGAGACTTTTGGTGGCATTTATTTTCCATTATTAAATAGTCCAGAGATGAGACTGCGGACCCCCATTCATATATTTGCGGACCTCCAGGGGTCCGCGGACGCAGGGGCGCGCACAGAAATTTTAGTGAGCTAGAGGGCTAAGACTGGAAAATACAACATTATTGATGTTGTTGTAGCTGAAAATGATTTTTATTTTTTTTCGAAATTTCAATTTTTTGTATGAAGATTTTTTATTCGGGGTAGGCATACTTATAGGTATGCCTAAGCTAGATAAAAATCTTCATACAAAAAATTGAAATTTCAAAAATAAAATAAAAATCATTTTTAGCTACAACAACATCATTTACGTCGAATTTTTCAATCTTAGCACTCTAGCTCACTAAAAACTCTGTGCACGCCCCTGCGCGGACCACAGGTCAAGAAACACTGCACTAGTGAAGACAGCTAGTTTCAAAGAGGAAATATAGAAATATGTTCGAATGAACAAAATGCCGCCCGCGTTTCCTCTTAATCCTCGAATCTAGAACAGTAACCTTCGCTTAAAAAATTGTCGTATTTTTTCAAGAGAAATTATTTTTAAAGTATTGGTACTCTTTCCCTACGTGGTCCCCTCTGACATGGAGCATGGTGCTTACTTAAAATGCCACAAATCTATCATTCCCTTTAATTTAGCCGAAAGACAGTAATTATTCTTTTCAATGTATTCACCGGAGATATATTTTAAACTTTTTGTTAGGCAATCTCATTCGGCATCTAGTTCTGGATTACTTTTTTTAAGCATCGGATTATCAAATTAAATTTCCTTAGTAAACCACACGCGTCATTGAATTGGCGACGGTTTGTATTTTGTTAGACGCGTAATGAATTTCTAAGAAAAGGGAACCGATTTCTTAGAAAGTAGCCGGTACAGGAATATAGACCATCTCTAATCAGTGTATGTGAACAATGTGAAGAGCGTTGTGGTTTATTTCTTCAATATGGTCTTACAGCTAAAGTCACTGAACTGTCGCGCTTACATAATGTGATATTCCATATGCTATAAGGACAAACGTTGTAAATTTCCATTCTATTGAGATTCGATAGAAATGTTTTCCCTGTGGTCGGGTAGCTAGGTTCCTCGATTACGAATCTAGAGGTCACGGGTTCAAATCCCAGCGTAGACTTTTTTTTGGTTAAGTTGTTTTATTGGATTGGATTGGCAAGAATGATTAACATTTAGGTACATTATATTTTTCAATTTACGGAATGTATTGCCTTAAGGATTTTGTAGAAATTCACGATTCGTAACTCGAATTTTAATTTAAGAACCAGTTTTAACTTCTGTCAAAAAACGCATTTTCTAGAATAGTTTTATTGAAAAAAAATTCTGTAGTTCCATTTCATTTGTAACATTTTTCAAGGATTAAGTGCACATCATTGACGGTATACCAGTTGTGTGTTGAGTTTGAAGCTGTTCATGATCGGAAGCAGACTTAACTTTTCAAAAAATTTAAGCGTAACCATAGTTTAATTTTGAAGCAAGGCAATAAAAAGCAGGGGACCAAGATTCAACCCCTGTAGTATACCAAAAGTTACAACTCTAAGGGGGAATGATTTGTATCCGTTTATAAGTACCTATAAGTTGTGTAAATATGATTTCACCCAACACAATGTCTCCGTACACATGTAAAATTAAATATTAGTCAGGCATAAAACATAATTATCAGACTCATGTAAAGCAGAAAAACACATACTGAAGAAATTGTATCTCATGTGGTTTTTACCTGTCCGGCAATCACCGTTACTATTTTTATATTCTTATTTAACTGATAAGCTCTCCTTACTTCACTGAGTTTGTTCATTTGAAATAATAATAAGTCCGAGGGCCATTATTATTATATTTATTTTGAATTTCACGCCCGGCTGGACTTTTGTATGTATTTATTTTTTAACAAAGAATATCTAAATGTGCATAAGTAACAAAAAAAAAAAAAACAAAATCGTAAATAAAAACAAAATCAAAAACCAAATCAAAATCAAAATCGAAATCAAAATAAAAATCAAAAACCAAATCAAAATCACAATCGAAACCAAAATCACAATCAAAATCAAAATCATAACCAAATCTAAAACACAATCAAAAACGAATTGTTAAAAACAAAATACTTGACAACGTAAGAGAGAAAAACTGTTGCCTGGGAAATGTACAATACATGTGATAGCCCATCCAGACTCACGGCGAGAAGCCCCGAGAACACCCGAGAAGCGTGAATGTGATGTGTTTCTCGCATTCTCTTTCTCTGGCTCGCCTGTTCTCGGATGGCTGTCGGTAAATTTGGCCGCTTCAAAGGATTTCTCGGGCGAGAAGCGAGAAGGCTACTACACTCACGTTTTGTCTCAGTGTTGTTTAGTGAGCGGTTGAGAGTAGATGTGCGTTATATTTTTGTTTTTGTTTCGAAATTTTTGTTTCCTTGTATTAAAAATCAACAAGAGTTGCAATTTATAGAATATTTTCAATCTGAACCGGTGTTATGGGATGCAAAAAATCGAATTACAAAGACAAAAGTTTGAACCACGATGCGTGGAACAGACTTGAAGAAATAATGCAAGTACCTGAACTCAAAAAGAAAAAAGATTCCCTTTTTGCTAGTTAACGGAAATATAGAAAAATGGTGAATGATTCCTGCAAATCGGGTGCTGGTGAAAATGAAATTTATAAACCTATATGGTTTGCATATGACGCTCTGGATTCCTTTCTAAATCAAGGGCTAACTACAACGTTCAACGTTACAACGTTCAACGTTACAACGTTCACAAAATTATAATATGCCATGGCGCACAGAGCCAAACCTGCTGCATTTTGAATATCGTCTGTAATGTCGTCCATACCGGATGGGAAACAGATCACGAGCATAAATAAACCAATCATATCACGAGTGAGAAAAATGAGAGTGTGGAATGTGGATAAGTGCTTGTTCTCGCGAGAATTCTCGGCGAGAAGTTCTCGCCGAGACTTCTCGCCGTGAGTCTGGAATCGCCATGAGTCGAAGCCAAAGATATTCAAATACAGAAGAGATATGCTATGGTGTCCGCGCAACTGTCGCCGGACTACGCGCTCATTAGCGTAGTTTTCATACAAAAAGAATTTGTTCATTTCGATGATTTTTTTGAAAATGTGCATTAATATTGGTTAACAATATATTTTGAATAAGGAGAGAAATCGTTCATTTAGTTTAACGTTCGTTTGATTTATTCGTTAATTATTTTTTCTTTTAGTTTATTTGTTAATTGGTAAACAATATCGGCGCCACCCGGAAGCGCAGACCCACATAGTAAGTACAGCAGATAGCACATCTACTTATATTTCAATATCTTTGGTCAAAGCAGAGCTATCTAGTTGTTTGATTAAATTTGTTGTTCTTTCTGATATAAATTCTACTATGACTAGTTTACATTTAGTTAATAATGTGTTCAGTATGTCAACAACATATTTTTATAGCCAGACAGAATGCTGTAGAAATGAGATCCCTGAGGCGTGTGTGTGGTAAAACCATTAAGGATCGTGTGAGAAATGTGTAGATCCGCGAAGAATGCAAGGCTGATGTAAGCATAATGAGTAAGATTAAGAAAGGGACGCTCAGATGGTTTGGGCATGTAGAGCGAATGAATGAGAAAAGGAAAGTAAGGAGAATACATGACGCAAATGTGAATGGCAGAAGAAGTCGAAGACGCCCGAGGAAGACATGGCACGACCAAGTGAATCAGATACTTGAGTCTTTTTTGATCAGATAGTTGAATTTTTGAAATTTTTGGCCAACATTAAAAAATCATACCTTCGAGTTTTAACATAAAACATAAAAATGTATGATAGTGCTACATAGCCGATGAACACAAGCAGCTGCTTTATTAGGAGAGTGATTGAAATATTGATGTATATATATACATTATGCTGTAAAACTGTAACCTTGTTATATTTTTCAATAAAAAAAAAATAAAAAAATAATAAACAAATAAAATTAACCCATATTTTACCGTTTATCTCATATTTATCAGATTTATAAACAAAATATTAAAAAAATTGTAAAATTCATAACCGCGTGAATCCTGCGTGTTTGCTACTTTGAAACAGCCGCCGTGAGAGGTAGGGTACTTATTCGGGTCAACATAGAATATTTTCGATTTTTGTATATTGTCTGTGTCTGTGGTATACTTGATAATGAAAGATGCATGTCTATAGAAAAAGGACTAAATTTTAACCGTAAATAGCTGATCAAAAATTCGCCGGGAAATAAAATATTTTAAAAATTTATTTAACATCTTCCTAAAATAGTCTACGAAGTTCGGATTTGCGACATCTATGGTCGTAGTAGATAAAGCATTATTTCAATGGCTTGGTTATTAAAATAATTGGCTGGCCATGATGGTAATGTTATAAATAATTACAATAAGTTTTACGAATGTGGTCCAATTTTGGACAGCTATCAATCACAGAAAAAACGAGAGTATACAACTGTGATTCTATGTTGGAGTTGACATGTACACATTTTTAAAGTTTTGAATATTTTTAAATTGGCTGCAAATTCTTATTACAAAATCCAACATTTTCTAAACTTGATTTGATGTAAATATCAATATGGTTTAATGGTTTATAAATTTCATTTTTTGATCAAAGTTTACACCTAAATCATTCACATCGGTTACAGCTGTTAGTACTACATCATTAATGGAGTCCCATAAATTATTGGATTTTTTTATTCTATGATATCTCATAATTAGACATTTACTTAAATTGAGTTGTAGATAGTTGTTTTGGCACCAAACAAAAAGTTTAAACAAGTTATTTGATAATTTATGACAGTCATTAATATTTCTTATAGCTTTATATTTTCATATTGTGTAAACATTAAAACTTAGTTATCGTTGAAAAAAGTAAATATATCGTTCACAAAAATCGAAAATAAAATTGGTCCCAAATGTGATCCTTGGGGAACACCGCTGGTAGCGATAAATTTGTATGGAGTAAAGCAATCAATATTATTGGGTTAATACCTATATTTTTTTTTTAAATATTTTAAGTTTTATTTATTTTTTTAATATAAATATCGCACCAGGGTCCCAGCTGTTCCCAACCGTCTAGAGCCAGTGAGACTTTGGCATTTCTGGTTGAGATATGCTGTGAGGCTGACGATAGTGGGGAGGGGAAGGATACGGGGAGAAGACGGTGGGAAAGTACGGCTTCAGATTTGCTCACCAAACACGGCTTAAGCCATTTCAAGCAAAGTTTGAATTCTGATTGGTGGTCTTACACCAGGGTGACATCGAAAGTATTATCCACTATGGAACATGTCGCAAATATACCGTGTATTATTTCTAATGAATTATTTTTGAAATAACAAAAATCAATCTTTTTTTTTGCGCACACCGGGATTTGAACCCGCGACTTTCGGATTGCTAGTCAAGAACTTATTCTATAAGTTAGTATTATTTCTAACGCTTGGTTATATTGTGATGCAGTTCTGTTATCTAATGCCCATAAAACACTTGTTTCAGGAACAGGAGCCATGGAAGTGGATAAAAGTTTACTGATGAAAGATGGGCAATTAGAAGTACTGACAACAAACCTCCTTGAATCCTCGGAGCAATGTCCAGAGGACCTGCTGGATGCGGAGCCCCACCCGAGTGACCAGACCTTGGCGATGTTTGCTGATCTGGTGTATAGCAAGAAGACAACCAGAGAAGAATCAGACTCAGAATATATGACTAGGATTCTGTCCGGTAAGCTTTCTTCTCTCCAGCCATCCGGGTGGAAACTTCTGGTCACCGCCAACAATACAGGTTGGTTCAATGGTTACTTTGGTGTGCTTTCTATCACACCGGTTTACAGCAAGTGGTGGTCGCACATCGTGGAACTGATCCTAAATGCTTTGGAGCAGTATACACAGACATCACAGGAATCTTCGGCACTAACTACACATCATTTTTATTTTTTTATTTTTTTTATTTATTAACAGAAACAAACAGTACAAAAGATAATTTGTTTAAAAAATTACAATTTATAAGTATATTACATGGTAGGTACCTATTATGTGTTTCATTGTAGTGTCTTATTTATGGTATGCGTATTAAGTAATTACCGGGTGATGTATGTAGTGGGAAGGTGTGTGTGTGAGTGTGTGAGTATGTGTGTATGTATGTGTGCGCATTGAACAAATTATAATATTCGCAAGATGCTCTTTTTAAATTTGGGCAGTGAATCAGAGAAAATGTCGATGTTGGAATTTAGACCAATAATATTGAACTTATGAAGAGCACGATTGATTGGTGAATTAGATGCTGCATTTGTCTTGTAATTAAGCGTGTGGAATAGTTCTGTATGATATGTAATAGTTGTCTGTGTGTGTTGTTTGACAGCTGAGTCTACGAACTCCGCCTACACAGCGCAGGGCCGCTAAACCTTTTTTCAAACCACACATCTCGAAGCAGTAAAAATGGATACCTGTGATACATACTCATTTATCACGGCAGCAAACAACATTATCAATTCTCTACATACCACCATAATGGATCCAACAAATAAGTTCACCAAAGAACAGATGGGGAAACTATCTCCAAAACTTTCGGAACTACTGGGCAACATAAGCCTTGTTGCAGCGAGAACAGGCTTTTTGGAAGGTGAACTTAAAACATTCCAACGCATCTCAGAAAACCAGCCGCTCCAGCCTCCGCCTCAGTCCCTGCCAAATGGGACACAAGTAGCCCAAATGTGCGAAGCAGCCGACGAGTTAGAAGAAAGAAAGGTGAGAGCAAAAAATTTAATCATCACAAATGTCCCCGAAAGTGTCATGGTGAATCAAATTGACCGGATTAAACAGGATAAAATGGAAGTTCTAAAAATTCTCAACAAAATCGATACCACACTTGTTGAAAACTCTGTCAACGTCTTCCGCATTGGCGCAGTAAAACCAAATAAAGTAAGACCTATGAAAGTAATCCTTAATGATCCGTTGATTGTATTAAACATATTGCGTAGAAAAAATATAGCTCTAACACACACTGATTGCAAAATCTATTCCGACCAAACCCCTCTACAAAGGCAATACCTAAATGATCTTAGACAAACCCTGGCTAACCGTACCCTGGAAGGCGAAGTCGGACTTACTATAAAGTTCATAAACAATAAGCCAGCAATAGTAAATGTCTCAAAAAACTAAAATCCACTATTGGATATGGCCTAACTAGCCAAAAACGCCGGACCAAATGCCCTGACGAAATCAAAATCTATTATCAAAATACACGAGGACTTCGTACAAAACTGCATGAGCTTAAAGTAACGGTACCTCTACACGGACATGATATATTCATCCTTACCGAAACATGGCTCGTTCCAGAAATAAAATCTCCTGAACTTGGTTTCACAAACCACAAGATATTTCGCCGTGACAGAAACCCAAAATCCAGTACCAAATCCAGAGGAGGCGGAGTTTTGATTGCAATCAAGGAAAATATATCCGTGAAAAAACTAAGCACGAAAAATACCTCATTGGAGCAATTATTTATACAAATTGTTACTCCCATGGAAAAAATCATCATTGGAACTGTATACATACCACCAAACTCCGACATCCAAACCTATAAGAAACATTGCGAAGACGTCGAATTTCTCATGTCAAAAAATCCTACATCGAAAATAATTATCGTCGGCGATTATAATCTTCCCAATTTGAAATGGAACTCTAGTGACAATGGTTATATTACTAACGAAAGTTCTAACGACCCAGCACGTGAAGTAATAGATATGATAAACTATTTAAATTTGCATCAACACAATTTTGTACCCAATATATGTGATCGCCTTCTAGATCTTGCCCTATCAAACAGCTCTAAACTGTGTGTTGAAATGTCAGACGATCAGCTCGTACCGGTGGATAATTATCACCCCCCCTTACACATTACAGTAAATATGTACACAAACAAACCACCACAGAAACAAACGACACTCAACTTCAAAAAAGCCGATTACGATTCTATTAACTACCAACTCACTAATACAGATTGGACTTTCTTGACTAATAACAGTGATAGCGAACAAATACTAGAAAAACTCTATGAAACATTTTCTGAATTTATAAAATCTCATGTCCCCTCATATACACCAAAACACAGAACATATCCAATTTGGTTCTCCACAGACCTTATACTCTTACTGAAACAAAAAAAACAGCTACACAAAATTTTTAAACTCACTCACCAAATCAACGACTACTCAAACTTCTCAGAAACAAGAAAGAAATGTAAAACACTATCTAAACTATGCTATAAAGCACACATCACCTCCGTTGAGAAAACTGCGCTAGGAACAAAAAATCTTTGGAATTTTGTTAAAAAATTAAACAATGAAAGTACAGACTACCCCCCCACAATGCATTATGATGGCAAAATAGCCAATAGCACCTTTGATATTGTTAATTTGTTTGCGGATCATTTCCAAAGTGTATACGAAGGTGAAATATCAGATAACAACGTACCATCGTACACATATCAAAACACAATAAATTTACAGAACTACACCATTACACAGGAATCATGCTTAAATAAAATCATTTCACTTGACCCTAACAAATCTGCAGGCCCAGATAACATCCCACCAATATTTTTCAAACAATGCGCATCTGCAATATCAGGTCCACTCACCACATTATTTAACCACCTACTTTCTTCTGGACATTTTCCAACCCGTTGGAAATCTAGTTATATTACCCCGATTCTCAAAAAAGGTGACGACTCAGACATTAAAAACTACCGTCCTATATGCATACAATCAGCGCTCCCGAAAATCTTTGAATCCCTTGTTCTTGATTTAATTTATCCATCAATATTAAAAGCAATTGATAAAAACCAACACGGATTTGTTTCTGGTAGGTCAACTGCTACCAACCTGTTACTTTACCATAACTATATTATAGAATCTTTCACAAGAAAAAAACAAGTTGACAGTATCTACACAGATTTTTCAAAAGCTTTCGACAAAGTATCACATAAATTATTACTTAGTAAACTGTATGCCTTAGGACTGAGAGGCAAGTTGTTGGATTGGTTCTCAAGTTATTTATCTAACAGAATCTTATTTGTTAAAATTAAACATACTATATCTAAGTTATTATATGCAACTAGTGGTCTACCGCAAGGGAGTCATCTCGGTCCCATCCTTTTCTTAATATTCATAAATGATATCATAAGCTGTTTCAACGATGTAGAAGTTCTGCTTTTTGCCGATGACATCAAATTATACAAAGAAATATCCAATATAGGTGACTGCCTAATCCTACAGTCAAACATAGACAAATTACAAAATTGGTGTGTCACAAATAACTTATTCCTCAATATCGACAAATGTAAGACACTAACGTTTTGTCGAACAAAGACCCCACTATCTTTCAAGTACACAATAGATAACAACATATTAGAAAAAGTCAATGAAATTAGAGATCTTGGAGTTGTGTTTGACACGCAATTAAATTTTATAAATCACATACAACAAATAACTAACAAAGGCATGAAAACACTAGGATTTATAATCAGAACAATCAAAGACTTCAACTCGTTGGAAGTTATAAAAATCGTATATTTGTCACTCGTACGCAGCTTGTTGGAATACAATTCCATTGTTTGGTCCCCTTATTATCAAATTCATATAAAAAATATCGAAAGAGTGCAGCACAAATTTTTAAGATTTATCAACTTCAAATTACACATACCTACTCAACACATTAACTATACATCCTTACTAAACACACTTAAATTGCATTCCCTAGAAAACAGAAGAAAAATAAATGACTTAACTTTTTTGTTTAAAATTATTCACTCTGAATTAAATTGTTGCGAACTCCTGCATCTCATCGATTTCAGGGTACCCAATCGAGCAACAAGGCAAAACATATTATTCTGCAACAATAATTCTGGAACGAACTACCACATACATGCACCTATTTCTAGACTTCACACATTAGGAAACAAATTCACCTCCAATATCGATATATTTAACACAAGTTTACCATTATTTAAGAAATACCTGAACGATACTTTTATGTAGAATATTTCGATATTTAAGGAGCATCACCTAGGGGCTATTGCGTATATTTGTGTATTTCTATATTTAACCACAATGTAATAACTAGTTACCGTTTTATTTTTATGTATCTTGCATTTTGTCATGTATTATTTACACATCACAATTAATTACTAACATACGAGTACCTACCTACTAGTTTATTTTCTACGCTGTTTACAACTTAAAAACTTTCTCTTTTATCGTAATGTTTTATCTTCCTTAATTTATCTGTATTACTTGTTATTTATTTATTTTTATAGTGTATATTTTGTTTTTAAAAAACCTGTCTCTGTATTACAAACTTGTAATGTAAAAGCCCATCAGGGCGTTGAAAATTAATAAATAATAAATAAATAAATAAATAAATGACGTGTACGTCTTAAGGGTATATTAAAATTAACTAGGGAAAGAAGTTCGGTACAGTCAATGTTATTATTTAAAATTTTGTGTATAAATGTCAAATCAGCTATTGCTCGCCTTTGTTGCAATGTTTGAAATGTGCATTCAAAGTTATTGTTGAATTTAAAGGTAAGATATTTTATAAATTTGTTTTGAATATTTTCTATGCTATCTATGTATACTTTGTATTGCGGGTTCCAAATTGGCGAAGCATATTCCAGTGTACTTCTGACTAATGCAAAATATAACATTATTACTGTACGCGGGTTATTGAACATTTTACTTATGCGAAGAACAAAACCAAGCATTTTATATGACCTGTGAACGATTGAGTCGATGTGCTTATTAAATATAAGTTTGCTATCGAGGTACACACCAAGATCTTTACATTCCGTTTTCGAGATGACAGGTTCATTATTGAGTGAATAAGAGTACTTAATAACATGTTTATTTCTGGTGAATGTCATAGTATGACATTTGGAAACATTGATATCTAAACAGTTAACTTTGCAATACTTGCAAAGCCTATCTAGATCACTTTGTAACGCATCACAGTCAGAAAGAGAATGCACAACTTTGAATATTTTCATGTCGTCAGCGTAAAGCACAAATTCGGAATTTTGAAAGCATGATCCAATGTCGTTTATATAAATGTTGAAGAGAAGCGGACCTAGGTGGGAACCTTGCGGGACACCGGATATTACCTCCATAGACTTAGAGTAGACACCGTTGATTAATATTACCTGATTGCGATTACTAATGTAGGACTTAATCCATCTTAATAGGTCGCCATGTATACCAAGTAGGATAAGTTTTTTCAAAAGAATTGAGTGAATTACGCGGTCAAAGGCCTTAGAGAAGTCTGTATACATAGTATCAACTTGCTCCTTATCGTCCATCTTGCTGTGCAAGAAGTTAATGAAAAGGGCGAGGTTGGATGTTGTAGACCTACCTTTCATAAATCCGTGCTGATTCGGCATAATGTTTGTCGAAATAGTCGAGTACAATTGATCAAAGACGATTTTTTCAAGAACTTTGCTTAAAATAGGGAGTTGGGAAATTGGTCGGTAGTTTTTAACGTCGTGCTTATCACCATTCTTAAAGATTGGTGTAATGACAGCTGATTTCCACATGAGAGGAAACGATCCTTCCGTTAGTGACTTTTTATAGATGGCGCAAACCGGTACACAGATATATTTACTGCAGTTGCGTATAAAAATTCCAGGCAGCCTGTCTATTCCTGGTCCTTTATTAATGTCTATGTTTGATAGGTACTTTAAGGTGATTTATTCGTTTATTCTGATTGAGGATATTAATGTGTTATTAAGAGGATCTTCCTTACTATCAGCATCATGAGTTGGAATTTCATTTGTAAAGACCGTTGAGAAGTAATCAGCAAAAAGGTCAGTAACTTGTTTGCTGTCATGTGCTGTTGTGGAATTATACGTCATGTGTTCTGGTATAGTGGGAGATTTTCTTTGTGTCTTAACATAACACCATATTTTTTTAACATTATGTTGTATGTCGGATTCCAATGTAGCAATATAGGTTTTATGAGTAAGACTAGAAATCTTCTTTTGTCTTTTGCGGAGTAATGCAAAAGATTGATAATCCAATGGATTCTTGTAGCGTTTCCAGGCACGAAAAAACTTTAATTTTTCTTTCGTTATATTAATTAAAGCCGCCGAATACCATGATGGAAATTTTGTTGATCTAGTTACTTTCTTTGGAACCAGATCATCTATTAGGGCGTTAATGATTCTATAAAAATTGTGTACCGCAGTGTCAACGTCTTGTGCATTTACAACAGAAGACCAATCACTATTTCTGAGAGCATCATTGACTACTACATAGTTAGCTTTGTTAAACAATTTGATTATCTGTGATTTAAGGCTAACAGCAGGGAGGGGAATATTGAGTTCGACTATGATAGATTTATGATGTGCATCTTCAAATACCAGTGGAGAGTCGGCAGCGGAGACGGAGACTGTGGTGTTACAAAGCACAAGATCTAAAATACGTCCATGATAATTGGAAATTGCATTATATTGTGTTAAATTGGAGAACGAAAGACACCTAAGGAGAGTAGAAGCACAAAGGTCGGTACTACATGGTTGACACGTAGGGTTCCAGTTTACGTTTGGCATATTGTAATCGCCTATAATTAGAAAAATGTCATTTGGATATTCAGTGGTTAAATCAGATATGGCAGTTGTATGACTATTGATGATAGAGAAACGCTGCGCATTAGATAACTTAGGACTAACTCCCGGTAAGTAAGAGCAACAAATATGAACATTCAAAATGCGATGTTTAGAATGTCTTAATAATAGTGAGATCCATATATCCTCGGCTTCTGAAGACCACGATTTTCGTGACCGAACTTTAAAATCTTTTTTTATACCTATAGCAACGCCTCCCCCTTTAGTTTTACCCGTAAGAGTAGTATCTCTGTCATTTCTGTATACGTTGTACCGGCAATCAAAAAGCTCGTCGTCGGATATGCTGTCAACTAACCACGTCTCACTAATTAAGATTATGTCAAATTCATTGATTAGGACATTTTGGTAGAATTCATTAGTTTTGGATCGAAGGCCCCGTGCATTTTGATAAAAAATTATAATGGTGTCATGCATTGTGTGAGTGGAAAATAATTATCTTGATTCGATTTGAAATTAATATAAAAATTAGTCAAATTAAAGCATAAGTCGAAATGAGCATACTATGATAATTATTACTCAGCAGCCCAAAGTCCACTGAGGTTAGTATATTTGTCAATTTGCGCAGACATGCATGTATGTGTTTGTGATGTATTGGGTGAGAAGTTGAGTCATGTGGGTGTAAAGTTAAGTTGAAAAATGGTACAAGTTGAAAATCTAAGAAAAAATATAATTTAAATTTAAGACAAATTACTAAATTAAATTGTTCAGAAGGGTTTGAGCAGAGACAAGGATAGCAGGAGAGGTGACATTCTTTCTTAAGTAAATTTTCGAGTTTCGCACCCATAAAAAATCATAATTATTTACATTTTTGAAGTCTTTGGCTGACCTCAACAGTAATTTGTTTTTTCTGGTAAGGTGGTCGTTGATATAAAGTTTACCTCCTGTAACACCTAGGCTCTTACAGTCTACACCCTTCTTCTTTTTAATGGCCGCTATCAGCTCGTCCTTCTTCCTTTTGTTGACGAATTTAGCCACCACGTTTCGAGGGCGGGCGTCACGGGAAGCTGCTGATATTTCCTCTTGAGAATGTCGACGTGGATTGGCTCTAGTAATAAATTCAATGTCATCTTCCTTAATAATCTGACCGACATTGGATGCAATTTTAATTAGAGTGGAAGCAAGGTTTTCGTCTTGCTTTTCAGTCAGACCGAAGATTTCAATATTATTGATGAGCAGCTGTTGTTCTCTATCATTGTTTGTGCATGAATTCATGCATCATGCATGAATTCAGCTGTAACATTTGTAGATTCTATGCGCCAAGTAATTAATTTAGCAAACAATCAACACAATAGGCACTACACACTCACAATAACAGGTCACTCCCTGGGGGCATGGCTTGCTCAGATAACTGCATTCTCTGTCAAGTATTTATCCATAAAACTTATAGAAAGTAAAAGTAGGTTACAAAAGAACTCCGGGGCTGGCATACACGCTAAGACCGTTGATTTTGATAGTCCGGGTGCCCGGGACATGTTGTCCCGAGTGCTGAATGATTATTACTATAGGTATGAGATGAATGTACCCAGTTTAGACGGGCTGGACATTACTTTGTACCTGTCAGCCCCCAACCATATTAACACCTGCGGCGTGCACGTAGGTAGGATTTATCGCGTTCATAATGATGTGTCCAACTTCAAGTGGATTGATAAGACCATCACGTATTCTTTTAAGTCTCATGCGATAAATAATTTTATCGATGCGTTTAAAAATGGTAATTGTACTTATGGAGAAGTCTTGGATTGGGCGAAAAGCATTAAAGAATATACGAAACTTTTTAAGATCTTGAATTGGGATAATAATTACCACGGACATGCAACAGTTAATAATCCCGACGACCTCAAAAATTTCCTTCGGTATAAGGTGGCGGAAAACAGAGATATGTTCAAAAGTTCTTTTCGAATTTTTTTAGAAGTTGAATTGCAAATGCTTTTCAGAATGCAAATACTACAAGAACAGACAAGCGAATTGACTATTCTAAAAAAATTCATCGAAAATAATAACCTTAAAGTGGAGAGTAGCAAACTGCTCCCCAAATTTAGTTTGAATCATTATAACCGAACAATAACATGTGAGTCGGGAGAATCATTGGCGGAACTCTGCAAACGCTTGAAGCAGCTGATGCGGTGGCTGAAGCCACAGTTTACGCAGGCAGTCGAGGAACAGATTAAAGTCTTTAACCGGGCTGCAGACCTCATCTACTACGCGGAGGGACAGAGCTATCTCAACTCGTTGTCCACGTGTTGGTTGGACTTTGCGGATTCCGTGGGTTTCTGGGATTTTCTGGTTTCCAGCGATGAGCGAGTTCTCTATCTAGTTACAAGCGGTGGAGACGGTGGCTTTCAGATGAGCCGACTTCGGAACATCCTCCATCAGATGGAAAAAACTGTCAACTCCTCTGACGGCTTCACCAAATATTTCGGTAAAAATCTCTACGCATTCGTAGAATGGTGGCAGCTGAAAAAGCTTTCTCAGATTTATGGTTTGCCCGTTGAGAAAGATTTCTTGATGGTGGTAGACTGCACTTAATTTTCCATTACTACCAAAGAAAAGTTTTGTTCACACAATTGTTCAATCACGTTGGTTCTAACTCGATGAAAATTGTTTTCATTATGTCGCAGTCAATTGTTGCACCCGAGTCCGCTAAATTCAGTAAAACTGTAAAGGCTGCCGGTAATGTTAATTTCTCAGACCTAACTCCTGACTCACAGAATAAAATGTTTAATCGAGGTAATGTTATAACTATCGGGGGAAAAGAATATAGTTTTGAAAGTTTCCTAGGAGAGGACCGTTCTGTTTGTAATATCAATCAGATCCTAAGTTCAGAACACTTGAAAAATTTCGCGACAATCGAAAACTATTCAATCAACATAGAGGACACGCGTCCCACTCTCGGTAATATACAGATGCCATTCTTTAAATTAAATATTAAAACAAATATGGAATTCTTTTTAAATTGTGTAAAGTCACCAAACACCAATATCCTGGGGGTGATGAGTGGGTTAAACCACGAGGACCTGGATACTGGGGCTGGCTGGGACCAGCTCCAGGGGATGGACATCATCTTCGCCGAGGGAGATGCACAACTCTCATTTAGAGACACATGCAAGAAGAATCAGGATAAATGCATTTACTTGTTTGAAGTGTCAGGCCAAGATGTGTACTGCAAAGAAGTATTTAATAGACGTTTTTATTTAGATAGGAAATTTCTTCACAGAGCATGCATTGAAGTGAAGAAGTTCGCAGAAACTGGACCTGCTGGTGACCTGTTTGTTATTAACAGTGAGTCAAACAAGGAGATACTCGTAAAATTGATAGAGAATTGCAGAACAAAAGAAGCGTTCACAGATAATATACTTGTTGCGCCCACAGAAGAGGAGATGAGTGTTATTCAAAAATATATTAATAGACGTATTCACTTTGTAAAAATTTATCAAAACGAGGAAAGCTATAAACTGGAGTGGCGATACTCCCACGGCTCAGTGGAGAGTCTACTCCCTTTTATGTCCATAGACTCCTGCGAGCCAATAAATGAAATAGAGTTGAGTAAAACAGGAAGAAACCTGACTTTAATAACTGACGAGCCCGGGATGGGGAAGACAACTACCCTGTCGAGCTTGTCAAGACTCATGGATTCACCATGGGTCATTTATATTGAATTGAAACACTTCCAAGGGCATATAGGAGAAAAATTATCAGGTACGCTCACTAATAAAAGAGTAGCAAATTTTCTGTTAAGTGGGTGTGGCTCTCAGGCTGACGGGTTATTAGAGTATTTGCTATAGAGAAAAATAAATTCCAAGCGAGTCGTATTAATGTTGGATGGGTTTGACGAGTTGGATGATTATGTTAAAGATAAAGACAAGGAGAGTGCCAAGCAGAATGTAATCAAACTCCTTATATTCCTTAAAAATGTACAAACAGTCCAAATATTCTTGACCGCTCGCATATATTTGAAAACATCGTTAGAAGAGAAATTATGCAATTTATGTACGTTGTTTGTACCATTTAACAAAGGAGAGCAACTGAACTTCTTAGTTGGTATTTGGCGATCCTGCCTCTCCCTCGAGCTGGAAGATTATGGAGAGGAAGAGGAGGGACGACTCAAGGAATATGCCGGAGAGGTGCTACGACAGGCAAAGGAAGTACTAGGGCCAGACATGAAATGCATCATGGGAGTTCCCCTGCAACTGCGAATGCTGGCCGAAGTCTTCAGGCCGACATGTGATTTGTTGCTCCGTTCTCCAGAAGTTTTATTAAAACAAATCAACATAGAAAGTACATCAAATCTGTACAAGAGGTTTATTTCGTTAAAATATGAAATTTACCTCAATGATAAAACATCTCTAGGAGTGGCAGCGGATGAACTAATAATAAAACATTTTACTGACAGTATAACCATAATGCACTGTGAACTTGGATTCAAAACATTCTTTCCTGAATTTTATGTTAAGAACTTTGACGCCATTGAAGATAGATGGCAAAATAAATTAAACAGAATTGGTTTGGTTCAAACAAAGGGAGACGGAGATTTCCAATTTGTTCACCGCACATTCGCAGAATATTGCTGTGCACAAATGGTTGTCCACTGGCTCAATCAGCGAACCCTACATTGCAGGTATGAACTGTTTAAAGAAATCATTGTCCCTCAAATCCTGCTTCATCCGGACCGTAAGATCATCAGGATGTTCATGAATGTGTTGTTAAATGAAACAACAATGTCAGAGAGTGCTCGCAAATTCAATGCTAATTGCATAAGTCAACTGAATAATGAAGACAATTCCATATTCAGATATCAAGAGCACCAAACTGTTCTTCATATTGCTGTCCAAGAAGATAATGAACATATCGCCTCACTTCTACTCAGTGGATTCAGTACAGAAGAAGCATTTGTCTCTTTAATACAACAATATGACCTTAATAATAATACTGCGGTAAATTTCTTGAATAAACCTAAACTACGGAATATCTGTAATGGTGAATATGAATTAGTATTGGACGGAATGACAACAAATATTTTTCAACGTATCGGAACATGTTCTGATGAAACTAAAGTAAATATATTTTTCGCAACATTTTTTAACCGAAATGTTTCAAATTTTGATGAAACTGCGGAAAAGTTCTTTTTCGAACGTTTATTTAATCGAAATGATATTATTGCATCACAAGTAAACAAAGAAGAGGAACCCATCGTTGGTAATTTATTTTATCGAGTTTTTAGAAACTATTTTAGTTGTACCTCGAGAATATTTGATAGAGTTAAAGAAGTTGAATTACTAATTAAACCATTTTGAAAGGCAGTGGAAAATAATAATGTCAAACTTTTAGAAATTATGTTATTGGAGAATTTAGAAAATAATGTTGAACGTTATTGCTTAGTATTAATAAAATATAAAGATCCGTTTATTACTCAAACAGTCCTTCACCATGCTGTAGAGAGGGGCTACCTTGATATTGTCAGACTACTCGTGGAGCAAACCGCTGTTCCCTTCGCTGTATTAATGGCACAGAGGGATGGGAGGAAGATGACTCCTTTACATATAGCTGCGACGGTGGGTCGACTGGATATTATTAAGTACTTGGTGGAGCGCGGTGCTGACATTAATACATGCTGTGGGGGAGGTTCTGAGTCTGTTCTAATGCATGCGGCCCTGGGTGGAGAGTTACTACCTGTAAAGTATCTTGTTGAAAGAGGTGCTAACATCCATTATGTAGATAAGTATGGCTGGACTGTACTACATCACGCGGCACAGAGGGGACATTCTCTGCTAGTAGAATACCTCCTGCAGCAGGGGGTGGACCCTGACAGGGTAGACAGGTGGGGAAGGACGTCACTAACTTGGTCATCACAGTATGATAAGTGGGATGTGGTGCGGCTGCTGCTGGAAAGGGGAGTGGATGTTAATGCGGATGGAGGTGAAGCTCTTATTGATGCTATAAGCTGGGGTGAATGGTCTATAGTGGAAGCTTTAGTGAATAAAGGAGCAGTCATTAAAGAAAGTCAAGTAGAGAAAAATTTATCCGAATTTATAGTAAAATATCCGAATTATGAACTAAAAAAAAATAATAGTATTTAAATAATAGTCAGTTTAACCCATCAAGTTTGGACAGTATAATATATAGTGTTAGTTAGAAAATCAGTTAGATTTTTTTTGTTGCTCCCGTCTAGAGCCAGTGAGTCTATGGCAATCCCAACAGGGGTATGTTGTGAATCTGAAGGTAGTGGGGAGGTGAAGGAGATGGGGAAAAGGAAGGTAGGGAAGTACCTGGCTATTCAAATCTAGTCACCAACTATGGCTAAAGTCATTTCAAGCAACCCTTCAATTCTGAATGGTGTTCTTCACCAGGGCGATACTGAGAGTATCTTCCGCAAATACACATTATATTATTTTAAATGATTAAATTGCAAAACACACAAATCTATTCAAATGTATCTACGCACGCCGGGTTTTGATCCCGCCACCTCCGGATTGCAAGTCGAGAGCCTCGCCCCTTGACGACGGAGGCCATCAAAAGTTGAAAAGTAAACGTTGGCGAAGCAACTTGGTATTCAGCTCCAGTCACCAATCACGGTTAAACCATTTCAATAATATTTCTATTTTTGAAAGGTGGTTTCACCAGGGTGATACTGAAATTATCTACGAAATTAACTTTGTATATTATTTTTAATTATCTAATAGTGAAATGAAAAAAATGTTATGTTATGGTGTTGTATCTTTCTTGATATGGTCAACGTGTCTCTGGTGGCAGATATGGTACAACACCTGTATCTCTGCTGATATTGATGTTTGGTGCTGAATACGTCATTTTGTGATCCCAGGGGTTCTGTAGTCTGAAATGGATAAAATCGTCAACTTTTGCAAAAATGAAACGTTACGAAAATATGTTATCTTTACAGTTGGGGGCATCGCTGCAATAGATTTTGAGTTATAATTATATCCTTCTAGACAAGATCTGAATAGCCATGTAGGTACTGCCCCTTCCTACCATAAAGTTTCCTGTCTGGAGTGTACTGTACGCGCTCTGTCTCCCTTACACTGTGTATATTGTCATCCCATTTGAATTTATAATGTTGATGTTCCACTGTTCCATATTTGAAATAAGGCGGGAATGTTTTTAGAATGGTTTTTGTGCAATTGTGAATTTAGGAATTTCATTTGACAATCTCATTTCACTGAAATAAACATTAATATTTTATTAAAAGATTTAATTTAAAACACATTAGAGCTGTTTACCTAAACTAATAACATTTCTCTTTTTTCACACACATGCCTTCTGAATTATATTGGATAGCCACTGGAGCGCTTTTTGCCACAATATGGTACCATTTAAAATACCTCGGATTGCTTTGTTGCCAGTTTTAGGCATATTTTCCCTATATGCATTAAATTTTTTGTTCAATTTTTCCATATTTAAATAAGGAGGTATGATTTTTTTAATGTCGGTGGACAACATTCAAAAAGGTCACCAAAAAATCACGAGCAAGTAAAAAGGAGGAAAAAGTAAAAAATCGCGCTGTCGCTCGATTGGATACGATGTTTATTCATTTTTTAACTTTAAAATGTGAGACGAACATTTCCGGGTCTCGAATAATCTGACAAAATTTGACAATCTCCTACTACCAACATTTCCGGGTCTCGAATAATCTGACAAAATTTGACAATCTCCTACTACCAACATTTCCGGGTCTCGAATAATCTGACAAAATTTGACAATCTCCTACTACCAACATTTCCGGGTCTCGAATAATCTGGCAAAATTTGACAATCTCCTACTACCAACATTTCCGGGTCTCGAATAATCTGACAAAATTTGACAATCTCCTACTACCAACATTTCCGGGTCTCGAATAATCTGACAAAATTTGACAATCTCCTACTACCAACATTTCCGGGTCTCGAATAATCTGACAAAATTTGACAATCTCCTACTACCAACATAGATGGAGGAAAATGTTGCTTGGGCCGTGATGGAGGACTTAGCGAGTTGAGGGAATAAACTTACAACCCCGGTCGGGAACCAGACCCGATGACAACTCAGCCACTGCCCGGTCTAACCGTGTTGTTTCGTGTTTTAAAGAATTTGTGTTATTTTAACTAGCGCAGACCGGTATAAATCACGGGATATTATAATTCCAATTTTATCACTGGTCTGAATTCCTCACATAATGAACACCAATTTCATATTATAAATAAATACATACCTACTTTATCACTTTTCTGAATTCCTCACATAATAATGAACAGCAATTTTGAAAATGACACTTAAATTCAAAGTAAATCCGAGATGTAAAGTTCATTAAACAAGAGTTACTTACAGACCCACAACCAGAACCCCCATCTTTAAAACCGTTTAGAAAATTTCTTTATCACCGTTGTGATTTGAATCTTGATGAAATAAAAAATAGCGGCGCTAAAAGAGACAAACACATGTATCTGTAGGATTTAGCCTGCGAGAGAATGAGATAGTATAATCGGTCTCTTCTTTGTGCGGTGCTTCGTAGCCTTCTCACTCTTGACTTTTTAGTTTTATGAAGGTTTCACTTCTACCACGTGGGAAATGCATCTGTTTTTGAAGTGAAAGCTTCTTTAGCACCGTTGGGATTTGAAACTCGGTGAAAGGAAAAATAGCGACCCTAAAAAGAGACAAACACATATTATACCTATAGAATTGAGCCTACGAGAAAATGAGACAGTATCTATAATCAGTCTCCGCTTTGTGCGGTGCTTCGTAGCGTCCCCACTCTTGTCTACTTTAGTTTTCTGAAGGTTTCACTTCTATCCCGTGTGATTTGCGCAATCCGTTTTTTTTTTATTGTCGCTCTAAAACCTATTTCATTAAATTAATCTTTTAATTATTATTTAAATAGAAACTAAATCAAATTTCCAAGTTTCCTTCATCTTATAAACGTTTTCCTAATTCTAGTGATAGCAGTTTAATAACAATGAATAGTTTGAGGGTAGTGTCGCGAATGTTAAAATATACTCCGTCCCAAAAGGACGGCAAACCAAGTTTCTTCCCGACCCCTTCAGGTTAAAAAGAAGATATTTGTAAGATTGCATACAGTGTTAATAAGTTTATATAAACAAATCCTTGTTTAAAATAATAACGCTGGTTATATGGACGCATAGATCAAACAATCGGATATAGAATTGAAACACAATTAGAGAAAAGAACCGCCTCGGTACTCAGCACTCGGTACTCGGCACTCGACACTCGATACTCGGTACTCGGTACTCGGCACTCGACACTCGATACTCGGTACTCGGTAGATACTCGGTAACACCCTAAGATATTGAAATATAAGTATATGTGCTATCTTCTATTTTTACTATGTGGGTCTGCACTTCCGGGTGTCGCCGATATTGTTTACCAATTAACAAATAAACCAAAAGAACAAATAATTAACGAATAAACCAAACTAACGTTAAACTAAATGAACGAATTCTTTCCTTATTCAAAATATATTGTAAACCAATATTAATGCACATTTTTAAAAAATAAACGAAATGAACAAATTCTTTTTGTATGAAAACTACGCTAATTAGCGCGTAGTCCGGCGACAGTTGCGCGGACACCATAGCATATCTCTTCTGTATTTGAATAGCTTTGGTAACACCCTAGCCTTCTTAATATTCAGTTATGTTGTATCTGCTCGGTAGTATCTCATTTCGTTTATATGAACATTGTCCCAACACAATTATTTAGAGTAATTTATGAATAGTTAAGAAATAGATGCGTTATTTGAGCAAGCCTGAATGATCTTTTGAAATATGTTTAGTAACACTTTTTAAAAGTATTAGTGGTTGGTGAAACATATACACGCTACATACACACATACATACATTTGAACACAGCCTAAAGATTAATAAATTGCCGACATCTGTAACCAAAATTAATAATGTTTTTACTTTGAAGAAATGCATAATTTATCTAACACAATACATGTAGGTGAACCACAGACATAAGGTGTTGAAACAACTGCTTTTAAAAACATATTTATATTACATTGTATACACACATATTATATTAATCTTTAATTGAATAAAACTCTTTTATTAAGATAATTTTTCTGTTTATATGGAGTTATATGTATGTACGTGCCTGTTATTACTATTGAGATGTGAAAACTCACTTCTTTTGTTTACTGCATTTTATTAATTTATTGTCTATTGATTTATCTGTATTTTGTTATTTATTTTGTTTGCTTATGTTTTCTATTTATTCATTGTTCAATACATGAACATAGTACCTATCCTATATCTGATAAAAAAATGTATTATTGATACATGAATACTGCAATTTGCATTTCATAAAGTTCACTTTTGTTTAATTCTATGTATGTGTAGTACAGTCTCTGTAATCCAAACCTACTATAATCCGAACCAGCATGCCCGGTATATCAGTAGCTGCATATCCTCGCTAAGTGTGGGATTCCTCGTTCAAATTTAAGTAGGCTAATCCTTGATAAGCCGCAAACAAGTTATTTTTTTAGACACCGAGGCGTTAGCAGTAACACATGTTAAATTTGACCGTTACGCAAATTGTAAGAATCATTTTCCTCATTTCGTTCCTACTTCGCATTGTAAGGTTTATAATGCTTAACTTGACTTCACTTGATTTAAGAAACATTGTTACTGTAGTACTTTCTGTGGTAGTTTTTATGTCCCAAAATGAGATCAATTAACATTGCTAAATTGCATTGCTTGGATTGCTAAACAAGTCAAGAAATTGTTCAGTTATATTCTAAACATCTCCAAGGATTTATAAAGTTTATATAAAATATAAATATTGTTAGTGTCACTAACTAGAAACCTTCTAGAATATAATTCTCCAATATCTGTCTCCTTATTGAAACCATTATTAATAGTTTTGAAAGAGTTCACGCTAATTTATGAAAAGTGCTAATTTCAAATTAATAATTCTGTTGAAATTATCAGCATATTAATATTTGGTTTTGCTTCAATGAGATTGTTTAAATAAAGGTATAAAAATATGAATTGATGTTGCATGTTTATAAGATACAATAATTTGTTGGACAGCCATGAAATCCTAACGTAAATGTTACTTTGTGGTGTATAGTTGATACTAACTAGGAATTGTTGTCTGTATCAGCGCCCTTGAGGCGATTTTTCACAAAAACGGCGCTATATTATATAATCCAAATATTATTATTATATTATAGTGACATAATACAAGCTTGTGTCTTGTAATTGTAATTCTGCTATAAATAGATGACACTATTGGTGCAGCGTATGTTAATATAGTCAATACGCCATTGTTCGGGGCTGTGTTGAAATAACGTAAGGTTTTACTCTTGAAGCACAACAAAACTTTTGGAGACCTAACTTTAGCATTACTTTTGTAACTCTTGCTGTTCTTTATATTATTATTAACATTTCTATTAAACTTTTCTTTCAACCACTTCTATAAGCACATCATTATTGATGTTTATGATAATTTGTTAACTGCCATTACGTTATATTTTATATAATTTCTCATATCTTACTTTGGTAGTTGCTTACATTGTGTTACATTCCTTTGTTATTATTACGTTACGTAATCGTTCTTATTCTACTGTTCTTTTATGCTTTTATTTTACTATTGTAACTTCTGTTACAATTTTGAATTACCTGAAAACAGTTTTGAAAGTTATTTAGGATATCACAGGGTATTTATTAGGTTAGCTGCCATTGCTCTAAAATCAAATCAACAATATGATATTAGCGATGACATAGTAAATTATTATTTACCAGATGAAAGGGAGAAAGAATTAAATTGTAAACAATTATTTGTAAATATGCATTGAAATGTAAAACAATAAATGTGTCTCTTGAAATATCTTATTTTTTATTATATTTATGTATTTGCTACATCGAAGTCAGAGCCAAGTTAGCCTCTCAGAACCTGGGCGTACTGTACAGTAGGGTGGAACACTTTTGTATGAAAAATTTTTTTTTTTCGAAATTCGAATTGGAATACCAGGTAAAAGTTGCTTTATGTAATTGTAAATAACACTTCTCAATTTAGAAGTTCTAGCTCGACAGCTTGAGCTCCCGCCATAGACTTGATATTTTATTTTTTAAGTTTTTATAGATGTTTTGTATTATCCACCCTATAAACAAAATAATAAGTAAATATAATATGTTGTGCATTAAATGATAAAATAAAACTTCATTTTAACTAATAAAATCATTTATTTGAAAAGTAAACACAGGTTCAGAAAGTTATGTTGGTATGCATAACATCATTTTTTATGACAAAAATCCTTTTTCATCTCAAACTTTGGCATGAGCTTTCGAGATGCTCATTTAGATTTTATGAATCCTTCTTGTCTTGTCTTGTCGCATACACTTATAGATGCTTTTGTCACAACTTTTACAGATCTTTCCACAGCCTGGATGTGGCAAGGCAGTCTCATAAACTCCAACACTGTTTGTTCTCAATTTTCAATAAGATTTTGTAAGTGCTTATTGGAAATATTCATAAGTATTGGGTGTTTATACATATTTTGTTGCCAGTCAATCATGTCTATGTAAGAACGTGCATTGTAGTCCACTTTTGGCATCTCAAACAAGTGCCAAACAGAATTTTTATTAACTTCACGAGCCTTTAAAATGCGTCTTGCAGCGAGTTCTCTAATCTGCTTACGTGAATCTGTTATCATACACAACAGCAAGTTTTCTGGTTGAGCAAAGTAACTGTTTCGAATTATAACAGGGTCCACTATCGCTAACAACTCGTTGGACAAATATCTAGTGCTGTTAATGAGTTTCCATAAATAATTTGAACCATCTTTGCAGGATGAATGTGTTTAGATAGCAAACCAGTCAGGAGAGTATGATTTGCTAAAGTCACAAGATTTTGTTGTGGATTTTTCGTAGACATATTCAAACGCAGTATGCTATTTACCTAGGCTTCTCTTTAATAAATCAGGAGAACAGGATCCATTTATGACAGCAGTAGTAATTTTTTGTAAATATTTCTTGTCTGTACTGAAATCTGTGGATATTTGTGGAGGTAGTTCACCTTCTATCTTCTCAAACTTGGCCAACGGCAGCGTCTCGCATATCTCTAATGCTTTACCAATTTGACCTGCAAATGATATAGGTCCTACAGTAGGGCCATCCGAATAGGTAAACAAATGCCTCAATGGTAACTCATTGGCGTGTAAGAGACAAATTATCCATTGCAATGGTCGAGACAGTCTGTTTTCCAAAAGAAGAATCACGCCTCTCACTTTCCCTGCATTTGTGTTTGTTCCATCACAGCCAACAGCCATTAAACCCTCTAGTGATATCTTTTCAGTCGTTAAAAGCTGTGGATAGCTCTTTCAATATTTTTTGCACTGCCCGATGTTGGAACCACATACCCAACATAAATAGAACCTGGTTTTTTTTATAATCGAAATATGTTTCTCTTGTACAATCACTCTTAACCTCTTCGGTCCTTTTAAAACAGTTTTAGCCTGTTAGTGCGTTGGTCTTCTAAAAAATTTTGTTCCTCTTTTAGCACTTTTTCCCTCAAACAAGTACAGCTTACAAATTCTTTACATTTACATGCAGCTATGTCAAAAAGCTATCTACTTTGTACTCTGAACTCTTCTAACTTTTCTTCCTTAAGTTTCTTCAAAGACTTTTCAAATTATAACACTTTGAGTGATAACTTTATAGTAACTGTAAGTGTGGCAATTGGAATAGAAGATTTTATCCACAATTCTTCAATTTTCGTTCCAGCTATTTCGGCAATTTCCAAAAACGTAGGTTATTTTGATGTGTTATTCCTTACTTTTAAGTTTTGTCGAACTCATTCATAGAATTCATCACATTTTCATATGTTGGTAGGATATTCACTTTCAAATCTGTATTTTCACCAAATTTCCATTTAACGTTTGTCTTGTAGAAGTCATGTTAAATCACTTAAAAAACGTTTATCAACAAGTACTCGTGAATATAATTGACGCGAGACCCTTCATCTTGAGATAATTATCGACACTAGTTTAAACAAAACACTGCATTTCGTAGATTGTCACCTGCCTCCCCCCGCTTCGACCCATAACACAATAATGAAATATTTGATTGCAACACCTAGTTAACGATATTTAAATATATTATTAAATAAAATAAACCTATTTTAATAAATTCTGTACTGTTTTGTAGGCCGCGCAAATAGCCCCAAAACTGTCGTTTTTGTAAATGTTCAATGTCTTGGCGGGGGCTTTTACCGTTGTCTAATATTTTTTTATATTTTTAATTGAGATAATTGATGGCAATTGGCAACTTAATACAACTATTCCAAATAAAAATTAGAAAAAAAAATTTTTCGTTCCGCCTTACTGTACAGGGCCCAGAGATACACAGCTGTTCACCCTGTACATCAAGTATAGCAAGTGCACCCCCACTGTAGGCTGATAGCAGCCACCTCTGGTCTGCAGTCGCAAAATAACTGAAAAACCCTTGGCACTGTGCGGGAACGGGTGATCTGTTTGATAAGATGTATATTAACAAACGGATTGCGGTCTTTAGAGCACATACTTCAGCTGGGAAACCTTGGGCTTGGCCCTGCACAGCATTCCCAAAGGCGACATAAGTATTTTACAGATTTAAGTAGTTTTAAACACTTGGTAAGTATACAATATATCAGTCTAGAAAAAAATTTGACGTAGAAATGTAGCTTGTACTTTGATGGAGGACAGGAGCTAGAATAGAGGATTGAGCCTGTGACACCACACTGGGAACCAGAACACAGTACAACTTGGCCACTAACCCATTGATACCAAACAATAAAATAAAACCTAAGATTAAATGCACTTCGTTTTTTTTAATTTTTATTTACTACTTCTTCACCATTGTTTAGCTTGTTATTTATTAACCCACTAGGGTTCGCCTGTATCGGGGTTAATAATTTCACAATTTTATACAAGTATCACAAATATCCGTCATAACCAGACAGAAAAGTTTTATTTTAGCGATTATATAAAATAATTACGAGTATATATGCAAAATATAATGGTGAATTTAAGTAAGTGTAGATATTATATTTCTTAATCCTCCTCATTAGGGGGTCCTGTGCAGAGGAGGACTAAAGTAATTTAAATATAGTTTATTTGACTTTTATGTCATTTTTAGTGTCTTTCGTTAGGGTTTTTTCATTGACTTCTCTAAGCCATATTTTTATTCTTGATTAGTATCTACTGATTAGTGATTAGAATTTCTTAGTTTTAGTGTCCACCGAAACGGGATTTTCTACTGAAACCGAATCTTCGGTAGCTGTCTCAGTTTCGGCCGGCCGAAACCGAAACTTTATTAGACATGTTAAAAATCTATTGTTAACTGAAATTTGGCTTATTTTTTACACTTGTACAAACAGTTAACATATGTTAAATGAAATAAAAAAAAAAAACAATTATTGAAGTAGGTACATGAATTATTTTTTATATATAACTTATAAGTAACAACCCACCCCAAATATATTAAATTTCACCCCAATAATTCCCCCCAAATACAAATAACGAAAATTGTCAAAATTCTTCGTTATTATCTCCAATTATGTACTCGTAAGTTGGTATGTTAGTGTTTCTCATCGGCAAACAGTATTTTGCATGCGAAATCGATGCTATTTTTAGATGACCTTAACGTTTCGCAAACGACTCGAGTTACTGGAGATAATATATACGAACAATTAATTCACACAGTATAATGAAATCTACCCATTTTAAATATATTACAATTTTATTTAACTAAAGTATTTTAGCATCTCTTTTACCAATAAGCGATTTTTGTAAATCTCTATACATTATTTATTATATTAACTTTAGGGTACAGGTACAACAGTTGATGTTGTTGTAGCTAAAAATTCATTTTTGTATGAAGATTTGTCAGTCTGTGGAAGCAGCGCAAACACAAACTGAATGAATCCTGAAAATCTTCAAACAAAAAGATTTTTCTAACTAATATTACTGTTACCGAAAACATATATTATATAAACACATTAATATTTTATTATACAAATGTTATTATAAACGTTATTTTCATTTCACTTGTTTGTCTTTCCACGATAATAATAATTTATTAATACATTTCCAAATATTCACAAAATTATTTCAAATAGAGATTGGAAACTTTTGCTTTCATACACGTGTTCATTTCACTTCTTTTGTGGTTAGTTTTTGTATTGGAATATAATTCGTGGTTTTTTCACTTTGTAACACCGTATATAACAAATTTTTCTATGATACGAGTAGTATAGTGCGGGGGTAAGGGAGATACAACGATTTCTATGAGACCTATATGAGTTGTTCCGAAAACTGAACCAATATATTTGAAGGGTAAATATTAAAAAAATTTGGAAAAAAACATTTTTTGCGCAAAAAAACATACACAGATGTAAGCAATTTAAACAACAACGAAGCACGATTAAGAGGGTATAAACAGAGAACACCAGAAATATGTGTCATTATAAATCAGATTTTAGACGTATTGACTCTTTTGCACAAAAAATTATATATTGATTTCAATCGATTGTTCTTTTATTTATCTAGTAAATGCGTGCTTTTTTTTTTTTTTTTTTTATTTATTTATTTTTTTTTTTTTATTTCATACAATTTTTGAAAATACACTTTTATGTTTTTTTTCTTGATTACCATACTAGGCTAATGCCCGTGTTAAGGTAATCATGCTTTAATTTTGAGAAAATATGTTTTTTGTTAGTACCTACCTATAATAAAGTTATACCAGTCAATAGAGCAATATTAGGCACTCACACAATACAACTTCAAACAAATATGTCATGTGCCGAATTTCACAGTGAAATTTTTACAAAAACAAACCTTTTGAAAGCTGTTGCTAGTGGACAAAAATATAATGTACAAAAAAAATGATTCAAGAGAATAAAACTTAATTATAATCTACTGAGTTTTATTTTCAGGCAAATACCGGACTTTGTCAGATAAATCAGGATTTTTTACTGCTTGCAACCGGCTTTTTGAATTCAAGCCCAGGTAACCCTACTCCTGCACAGCCTGCACAGGTTTTTTTTTTAATTTGTCCTTTTGCTCGCATTACTGAAAAGTTCGCATATTGTTGAGTTTTGTCATAAAAATCGCTGCTATATCGCGTTATAATTTAAAATTTAATTCGCGAAAATATCGTTAATGCTGTATGAATCAGTGTCTCTAGCTATGAGTCATGAGTCTGGTGCATTTTTTTGCCTTTCGAATAACAAAGTCTGTCTTGGCACAAGGTCAGAGTAAGGACGTTAATAATTTGCATTCCGGTTAAACAAAACTGGTTATTCAAGTCACGAATTTAGCAGGGCCGGATTGAACATGTCGCGGCCTCTAGGCAATGGACGTCACGGGTCTCCTTTACCTACCCTTTTCTAAAAAAATAAAATCTACAATAACGTATTTTTATTCATAAATAATCTGTTTTTCGACTACATTACCAAGGTATGCCGTCACCCTATTTGATAAAAAATATTTAAACGAACACAATACAAAATAACTCTTTATTACACATAAAAGGACACATACGACGGCCGGCATGGTCTAGCGGTGAGGATTTTAACTCGCAATCCGAAGGTCACCGGATTGAATCGCGGCGTAGATAATTTGTGTTAATTCAAGATTAATTAATTTGTGTTATTTCACGATTAATTCAATTAAAATAATATATGGTATATTTTCTTAGTATCGCCCTAGCGTAAGACCAGCATTCAGAATTGAAACGTTGCTTGAAATGGCTTTAGCCGTGTTTGATGACCAGATCTGAATACCCAGGTACTTCCCCACCTTCCTCTTCCCCACTGCCTTCAGCCTCACAACTTGCCCCAATGGGGGATGCAATAGACTCACTGGCTCCAGATTGGAGCAGCTGGGACTCTTGTGAGGTATTCAAAAGTGATTTATTTCACCTTGGTAATGAGAGAAACTTTAGCAAGCAGATAGGTAGTACACACTGAGCTTGTACGATATTTATATTTTAAACATGTACTTAGAAATAAAAGCAAGAAAAGAAGAAAAAAACTAAAACAAAACTCACACCCTACTGATACTAAAGCCTCGATTACATTGAGCGAGTTTAAAAGCTACTAGCCGGTAAGAAGGCGTATTTCAATAATACAAATCGAAAAAAACCGGGCGATCGCTGATAAAACCGAATTGAAATGCCAATTTCGGTTGCGCGGAGGGCGACTTTCAAACGCTGCTGCCGCCATCTTGTCCACTTTTTGGAAACGGCAGCATTGATTTTTCTAACACTAAATTTGATGATCTTTCAGATAAGTTTGGTTTTTTGAGGAAGTCGATGAATATAGATACCTAGGTACGAGGTGTCTTTTATGTAACGAAAGTCATAAGAAAGGAGGGCGACTTTCAAACGCTGCTGCCGCCATCTTGTCCAATTTTTGGAAACGGCAGCAGTGGTTTTTCTCTCACAAAATTTGATGATCTTTCAGATAAGCTTTGGTTTTTTGAGGAGACCGATGATTACAGATACCTCATACGAGGCGTCTCTTATTTCTCGGCAGCAACTGAGACGGCCCATCAGGGGGACGGGCAGCACTGCTTTTTCGTATAGTCCTACCCGTCCCCTGTCTCGAGGAACTATCAGAATTTGGGAGACTTGTGATTACAGAAGTCTTGAAAAATAATTTTTTTCATAATAATTTTTTTTAGTGCTGACCGGTTTCAGAAACGGCAGCACCGCCATTTTGTGTACCCCTATGAATGACCTAACGATTTTTGTGTATTTTTGGGAGACCTATCATTACAGGTTTAATGTCGTCGCCGCTCCTACTATAACAAGTAACGTAACAGCGCCAGCGGTTCACACAGTCTTTGAATAGTTCTCATTTTCTCATAAGTTATCCGCCAAAGACCGTTATTGTTTTTCGCTTGATACTAAAAACAAGGGACGCGCGCGCCGTTATATCAGATTTAGTTTAGAAGCGTACAGTTGCTTGATATGACTTTATTCGTATTTGGTGACTAGATTTGATTATCCAGACACTTACAAACCTTCATCTACCACATCTCCCTCCCTTCCCCATAAATCCAACCCAACGGGGGTTGTAATAGTCATCCATCAGATCCACTTTTCAAGAAACTCACAGTCCTTGACATTCGCCAACTGTATATCAAGATAGCTCTTATCCATATATGGAAAAATGGATCTATAAACTCTACGCAAACGGACATACATACACGCTACTCAAAGCATGGAAAATGCATAATTCCTGTAACAAAAACCACTTTTTCACAAAGGCAATACTCATACATCGCACCTAAAATATTCAACAGGTTAAATAACGACATCAAAACATCAAAAACACTTACTCACTTTGCAACCGGTGGCGGTGTGCATAAATGGATATCTGAAAAGGGGCGAAATTTCTTTAAGGAACATATGAACCTATACCACCAGTAAATAATTTAAATTACTTGTATATTACAGAACAATATATTTCTCTTTCATATTCATCACTAAAAAATGTTTAACACCACTGACATGTTTCTTATACTCAAGTATTTATTACGAAAAATATTGTGAAAATAATTCCATATTTGAGTACATATTTTTAGCCTTAGCTCAAACGTGGATTTACACAAAAACTTCTGATATATATCTATATACCTATGTTACCATAACACGCACATGCCAATCGCTCATCAAAATATAACTTATCCCTACTCTCTTACCAAATAGTACTTTCTTTGATTTTATATTGTATTTGTATTTTTTACAAACACACTTGTACTTAATGTACCTACTTGTATTTTTATTACATTTTAATAGTATTTTATTTTACTTTTTAATAGTATTTTAGACGACTAGATCATTCTGAATCAGTGATACAGTTAAATGGTTGCAATGTCGAAAAGGTGGAAAGATTTAGATACCTCGGCAGTATTCTCACGGAGACTCTTGACCATGATGTGGAGGTTAGATGCAGAATTGAAGCAGCAAGAACTGCGTTCATTAAAATGAAATCCCTCTACTGCAATGACAATATCAGCTTAAAACTAAGGCAGAGAGTGCTAAAATGTTATGTGTGGTCGGTCTTGCTCTATGGATGTGAAACATGGACCTTGAAAGTAAATACCATGAACAGGTTAGAGGCTTTTGAAATGTGGCTTCACCGGAGAATGCTCAAGGTCCCATGGACCGACATGATCACCAACACAGAAATTCTCAGGCGGGCTAGAGCAGATAGAGAACTGCTTACATTAATAAAAGTCAGGAAAATTTCATATCTGGGTCATATACTTAGAAGGGAGAAATATCAATTGCTCCATTTGATATTGAAAGGCAAGATAGAGGGTCGCCGAGGGCCTGGTAGGAGACAAATGTCTTGGCTGCGTAATATACGAGAGTGGACCGGCATTAGAAGTGTGGAGGAGCTATTCCGGGCAGCGCAAGACAGGGAAACATTCTCAAGAGTGATCGCCAACGTCGGGGGGACCTGATACGGCACACAAAGAAAAAGATTCAACTTATTTTTAATTTGTATTATTATACTTAACATAAAATTGGCCACTACAACACGGGCATGTGCCTAGTGTGATGGCCAAAAAATTATCCATTTACTGTAATGTATAAACCTTACTGAATAAAGAACATTAAAATTTTTTTTTTTAAAAAAGCTGACATGAATCCGCTAGACCTGAATATTTCCAACTTCAGACTCGGTTTACTCGAAAAAATATATACCACAAAATCCACTCCAAATGTAGGTACTTAGATTACTGTAGATTCATTATTTTCCTGCTTGTACTATGAATTTTCGGACACTGCGTATTTTAACCCCTTTTTTGCTTTTGGGAACACGTACAGTCCAGATCTCATATAAATCGTTGTTTCCCCCTTACTATCATGGTGCGAAATGTTATATAAACTGTTTCAGAAAGAGAAAACTCCTCGCTTTCTGTTCAAATCTAAAAATTAACCATAAAATAATTAAAATTTACGCCTTTATGAAACCAAAGATACCGACTTCAATCTGAAAAATAAAATTTCTTTTACATGGAACAACAAAAAAGTGAGATAGCAATAACGATCATAATGCATTTGTCTAATAAAACGTTTCTCTCAAATATATTTTTATTATAAGCCTGGGTTCTCATTGCCTCGCAAACTCTGGACCACCATCAATAGGATAAGGTGCTCCCATAGCTGTTGTGCTCACATGACGCATCGATGGGGCCTTAACATCCGCAACCCGGATTTGTACCGATTTATTACATATTTCCCTTAAACATAGTAAGTTTTAAAGCTCTTAAAAAATATATGTTATTCTTGAAGATAATATCTAGACTTTGCCCGCGCCGAAACGCAAATTATATAAAATTCCCTCGATAGAAAAAAATCGCAAAGTATGCTCCAAAAATTATTATTAACACGTGTGTTTCAGCTATTTTATGAGTTATATTATGTATGAAAAAATTCACAGTGTTTCTTTAAATGCTATTTAAGATAATGCCCGCGAGATTTTTGCTCTATTTTAAACGAGTCGTGTTTTATTAAACATTTTCGCAATTTTCGCAACGATTTCGTCGCTGTAAATGTTAGCGCTCTCCTCTAACATTCGTAATTTCGTATCTCTCCATCTTCTTCTTTTCGGGCCCGGTTGCAGAGCCTAAAAGTGTCGACGATGTGTGAATGCGGTGCGGTGCAGACCACCGAACATGTGGTCAACGAATGCCCGCTCCATTCATTCCCGGCGGGATTGATGAGGTCCACAGGGCAACGCCTGAGGCCCTAGATTGGCTCGCAGACCTAGATGTCCCCCTCTGACCCCCACCATACGAAAGAAGAATAATTAATATTTGAATTAAATTTGAAACCGTATTTTAACACCCATCAAAAACTGATTATAGTTTTCACTTACCTTCATCAATATTCGGATTTTATTGCATAGCGGAAATATTTTGACATTCTGACAGAATGTGCTCGAGGCCTGAGGGGTTAAATTTACATTTAGTGTAGTTTTGCAGAGTATTTTCGGAATGCGAAAAAATGTATTTAGTTCTGCCACCCACGTATGTTATTCCTACGAGCCACAAACGGAGTTCAGATTGAGATACTGTACTAAGGATATGCCTTTAATTTGTTTTTAATGTTATTTATTCATTTCCTTGTACTGTGAACAGGCATCAGTGGCGGTCCGTGACTTTTCAGTGAGGAAGAGTGTTAAGATTGAAAAATACGACATTATTGATGTTGCTATAGTTGGAAATGATTTTTTTTCAAAATTTTAAATTTTGTACTTATGAAGATTTTTCAGTTTGTGGATGTGGCGTATTATGGGAGTTGGCGTTGGAAGAATCCTGAAAAATCTTCATACAAAAATTTTAAACTTTGAATAAAAAAATCGTTTTTAGTTCCAACAATATCCAATACCTTATGGCGTATTTTTCAATAAAGAATAGTCACGGACCGCCACTGTTAAGTATACATCGCGTACAAATAAGCATATTTCTAATTTTCTATTATTTAATAGATCAAAATTAAAATTTCCTCGAAAACCACAACATTTGGTGTAGGTACCTACTTAAATACTAGGTACTTAAAAAATCATGAATGTTTTGCCAATTTTTTTTAGTTCAAATAATGAATTACAGAATTTGTTACAATTTTAAAGGCATTTCTTTTTAGAAACTTTTGTCAAGCACGTATCATTCTTATTTGCATTTTTTTAATTTGCATTTTTTGTGATATAGATATCACACATTGAAAAATGCAAATAAGAGAGTTCAAATTACCCTCTCCTTTTCCTATAATTTATACTTCGTCCACCTATAGGCAGTGGCGTAACGTTAGGAGGGGGGGGGGGGTTCAAGGGACGACACAATTTCACAATAAATAATAATAATATCTCGTAAAAATTTTAACCATTTCATATCATATTTTTGTGGCACCTACGATTCGAACCGATTGAAATGGGCACGGAAATTTTCATTCCTTATTCTGTGATAAAACCGGGGAATCCTATTTTTTTTAAATGAATACCTAATTGATCACTGTAGTGACTGGCAACATCGTCTAGTATAGTGAATTGAAAGAAGAGCCCGGATTTTGTTTTGAGCTTTGATTTTTATGACTAATATTCAGTAAGAATGATTTGAGGGAGGTCCGTAGTGATGCTTCGACATTCTAAGAAAGTTTCAGGGATCATCATGTGCTCCGATGAATCATCAAACTATCCATGTATCCCAAGTGTTCAAAATAGGAGGAACACCATTTACAGATTTCATTTTAAGCAGTTTTGTGTTCAGAATATAACAACAGAATATAACAAGTTGCAGATTCATCGCGTACCGAGTGAAGCATTACATTTGAGTTGCATTTCAAATGCTGCTAAATTCTGTGAAATTGACTTCCGTATGTAACTATTATTTGGAACTCTTGCGCAGAATCGATCTTAGGATAAAACCTGCTTTGTCTTCTAAACATAATGTAAAAATTAGAGATGCGTAATCCGATTACATGAATACCATTATCGATTTCCGAGAGCAGTTATAAATTTGTAGTAGAATTTACAAACATAATTTTTATTGGAAGAATACACGTCGTATATGATTATAAAAATCGGCATAAAATGAAGTTTTAATAATAAGGACCCCCCTTTCCTCCACCCCGGATGGCTGACACCTACGCTACGCCCTGCCTATAGGTATCTAAATATCCAATATCTGAAATGGGCTATGCCTATCTACATATCACATAAATCTATCTATAGGTACCTTATGTATATTTTATCATTGTTTTACATGCATGCATTGTAATACCCGCGCAGAGGCTTCTCTTTTTTTGTTACTATCTTTATTTTATGTACCTATGTCATTATTATGTATCAACAATTTTTGCGATTTTTCTTAATTTTTCTGGCTAAAACTAAAAATGTGAACAATTCATCTGTGCAGATATGATAATAATATGTTTAACTGTAATTCACCCTAATTTATATCTTATTTTGCATTATTTATTTTAGATAAATAAACCCTTATTATTTAAATGTTTAAAGGAAAAAAAAACATATTTAATGTTAATATAAAATAAATTTTAACAAGAAGTTTTCATTAAATGTCATCCATTCAATTCGGAAATCCTTCATACAAGTAACATTGCTACCTACTATTAAAGTAAGTACCTACTCATATTATTTAAAAAATATTTATAGTCTTTGTAGGTCTAAATACTGGCGCCATTTTCAGTCATCGTCTTTCGTCTAAACAAACGTTGGCAGGCAAACATTCAAAAGGGGAGAAACGAGTAAGCATTCAATTGTGAGTGTGGTGAATTTGTTTTGGCCTTTCGAGTAACTTTAAAATTTATTTCGGTGGGTAATCTAATCTTCGAGGTACATTGCGCATTTATGAGCTCAGACCAGGGACCAGGCGTGTGCAAATAAAAACTCATGATTCAAATGCAGGACCCTACTAAGGTCTTTGTCTTTTAATATTTGTTTTGAAAAATTTAATTAAATGAACACAATATTAGCGAAACTCTGTCGAAAATCTGGAGACAGAAAAATCGGAAAAAGATATTGGCACCTCTGGGACTCGAACCCAAGACTCTTCGCTAACATGGCAAGTGCTCTACAAATGTCAACTGAGCTAAGGTGTCTTGACATCTTAGCTCAGTAGGCACTTCTGGGATTCGAATTCAGGACCATTCGCTTACATGACAAGTGCTCTATAAACTATGTCAATCGAGTTAAGGTGTCTTGACATCTTAGCCCAGTTGGTAGAACACTTGCCATGTTAGCAAAGGGTCCGGTTCGAATCCCAGAGGTGACAATATCTTTTTAAGATCTTTTTAAGATATTGTCTCCAGATTTTAGATAGAGTTTCGCTAATATTGTCTTCATTTAATTAAATATTATAATTTGAGATTTTACTCATAAAATAAAAATTTACTTGTTTCACTCAACTAGACGGTTAATACGGAATATTTCAAACAGCTTGCTTATAATTACGAAAAATGAGTGTTTATGTTGTGGAAGAGCAAAAAGTGTTCATTTAACATTTTAATTTTGTTCAAATTTATTTATTTTTTAGTTATATGTACATAACAATCAATAATAAATTCACATTAATACACTTACACGATATATGAATTGTAGAACTCCATATTCATATTTAGACAATCAATGCTGCCAATCATAGAAAAATCATTATTGCCATAAAACACAATAATTTATTCGTGTTATAAAGTGAATACAGTTAAAACCTGTATTTATCATAAGAACATGCAATTAACGATATTATACACATAACCGTTAAACAAATCCTGCTTGCCGTATAAACCATTAAAAACCGGGGATGTACCTTTATGTAAATAGTCCTCTGAAGTTTAGCAGTACATATGACAAGCTTCCGCAGTTCGAACCTCAGCCCAGAACCCAGTACCCAGTACCCAGTAGTACCGGGAATAATTCGAATTAGGTAAGTTTGTTTTAATTTTGACAGAAATTGCCGAGAAATGTCAATTAATAAAGGAAATATTCCTTACTCTCCGTACATCGAACTTCGACAAGGAATATTCCGTATTATCCGTATATCGAACTTCGACAAGGAATATTCCTTATTATCCGTATATCGAACTTCGACAAGGAATATTACTTATTATCCGTATATCGAACTTCGACAAGGAATATTCCGTATTATCCGTATATCGAACTTCGACAAGGAATATTCCTTATTATCCGTATATCGAACTTCGACAAGGAATATTCCGTATTATCCGGATATCGAACTTCGACAAGGAATATTCCGTATTATCCGTGTATCGCACTTCGACAAGGAATATTCTGTAGTATTCGTGAAGCGGGCTTATTTGTTTGTAAGAGTGACAAACAGCTTATCCACATATCCACTGGAACAGTTTTTGCCACAATACGGCACTATTTATAATACCTCGGATTGCTTTGCTGCAAATTTTTCCTAATATGTAAATAATTAAGTAGAAGTTTGCGATTTTATTACATGTTTTTTTAAATCCTACGAATATGTGATAAACGGCAAAGATAGATAAACTCATTGGCTATATAGAACTATAATCAGTTTTTATGTCTCCATATTAAAATTTGGAGGTATTATTTTTTTAATGTTGGCGGAAAATATTCAAAATGGTCATCAAAAAATCTCGAGTCATCGGAGATAAAAGTTTTAAATTGCGCTGTATTAAAATATATTGGTTCGTATACACAAAGTTAAATTAAGTCAAACCAAAAAGGTAAATAGGACTTATACTTATACAGGTGTGACGAAGTCATCAAATGGCCACTCGGCGCCATTTAATGGTTCCAAAGTTTCTAGCTGAATGGACAAAGTACCTACTGATAAGTGCTTTTTATTTATTTGTGTTTAACTTGCTGAATTACCAAACATGACAACAATCGTTCTCCATTACAGTTACTGACGGGAGTAGGTAAACTTTGTTTGGTTCAGCAATATCCAATGGATTGAAGATCTTCAATTCGTAATTATTTCAACAAACTAACAGTACTGTTTCGGGCCTCATTTTTTACACTGCATTGAGCACGAAAATTGAAACATTCTTCTGAAAAATTCATATGGATAATTATTTAGTTTTTTAATAATTAGGAATGGACTTACGTTGATATATTTTGATACTAAACCATGGATTAGATACATTTTGAAAGTGAAGTTTTTCAATTTAGGAATTTAGTCACATTTAGAAACTCTTAAACTGTGTTTGATAATTCTTATCTGCCAGGGGTGTAGTGAAGAAATTGCATCATTTATATATATATTTCAATTTGGAAAATTACCGTTAATATCTCACAAAAATCACGATCACATCATCTTCAAAACCACCTACAAAACATGTGTTTCTTGTAATAGTGTCCATTGCACAGAAAGAAGCTCATTGATTTGGTTAAAAAACCAATATGGCTGCCAGTTCGTTGAGTACGTTTTGAAAACAAATGATTTTGAATTTCAGTACGTTTTGAAATTGAAGACTATTTTTAACAAGATATAACTAAGGTTTTAACCGTGTTTTGGCACTGAAATAATATTTCAAACATAGCTATGATACAAAAAAAACGTGTTGGCATTCAAATTTTAAAAAGTCAAAATGGTGGTTAAGTACCTTTTGATTTTCAACTACTGATTTAGGTATGCTCTGAGTTATTTCTTGTAATAATCACTGACTTTTTTGTCACGATTGGCCGCCCCTAATATCTGGCCGCCCTAGGCCCGGGCTTACGGGGCCTTAGGGTAAATCCGCCACTGCATGTTGGCCTGTCGAGGTTAAAAATTAAATGGGCCAAAGAAACCGAAAAATAATTAAACAAAAATTTCAATATTCCAGTATTTCCAAAATCAATTTAAAACAGTTGACTCTATTTCGATCAATATACAAATAAGCAAGGCGCTGTCACGTGTTCAATTTGGGAGGCGGGTATGGGTATCGCCGCCCCGGGAACCATTTATTGGATAACAACACTTCTGCCATAGGTCACCCCAAGTGGTTCGCTACGTTTGGTGACTTAGCAGGGGTGCCCGGGTTCATGAGGTGAGGTTTGTCAAGGTCTTGGTGGCCGATACGTCTGCCCATCTGCTGCGTGTTGGGAATGGTTGAGGGAGATCTTTTACCCTCCAGCCAGTATCTCTTAACCTATCGCCTTGCACCTCAGTTGAAGGGATGAATTCATATGTCCGTCGCTCCTGGACACACTAAGCCCCAGATTCCTACCCACCTCTTATACCTATTTCCTTCCCAAAACTTCCTCTCCTTCCTTTCTTTACAAAAGCCCTCCACACAGCATCCCCGGAGATGACATAGGCCTTGAGGGAAATTATTTTCCTTAGGGCCTCCTGTGTGGAGCTAATGTAAAAAAAAGTTGGATTTTATGAAATATTCTTTGAAACCGGATGATAAGTTGGGCCATAGTCAATCCACATATATTACGGTAGAAAATTTAATTTACATAAGTACGACAAATTTGTCTTCCGACGTAAATCTCTCGTTTGTAATTTAAATTTAGGGCTATCAAAATCCTTTTTTACAATATTCCTCCAGTAGTAAATACACAAAAACTGCCAAAGATTTCTTTAAATGGCATATATTTCAAAATTGAAATGAAAAAATATATTATGGCAAAAATCCGCACTGGATAGGTATTTGCTAAACCTTTTAATTAAAAAAAAAATCAGATTGGTTTAGTATTTTGGCCTCAAATCCAAATTTAAGTTTTGTATTAAAAAGGCCGCGCCGTTTACAAAATAAAACGTTCCTTTACTGCAGTCCGCCCCTGTCTCCTGGTTATAATAACATGAGTATATATTTACTTATATATAGTCTGCATTATCACAACGCGGATTCCAGCGTCACAGTCCAAACGGCTGATGGTCATATAGCAGTCTCTCCCAGTCGCTCTCCATCTCTACAAGGCACAACCGAGCCCCATTCTATTAGAATCCTGCTCAGCGTGACCAAAACCTGATACCCAAACCATAGTGCTACCTTATTAGATTGTTTGTTTCCAAGCAGTTCCCGTGTGCAATATATACCTACAAGGCCACATAACCACTGACATCAGACATAACCAGCAAGCAGTAAGTTACAATATATAGTATACAAAATCGCAACCCGTGGCTTTCCAATTATGAGTATTTTTTATAATTTTGGCTAACAATTCAACCGATATATCAGAAAAACTCATTTGTTCAATGTCTGAACAATTGAGTTCTTCATTTTCTATCCAGTTACCTGCCTCATTATGTTTTATATCTTTACTCCAAATGTTTGTCCAAAAATCGCGCATATCTGATTCAGATGGCAACGGAATATTATTATTCGAAATAATATTCTGTTTATCGTCAAGTTTGGAATAAAATATTTTCTCATTTTTCTGAAATAATCTATTATTATTTCTTTTATTATACATATAATTATATCTTTTTAATCTACTAGCTTTAACACCTAATTTTTGTTTTAATAAATCTAATAAATCATTGATTATATTTTCATTACTATTACTACCAATGCTATAACCAAATTTTCTCCCAATTTCATCTACATATCTCAAAATATTCTTCTTCTATTTCCATTTTTATATTCAATTACTCTAGCTATACTACTTCTTAAAAATACTACATCATTTTCTAATCTAATCTGCCATTCTGGTTTACTATAACTATATGATCTATCATCAGAGGACGTTAATTTAACTCCTAACTTATTACATATAGTGATAGCACTAGCGTACACTATTGTATGAAGATCTAAAAAACTAATATCGTCAAATATTATTTTTGGTAAAATTAAATTATTTAATTCAGAAATTAATTTAGATAATTTCTTTGACGTATGCAATTTTGGTAATTTTGGTCTAACTGTGGGCTCTATATCTATATATCTATTTATATTATTTTGAAGCAAGTTAGCTAATTCTATTATATTATCATCTAGTAAGTTTAAATTTGCAATATTGATTTCCCTAAGATTATGGATAATGTCTAAGTTATTTGAATCTACTGTAATATCATTGGATTCTTCTACTAGAATATTATCTAAACTATCTTCATTCAATGCATCTAATATAACATTACTACTCGTATTAATTTGTTCTACATTATTCTCCAATTGCAATCTATCTGCTACTTCTTTTCTTATCTGATTTAATGTTACTACAGGAATTAAATTATTTTTAAAAATTGCCCTTTTTTGGTCAGCTAATCTTTGTTCGTTTACTTGGGCAACCGGATAATTTTGTGAGAAAAGTAAATGTAATTTTTCCTATACAATAACATATCTGTTTCTAGTTTAGTTACATAAAAATATGAACGAACGATGAACATATTGACATCGTTCGTCCATTTCATTCGCTGCCTAGGAATACCTGCTTTTGTTTGTTGGGGTCTCAGATTATCAATGTTCATCTGTATAGATGACATAATAAACCCATTTTCATTTCCGTTGGTTGAAAATGACATTTTGTCACCTTTCAAAACAACTTTGAAATGATTGTTATTAATTATTATTATTATTCCTACATTCCAGTAACCAAGCAACTGTCGTCGTTATCCAGTGCTGTCATTTGTCAACAAATAATTTTCAATATGTCCAAATTAAATATTTTAATGTAAACTACCCTTCAATACTACAAATCTATAATATATATATTATATTTTAGAATAATGTTATCAAAATAAAATATATAATTAAATTTACCTACAAAATATATTTCAACGTAATCTCAAAATATTGTTGTTTACCTTGGTTACTGAAGTCCTCACAAAAGGAAAAATTTATATTGTATTTATTTACCTAAATATCCTACGGTTCACTGGCAGTTTATTTATTATGTTTTCTAATATACTTATTTTCAAATATTTATGTAACAAATGAGAAAAATAAAAAAGAAAATAATATTAATATTTTTTTTTAACGCACCAGATTTAAATGTCTGGGTTAAATTTTCCCCCCCAAAAAAAAAAAAAAAAAAGAAGGAAAAACTAAACCCTTTCATACACTTCCCCAAATGATCATCTAGTGAGTCCACGCTATGCAATTGCACTATATTAGTATTATAAATACAAAACAATACAAGAACAACATGTCAACCTACTAGAGACCAAATGGGAATATAATTCACCGACTCCAGATATTTTCATATCAGAGGGTTCGGCTCTGTGGCATTTCTAATTGAACCTATAAATCCTACTGATCCCTCAATATAAATATTTAAAAAATCTTTTGTAATCCTACATGTATTTAAAATTACTGCTTTTTGCATTTTTATATACAAATTCTTTGACAAATCTAATATGTTTAAATTTTGATTCAGATTCCTAGGTATTATGCCAGTAATAATATAAATAATATTATTAATAATATTATTTATATTATTTATGTTTAGATTAGGGACAGATAATAAAATTATCTACTACTGTAAGCGTCACACCCACTAAGGAAAGTCACCAGTGAGCCACCCTGGAACGGGCGTGGCGTGGGGCGTGGCGCGTGCTCTCAAACGGCCATTTTACAAAACTGTTGCTGTCACTGTCACTGTTACCCCTATGAATATTGAGCGAAAGGGACAATTGCACCTCAGGCTGATCATACCTTAATAAAATCGTCAAAATCAAAGTTGTGTAGTCAGTCACCTGTTTTCTCCTCGAAAATTGGAACTGTTATTATGATTTTTTTTGAACTACCTATACTCGTATTAGAAAAAAATAATCTATGTTTTTACATTTTGGTTGTTTAATGTCTGTTGACGGCATTAACACAAAGCAAATTTAAATATTTTTGAGTGTCCTACCTAACTCCTAAATAACTTAACAATAATATATATCAGTGGTTAATATCAATGTTATTATTACCTACCAAAATATTAGCACTAATGGAAATAAAACACGAGGATTGAAGTGGCCCTCTTTCCTTATGTGGTCACGCCTCTGAAACACGAGGATTGAAGTGGCCCTCTTTCCTTATGTGGTCACGCCTCTGAAACACGAGGATTGAAGTGGCCCTCTTTCCTTATGTGGTCACGCCTCTGAAACACGAGGATTGAAGTGGCCCTCTTTCCTTATGTGGTCACGCCTCTGAAACGGGCCCTCTGATATTGGGCGTGGTGCTTGCCCTCAAACGTCACGCGCAACTCACAAATCCCTACCCTTTTATTTAGCCGATAAACAAGAATTATTCTTCTAAATGTGTTCACCGAAGAAGCATTTTAAACTTTTGTTAAACAATCTCATTCGGCGTCTAGTTCTTGATTATTTTTTTCATGCATCGAATTATCAAATTAAATTTGCTTAGTAAACAAGACGTGTCATCGAATCGGTGTATCGTGTCGTATTTTTGTTTATCACGTAAAATTTCCGAGAAAAATAACCGGGACAGGATTATAGACCATCTCTAATCAGTAGGTATGAATTACTAGACTTTTTATTGCATTATTTGTGAACAATGTGAACAGATTTGTGTTTATGTCCTCACTATAGTCTAATAGCTTATAGCTAAAGTCACTGAAAAGTTTTCCGTGGTCGGGTGTCTAAGATTCTCGACTACAAATCTAGAGGTCACGGGTTCAAATCTCAGCGTAGACTAATATTTTTTGGTTAATTTGTAATTTTTCACTACTGATTCATGGAAAATAATGTAAAGAAAAAATCTTAAATATGTGATCCAGAAATATGCTAACTATTGGATTTGCAAAAATTATTAACATTTATATTTACGGAAAGTATTGTCTTAAGGATTTTGTAGGAATCAGCGATCAGGGTTGCCAGATCTTTTCCAAATAAATACCGAAATCAAAACCTGCGTCGGGGGGGAGGGGGGGGGGGTTGTCGGACTTTGAAACAATGTAAGCAGTCAAATTATTCGAAAAATCACATTCACGCAAGTACAAGTACACGAAGCGGCAACATCGCACAAACTAAGTAAAGATGCTACGCAACATCGATTGCCGATTGCATCAAATCTTTGAATCGACAGAATCGACTTTGAAGACAGTTGAATCGTTTATTAGGGAGAAAAATTGATCCGAATAAAAATACCGAACCGCTCATATTTCTGTACGTTTGTTGTCATACCGAACACAGAGGAAGCAGACTTAATTTTTAGAAAAATTTAAGCATATTCATGGTTTCATTTTGAAGCAAAGTAATTCAAAGCAGGGGGGGCAAGATTCGATCCCTGTGGTACACCAGAAATTACAATGCTTAGGGAATGATTTGTTTCCATTGAAAAGTATTAGTTGTGTTATTTTGAGTAAATATGATTTCACCCAACAAAATAGGTCTCCATGTATTTTTATGTAATCAAGTTTCTTTAGTAGGTACCTATATGTAAAATTCATTAGTCAGGCATAATTATTAGACTTCATCCAATGAACCGCGATAACATATTCTTATTCTGAAGGAATTGTTTATCATGTGGTTTCCTGTCCGACAACCACCGTTCCTATTTTTATATTCCGACTGATAAGCTCTCCTTGCTTGACTGAGTTTGTCCATTTGAAACTGATTGAAACACTGGAGCGATTTCGGTCGAAAAATGGACCACTTTTATTTTTCTGCGATTGATTTCAGTCCAAAAAATGGACCACATTTTTCTACCATTCGTAAATTATTTATTTTAATTATTATTTTTAATTGTTAAACTAATGTTTAAGACAAGATTTTTATGCATAGCACAAAGGGTAACAATTATTAAAAGACGCCACCTAGCGAGGGATTTAACACTAACAGTTTCTCTCTCGCAAAAATAAAGTTGGTTGTTTTCAGGTGGAAAAAATATAATAAGCAGTAATTGTTGAATGAAACACTAGTATATATTGAATCATTTGGCGGGTATAAGATAAGCCACCGTAGCTCAATTGGGAGAGCAGCTGACCGGCAATCAGAAGGGCACGGGTTCAAGTCCCGTTGGCGTCATGTATCTTTTCTCGGAAGATTTTTCAATGTGGATGAGTGTTTCAGGCTGATAATTATTGGTAATAATAATATTTATTGTAATAGTTTAAAACATTTCCTTGGCCAGCCGTTTATTTTAACATGAAGCTATTGAAATGCTTTATCTATTATGACCATAGATGTTGCAAATCCGAACTTCGTAGACTATTTTCGAACAACGTTAAAAATAAATTTTAAAAATATTTTTTTCCCGCCGAATTTTTGAACAGCTGTTTATGGATAAAATTAAGTCATTTTTCCATAGATATGCACCTTTAATTATCAAGTATACCACAGACAACATACAGAAACCGAAAATATTCTATGTTGACCCGAATAAGTATTCCTCACGGCAGTTTCAAGTAAAAACACCCAGGATTCGCGCGATTATAAACTTAACGATTTTTTTAATATATTTTTTTTATAAATCCTGCAAATATGAGATAAACGGTAAAATACCGGCTAATTCATTGGATATACAGCACTATAATAAGTTTTTATATCTCCATGTTAAAATTCGAAGGAATGTTTTTTTTAATGTTGGCGAACAATTAAAAAAATGACCTTCTGGGTAATATCTAGAATCGAGGCAAATTTATTTATTTCGCGTAATCCCTCCAGTGGTAATTAAAATGAATTTTATGTCAGAATACCATTTTTGGGTTTGATACCAAGTAGTTTTTTTTTAAAACACATTTTTTTAATGTGAATACCGTACAAGAGTTCCAGCTGCTCCCAACGGATGGTAGCCTGTGAGAATATGGCATTCTCAGTTGGGATATGTTGTGAGGCTGAAGATGGTGGGGAGGGGAAGGATACGGGGTAGAGGAAGGTGGAAAAGTCCCCGCTATTCAGATCTGCTCACCATCGCGGCTAAAACCATTTCAAGCAACGTTTGAATTCTGATTGGTGGTCTTACACCAGGGCGAAATCGAAAATATTATCCACTCTGGAACGTATCACAAATACCACATGTATTATTTGTGAAATCATTTTTTATGCGCACGCCGAGATTTCAACCCGCGATTTTCGGATTACCAGTCGAGAACTTATTCTATAGCTATCTAATATTTGCTACGCATTGTTATATTGTGATATAGTTCTTGTATTTAATACACCGTAAAACATTTGTTTCAGGAACAGGAGCCATGGAAGTGGACAAAAGTTTACTGATGGAAGATGGGCAATTAGAAGTACTGACAACAATCCTCCTTGAATCCTCAGAACAGTGTCCAGAGGACCTGCTGGATGCGGAGCCCCACCCGAGCGACCAGACCTCGGCGATGTTTGCTGATCTGGTGTATAGCAAGAAGACATCCAAAGAAGAATCGGACTCAGATTATGTGACCAGGATTCTGTCCGGTAAGCTTTCTAGTCTCCAGCCATCTGGGTGGAAACTTCTGATCACCGCCAATAATACTGATTTCTCTAATGGTTACTTTGGAGCAGCTTTCTATCATGCCGGTTTACAACAAGTGGTGGTGGCACATCGCGGAACTGATCCTAAATGCTTTGGAGCAGTATACACAGACATCACAGGAATCTTCGGCACTAACTACACATCATGCATGAATTCGGCTGTTACATTTGTAGATTCTATACGCCAAATTATTATTTTAGCCAACAATCAACACAATAGGCACTACACACTCACAATCACAGGTCACTCCCTGGGGGCATGGCTTGCTCAGATAACTGCATTCTCTGTCAAGTATTTATCCATAAAACTTATAGAAAATAAAAGTAGGTTACAAAAGAACTCCGAAGCTGGCATGCACGCTAAGACCGTTGGTTTTGATAGTCCGGGTGCCCGGGACATGTTGGCCCGAGTACTGAATGATCATTACCACAGGTATGAGATGAATGTACCCCGTTTAGACGGGCTGGACATTACTCTCTACCTGTCGGCCCCCAACCATATCAACACCTGCGGCGTGCACTTAGGTAGGATTTATCGTGTTCATAATGATGTATCCAACTTCAAGTGGATTGATAAGACCATCACATATACTCTTAAGTCTCACGCAATGGATAATTTTTTCGATGCGTTTAAAAATGATAATTGCACTTATGGCGAAGTGTTGGATTGGGCGAAAAGCATTAAAGAATATAAGAAACTTTTTAAAATCTTAAATTGGGATAATAATTATCACGGACATGCAACAGTTAATAATACCGACGACCTCACAAAGTTTCTTCGGTATAAAGTGGCGGAAAACGGAAATATTTTAAAATGTTCCTTTCGAGTTTTTTCAGAAGTCGAATTGCAAATGCTTTCCAGAATGCATATACTACAGGAACAGAAAAGCGAACTGACCATTGTAAAGAAATTCATCGAAAAGAATAAACTTAAAGTTGAGAGTACCAAACTACTTCCCAAATTTGATTTGAATCATTATAAGCGAACAATAACATGTGAGTCGGGCGAATCATTGGTGGAACTCTGCAAGCGCTTGAAGCAGCTGATGCGGTGGCTGAAGACAGAGTTCACGCAGGCAGTGGAGGAACAGATTAAAGTCTTTAACCAAGCTGCAGACCTCATCTACTACGCGGAGGGACAAAGTTACCTCGACTCGTTGCGCAAGTGTTGGCTGGACTTTAAGGGTTCCGACGATTTCAAGAAATTCCTGGCTTCCGACGAGGAACAAGTTCTCTGCCTAGTCACAAGTAATAAAGACGTTGCATTCCAAATGAGCCGACTTTGGAACATCCTACACCAGATAGAGAGAAGCAATGATTTATCCAACAGTTCCATTAAATATATCTATAAAAATCACTACACATTTGTTAGACAATCCCAGCTACAAAATCTTATTAACATTTTTGGTTGGCCCGTTGAGAAAGAATTCTTGATGATGGTAGACTGCACATTATCCTCTCTTACATCCATCCTTCATTTGCTTACAGATGTATTTAGGAAAGATATAAAACCCCTAAAACTTGTATTGATTGTGTCGCAGTCAATAGACACTCCCGACTCCTCTAAATTCAGTAAAACAGTAAACTTTTACAGTGATGTTCATTTCTCGGACCTAACTCCTGACTCACAGAATATAATGTTTGATCGAAGTGATATAATAATTACTACGGATAAAGCCTATAGCTTCCGAGAATTCTTGGGAGAAGACTGTTCCGTTTGCGAAATCAGTCAGATCCTATGTTCAGAAAGCTTGAAATATTTCGCGACAATCCAACACTATGCAATTATCATAAACGATACGCGTCCCACGCTTAATGATTTACAGATGCCATTCTTTACGTTAGACCTCAAAACTACTAAAGACTATATCGTGAGTTGTGTAAAGTCAACCAACACTAACATCGTGGTAGTGATGAGCGGGTTGAGCCGGGAGGACCTGGAGACTGGAGCCGGCTGGGACCAGCTTAAGGGTATGGACATTATCCTCGTCGAGGGAGATGCAGAACTCTCCTTTAGAGATATCTGCAAGAAGAACCAGGATAAATGCATTTACTTTTTTGAAGTGTTAGGCCAAGCTGTGAACTGCAAGGGAATATTTAACAGAGAATTTTATTTACCCAGGAAGTTTTTCCACTTAGCATCCATTGACATAAAAAAATTTGCAGAAATTAATCTCGATGATAACCTTTTTGTTATTTGCAGTGAGGAAGATAAGTCTTCTTTCTTGGGATTGATAGAGAATTTTACAAAAAGAGAAGCATTAACAGATAAAATACTTATTGCAACCTCTAAAGAAGTGGAGGTAGATATTATTCAGAATTTTTTTACTAAAAGCATTCATTTTTTGAAGATTTGCAAAGGATTTCAAGGGGTTGAACTCAAGTGGCGATATTCCCACGGCTCTGTGAAGAGCCTGTTCCCTTGCATGTCCACAGACTCCTACGAGTCTATAGCTATAGATGAAACAACTTTGAGCAAAACAGAACGAAACTTGGTAATCGTAACAGACGAGCCCGGGATGGGGAAAACAACTTCCTTGGCAAGGCTGGCAAGGCTCGTGGAAACCCCATGGGTTATATATATAGAACTCAAACACTTCCAAGTGCATATAGATAAATTACCAGAGGTTCCCGATGCTCAAAGCGTGTCAAGGTTTTTATTAAGTGAGTGTCGCTGTCAGGCTGACGGGTTGTTAGAGTATTTACTACAGAGTAAGATCAATTCGAAGCGGGTCGTATTAATGTTTGATGGATTTGACGAGATAGACGATTACATTAAAAAGAAAGAGAGTTCTAAAGATAAACTTATCAAACTCTTTGTTTTTTTGCGAGACACACCCGCAGTTCAATCATTTATCACAACTAGAAATTATTTAAGGGAATCATTAGAAGAGCAACTAAGACAAACCTCCACGTGTTTTGTAAGGATTAATGCACAAGAGCAACAGGATTATTTATTTATTGTCTGGAGTTCCTGCCTCTCCCTCCAGCTGGGAGATTACGGAGAGGAAGAGGAGTGTCGACTCAAGGAATACGCCGGAGAGGTTCTACGACAAGCAAAGGAAGTACTGGGGCCAGACATGGACTGCTTCATGGGGATTCCCCTGCAGCTGAGGATGCTGGCCGAAGTTTTCAGACCGCAAAGTCATCTAATGCGACAGTCTCCGGAACTTTTATTTAAACAAATGAATTTAGTCAGTGCGCCAGATCTGTACAAGAAGTTTATAGATCTGAAATACAACATTTATTTGCACAATAAAACGTCCAAAGCTGAAGAGTTAGATGAAGAAGATATAAATCAACATCTTGAAAACATAACAAAAACACACGGCAAACTCGCTATCAGAACATTCTTTCCCGATTTCTATGCTGAGAACTTTGACCTCATTGAAGACAAGTGGCTAAATAAATTAAACAGACATGGTTTGGTACAATCGGAGGGAAGCAAAGGATTCCAATTTGTTCATAGAACCTATGCAGAATATTGCTGTTCTCAAATGGTTGTCCACTGGCTCAATCAACCTAAAAGCTTTTCCAGGTATGAACTGTTTAAAGAAATACTTGTTCCTCAAATTCTGCTTCATCCGGACAGCAAAACCATCAGGATGTTTATGAATGCTCAATTAAATGAATCATCAATGTCAAATGCTTCACTCGAATTAAATGCCAAATGCATTAATAAACTGTGGCTTGAAGATAGTGCCATCTTTAGAAATCGTAGACACCAAACTGTTCTTCACATTGCTGTCCTAGAGAAGAACAAACACATAGTCACATTTCTACTCAGTGGGTTGAACATAGAAAATACCCAAAAATCGTTTGTTTCATTGATTACTCAATACGACATTTATTATTCCACAGTACTGAATACGGGGGATGTGCCGAAACTACATAATATCAGTGAAGGTGAGTTAGTACTGGAAGGAATAACAACAAACATTTTACAATGCATCGGAACATGTTCAGATGAAACAAAAGAAACTATATTCTTTGCGAGTTTATTTAACCGAAAAGTTCATTCCGATGAAAATGAGGAAACGTTCTTTTTATCGCGTTTATTTAAACGAAAGGTATTTAGTTATTTTATTAATGCTATAACCAAGGAAGAACTCACTGTCATTAACTCGTTTTATCAAGTAATTATAAAATATTTAAGTAATACCACAAGATTATTTGATAGAGTAAAAGAAGTTGAATTAGAAATTTTACCATTCAGAGAGGCTATTGTTAATAATAATGTTGAATTTTTTCGAGAAATATTATTCACAAAATTAAAAAATAATATCGAACGTTACTGTTTGTTATTGACTAAATTCAAAGGTTATGACAAACAAACTGCCCTTCACCTCGCTGTACATAGTGGCCATCTCGATATGGTTAAAATACTCTCAGAGCAAACTGTTGTTCCCTTTGCTGTATTACTAGTACAGGGGGATGATTTGAATAGGACCCCTTTACATACAGCTGCTTGGCGGGATCAACTGGACATTCTCAAGTTCTTAGTTGAGCGCGGCGCAGACATTAATAGACCCTGTTCACTTGGCAATTCTGCTCTGATGTACGCAGCCACGTTTGGGATGTTACTAACAACTGTAGAGTACCTTGTTGAAAGTGGTGCTAACATCAACGCCACCGGTAAGCATGGCAATACTGCATTATGTAATGCCGCGGGACAGGGAAATCTCCCGGTAGTAGAATACCTCCTGCAGCAGGGGGCGGATCCCGATAAGGTAGACAGGAGTGGATGCACCGCACTAACGGAGGCATCGCAGTTCAGGAAATGGGATGTGGTCCGGCTGCTGCTGGAGAGAGGAGTGGATATAAACGCAGATGTTAACGCAGATTGTGGTGCATCTCTTACACATGCTATATTGGGGGAGGAATGGTCTATAGTGGAGGCTTTAATTTATAAAGTAGCAGCCATTAAAGAAAGTCAGATACGAAATAAATTAGACAAATTTAAAGTAAAATATCCAAACTATGAATTTAAAAAATAATAATATTATTAATCATGTTGTCCCGATTTTAACCTCAGGTCTAGACAATTCAAAACATAAACATATGAATATATCATTAGTTAGAAGCCAGATCGCTTACAACCCAACAGTGTGAACACTAAGGTACGCTATTCGTTCACTAACGGTTGAGAGAATTCAAAATGAATTGTTAACATTTATTAAAATCAGAAAGGGTGTTTATTACAAGGGAATGTGTCAATTATCATTATCTACTGCCTAAACTAAAATTATTTAAATTATTCAAACGTTAATAGTTAAGGACGTTTGTTTAAATAAATGTATTAATTTAATAAAATAAAGATATATTAAAAGGTGAATCTACTGCTAATAATATTTCATGTGACTTGAACATTTGGAGAATTAATCACTATTGCCTGAAATGGATCAATTTGGAAAACTTTTACAAATGTAAAAGCATTATCCGTTCTGTCGGGGGCGTCGCCACATAATATATTAGGGTGACCAAAACTGAATAGCCAGGTACTTCCCCTTCCCACTCTTTCATTCTCACAACGTAGTTACCCCAGTTGGGTTTGACAGTCCCACTGGCTACGGATAAATTGAAGTGTGCGGTATTAAGAGATGAAAACATACAAAAAATTAGATCTATCTGAGACCTGGGGCCCAGGTTTGTTTCGAAAAGTTCTTAGCAAATTGGCGACATCAGCTTTATTTGCTCTGGGAATAGATCTCCCTTCTAGGCATTATCCTCTCAAAATCTATGTAAGTATTTACTGAATTGACAACTTTACCCACACTAGAAATTAATGCCTTCCTTGTAGATTTGAATACAAACCAATGTCACTACGGACTTAATTCCTTTTGGTTCTAGCCCATTTGGCACGTGGTCTGTATCTCTTACACTAGCCTGACATTGTATATATAGTCTTAGTCATCCAATTTGAATTTCACAATAATGATTGAACACTGTTCCGTGTTTGAAATTTCCTTGGCCCCATTCGGTTTTTGAACAATAATAATTGTAAATTTAGGAATATTATTTTCAATCTCGTTTCGCTGAATATGTTATTAAATGTATTATATGTTATATTTTATAGCGTTTAATATAAAAAGACACTAGAGCTGTTTACCTAAAATATACATTTCTCTTTTTAGATTTGTGTTCAAAATTATGTTACATGACTTTTTTACTTTGAATATTGCCGATAATTTGAAGGATTCCCAGGTTACAAATAACCCAACAATAATTTGATAATCTCCTACTACCATCATAGTAAGCGGAAAATATTACCTGTATCGTGATGGTTGACTTGCAGCCCAGTCGAGGGATTGCACTCACGACGCCTGGGCGGAAACAGACGCGATACCAACTCAGCCACTGACCGGTCTATCCGACCTATCCGTGTTGTTTCGTGTTTTACAGATTTTATGTGTTATTTTTTAAGCGCAAACCGATAAAAATCACGGGATATTACAATTCAAATTTTGTAAAGAAAAAAATAAAATATATATTTTTTTTATATTATTATAGTTAAATACCTACCTACTTTATGGCTTATATACTTGTGTGAATCTCTCACAAAAAATGTTTCAATTTAAAAAATGACACTTATATTCAAAGCAAATCCGAATTGTAGAGTTCATTTAACCAGGATTACAGACAGACCGACAAACGGAATTAGCATGTTTGGTGATATAATTTTAACTAATATAGTGCCCAGAAAACTGTATTTTAAATTGATTCATTTACGTTTTTTTTATTGTTCATAAAGGGAAAAAATGTCTTCTTTATTTTTGAAGCTTGAAAAGTGCACATATATTTGTATCATTGCGTACAATGAAAATAAGTTCATAACCAAATCCTTATTTAAAAAACAAAACGCTTGTTATATCGAAGCATTGATCAAACAATCAGATAGAGAATTCAAACGGAAGCAAGTATACTAGTCTAGTACTAGGGAGGGATCATAATATTATGAGGCGTGTTGAAACAAAGAGGGCCATCTCCAATTATTTTCATTTCGAGTTATACGCAAACAAATAATGTGTTTTTATTTGTTTAGCCATACTGTAAACAATATTACATAGTTTTAGTTATTTTTCCATTAGTAACACTCTGTGTATATTTTGTTGCGACTAAATGATAAATTAGTATAGGTAGAGAATGTCGCTTTAGTTCTGACTCTCTGATTGGCCCAAAGGGATACTGACTTATTTGTTCCGTACTCTGCAATACCCTAATGGAGAATGCATTTGTTGTTGCGGAACTAAATACATTTATTCAAAAATGTACGGGACACTGTCATTTGTGCGGGGAACCCTTTGCAGTTGTCGATAGTGCTTTTGTTTCTCTATCCATCGCAGTATCCAACTCATTTTATCCTCGTATGCACGTTATCAACGATCGTTCTAAAAGCCGTTCATAAAAATCGTCCTTCTCACAAGTCTTGTACGCAAACAAAAAATACGGAAGATTCTATAATGACGAATGCTTTTAATCATATTCCTACAGCGATTTTTCCATTAATAGACCACTTGCATTGATTTCATAACGACTTGAAAAAAATCGTGTGGATAGATCTTTTTACTAAGATTACGAAAATTTTAGTACATTTTTTTAGAAATGTACGGTTTTTTTTTTATTTTTAAATAAATAAATCCATTATTTGGGCTCATGACGTCACTACATGAAAATGTCCCGTCTCCAAAAAAGTTCCTTTTAATTTTGTAAAATTCCACAATGATTTATTTTTTTTATTTGGCATCACTTTGATTTCAGGCGAATTTTTGAATTCGTTCACTAGATTTATTGTTTGTTCTCTGCGAACTTATCATTTGGTTTGAATTTTTGACAGATGTTATGAAGAGAACCCCGTACATTTAGATGTCGGTACGTGTTTTAAAGTTATAACGGTTATGGTGCTGATTTTATCAAAATCAAATTTTATAATATTCTTATTATTATTATAATTTACAAGTAAAATGGATTTATTAATATAGAAATTTTACATTTTAATGATTTATGATGGATCAAGGAAAAAAATATTTATGAGAAATAATGTTTCTGTAATGCCTCGTTATTCTCCTGTGCCATTCATGTGGAAAACGTTATTTTTTTTAAATGATTTTCGGCTATGTAATTATCATTTTTTCGCACCTATAAAATTATGTCCCATCTTTCCGGTTTATAAAAAAAGGTCTAATTTTTCGGATTGAAATTTTCAAAATATCCCCAGGGTTTCAAAAATACGATTAAAAAAAAGTACAGAATTTTTTAGAATATTTGCCTAAACCGGAAAATTAAAAAAAAAGTGATGCAAGTGGCCTATTATTTCGTGAACGTATGTTTCTTTTGAATTGTAAAATTATTGTGATATTGACAGTTATAAAAACCACAAAAAAGTACAGTGTGTAATTCTCATGCAATAGAAGTGAAACTAGAAAGTTGCTCGATGTCGCTTTCTTTTGCTTGTTTATTTAAAAGTCGTTTGGAGATTGAATATTGATTTACAAAAACCAAAATATATTATAAAAAGCAAATTAGGACGAATGTTCCTTTCGATTGTTCCGTGATGACGCGGATACGACCTCTGCCTAGGATAAAGTATTCCTTATTTATATTCCCTTGTTTATATTAATATTGACTCAAAACAATTAGAGATTGGAGTTATTTACGCATATGTATATAACGGGTGGCGCAATAGAACGTGCATAATTTAAACAAAGGTAAAAAAATAAATACTATAAGTATAGTTGAAATAAAATATAGGAATTACAAGGTAATAAAATGAGGTTAATTTAAAAAAAATAAAATCGTCTAAATGACGACCCTCTCTCAAACGGCACTCCTCTAATCGCGAGCGCGAGATTAGTGAAAACTCTCTTCAGTAATGCTGGTGTGATTGCTCCCATTTCACTACGGATACTCTCCTTCAGCTGACTGATATTTCTCGGATTGTTGATGTAAACTTTGTTTTTGAGGTGTTTCCACAAGAAAAAGTCAGGAGGCGTTAGATCTGGGCTACGAAAGGGCCATGGGATATCACCTCTTTTAGAAATTAGTCTGGCTGGAAACATTTGTCTCACAACCGCAATAGAGTCATTTGATGTGTGACTGGTAGCTCCGTCTTGTTGAAACCGAGTCCTTGAATTCACTATTCTTAATTTCTCTAGGTCAGTCAAAAAATCTTCTAACACCGTAACATAGCGGTCGGCAGTGGCGGCGTAAGGGGGGGGCGGAGGGGGCGGTCCGCCCCGGGTACCAAGCACCGAGGGGTGACAACGACAACGAATGCACAAAATCTCCCTCTATAAAGACATATGAATAAATAACTACCTACTCTTGTACCTAGCTACCTGCATAGATACTAATACATATTTTGAAACGCATTGCAACTATATTTTCATTTTTTTTCGAATATAATTTCTAATTCCCTAAAAGAATGAATTCATGTTGCATTCATTCCCTAAGATGACATAGTCTCCGAGGAAAATTATTTTCCTCAGGGTCTTCCGGTTTTTTTTTTACATGAGCTTCACACAGAAGGCCCTGAGGAAAATAATTTCCCTCAGGGCCTATGTAATCTTTGGGGATGCTGTGTGGAGGGTTTTTTTTAAAGAAAGGAGGGAGAGGAGAGTTCTAGGAAGGAAAAGGGTTTAAGGTAATTTGGGCAGGAATTTGGGGTTCAGTGTGTCCTGGTCAACCGCCTCCAAGACCTAGTCAAACCTCACCCCACCAACCCGGGCACCTCTGCTAAATCACAAAAAGTAGCGAACCACTTGGGGTGACCTTGCAGAGGTGTCGGTTATCCAATAAAGGTTTCCGGGGTGACGGTACCCATTCCCGCCTCCCAAATTGTCTAATCTTTTACCGCGCGTACCTAACATTGAGCGCGGTGTGAAATACTAATGAAAAATATAGGCATGTCCTTTAAACGACTATCAGAGATAATATGGAGTGCTCATCATGACGCTGTTAAATCACTGAAGAAAAATTTTGAGATGGTTGTATCAACACTCGAAGAGATGTGTAATCCCAGCACAGTAAAGAAATCATCGAAGCAAGAGAGCAGCATCAACACTCATACCGGCTTTGTGTGACTTCAGTTTTCTATGCTATCTTTCCTTTTGGTGTGAAGTCCTAGAAGAAGCTAATCAGAAAAAAAATATATATATAAAAATCTGGACTAACATTGGAAAAGTGTGTAATAAAAATTAAAGCTCTTAAAAATTTTCTTCAAATTCAACGTAACCAAATAATGGAAAAGGCTATTTGCCACGCAATAAAAAAATGTGAGGAAGACATTCCGATTGAAGGAAAAAGAGAAAGGAGGAGATTTCTAAAACGTATGCTTGCTAAAATGGCCCGAGATGCTGGATTTACATTATCAGAGGAGCTGCAGAAAGCAATGTTAGAATGTCACGACAGATTTTATGAAAAATTAAACTATCGTTACAGGGCAATGGATTTTATGCTGGTTACATTTAGTGTTATTCAGCCTAAAACGTTGGTAACATCACCAGAAGTGGAATGGTTCCAAATCTGTTAAAAATTTACGATGAATTTTCAGCAAAGGACGGCAATTGGAAGCCGCCAACATTTCTGCCCAAGAAGCAGTTCAAAGGACTACATTGGAGCTTCTCAGATTCATTGTAAAATGGGACTATTTTGGGTCTGCTCCAAGTTTAGCGCTATGTCTTAAGCCTCGATTACTTTAAGCGAGTTTACAAGCTACTAGCCGGAGTATTCACTATCTGCTAGTAAACTCCTTCAGTGTAAAAATCTGCTAGTTAGCTAATAATATGATTACACTGATCGAGTTCACTAGCAGATAGTGAATACGCTGGATAGTAGCTTGTAAACTCGCTCAATGTAATCGAGGCTTGAGATTTTTTTTAACAATATGTGTTTTGGTGGCTGCGTGTGAAAGATGCTTTTCAGAGTTAAAATTATTAAAATCGTACTTAATGTCCACAATGAGCAAAGCGCGACTAACCAATCTTTCGATTTTATCAACTGAAAGAGACGGGTAATAAATTAGGATAATGAGATCGAATCTATGTATTAGTAAAATTAAGTCTCGTAAGCATGTTTAGTTAAGTAGGGGTGCTCAAAACAAAACCGCCCCGGGTGCCAATCGACCCTACGCCGCCACTGGCGGTCGGTGTTAACAGTGAAGTTTCGTCCTTTCGAATCTTCAAAAAGAAAGAACCAATAATTCCTTTGCTCGAGATTACTGCCCATGCAGTCACTTTTTCAGAGTTTCGGATTTTTACTGTTCCAATAATCACAATTTTGACGGTTTAAGAACCCATTTAAATGGAAATGAGCCTCGACAGAAAAAAGGATCTTAATAAAATTGGATAATCGGTGAAGCATTTTTTCAGCAAACACCAACCTTGCTCCGAAGTCTTGCTCTTTCAATATTGTCTCCGGTCCTAGATGTTCTTGGACGACCTTTAGCTCGTGGCTTAAACGTTAAACCGGTCTCTTCAAAACGCTTTATCCATTTTTAATTAAATTTGCACTCGAGGATTCGCGAATTTGTTGTAATCCATATTCGGTACAATAAAGTCGCCTTGCAGAGATGTATGAACGACCGTTCTCATAAAATGTGCACAAAATGCGCAACGCTTCCCGTCAAACTGACTCATGGCTACTAAAACTGCATGCGTACCTCTATCCAATCCTGCTAGGCTCCCCCCGACTGCGCACCAAAATCCCCACAAAAATGATTACGCAATATGCACGTTCTATTGCGCCACCCATTTAAGAGTTATTTATGAATAGTTAAGATATGGATTTGTTATTCGAGCAAGCTTTACACAAGGAATGATCATTGAAATATGTTTAATGACACTTTTAAAAAGTATTATTGGTCGGCGAGACATACACACATACATACATACACACGTTTGAACGCGTAACTCAATATTAAGATTATGTTTCTGTTTCTATGGAGCTATATGTATGTGCCTATTGTACTATGAAAACACACTTCGTTTTAATTAGGTACATTTTATTGGTTTATTTTCTACTGTATTATGTTTTGTTTTTGTTTTGATGCTTTCTATTTTAATTTATTGTTCAATACATGAATGTAGATTCTTTATGAAAGTACCAATCCTAAATCTGATAATAATATGTATTTTTGAGACGTGTAAAATCTTATACTTGAAGCCAATTAATTTCTGTACCTATTTATAAATGTTCACTATGATATATGTAATCCGAACCACCGGGTGACACAGAGGGAAGGTTGGTAGAGAACACGAGACTTAGACCATTGAAGAAAAAAGTGATTTTTGAAGAGCCAAAAGAGCTCCATATCCTCGCTAAGTGTGGGATCCTCGCTTAAATTTAAGCTGGCTAATCCTTAGTAGGTCTCAAAGTAGTTACTTTTTTAGACACCGCGGGGTTAGCAGTGACGCATGTCAAATTTGACCGTTATGTAAAATTGTAAAAATCTTTTTAGTGATTTCTTTCCTATTTCATATTGTAAGGTTTAGAATGTTTATATTAATTGTTATTGTAGTACCTACATTAGTAGTTTTTTTATGTCCCAAAATGAGATCAAATAATATCATTCGATTGGTAACACAGCCAAGGAATTATATTCTAAACATTCCAAGGATTTTTAAAGTTGGTATTTCTAAAAATAATAATGTCCTAGAATATATTTTTTCAATACACATACATTTAGTTATGGTAACCATAATTAATACTGTTGAAAGAGTTTAACGCCAATTTATAAAAATGCGTTAATTTCAAATTTAAATTTTGTTGAATCTATCAACATATTTTTTTTTATTTTTTATTGTACAGGTTAGTCCAATTATGGTACAATTTTAACAACTAACAAAACATGTATATAGTTTTTTTAAAAGATGGTATTGTGATATCAAACACATCTATATCCGCTGGTAGGGCATTAAGCAATGTCATACCTCTTGTCATGCTGTGTTGAGCCAGGACATCTGTTCGACCCTGCGGTATGTAGAATAGGTCGTGGCTACGAGTCCGACAGTATTTGTCAGGAACAAATAAGCCACAGCATGACAGGAGATATGGACAATCAATAAGGTTTTTTATTAACTTTAATTCGAATACCATGAGTCCGTCATTACGCCTGGTTTCCAGGCTTTGATAATTTGTCTCCTTTAGCAGTTCCACGTGATGCATGAATTTCGGATATATTCCGTATGATCGCATGTAAACATACCTTAGGATTTTTTTTGAATTTGTTCAATCATATTTATATATTTAATTTGATAAGGTATCCAGACTCGTAGCGTAGGTAACAGGTAGCGTACTCCAGCTTGCTTCTGACCACTCCGTTGAACATGGCGGTCATTGCTTCTATGTTACTGAATTGTTTGCAAATTATTGGGTTTTGCTCCAATGAAGAACATGAATTGATATTACATGTTTATATAAAATTGTAAATAATCTGTGGAACAGCCCTGAAATCAAAATGCCAAAGTAGTTTTGGCGCTTCCTTGATACTAACTAGGAATTGTTGTCTATATTATAGTGACAATAATACAAGCTTGTGTCTTGTGAGATACAATTCTGGGCTTAATTTCGGTTTACGGAAGGTCTTCCAAAATAATAAAACTTTTTTTTTTTATACTAACTATTGGCTGGAGAATCCGAATCCGAAAGAATTTTTTTTCGGAAAGCAATATTAACAAAGTTACACGACTTTAAAATTTTCTATACGCATACATGAAAATCGACATATTGGAAGTATTATGACAGTTTAAAGTCATAGAAACAGCCACATAAAATTAAGTGTTGCCATATCAATAACTAACTTAAGTAATTATTTTTTATAAATTTTACTCACTTTTGGCGTAAACGCTAAACTACTTGAAAACAGGGATATTTTTTTAAATTGACGCGAGCAGGCGGTATAAAGGGGCACAAACCATGTGACACAAACCTAGCGTAGCCGTTAAACTACTTGAAAACGTAGGCTGTTTTTTAAAATTGACGCGAGCAGGCGGTATAAAGGGGCACAAACCATGTTACACAAACCTAGCGTTAGGTTAGGTTAGGTTAGGTTAGGGACGCTAGCAGGCGGTATAAAGGGGCACAAACCATGTTACACAAACCTAGCGTAGCCGCTAAACTACTTGAAAACAGGGATGTTTTTTTGCCGTGACGCGAGCAGGCGGTATAAAGGGGCACAAACCATGTTACACAAACCTAGCGTTAGGTTAGGTTAGGTTAGGTTAGGTTAGGGACGCGAGCAGGCGGTATAAAGCGGCACAAACCATGTTACACAAATCTAGCGTTAGGTTAGGTTACGCATTTTTAAGACTACGAATTTTCATACTTCGTCGATTATAAGGTATGTTTGATGATATTATTGCATGGTAACATTTAATTTTGTGTGGTAAAACGTTTTTCTAGTTTATCTATGACTTTAAACTGTCATAATACTTCCAATATGTCGATTTTCATGTGTGCCTATAGAAAATTTTAAAGTCGTGTAACTTTGTTAATATTGCTTTCCGAAAAAAAATTCTTTCAGTTTTGGATTTTCCGGCCCATAATTAGTATAAAAAAAAAAAAAAAATTATTTTGGAAGACCTTCCGTAAACCGAAATTATTCCCAATTCTGCTATAAATAGATAACACTGTTGGTGCACCATATGCTAATATAGTCAATATGCCCTTTACCTTGAAATAACAAAAGGTTTTACTCCTGAAGCGAAGCACAACAACAGTTCTGCAGACCTAACTTAAGCATTACTTCTGTTTCTCTTCCTGTTTATTATTCTTTAAATTATTAATAACATTTCTATTATATTTTCTTTCAACCACTTCTATAAGCACATCATTATTGATGTTTATAATAATCTGTTAACTGCCATTTTGTTATTAGGTTAGCTGCCATTTCTCTTAAATCAAATCAACAATATGATATTAGCGATCAGGAACTAAATTATTATTTACCAGATGAAAGGGAGAAAGAATTAAATTGTAAACAATTATTTGTAAATATGTATTGAATACTGTAAAACAATAAATTTGTCTTTTGAAATATCTTGTTTTTTACCATATTTATATGTAACTATTTGTTCCTTTGTTATTCCTATTTTCCAACAAAACTATTTGTCTTATAACGACATACTATGGGCTAGATCGAAGCCAGAGCCAAGCTAACATCTCAGAACCCGAGTGAACTGTACAGGGGCCACAGAAACACAACATAGTACAATTTGGGTGAATCAATTATTTAAACTTTTGAATTCAGAAACGCTTGGGAACTCAAATGCTGCGTCTTACAAAGAAAATGAGAACTGCATTTATTTATATTTTTTTAAACGGTTATTAGTCCGCTAAAATGCATTGAAAGTCAAAGAAAAACCTCAATACATTTTTTTTGAAATGATGTGTATTTTTTTAATAACTAACCTTTTAACGGTTGTTTGTTATTAAAAAATGCGTATAGCTGACAAAAATGAAGGAAAAAATCAAGTTTATGAATACAAGTAGGTCTACAAGAATACTGATTATATCCAGAAAAGGTGTAAATTTTCCCCTTTAAATTTTTATCAAACAGATCACACATGTTTAAATGCTTTCTTTGTACCTACTGTAGTTATGAAATAAAAATTAAGTCTTGTACAAAATATAAAACATGGACCTTTGTTTTATTCTTTTTCCAAATCACGAAATCTATTTTTTTTTTCAAAACATGCGGCCATTTTTGCGGGCTAATAGTGAACCACAATCTCATTTATTTTTACGTTTTTGAATAGCTACAGATCATACGGAACTTTTGAGACCCCAGTTGTTTAAAATTGAGGCCACTTTTTCTCGCTATGGAGAGTGACACAAGCTACTACACAACTGTTCACCCTGTTCAGCAAGTATTGCAATTTAACCCCACTGTAGGCTGATAGGCATAGGCAGCCACCTCATAAGATAAATCTAATTAAACAGATTGCAATCTTTGTAGCACAGACTTCAGAAGCGATAGGACCTTGACCCTCCTCACAGCATCCCCAAAGGCAAAATAAGTATATTATTGAGTTAAGTTATTTTAAACGCAAGGTGAGTACGCAATATTTTAGGCTTCGAAATGTTGATTGTGCAATGATGGAGGACTGGATCTAGAACAGAGGATTGAACCCGTGATACCACACTAGGAACCAGAACTTTTGACAACTTGGCTACTAATTAAATTTGGGAGGCGGGAATGGGTACCGCCGCCCTGGGAACCTTTATTGGATAACCAACACCTCTGCCATAGGTCACCCCAAGTGGTTCGCTACGTTTGGTGATTTTGCAGGGGGTGCCCGGGTTCCTGGGGTGAGGTTTGTCTAGGTCTTGGAGGCGGATGACCAGGACATACTGAACCCCAGATTCCTACCCACCCCTTAAACCCTTTTCCTTCCAAGAACTCTCCTCTCCTTCCTTTCCTTAAAAAAAAAGCCTCCACACAGCATCCCCAAAGATGACATAGGCCCTGAGGGAAATTATTTTCCTCAGGCCTCCTGTGTGGAGCTCATGTAAATAAAAAAACCTATGGATGACAAACATAATAAAGTAAAAGCCTACTTTGAATGCATTTAATTTAATAATAATAATAATATAACCTAGATATGTTCCTACAATAGACAAAATCTATAAAAAATATTCAATACTTCAAATTTACAAAGAAATACAGTTAAATACTCGTAACTTCCAATTCAATAATTCAGCAAGATACCAGAAAACTATTAAAATCCCTAAATTTAATACTAAGCACATTCAAAATTCCTATCTTTATCTGGGCATAATCTATTATAACAACCTCCCATTAAAATTAAAAACCATCGAAAATATGCAGGAATTTAAGCCCAAATTAAAAAATTACCTTAAACTGTTATAAAAGTCCCAAATATGTTTACTTTGTATCTTAAAGTCTGCTATTTTATAAATCATTTATTCCTTCTTTTTCTTTCATTTCTTAGTTTCTATTGAGTCTACTATTGTATAAATCTTGCGTTCTTTCTTACGTATCCTTTACTTACTTATTACAATAATTTTTGTTACTAAATTACATGATTCTTTCATTTATAATGATTTTTTAATTTATATTATGATTTTTTCAAACTCTTCAGGATTTTTATTTTTAAATTTATACAAGATTTTTTAACCTACTTATTATTTACAATAGCCTTTATTACTAACTTACACGATCATTAATTTACTAATTGAGCTAGAACTCCCTCACCAAACACAAGAGCATTGTCTCTTTATGGTGAGGAATGGCAATTTTTTATTTTTTGTTAACCTTATGTAACTATGTAACTGATGTAACTTTATATGTATTTTTAATAAGCATTGCCAATAAAAAAAAAATAAATATATATATATATATATAATTCTTTAATATTTCATATACTTACTTAACCCATATATGCCCAGAACTATTTTTGGTTTCCGATCTTTTTCAATTTAGGATATGTGGGTCCCTGAAGGATTGTTTTAAAGAATCTCACAGAAAATTTGAGGTGGGAGTGCAGAAAGTGTTGTTTTTTTTAATGGGTCGAAAACGACCCCATGGTCAAGTGCGTTACCATGGATTCATGTTGAATAAAAATGCCATTTTTTATTGATTCTTTATTTATCGACATCGTTAGTAACTTAAACAGAAAAGAAACATTTTGAAATAAAAATTACGAATGAAACTGAGAAAAAAATTTTGCATTTAAGTTAACATCGCATTTATTGCACGCCGTCACAGTTTTATTTTTACAAAAAGCGCAGCGAATTGTTGACAGAGCTTTTTCGATCATGTGCTCCGAATTGTGCTTTCGCACCATAAAACGTACACTTGTTTGGATCTTTCGACTGGGTCCAGATTTAGGTCTTTCAGTTCCATTATTTTGCAACTAAGTGCGGGCAATGCTTATATATAGTCTCCTCTTGCTTCTTTTCGGCATGCTTTTTCATTCTTCAGTGGGCAGTTGTCAATACGATTATTACACACAGTACCCTTGAAAAACACTTTTTTATACTATTTTCGGATAGAGTTGAAATAAACCTAGGTAGGGGCTTGATCCACTCACAGTTGTTCCTAGGAAGGTCTCTCTTCACCCAAGTGCGCTCCTCATCCGCTTGGCAACTCCTTCCATACCTCCTTCCGTAAGCCTTCTGTGCCCTTCCACGTGCCCTACCGCGCCTGTCTTGTTTCTGGATAATGGTGATGTATTGTTAGATTCTTCATCTTCGCTGAACGTGGTTTCCTCATCAAATGGACGCCTCAAAGTACGACTGGCAGGTGCGAGTAACTGTTGACGGGATAATTGATGGAAAAATGTACCTTCTTCATCGCCAGAATCACCGTCCAAGACCCTGCAATCGCCAGGTGGGTCAATAAAAACATCCTCACCTTGTATCTTATCGTCAACGTCCAAACTTTCCAACACCTCTATAATGTCGTTCGTATAAAGGGGTCTTCTATTCCTAGAAATAACAACTAGCAATTGGATATACTTTTGCCCAAGGGGTATTTAGCGACCCATAAAAGTTTAGACAACTCTACCTGTGAAATGAAATATTTATTTTGGATTAATTTGTTTGCATTCGATGATTAAACTTTCTAGTTTTACAATAAAATCAAAATAATTGGTATATTTACAAAGAAAAAAATATAACTTACATTATTCTCAGAAAAACCGGATTTTTTCGCCAACTTCAACTGACTCATGAATTGAACGGTCGCCAGAAATTGCAACTTTGACCGTAGGGCAAAACTGTCTATTTATTTTAGTAGATAGTACTTTCACCCATCGATAGATGTCGCTAGATGTCAAAAACAAGCGGTTGCGTTCAACAATTCGCTACTTTTCTAGAGCCTGTTTTTCAGGACAAAAACGACCCACTGGGCATATATGGGTTAAAGTAATAATAATGTAACCTAGAGGTGTATAGTAACTTGTGTCGCTCTCCAAAGAGAAAAAAAAAAGTATTATTTTAAAACCCCCGGCCCCAAAAGGTCTCAAAAGGTGCGAATGAACTATAACTAGATATTCGAATACGTAAAAATAAATAAAATTGATTTTTACTATTAGCTCGCTAAAATGACCGGAATTTTTGAAAAAAAATGTTTTGATATGAGAAAAAAAAATAAAACAAAGTGTTCATATTACTTTATATTTAGTAGCAAACTTAATTTTTATTCAATAACTGAAGTATAAAAAATGCTAAATTTTTTTTTTTGTTTTGTGTTTGTTAAAAATATAAACGAGGAAAATAACACTTTTCCTGGATAAAATATGTATTCTTGTAGACTTACTTGTATTCATAAGTTTGAATTTTTTAACATTTTTGTCAGTCATTCGCAGTTTTTAATAACAAACGAACGTTTAAAGGTAAATTAGAGTGAAAAAAATAGTATTTACCATAATTTTAAAATACATGTTTTAGATTTATTTTCTGATTTTGCAATGCATTTTAGCGAGCTAGTAGCCATTTTTTTAAATAAATTTAAATGCAGTTCTCATTTTCTTTGTAAGGCGCAACTTTTGAGACCCCAGGCGTTTCTGAATTCAAAAGTTGAAATAGTTGATACACCCTAATGGCGCGTTCAGACGTTTCGATTGTTGTTGATCCACTTCTATTAAACGTAAAAAGTTGAATAAAGATTATGTTCACACGTTTCAATTTAAGTAGAACCGAATTTGACATTCAAGATGGCGTCAACTGAAATTGTCAATGCGTGCGTCTCTCTAATTTCTGATGTCATGCGAGACGAGCTCGAGATTATGAAAATGCATAAAAAACGTCGTATTTGGGCGAGAAAATGGATCGTGAGAAGGAGTGAATTAGGCGCATCCAACACAATTTTAACAGAGATGGCCCTAGAAGACTGCGAAGGATATAGAAATCACTTGAGGATGACAGAAAAACAATTTGATGAGCTGCTTACGTCGGTTGGCGTCAGTTCCTCTATACCCATTTCAAAAATAATATTATGTATTACAGTATCATGGGCATTTCTATTTTTGTATACTTCTTGCCTTTGATCCCAAAGACAGGGATGGCTTTAGTACAGATCCATAAATCTGAACATCAAATAAACCGACCATTTCAGATATTTTTTCGTTGAAACGGATTCCATGACGGTAAAAACTAGGAATGTCTAACGAATATTGACAACTTATACGTTTGACGTCTACTTTTGCCCGCGAGTAACTATGGTAACCAAGATGACGATGGTCATACTCGATCGTCAAAAGTAGACGGGCTATCAACTTTAGCTAGCCAACAAAAAACTTGTTCAACTTTGTTGAAAGAAGGTTCACACCTGTCAATATGCTTTCAAGTGTCGAGTTGATCAACTAAGTGTGAACCGGCTATAATA